>JBBBDQ010001722.1:1065000-2284513 GCA_037127315.1 Ascarosepion bandense | reverse complement strand
CCCACCCCTAACAAGTCATCCACCCCCACTTTTACCCCTACCCTAACCCCAACCCTAACCTTAAAACTTGAAAAATATCCCCACCCCGACCCCGAACACGACCCCCAGCCCGAACTAGACAGCGACCCCCACACATAACCAGTCAGCCACACCCACTTTTACCCCTACCCTAACCCATAACCCTAACATTAACCCTACCCAATAACCCTAACCCGAAACCCGACCCCCACCCTGAACTTTACAACCACCCCCACCCCGAACCAGTCAGCCACCCCTACCATTACCCCTACCAATAACCCATACCCTAACCCTAACCCTAACCCCCACACAAACATCTACGTTCACCCCAACCCACCCTCACCCCAACAATAACCCCCTAACCCAAAACCTACCCTAACTCTCCCCTAACCCTTACCCTAACCCCAACCCCAACCCCCAACCCCAACCCCAATTAGAACCCCCTAACCCTAACCCCTACCCGATACACTAACTCTCCCCTAACCTTTACCCGAACCCTAATCTCTGCCTCAACTCCACCCCCCCCCCCACCCCCAACAAGAACCCCCTAAACATAACCCCTACCCCATACACTAACTCTCAGTCACCCCCACTTTTACCCCTACCCTAACCCTAACCGTAACCCTAACCTTAAAACCTGAAAACTATCCCCACCCCGATCCCCACCCCCACACCGAACATGACCCCTCGAACCCGACCTAGACAGCGACCCCCACACATAACCATTCAGCCACCCCCACCTTTACCCCTACCAATAACCCCTACCCTAACCCTAACCCTAACTCTAAAACCGACCCCACCCCCACCCCGAACCCCACAGCCACCCCCACCATTACCTCTACCAATAACCCCTACCCTAACCCTAACCTTAACCCTACCCTAACCCTAAACCTTAAATCCTGAAAAGTATACCCACCCGACCCCAACCCCCATTCCGACCCCGACCCACACCCCGAACCCGTCCCCGACCCACACCCCCCAAACCGACCTAGACATCGACCCCCCACCCAAACCGTACCCCAAGTCATCCACCCCCACTTTTACCCCTACCCTAACCCTAACCGTAACCCTACCCTAACCTTAAAACTTGAAAAATATCCCCACCCCGAACTAGACAGCGACCCCCACACATAACCAGTCAGCCACACCCACTTTTACCCCTACAAATAACCCCTACCCTAACCCTAACCCAAAACCCGACCCCCACCCCGAACCAGTCAGCCACCCCCACCATTACCCCTACCAATAACCCCTACCATAACCCTAACCGTAACCCTAACCTTAACCCTACCCTAACCCTAACCCCTAAATTTAAATCCTGAAAACTATTCCCACCCGAACACCGACCCCCCACCCCCACTTTTACAAGTCATCCACCCCCACTTTTACCCCTACCAATAACCCCTACCCTAACCCCATCCCTAACCTTAAAACTTGAAAAATATCCCCACCCCCACCTACGCATAACTCTAAACCTACCCCTAACCATATCCACTTCACCTAACTCTTCAACCTACCCCTAATCATAACCATTACTTAAAGTCCGAAACCGAACCATGACCACGACTTAACGTCCGAACCCTAACCCTAACCCTAACCCCAACCCTAAAGCGCAACCCACCCCGACCACGCCACAGACAAAAACCCTAAACCTAACCTGTCCCCCACCCACCCAAAACATGACAACTATCCCCAACCCCAAACCGACCCCCACCTCGACACCACTACGATTTCGATACCCACCCCAACCATAACCCTCCCCCTACCCTAAACCTGACCTGTCCCCGACCCAAAACATGACAACTATCGCCAAACCGACACCGATTCCCACCCCGACCCCAAACCTACCCCTAATCATAACCACTACTTAACGTCCGAACCCTAACCCTAAACCCACCGACCCCCACCCAAAACCTGACAACTATCCCCACCCCTAACCCGTACCCGACACCCACCCCGATCTAGACAGCGACCCCCACCCTAACCCACACCCCTTAATCCTACCCCTAACCCAACCTCGAAACGATTTCGATACCCACCCCACTCTAACTCCTAAACCTAACCCGTCCACGATCCCCACCCCGACATCCAACTCGAAACCGACCCCAACCCTCCCCCGACATCTACCAACCATGCACCCCCACACCGGCTATGACACCGACCCCACCCCTAATCATAACCACTACTTAACGTCCGAACCCTAACCCTTTCTCTGCCAACCCTAAACTTATCACCGACCCCCCCCCATATATACCTCAACCCCAACCCTCAATCCTAAATCCTACCCCAAAACCGACCAACACCGCGAAACCAACCATCCACCCCTTAATCCTAAACCGTCCCCCGCACCCAACACAATCCCATCCCCAATCCGTAACCCTCACACTAACCCGCCCCACAAATCGACCCCAACCCTAATCCTACCCCTACCCATAACCCGTCCCCCACCCAGAAACCGACCAACACCGCGAAACCAACCATCCACAATCCCAAATCCTTACCTACCAACCCTCACCCAAACCTAAACACAACTCCAACCCCTGCCGACTCCCACCTACTTATAACCCCAATCCCTAACCCGACATCGACCCCCACCACATCGACTCCGATTCCGACCACGACCCTAACCCGTCCCCGACCCAAAACTTGACAACTATCCCGAACCCCACTACCCCTATTCATAACCACTACTTAAAGTCTTAACCCTAACCCCAACCTCTAACACTGCGCATTTAGTGTATTTTCATGCATATCAAGATAAATGCTGATTCTTAATTAAATTGGTGTGCATAATCATATGGTCTCAACCCTAACCATAACCACAGACTCGGCAACTACTTGAAAACAATTTTTCAAGATATTAGCCAAAATCTTTAACTGTGCGTACGGCAGAGGGGCTGGTACCTTTCCCAGATTTTTGCCTTTTCTGAACAGTGTGAGAACCCGTTCGGTATGGACCTCTGCCGGAACCAGTTGTTGAACTCCATAGTCAAATTCAGGACAGAAATGTGCAACAGCCTTAAGTACAATTCATAGGGCTGGGCATAGAGTCCTGTCGATGTAACTCCGCCGACCTTCTTCGAAGCCGCGTAGGTTTCATCCTTCTTCGCAGCTAGCGGAAGTCATCCATATAGCCGACAAACTCCTCGTCATTGATGGGTATGTCTGTTCGGGTTGCGAACATGTTTCTTACGCAGTTCTGCGTCCATGTTTACAGCTTCGAAAGATGTCTTACTTAACGTATATGTAATAATCGCTATTCGACTGCTTCAGGTCCTCGTTAGGTATGGCTATCTCTAGGGGATTCACAGCAGTTACCGTCCGGTAGTAATTAGCTGTAATTGTCAACCGTATCTACTTTGACCCGTTTGCTTTACTTGGTGTAGAAAGACGTAATGTTATTTTTAAGAATCTCCCACAGTTAACGACTGCTGCAGTAAGTTAATTAGGTGCCACTGGAAGTCTCGTTGAACTTCAAGCATTTAGTCAATGTAGGCCTATTTTCTAAATCTACACGGGCATTAACGAGTTTGTGTAGTCTAACCAGTGGAACGTGGGATAATCTAAAAGATCTATGTTGCCTTCACAAAGTAATATTTTATACAGGTAGCTAGCTACTTTGGCAGGTCAAATATTAGCCCATGTCCACATTTTCTCAATGAACAGGACCAAAACCGATCACGTGCATTCCCTCAACCTATATCCAACTTCGGTACTAGTCGATCCTCGACAAACATCCCGCCTATGGAAGACAATTTAAGTAGGGGCTTAAGAAGAAAGATTCCTTTCTAGTAAGTCTCTATCTATGTTACTACACGTCTGTGTGTTGAAAAATGTTTTTTCTGGTATGGGGGACGAGGTGAGGTGTGTTTAACTTGGGAGGCAGATTTACTCCTCACCTGAAAACGCGTAGGTGATTGCGTCCTGGGCGTTATGCCCTGACATGTTCTTCAATTTTTTGCTGACACATTCTTCGTCTTCTTTACAATGATGATGAATGCCGAGGGGGCATTTCCTTTTGCTGAATGTTTTTTTTTATTGTTAAGGAGACACCTTTTTTCCTTTCGTCACTACGGTAGTGTATTATTTTGCTGGTTCTTTATTGATCTTGTTGGCCATTCCCTACTACAAATATTCTCCTTTCTCTGTACATTAATACACCCGGAATTCTAATGAATTAATCGCGGTTAAGCTCAAATTCTTCTTTATGTATTCTTGATGTACTCACTACACGATTCTCTGCTTTGAATGAGCAAAAAATCCTCCTTTATGCTCATAGGATATGTCCAGTGGTACACTTCGATTTTTTCTTATTCATCAGGTACTCTGTTTGCAATGTTACACGATTTAAAACCTTTTGAGTTTCCTCCGTAGTTTCCCTATTGACCACGGTGAAGTTGTGCATAGGGAGATTGTCTTTGTTGCAACAGCATGCAGAGCTTCTGGAATTGTAAGGGATTCATTTTGGGAAATGAAGTATTGGTATTTTTGTTTGACCGGATCTTTTTTCTCATACCGACGGCGGCGAATGTGTCACTGTCAGAATATCCGTCGATGTAGAGGGCTTGGAAGACATAGCTATGTTGGTGTTCGTCTCCCGCGCAACACACAAATATCACACGGTCTTAAATTCAGTTAAGCATTCATTGATTTCTGAAGGGAAATCTGTTCCTTATATACTTTTTAGAACCTAAACGTGGCTAAGAGACGCATATAATATCCAATGAAACTGATTAACACACAGTGATTGGTCTGTTAATTGTGCAGGATATCGTTATCCAACACCCTAATCACACTTTTGAATGGTTACTTACAGGCTGGTTTGCACTAAAATTGCAGAACATCTGTGAAATAGACGCATTATGCCTGGTATCTGGTAAAAAACTGCACTGGTTGTCTTGGAATTAGGCCTTGAAACCTTAACTAGTGGCCCATCTGGTTCAGCAGAAGGAGGAATAGTTTTACATTTAGAATGTACTTTTGCGGCTGTTGAGATTTTCTCTTGTGAGCCTCAGTCAGTTGAATCTTTGACTTGCTCAGACGATGTAGCTTTCTTGTCAAAGAATGTATCCAATTTATGCGTTGTCTTCTGTGGAATACTTTTATGCTTGTAGTCTGACATCATTAAATAGGGTGTCGCTACCTGGTAAAGATAAAATGAACAATTTTTTTACTATTATTATTGATCCATGTATGTAAGCCTATAGAAGCAGTAACGTATGTATAAATGTATATATATGAGATCAGTGCTGTAACTGATGTTTAAAAACACCGGACACAGAATAAGTTGCGTAGATTTATTAAGGTGATGACTTTATCGGTGTCATCCGATTCCAGATTACTAATATTCCGATAGAAATTATGTATAGATTTCACAGCACTCATTCACATAATGAGAGGGAGTTAGATTTTTTGGGACGCTTCATTGTGAAATTGTTTTAAGTTAGTTAAACATCTCTAATACATTTTTAATTTTTACAAATTAATATCATACTTTTATTGATTAACTGATAAAATGATCTTATTTCATCGCCTGTAGAATTGATATTTTTTAATTGCGTTCATAACATTTCTATTTATAGGATAAGAACTTATAATTTTAAGTTTAATGTTTTTGTAAATGTGAAAGGTTTCGATTAAATATGTAATAAAATGTGTAAAGTCAGATCAGAAGAACTGTAGGACCTCTTTCAGATTGTTTACGAAGACTTGACCGGTGTTACAGGGCGCCAGGTTTATAATCATCAAAATATTCTTGGAATAAAATTATTAATTGCGTCAGCTGCGGTCTTGTATATGATACACACTATGATGTGTAGGCCCGTCCCTCAGGAGTGGTCCGACTGATGTTTCAGTACCCCAGTGGGTTTATTGAAATATTAAGAATGTGTTCATTTTTATTTTTCAAATGCCTGTCTATTGTCGTAATGGAAAGGTCCTTGACTAAGATCTTATAGGCGACAGTCCTCATGTATAAGTTTAAAAAGTATTTTACTTCAGACTGGTCTTCTAGAACATAGGTACTAAGAACACATCCTTTTGGTAGATTGACTTCGAAGGATGGCCACTGAATAGTGCAATCTAAGTATATACTGTCTAGAAACTGATTCTACCTTGTATTAAGGTGTAAATTTGCTGTGAGTAAACTAAGAAGACATTATATTAAGCCTGTCATTTTTAAACATGTTTACTTTCTTTCACAATCAACTGTGTTCAATTGTTCTGATACAATGAAATTATGTAAAAAAAAAAAAAAAAATCTTTATATCCCGAACAGTTTTAACACATGTTATAATTAATATGGTCAGGATAAAGTTAACTAATTCCATATAAGAAATATCTGTTATTCAGAAAATTAGATTTATCAAGTACAGTAAACGGTTATAGTTCTTTGTAATAATATAGTGGTTTTAGTATTTGTAGTGTGGAAAATTAGCAGCTTCATAATGGTATTATTATTTTCTCTTTTAGTTACATGTTTTAAGTTAGAATTTATATTTGCTAGGTATCATGATTCCGTAATATAATTAACAGTGGTATATTTCTACTTTAAATTTCTTAAGAGTATCTATACAATGTAGTAATAATATAGATTCATGTTTAAAGAAGCATAAGAAATAAATTTTTTGGCATATGTACAAATTGTTGTTATGCCCGAAGTGGGAGTTGGTTGCGGATGATGTACCATTTCTATCTTATATATAGGTAATCATATTCACGGTCTAATCACTCATTACAAGTCGACTCGCCATTTTTTTCATACTTTTTACTGAACGACCTTGTCCAATAATCACTCTGGAATTATTAAATTTAATTAACTAGTAATACCGCCACAGAAATAATTTTTAAAAAAAGTTATTAATGGTGTTACTCCGGAATACCTTCAACTTAATTAAATAATATCTTCATTTCGATCCTTTAGAATTGGAGGGCTCTGTCTATGCTACCTGGAATCTAGGTCATGTATAGATATTTTTGAATCACATGTTTATTATCTATCTGTGAATGTAAAATTTTCTTCGTCACAATTCATGGACCTTTAATATGTGAATTTCTATACTGTCATTTGTTCATGTCAAGAGCAGATTTTATCACATGATTATTATATATTGTGTGATGATGAAATTCAATAAGTATTATTTCTTGTCATGTACAGTACATTTGTTCTTTGTAGCTCTTAGTGATGTATTTGAATATCTGTAAAGTCGTGTGTGGATTTCTTTTTTCACATGTTTATTACATTTAAGCAAGTGCTTTTTCCTTGAGTAGAATATCTGCACTGTTAACCTTTAATTGTAGGTTTATATATATATATACACACAAATATCTTTGTTGTCATTTTCTTAGGAAAGTTTTTAAGATCAAGTGCCGATCCAATTTTGTCACATAGTTTGTGAGTTTAAAATTCCCGAAATATTTTCCCCTGATTATCCTTAATGAACAATTAAATTATTATTTGTAGCACGTAGGTAATCTATGACATATTTTACATTTATACTGATATTTTAAGAACAGCTTGTGAATTTCAAGTACGTAATGCTTTCTCTCATATACATATTTTATTTGTGTAAAATGTATGTAATATTCTTTACTGATTTCATGGACGTTTTCTCTCATATATATATTACATATTTACTGATTGTAAAATTCACTAAATATTCTTTCCTGATTACCATTCAGGTAAAGTTCATTCATTCTTTGTAGCACTTAGTAACGTGTGAATTTTATTTTCCTAATGTACCATTTCAATTGTTATTTGTAGCTCATAGCAAAGTGAGAATTTTTAATGTGTTCAGTAATCCACTTACATTCGCATGTTAAGCTCAATTTTGGAATTGTTTCTCTTACCTGTATATTATATATGCTCTGAGTGTAATATTCAGTCCTGATTATAAATCATTGACAAGTTCGTTGTAGTCGTTAGTTAAGTATGGCTATTTTTTCAATCTATACATACTCCTGTTCATTATTATATATTCTCTGAGTACAAAATACACCAAATATTTTTTCCTGGTGACCATTCATTGAGAGTTCCATTTCTTTTGTAGCTGTTAGAAAAATGTGACTATTTTAATATCTATACTGTCATCCATGTACAAAATTGTTAATAACAAAAATAGGCATTTTTATCTTACATGATTATCATATATTCTGTGTGTGTAAAATTCACTGGATAATCATTCATGAACAGTTTAATTGTTCTTTGTAGCCCTGAGTAAAGAGCCTATTTTTTATTTATATCTCTCCGAATATGCCTTCATTAACCTATTTAGATTAAAATTGTTAAGTTCCGTTGCAGATTTCTTTCACAACTGTATTATATAATTTCCTGATTACTATTCATTTATTTTTATGAACGTTCTTGAACAGTTCAATTATTTTTTAAATATCTTTGTCATATATTTAGGAAAGCTTGTTCATATCAAGTTATGTTTTCTGTCACTGATATGATTATTATATATTCTGTATGTGTAAAAGTCACCAAATATACCTTCCTGATTACATTTCATGGACAGATTAATTGTTCTTTGTACTTAATAAAAAGTAAATATTTTTATATTCATCCCAATATCTATATTGTCATTCATTTTGAAAAAATTTTAAATGAATGTTGATTTCATTTTATGACAGTTCTATTATATATTCAGTGATTGTAAATTTCTAGTAATGTACTTTCTTGGTTACCATTCATGGATAGTTGAATTTTGAAAGTAACCATTATAAAGTGTGATTTTTTTTAATATCTATCCGAATACTTGATTATTCATCGACTTATATAAAATGGTAAGGTTCAGTTGCAGATTTCTTTCACTCAAATATAAATTATAAGTTCTCTGAGTATAACATTCACCAAATTTTGTTTCTTGATTGCTCTTTCTATCCGTTAGTAAAGTGTGAAATTTCATATATCTATCCAAATACCTGTTCATTAATCTATTTAGTTTTACAGATGGCTGACAGGTGCTTGCTTCCACAGTCAGCAATACAACACAGTAGTGATTAATAAAAATGAACAACAAAGGTGAAATAGAATGCAATTAAAGAAGTCCTAGTGACATCAATAAACGACATGGTTCTAGAGGAAATCAGACGCAGAAGAAAACATGAGTCGATCACTGAATACAAGAAATAAGGACCAAGTGCAGAGAGAGAAATGGCTGAACCCTAAATGTGTTGAAATGAGCAAGACGAATAAAGGAGAATTGCATAAAGAAATAAGGGAACTGACAGGACAAAAAACATGCTCCTCAACAGGATGGGAAAAGTATATAAAAGATCTTCCTCAAAAAGCGAGAGCAGTCGATAGTAAAAATTAAACAAAAAACGATACTGACAGACTGGACATACTAAAATTTGAAGTGAAAACTGCTATGGCCAAGGTGAATAGGAACAAAGCAGGTGGAATAGACGGCATTCTAATAGAAATGCTGAGAGACTTGAAAGATTTAGACAGAAATAATAAATGAAATCTACAACTGTGGAGTAATATTAGATAACGTAAGCAGATCAATTTTCATAGCTCTGCCTTTGAGGCCACGTGCCAACAAATGTGAACTCCACTGAACAATCAATTTGATGATCTACGTAACGAAATTTATTGTCCGAATCCTGACGAACAGAGCACAAAGCAGAATCAGGCCGGAGATAGGACAAGAAGTGTGCGGTTTCGTCATGGACACAACCTCGACTGGCAGTAAATGAATTCAGCAGATATACAAAGATAGAAAGGGGTGTAAGACCAGGATTTGTCATCAGCGGTCACAATTTGAACAACATTAGATAAACAGATGATACACTGGTGATAGCCAACATGGAAAAGACTACAAGGAAACCGAATGTATGATCTTCGGCAAAGAAAGGATCCGATAAATTGCCATGAAGAACATATGTTTCCCACAAGCAAGAAAATAGTATAAAACTATATGAGAATAAAAACACATAGTAATGCAGGACGACCCCCCCACCGACAAATATCAAAAACAGATCGAAATATTACTAAAACTGAAAACAAATGAATGGCTAACATTGCAGGCAAAATTTTAGCAGAAATCATATGTAAAAAACAAAACCAACACAGGAATATCTTTAGAACAAAGCCACAAAACTGAACACTCAAGGAAAAAGCGATGTAGATCACCTTAACTATCTTCTGACTACCTCAAAACAAAATCAAACAGATTTGAGGAACTCAAAGAAAATGGATCTTGAAAACAAAATACTTAGAAATAAATAAAAAAAAATTTAAAAAAAAATCACCAAAGCAAAACTATCAATACCAACAAAAACTTCTAAAAGACAAAATCTAAAATCAAATTCTCAGCCACGGGTCAAAAAATAATCTAATGAAACTGTCGTGGATTAACATCAAATATGAATGAACTGCTCCTACTATTAACAGTAGAACATCCTACAATATCTGTCTCCAAGAAACCTTCTTGAGACAAGATGACAACGTCAATATTAGGAAGTATCAGATGTTTCATTACACCAATAATTAAGGATAAACAACTTAAGAAAAAGAAGATTGATATGCTGGTTAAACAAATCAAGAACCAATCAATTTAGAAAAGGTTGGTGATGTCAAGTTCGGATTTCTTTCTTTCACATGTATATTATACATTCTATGAGTGTAAAAGTCACCAAATATTCTTTTCTGATTAACATTCAGGGGCAGTTGAGTTGATCTTTGTAACCTTTAATAAAGTATGAACTTTTTAATGTTTATGCAAATATCGGTATGTTTATCCATTTGGAAAAGCTCGAGTCCAAGAGTAGATTGCATTCTCTCACTTCGACTTTTTTATATCTATCTTAGAATCTGTTCGTTAATCTATTAAAATAAACCTTTTTAGGGTCAGTTACGGATTTCTTTCTAGCACATGTCTATTATATATTCTGTTTGTAAAATTCAAATATTTTGTATTGATTACTTTTCATGAACAGTTCATTTCTTCTTTGAAGCCTTTAGCAAAGTGTGATTATTTTTAGATCTGTCCGAATATTTGAAGTGTTATCCATTTAGAAAAGGTAGTTACGGTCCAGTACGGACATCTTCCTCTCTGAAGTAAAACTCATCAAATATTTAGTATTGATTACCATCTATGAACAGTTTATTTTTTTGTTATCGGCTGTAGTTATGTGTGACTTTTTTATCTAACAAAATATCTTTACGGTCTTGAATGTAGAAAAGCCTGTTAATGTCTAGTATGGATTTCTTTCTCTCACATGTTTATTATATTCAGTTATTGTAAAATTTATCAAATATAGCTTCTTTACATTTCATGGACACTTCAATTTTTCTTGTTAGGACTTAGTAATATATGTACTCTCATCTATTTACAGATTATTTTAAAGATTAAGTGCCACATAAGTGATAACTGGCAGAATGAATGTGATATTTTAATGCCAGAAATCTATAATGAAGCCATGGTAACATCATTGAGTTTTTCAAGTCCAAAATGTATTCCCAATTAGAAATAAACAAATATAAATGAAAACAATATGAAATATGATATACCACATTTAAATTAAGCAAAGAAATTAATTATTTGGTAATTGTCGTTTTCATGGGAGAAGAATGTCTTGCTTTCCATTGTAAGACAACGAGAAAAATAGCATGAATTAGTCGAAAGGTGCCAGCGAAATGATTGGAAAATATTTCGATCCAATATAAATGAGGTGCAGTGGTTTTAGGGACACTCTTTGAGCAAGGCATTAGCAAATACTAGAATCGTGGGAGCGGTGCGTGAATGAAAGAAAGAATAAGATTTCCACTGAGTGAAGCTTTTTTTCCTCTCCTCTTTTGTAAGCAGGTTAGCATGCATTTTTTTTTTAGTCATGGTGGATATGAATTCAAAAAGCTTTATAATTTGTATGAGCAATGCCTGAATGTCACTCGCAATAGGAAGCTGAGAGCCAACCGACATTCATGATTGCAGGAACACTCGCCGAGGAAAATTTTGACCAAGATTTTCTAAAAAATAATGATTACACAAATAGTTTCGTTAATATTCGACAGTTATTTCATTTTTGAAAGAATTATGCATTGTAAACTTTTGTAATTTGGTTACCCACTGGCAACAATGAAAACAAGATTTAGAAAAAAACTTAAAGAATAATTTGATCTATCTTCTAAATTATAGCATAAACATTTTGATGGGGAAAAAAAGTTTTTATTTAGTTGGTCAGCGTTTTTTCAGTGATTTAGTTGAGGTACCTAAAATAACTATATAAGGAGGAATATTTCAATTTTATAGTAGCATCGAGATTTGCATTGGCTAATCAGATTTTGTTTCTCTACTGTGTACAGGTATAACAACAATTTTGTTGGCACGTACCTTTCTTGCATATGCGTCAATGTTATGGTAAGATTTACCAACAGAAGGAAGTCCATATGCCATAACTTCCGTATTATATTGTTCTTGACATGCATGCATGAATTCACTTACTAATCTATGTTTGTTTGTTTAACGGCCTATCAACATCTAAAGGGTCATTTAAGGCCAGAAGCGTATTTTTATTTTAAATGAGAGTTATTCGCAACACAGCATGCTATTTTACCCATAGCTAGGAGGAAATGTTATAGTTTATATGTCTATGTTGAAGCTATATAATAAAGTTAAATTTTATTAAATAGGTCAATTTTCCGAAGGAAGGCTAGTATTTTGTCCATGTTGATGTTTTCAAATAAAGATCTTAAGTTTTGTACTTTATAAAACTGTTGACGAATTTTTGCCAGGTCAATCAATATATCAATTAGTATATGTCTTATGCTATTATTCATCTGGCATTTAGGCGCATCTACTCCTCTTAACAGCCAGGAGTGGTTAAAAAAGGTGTGTCCTATCACAATTCGAGACAGTATTAACTCTTCCTTTCTGGATTTCCTTAATGCACCTCTCCACTCTCCCAAATTTGGAAGAGTTTGTTGTTCTGACATTTTAGTTGAATATATTTTTTATTGCAGGCCTTCATATTGAAGATATCCTCTCTCAGAGACTCCTTTGGCTTTCGTGTTACCACGAATGCCAACGTGGCTGGGGATCCAACAAAAGACAATATTCTTGGTTTTGTTCATCACGTTTAATCGATTTAAAAGTTTAACGATAATCGGGTCATTGAGATTCTTGTTGTGGATGGACAATAATACAGAGAGTGAATCAGAGGATATAACGAAGCTGTCACTTACAGTGTCAGTGATTAGGTCAAGTGCCAGCTCAACAGCTGTGGCTTCACCACTAAATGCTCCATCGGGTAGACGTATTTTTTTGTAACGTTATCTAGTAGGGCACAGCATCCACATTCTTTCGATCCATCTGTGTATACATGTTTATAGGAAGGGAAACTATCGACAATCTTGTTCAGTTCTTCGTAGAAATCAGTAGGGTTGGTCGGATGATTTCCCATGGAGGGCTTTCTGAAATGAGTGATTCGTTCCAGGTTTATATTGGATTCTCTGATGATTTCTTTCATCCTTAGGCCAAATATTTTAATTGTTTTCTTATCATAGAGAGTGTGATATAATGGGTTTACAATACAGTCGTAGGTAGGATTTTGGTCAAATATTGTAAAGCTAGTTTGTTGCGGCGAATTGATAATGGCGGTTCATTGGCTTCTGCATATAGACTATCAATGGGAGAAGTTCGAAAGGCTCCCAAGGCCAGTCTAAGCCCCTGATGATGAACAGTGTCTAATGACATTCAGGCGGCGCCATAGTCCAATTTCGATCGCACTAATGATCTATATAACTTCAGTAAGGTTTGTCTATCAGCTCCCCAATCTGTGTGGGCAATAACTCGCATCAGCTGGATAGCTTTGTTACATTTGTTTTTTTAAGTGTTTGATGCGTGGAATAAAGGTGAGCTTTTTATCCAGTATTAGTCCTAAAAATTTATGTTGGTCTACAACGGGAATCTGAGTCTCGTCCAGTTTTAACAGAGGATCTGGATGTAATTTTCTAAGCTGGCAAAAGTGCATGCATTTTGTTTTGTTAGTGGAGAACTTAAATCCATTCTTGGTTGACCATTTTTTTTAAATTTGTCAATGCATTGTTGAAGCTGCCGCTCAATTATGTGGATATATCTTGAGCTGTAGCAGATTAAAAAATCATGGACATACAGTGAGCAATCCCCACCTGGATTTATACATCCAACAATATCATTGATTTTTAAGTTAAATAATGTTACAGATAAAATACTCTCCTGTGGGACTCCCATTTCCTGTTCCTTGGGGTCCGAGAGGCATGCTCCTACACGGACATTAAATAATCTGTTGTTTAAAAAATTATTGATGAAAATAGGTAGTCTTCCCATCAGTCCAGCTTCTTTGAGATGTTTCATGATACCATATCTCCACGTGATATCGTATGCCTTTTCCAAGTCAAAGAAAATAGCAGTAATATGTTGTTGTTTTTTGGATAAAGGCATTCCTAATAAAAGTTTCCAGTCTTATTAAATGATCCATAGTACTCCGCATTGAAGATTGATTTCAAAAAACCAAACTAATCTGTTATTAACCATTCTTTCAAGAGTCTTACATACACAGCTTGTTAGTGCTATGGGGCGGTAATTGGAGGGGTCAGATGCATCTTTTCCTGGTTTTACTACAGGAATGACTATGGCAGGTATATTACCACTGATTGATCAGGTAGTTGAACTCATACGATATCTCGTCTGGTCCCTCAGCTGTGTTATTGGCCTTCTTTAATGAATCCTTCAGTTCATTATTACTTTTAAAGTTCAGCTTAATTTTTTCTGATTCCTGTTTAATAGTCTGGAATGTTTTACTGTGATTTTTGGATGACGAGTTATTTGCAAGCATGTTGGTCATGTCTTTCTTTTGGGTCATTTATACAGAGGTGCTTCAGGAGGGGGACTGATATTTTTTTTCTGAAATTTTCCGCACCATATTCCATGTGGTTTTACTTTTTATGTTGTTATTAATTTTGGAAACAAAGCTCTTCCATGACTCCCTTTATTCGGCGTGCTTTAGCCCTGTAATTTTTAAAATGGTTTAAATTCTGAGCAGTGGGTTGGTGGTTAAATTTTCTTACTGCAGCACGCCGTAGCCTGATAGCCTTTTTACAATCGTCATTAAACCAAGGTCGGTTATATTTAGTTGAAGAAGTTGTTTTAGGGATAAAAGAAATAATATAGTAACTGTAAAATGAGTGATCGGGTCTTTCTCATGTTTTCCAGGTAGGAGTTTACATAATTGTTTGAATTTATTCCAGGGCCAGTATGTTCTAATGTTATTGGGATGTTGTCACTTCCACATGTATCCTCATGAACAGTCCAGTCGTAATCCATAAAAATACTTTGATCACTTATAGAAAGATCAATTTCTGAGAATGTTTTTGTAGCAGAGTGAATAAAAGTTGGTTTCTAATTATTATTATTATTATATATACATAGGTTGTTATTGTTGATAACATTTTCTATTATGATTCCTCTTCTGTTTGTGTCTGAACATCCCCAGCTAGTGCTGTGACTGTTAAAGTCACCTAATAGTAGGAAGGGAGTTGGTTATTAAGATCTTCTATTTCTGTTTCGTCTATAGAGTCATTTGGAGGTAGATAAATGGAGCAAACTGTGACAGTCCGATGTAAAGTGGTTGTAACGGCAATTGCCTGTAAATTTATCTGGCGTTGTGCTATTTTGTTATTGATAAGAATGGATGTTCCTCTGGAAGCTCTACTTGGGTTATTTACAATGTGGTTATATTCAGAGAAGTTGCGGAGTTTAATGCTTTCAGACGGTTTTAAGAAAGTTTCTTGTAGACATATTATTAAAGGACATAAACTGGATATTAGTAGAAGTTCATTCAGATTGGCTTTTATACCTCTGCAATTCCATTGGATTATTTTGCTGGCCATGGTTAAATTTTATGTATTTGATTTCCGTTTATCTTTATGAGTATTGAAATGGTTGTTTTCTACAGGAGGGATACTCTCCGTTTCCATGTCTTCTGAATCTACAGATGTGCATCAGTTTTTTTCTCCACTACAGTTCTTTGTTTAGAAGAAGTCAAGATCTCTGTACAGTCTGCTCCTGAGTAGTAGTGACTTTCTTTGGATAGTTTCCCTCTGGAGAAGAGGTTTTTGATGTTGATGTTTTTTCCATGCTTGAAGGTTCAGTGAGGGGATTAATTTCTTTCAAGAAAGCGGGGAGTGTTTCTGGTGTAAGTTTTGATAATTTACTGAGTAGGAGTTTGCAAGAATGGCATTCTTGTTTTTCAAAGTTGTTTGGTTTAGTAACTGATGCATATGATTTAGTTGGAAATTAGCCAGTTATTTCGACTATCTTTCTAGCTTCAGAGAAGGATATATTACGTGTAAACTTGATAGTGTTGATCTCTTTCTTTTTTCCAGATTATACATTGTTTGGAGTCTGATGGGTGATCTTCAAGACAACACATTTTGCTTTTTTGGTACATTCTTACCCATGGTTGTCAGAGTCTCTTTCTCCACATCTTCTGCATGTTGGAAGTCTCGTGCACCTGTCTTTATGGTGTCCAAAAAGTTGACAATTGAAGCACCGTAGAGGGTTTGGGATGTACTGGTTGACCTTTTCAATTGTAAATCCTATTTTTAATTCCTTCGGGTCTTTGGGGAAGTTGAAAGCGAATATATATGTGTTTGTTTCGATGATATCTGTTTCTTTTCTAATTTGAATGCGTCGTACGTCTATCACACCTTGTGTTTTTAGCTGAGTCTTAATTTCTTCGATAGTGCAGAGTGAAAGCTCAGTGCTTCTGACTACCCCTCTAGATTTGTTCAGTGTGTTGTGTGGATATGCTTTTATCTTTGTTTCTGAAAAGGTTTTCATTTTTAAAAGTGTATCAGAATATGATTTTTTTCTCTACTTGGACATGTAGCGTACCATTTTTAAGTTTCTTCACCATCTTTGGTACTATAGAAAGTACTTTTTCAATAACAAATGGGGGATATCTTTGTTAATTGTTTTTCTTCTAACGACTCCAAAACAATAAACTGAGGAAAATGTTTTGTAATAATAAACTCACTTTCTGAGTCTGATGGAGATTCTATATGGGGGCGTTTGGAATATTTATTAGACATACTATATAATATATTATTGATTGGAGGGTTATCCCCACCCACCAAATCAGGCTGGAGCCCACGAACGGGATCTGTTAGGGGGGAACCCATTCGCCCTGACACATCTATTCATAGAAAGCTGGTGGTAGTTTTTTTGGGGGGGGAATATGTATGGTAGGATACATCAGTCTTGGTAGAAAATGTTTGGGAGTAGATGTTAGGGCCTCTCCGACCGCCCGTCTAGTCCAGGTAAGGGCCGAAGTGATGTGTTGCATGGACCATGACCTGCTCAATCACCAGGATCCCGTCCCCAGACGGCACGGGTCGCCACCCACGGCCAACAGGGCGACTAATCTATGAGGCAGTCTAATAAAGAAAATAATTCGTCAGTGTTATGCAACATGCTTTGATTGTTACGGAATGTGTAAACAAATAGAGACTAAATCAGTGGTCTTCAAAACTATGTAATGCCAATTTTCATCATTTGGTCCACCAGTTTAGAACTCTTTGGCCACATACTGTTGGCTTTATATCTAAGGCAAGTAGAAAATGCACGTAAACTTTCTCAACAAAAGGGGAGGGGCGAAAAAAAAGCTTTCAGTCACTATTATCCTTCTTCTGCGGCATCAGAGTTTTCTTTTAGCTGCTTCTATAACGTCAATGCCTGGTATTTCTCTCACTTTCGTTCATTAACGAGCGGTATATTCTCCTCCAATGAATATTATAATTCCAAAATTATTAATTTCTTTGTGTTTGAAATAATTAATACATGTGGGTGAAGTGTTGTCAGCCCTATATGGCATGGGAAAGTCAATGGCTCTTTCTAGGTACATCCACTAAATCGCTGCAAAAACAACATAGTGTGAAGAAAAAAAGGCTTCAAATAATTTTGTTGTTACTAATAATAGTAAGAGGAAGGACTAAATTATTTAAAAATAAAATTTCAATATTTTCTAACACATTCAAAATTTTGGTAAAAAATCGTGCTTTGAATTTCGTTAGCGCGTAACCAAATCGTTACACAAATTTTTGAATTCTTCCAAAAATCAAATTATTGTCGTATACAATGATACTTTTAGGACATATTCACAAAGAAATGAAATTATTTCTGAAATGTTAGTAAGATTTTTATTTTATATCTATTTCCCCATATCCATGTAAATTTAAGGAAATTTAATTTTATAGCGTAAAGGTGTTAGTAAAATAAAAATATTGCAATAAATCTACAGCATTCTTTAATTAGATAAGTTTTTAAATTAATATATAATAAGGACATTGCAGACTGGAAAAAGTATTTTTTCGATAAATAATGAAATTTTAAAAAATGTTTTTAATTCTACAAAGCATTGTAGCGGATAGGTTTTTCTTTTACTAATCGAATATCTAAAATTTAATACAAATAATCAAGCCACTGGATTCTCAATCTATCCGATTATCTCTTCTTTTTACATAAAATGTTAAGTTCAAGTGTCTTTCTTTCTCCCACATGATTATTATATATCTTGCCAGTCTTCGTGAGAAAAATATTAATGGCTGAAAATCAGTTTCTTATCCACTGTAGATTGGGGCAGTGTTATATACATGATAACGGATGGTCAGAGTCTTTCACGTAAACGAGTATACTGTCTTGTGTAGCCCTGATCTGTCAAGGCGATTGGGTTTCCGCCTTGATAGGTCCCAAAATACGGGATCCGAGGTGTGTGGTGAGCACAGACAATGAATAAAAAAAATTTATGAATCAAAATAAAAAATCGAAAAGATCACTATCGATATCCATTAATACAACAAATCTGATTACATCAAACCAACGACTGTAGAGAAAATTAAATTATTTCATTATATAAAAGTCAGAGTTAGCCATCATAAAAAACTAAACCAATCTAAATTAGTAAGAAGCAGAGAGTTATCTCTTGCCTACCCAGAAGAAATGAGCAATGAAAGAGTCATTGAATACAAATGAATTTTCATAATGAAAAAAATATATCTTTACTTTTAATACACCCAAAACTCTTCAAAGAATTAAAATTGGTTACAAGAAAGCACCTGTGGAAGTATACATTCCAGCCCCCCTGAGATGCTTTAGGTCCTGATAAGATTCACAATTTTTAAAGCAGAAGAATCACTCAAATGCCTACTAAATACTCTCTGGACAAATAATATATTCCCAGAAACATAGAAAAAAAATGAGTCCTCCAACCCCAAAAACTACAGGCTTGAAAAAGTTTTTATGCAAAACAATAGAGCATATTATCAACAACAGACTAATATGGCTATTCGAAACAAACAACCAAAATTCTAACAGGATTCAGGAAGAAAAGAAGGACAATAGACCAAATAACCTGCCTAGAAACTCTCATAAGAGAAGCATTTGTTAAAACACAACATATGATAGCAATTTTTTTCGACAGAAAGAAAACGTATGATACCACTTGGAGGTACGGCATCATAAAAGACCTCCATGACTTAGAAGTACGAGGAAGACTTCCATTATTTATCAGAAATTTCCTATGCATTAGACAATTTAAAGTCCGAATAGAAACAACTATAAGAAACCTAAAAAGAAAAGGTATTTCACAAGGAAGCATCCTATCCCCGACACTATTCTCTATAAAACTAGATAATATCAAAAACACAAATGCCTACATTTGACTGTGCTCTTTATGTCGATGACTCATCAGCTACAGATTCTCCTACATGCAGAAAGAATTTTACAATTAAACGTAAATAGAAATGGTTCTAGTTTCTCCAAAACTCAGTGTGTTCATTTTTGTTCTCTAAGAAAAATGCATAATGACCTAGTCGTGAAACTGAAAGAAAATACAATACCAGTTGTCAACGAATACACATTTTTGGAGTAATATTTGACAAGAAATTCACTTTCATACCCTACATAAATTATTTAAAAAGCAAAATGAACAAAATCCTCCACCTTCTTTCGAGTAGTTGCTCAAACAAAATGGAGAGCCGACTAACAAACCGTTCATGAAACAAATATCTCATCGGATTTTAATTAGACTATACCAGCTTCATCTATAAATCTGCCAGAAAGTCATACCTGAAAAAATAAACCCGATTTACCACGAAATGTTAAGACAAAATTTAGGAGCTTCCAGAACAACTCCTATAGATGGCCTATTTGTAGAGGCAAATGAAAGTTCACTCCATTCAACCCAAAATAAGGAAATATTTGAAAGTTAAGAAAAAACAATAAAACCAGAATAGAATCAATACTTAAAGTGAAATCCCTATTACAAACATAGATATTAAAAGACTTTCTCAAAGGAAAACTCACTTAATATATACTATACAGATGGATGTAAAGACAATGATAAAACAGCAGTATCTAACATAAAAACCCTAAAAAGAGTTTTACGAAAAGAAAGTTTAATCTTTACAGCAAAAGCATATGCTTATAGAACTATCGCTTAACATTATATCAAAGAGCAATCACGAAAAATTCACTATATTTTCGGTTTCTTTATCAGCACTAACATCACTAAAAATTTTGAAAACCTCCTCATTGTAAAACTTTTATGCAAAATAAAGAACATGTCCAACAATAAAGAAATCCTCTTATGTTGGACACATCGGAGAAAAAGGCAATGAAAGAGCTTATAAAGCAGCCAAATTAACCCCAGCAAACTTCAAAATTATATATACAGATCTGTTAAAAGTTAAAGAAAATATTTTTTTATTTTTAAAGTTAGGTATCAAAAATAAGTGGAGGTACCTATCTTTTCCAGTACTGAAGAATGAAAGAATTTATTTGCTTCATTTTGGCTTTGGAGAAAAGTAATAGAAATAATGGGGGAGAAGAAAATAAAAAAAACCTGACATGTTTGTGGGGTGTTGATCAGGTCATAAAAAATACCTATCTTTGCTTCACTGTGTACAAATTTGTGATCCAGTGTGAAATCAATTTCTTGACGAATAGGATAAAATAATTACCTTCGTGCGGAGAAAATATTTAGGCTACACATTTTGAACAGTGTCACAGCTACAATGGAACAAGAAATATTTCAAATTGCTGAGTGGACACGCATTTGCACTCCCTCACCTTCTCGCATATTGGTTTATTTGTCTGTCCTTCTTCATCAAATAGCCATCAATGCAAAAGAAAGAGTGGAAGAAAACATTGCTACTACTATATTGATACACAAAGTGATAACATAGATTTATGAGCTCTTAACTCCTTACTACATTTTATACATAAATTTTATGTCATGATGTTCGATAAATAAATTTTTATTTATACAAATTAAACTAATATATAGTTTTCAACGATCTGATCTGGAGTAAATTGTGGGGAGTTCTGTCATGTTTAATACAAGAATAGAATAAAACTATTACTTAATCATGGAGGGTTGAAATTAATGACGTGTGATGACAGACCAGAATTAACAATTGTCCAAATTAATTTTTTTTTAAATTTCATTATTCAACGAAAAACCTTTTTTCTTCAGTCTATAATGTCCTTAAAATATATTCCAAACAGCTATTAATTTTTTTTATTATCGCTCAAGCCCATCAAGTGTTGCTTTTCTGTCTCCCCTTTGAGTATACCAGATATTTCAGATGTCTGTTCTTGCTGATAAGTATCAGTTTTCTTTTGATTTTTATTCTCTTCAAAACCTCATGGCTGTGATTTGTTGGACCACATTGGCGCTGATGATGGCTTTGCAAACTTTGCCAAAAATTGATAGGGCGATAATTAGAGGGGTCAGAAGGTTCATTAGTATTTTTCTATATTGGAACCACGGAGGAGGACTTCCGACGCTATTTTCTGGGAGTTGTTATCTTCATGCATTCTGGATAATTGTTTTGTTGTTGTGTGCTGCTTATAATGACCATTTTTTGTTAGTATGTCTCTGGGTCTCTGTCTCTTTTGCACGTCGTTGGTGATCCCTTTCTTTACATTGTATGGGTGTTGGTATACAGATGTCTTGAAACCCACCTCTGTTAGGGTTATTAGCGCATCCAGGAATGCCAGTTTGTTGTCACTCTCTTTTTCATAGTGAACTGTGTATCAAGGGTTAGGGTTAGCACCTCTATCTGGTTATCTAGTGGAATACTGGTATATTGTCCTAGAGATGAGTTCGAGACCAGTCTGTCCCTGACTACCAATAGTGCCTCCACTTATTAAATTTAAGAAATAAATGTCATACGTAAACATTGCAAAATGTTCACCTTAGAATACATCTAATAATTTGTTTTAGAGAAATAATAAAAGTTTAGGAAAATTAGAATGAAATGCATTCTGCATCGAAAAAACAATATATTATACTGAAAGGTCCCTTTAAATTAGAAAAGATTTGATATTTTTTATCTATCTTTCTTTTCAGAAAGTGTTGGGATATGGAGAAAGCTGAAAGAAAAGTTTTGTAACAGTAATGGGTACATTGACGGAAATAGGGTCTAGACAGGGGTTTAAAAATTAGGATGATATTTTGGCTGTTAAGATTGAAAGAAGAAATCATGTCTTCTCCAAAAATAAAAAGTTGTTTCCAAATTTAAAGTGAATCTGTATTCTGATTAGTTAAATTGAACACACACAAATTGTTGTCTTCCCATCTCTAAGGCTAACCGTGGTAGCTATGGGTTAATAGTTAGCTTCCAAACCGAGGGCAAAATCCTCTGAAAGTATTTACCAACTGAACATTACATAGCAATTCACTACTATCTTCAGCTTCTGGAATACGTTGTTGGACATTCGAAGTACTTGCAGTTTCCCTTCCGTGTCTGCTATCAGCACTGTATCTTATGTTTTTCAGATTGTGACCAATAATGACGAATCCTAGCGTCCTCAGAATAGGCTTCCTGTACAAGTCGAATAGATCTTGTGAAAAGGCACATCCTTGTCTTACGCTCTAGAAAGGAATAAAAAAATTTAAAGTATGACAACAAAGTGTGATCTTTAATAGCATACATATATTCGTAAACTTTATTTTTATTACGTTTGATTTGTATTAATATTATGCTATGCTGTTTTTAGGCAATTGAGTAAATGTAAGTACTTTAAACTCTTACCGCAACAACCCTGCTAAAATCATTTCGAAATGAAAAATTTCATTTCCTTTTTCCACTTACATATTACAACTTGATGATTTTAATGCAGACAGTTCTTACGTTCGCAACACACATGAGAGTATAAAGTGTCGTCTTCCAGACAACAAAAAATAATCGTGCAGATACCTGCACTCATTTTGAGTACCTAATTTTAAGATATTACTTTTTGTCTACTGATTTCATATGAACAACGTGTCCTGAAAAATAAGTTGTGTAACTTCTTTATCTCGTTTTGTTTAACAAAACATAAACTAATCCCCGTGTTTCCTCATTATTTACTATGTAACTCAAATAGTTTTTATAACAATACAGGATTTAAAAATTATTGGATTATTACTGTTACCTATTGACAGAGTGTCAAAAGGTGGTTATTGAGAAAAGGCTCAAAGTATAAAATTCATTTAACTAATAAAAAAATAAGGAACATTAAGTCAAAAAATATTTTAAAGATAGAATAACGCAACTACATAAGTAAGTAATGTCAGTTTTATTGGATTCATTATATTTCAGTTCAGGGCTGACACTCAGTTAATAACTCCTACTTTTAACCAATGGGTTTTATTGCATTTTTGTTTTCGCAGTTCGGAGCAGGTTTTCTCAAAATAGGCTAATTTAGGGTGGGGAGATGTCAGTTTAGCATTCCCCAATGACTCCTGAATTTATTTTTTATTGGGTTTATGGAGGAAACGATAGCGAATTTCTAGACATTTCCGAAAATAATTACTTCAAAAATGATATCAGTCAGTTATGAATAAGTCGTCATATTTTCAGTAAAATTGGACAATTTTTAAAGATATTTGTAAAGAATAATTAAATCTTACGCCTCCCCATTTGGTTATATAGTATGACATTTTTTAAACTCAATCATAATATTAATACTAAGTGATAGATAATAATTTATTTTACTATAAACTATTTATTTCAATCAGTTTTTAGTCGTGCAGAACAAACATTTTTCAGTTTCTTCATACAATAATGGGCCAAACAAAATTTTAAGTGGGAGATAAATAAATTCCCATCATTATAATTTCTGTTTTAAATATAGCAGTGTATTTTGCTTACTGGAATTAGTCAATTTAATCAAATTTTGTTCGTTGCTGTTTGTCCATAAAAAAAAATAATAATTAAAGTAAGACCATTTTAATGGTCCGTTACGTATTTCCCAAACATTAGATATATATTGACTGTATAAGGTAATTCATCAAATTTAATAAAAACGAACTTTAATCGTGAAAATTTTGAAGTTCAATTATAAAGATATTTTTAGAGTTTTTGGGTAATACATTTTTTAAAAACTTATGCATCAAAGCACCTACACCCACAATTATTGAGGAAACAAAGAATTGGTTAAAAAAAAAAGAAACAATATTTTTATTATTACATTTTTCATTATAAAAAAAAATTGGGGCTGCGTTTATCTTATGCAAAATTAAAATTTAGAAAGTATATTAATAACAGTTTAGTATTAGTTTGTTTGTTATAACGATATAACTACATCAATGGGTCATTTAATGCCGACGAAATTTTTATAATAGATTTGTATGAATAGAATATATTTTCCATCTAAAGTGAGTTTCGTTAAGAGTCAGATGTATTGCTGGTAATGTTTTTCCTTCACGTCTCTTTGTTAACCAATTTCATAGTGAAACCCAAACCGATGAATTACTTGAAAATTAAGAGTCATTATAAATGCCATGAAGATTAAGCTATACAGGAAGTTGCGGTTTTCGTTCAACTTATCAAATTTCTTTCTAAATTTTAATTATTCATACCAGTTTAGATTGGTTTGTTTCACAGCATATAAACGTCAATGGGTAATTCAATGACACCAAAATTTTTACAGTAGATTTGTATGAAGAGAATATACTTTATGTAAATTGGATTTCGTCTAGAGTCAGATGTATTGCTGGTAAATGCTTTCATAGCATTTTGACCACGTTTTGGGAGTTAACTATTAAGAGGAGTTTCTTGATCCTCACAACCTCCCAATCCAAGGCTTTGCTGCAGGACGCAGTTTACGGTCATACCCAAGACCAGATAAAAGTTATAATTTGTAAGTAATTAAAAATATAAAAAATATTAATCTTCATATGAAGTTAGATATCCGTTTATCATAGCAATTCTCTATCGAAATTTAATTATAACAGTTCAAAAGTACTTGGAAATTAAGATTCATTAAAAATAAAATATAATAATCTTTCCAATAAGATGGGGTTCCGTTTAGCTTATTCACAATTAAAGTTTAGAAAGAAAATTGGTAACAGTTTAAATAAATTTGCCCGATTGCCACAGAACTGGCTGCAGCGCGTGGTAGGCTACGCCAGCTCGCATAACCACCTGCCGATCTATGCAGCAAAGCTAATTCGTGTAACAACCGTTGCTTTTTTTTTTTTAACATTGGTTTCATTAAATTGGGGAGGTGAAGAAATTAAAGTGTTTCTTTATTTTTTCACATTTTGTACGATTCGCTGGCAGCTTGGCTTAACTGACGCAACGTAGTTTGCTTAAGTTTTATTTTTTCCAGGAATAAACTCCAATTACAGAAAAATGCAAAAACTTAAAACGAAATAACACGCACTTTTTCGCCGACAGCCGTGGTGGACCAAGTCGGCAATGGCTATCTCAGTTGAGGGTTTAGTCTCAATAGTGTACTGTCAGCACTACTAAATACAATCTCTCGTCTCTTGCTTCACTGAATGTTCGAAAGTAAATTCAGAAAGAATAAAGATAATTGCAAACAATATTAATATTTACTTGAAGTTGAGTTTGTTTTTCTTATAATGAAAAGTGAGAAAGAAAATTGCTATCAGTTTAACTTAATTATCAAGTAAGTTTCATTTCAAATTAAAAAGAATATTAATATTTTTATTAACTTTGGGTTCAGTTTATCTTTTTCATAATGAAAATTGCTACCTTTTCTATGTGAAGTTTTTCTGTTAAATACTTATAGACAATGTAGAATGTCTCTATTGGATTATGGTGAGAAATAGTAACATATATAGATAACAAAGTGGGGTGATAATATAAATTGTTCTACCCCCTAATTTTGGCTTTCTGAACAATTTCAATCTACATCTGAGCAGAAAATGGAGAGCTAAGTCGAATCTATCAAACAAACACTTACACAACGTCTACCCTCGTCACTTTTAATTTCCAACATCGTAAACTTTAATATAAACTGTTTATATTATTCGGTTTTTAGTCGTGTGGAGCATATATTTTACAGTTTTTTCATTAAAAAAAATGGGCTAAACATAATTTCAAATGGCAGATAAATAAATTCCAAACAATATAAATTCTATTCTAAATACAGTAGTGTATTTTGCTTAATGGAACTATTAAATTTAAACAAATTTTTTTCGTTGTCATTTGTCTGTTAAAAAAAAAAATGAACATACAAGATCATTCTCCAAATTTAATAAAAACAAACTTTTATTGAAAACTTTAAAGTGCAATTATAAAGATTAGTTTCATACTTTTTGGGTAATACATTTTTGTAAAAATTATCCTGATTTTCAGTACCTACATTCACACTTAATTAAATTGAGGAACTGAGGACAAAAAATACTTCATTGTAAAACTATATTTTTTATCAATTTCAGAAATATTTCTTTCTTCAAACTATGCTGCTTTTTCAGCAATTTAGTTGAGGTTTAACATATCAATCAGTTTAAACTCCACAATTTTAATTTTGTTAAAACAATATGGCTGTTACGTCTTGTGAAAATGCAAAGGACTTACCATAATGCTGGTGCAGGAAAGACAAAAATGGAAAGCTCGCGCCACACACAGACAGACTAAATCTGATTGGCTAATGCAATTCTAGACGCCATTTTGTTTTTATTATGTATTTAAGGTATTAGGTATCTCACAGTATTATTTCTTAATTGAATGCCTTTCCTCGGGCAGAGAAGCATCTACAGAGATGGTTTCGATCCGCCACAAACCCTGGCAGATAATACGTGATAATATGGATAAAGTCATTCTAATAAACGTTAAGTAATATACTTTCAAAAAATAGTTCACGTGCTAAAACCTGAGTAAAAGGGGCCTGCCTCTGGTCAACACTAGATCTTTAAGCACGCCCGCTTAAGGGGGCGAAGACTATTCATTAATGGATTCGGAAAAAAACCCGAATCCATTAATGAATGAGCCCCACCACCGTAAACGTTGTACCTATCAATCTGTGCTCTTAGCATCCGACCTATAGAAGAGACTGTTACAGTATTCGAACACTTACTGCTTGAGACCATTTCGCATAGGTCTTACCGCTACCCCACCAGGGGACTACCCACTGGACTCACTCATTTTATGCGCTTATAAACTGAAGATTATTTGTAATAATAAAAAGAAATTTTCCAAGACCTGGAATCGAAATAGAAGGTATCTAGCAGCATACCACTGGGCCACTAACAACGAATGGTGATATTTAGTAAATTTAATGACTTGCTTAATGATTCACGTTTCTTTAGAAATAATCTTTCAAAAACCACAATGCATCGAGTGTTATACCAGATAAATTTTGATTTATTTTATTTTTGAAAATAAAAATAATTATAGTTATTTTTTGCTGTTGTTTTTAGATTGATTTTTTGATTATTTGACAATATGAGTCGAGATAAATAATTGTCGAAAAATATTGATTTTCATAATAAAAAAATGATGCGTGGAAAAGAATTGTGTCAGAAATTTTCCTTTCTTTCTTCACATCTTTTTCTCCGACCCTCAATGATTGACTAAAAGAATTGATTTCATGTTTCAACGGTTAACAATATGACTGAAGATAAAAAAATATCCATGCAGAGAAAGCCTCCCTGATAGTCCTCTCCAAAATAGAATCCTCTGTCAAGTTGCGACGTAAGAAAGCCAACCTCGAGGCGTGTCGGTGACACTTCACGTGTGACATTCCCAGTTTCCCTTTGACACGGACGTTTGGCGCAAACAAAGAGGGATTACCAAGGTAAAGGATGAGGCAAAAGATGTATGTAACACACACCTTAGCCCTGCCTTTCACGGACAACCGCTGCCGAAGCCAAGTCGAGATCGACGCTCCGACCTTTGCCATTACCTCCGACCAATTTTTCTCCAGCTGGAGATCCTGCTTGAACCACACTCCAAGAATGCGAATTGGACCGTCAGTCCAACTGAAGGGCCCCTGGAGAGCAGCGCTATTCCAGGCACCTAACCGCAAGCCGGAAGAATTGTCGCGGTTACCTTTTCATACCGTTCAAGCGCCTACTGTACCACCTAAAGGTCGTCCCGAGACAACATGAAAATGGATAGGTCATCGGCGTACGCAGAAATCTTGCCTCGAGCCCCACTAGGAACGGCGATTGCACGTAGGGCCGGAATGCACGCCCCTTCCTTTATCCGGCGATATAGGGGCTTTCACGCCAAAGTGAAAAGTATGGGCGATAGCGGGACACCTGATGAACCCTAACCCAGCGCCCAACCGCTTTCCGTTCACCTGTACCTCTAGGATCGTGCATGTTGCTACGAATTGTTTGCCCCATCATAGAACAAGTCTGATCGTGTCCCAACAGAATCTCGGCAAATGTCTAAAAGCGCTCCGTCGGGATCTTGGTCTAAATCTTTAACTCTGTGTTTAGCAGAGTTATGAGCCTGTAATCGTCTACACGTCCCACACCCGTCACATTTTTCTATAGCGTAATCACACCCCTGGAAACCCGGTCGGGCAAAGAACCTTGACGGAACCTTTACTGATAACATAATTTTCTTTAAAGTATTAGCTTTTTTCATCCTAGAGGTAGGATTCTTTTCTCAGTTTTCTTGCCATTAATGCGCTACTCATTAAGACAAAAACATTTTTTTTTAATTAAAATCTAACTTATTGTTTCACCTCATAAATGTCAAAATCAGGGTGTATGACCAGATAACTGCAGGTGATTAATCTTTTTACTGTATCACAAGTTAAGTTCGAATAAAGAGTGTGCAGGTATAATGAGAGCAACTCAAGTTATAGTGTTATCTATTCTAAACTAAAGTAGAAGTTCTAAGAAATATTAAATGATCACAAATATTTAATTGATAAATATAATAGAGTACTAATAATATCACATGTGAGGTAAGTCACCAGATAATGCGTGCAATATGGAAGAATGGTTTATATTCCCCATCATTACCAACATTATTATCTCCATGATATAATAACACCATATAGACAGACGAAGCAGAATAGCTGCTTAATTAATAATTAATAAATATCTTTTTCATTCTATGAACTCTTCTAAAAATTATTTTTGTAATTATGCCGCTATATTTCTCGAGATTTAAAAAATTATAGAAGTGTTTAATTTTCTTTCTTTCAGTTTATCTTCTACATATACAGTTGCAAAACACTAATCTGTACTGCTGGTTTTAAAAGAACTAAAATACATGTCAGGATTGATTATAAGGCAGATGTAATGATGACAATATATGCTACGCAAACAAAACTGTATTGACAGAAGATTCATGTGAAAAAATGCCTGAGAGATCTACTTAACAAGTTAGTCAAGGAAAGCAAAAAGAACTAAAACACAGAATCATTGGTTGTCAACAAAAGAAACATGCCAAGGTGTGAGTTACATATCAAGGATATGCAATTAAAGCAGATGAAGAAATCTACCATACAAACCATACCATATATATAACATACAAAGTGTATCTATAAATATATACATTCATTTCCATTGATAGAGATATACAAGCAGATGTACCATGACTTGTCTGAAGTTCTAAATACCTAAAATAAATACAATCTCATGAGTTTCTTTTCTTTTAAATACTGGTTTACATAATAGAAGTATGTTAATTCTTTTTAATTAAAGAACTTTAATTAATTTTCCAAAAACATTACTGTAAATTGAACACCATTTAACTCAGAGCTTGAAGTTTTCCATTCTGTTAACAATTGTGATTTCTATTTTTTAAGAAATGGTTGCATATATTCCTACAATTATGAAATGATCTATTTATGCTGTGCCATTTAAAAGATGTTTCATTTTGTAGTTTAGCTAGAATTAACACTTAAATTGATCTGTGGTGACATCTAGTTACCTTAAAGGTCAGTATCACTTATGTACATCATCGAGGCAAATGAATCATATATAATTTTCAGCCCCCAGGATCTAGTTGTTTAGCTGAACAAATTACATATGCAAGCAAAAAAACAAAAACAAAAAACACAAACTTTATCGTCATATGTGCTTGTACACATCAGAGAGAGTGAAATAGGTAAAATACAATTGATAGAATGGTTGTGAACAGAGGGACACAATTTCAAGAGGAAAAAGTGATAGTAATAAAATAAAAAAATAGTGCTATCACTGTTTCAACTGCCATTTATTCAAAATTTGAAATAAATAAAAAAATTCAATTTATATTTCAGTATTAAATAAAATTTGTACAAAATTAACATCAGATAATTTTAAATAAATTTGGGAATACTAGCATTAAATGTATTTTACTTTAGTTACATCAGTATTTTCTTAAAATACTTGGGCTTGGTGTAAATTAATACGAGACTGAAAGGGGGAGAGCTAGCAGCTTAGGAGAGATAATACAATGTCAATCCATGATATGCCATTGGTATCAAATATTTTGTTAAAAGCTGCAATAAAGGGGCATTCTGATTTTTTTGTTGATAGAAGGATGGCACTAAGAGACTTTTATTCATTGATCTAAAAGTATTCATTGTATCTTTCAACAGTGTAGTTTTAAAATAAAACATGATGAGAAGGACAGATTGTTGTAGAGAGAGAAATGAAGAAATAAAGACTCAAAACCATGCAATATTGTTATATATCGCCGTACGACGACAAAATAACGAGAACACGCATATATAAAAATATAAGGTTATATTTTTATTCTTGACGACGAACCCGTGTGGAATAGAGAATGGAAGAGTGAGAGCGCACATAGAATGGGTCGACGGGAGTGTAGTCTTGCCTGAGGTGTCTCTCTGCTTCCACTGGCCGTTCTCTGCTGGCGAATCCGTGTGTCGAGGTCTTTTTATAGTCTTCTAGAACCGGGACTTTCCTTCCGGTTTTGCCTCGCCCACGCAATTCCAAGAGACACCTGTTCTGTTTGCCTCCGCAGTCATTTCCGCCGCTGTCGGAAATAAGGTCAAACGACATCCGCTCCGGCCTCGACAGGATGTATTTCACAAACACCCGCCCTGCCGCTCGCCGACCCCTCCACCGACGGGAAACACCATCGCTTGCATCACTTCCACGGGTGGGGCCAGATTGTTATATTACACTCCTCGCCCTCCCATTTTCCAAAATGTTCACCTAAGAACATTTTAAGCGCAATACCCTCACACACCCCCCATGCCACACAAGCCCGACAATTGTACAAAACATGTGCACGCCGAAACAAACAAAACAAAAAAATATATATAGGGGAGCCTACATCGGCAACCCAACAATGTTCGTGTCCATTGTGGAATTTTCCTGTACAAAAAACACAGAATCTCTTACGTATGCTTCATGATGCAATGTTGGAAGCCAAAATGAGTGAGACTGCCACAAAAGTGATGATAGAATTACTTGGGACTTATACAGAGGATAATGTTCTCCCAGCTCGATATTTCATTGTTCTTTTTTTTTTTTTTTAAGTTTCTGTAACTTTCAATGTTCGTTTCCTTTCTCGACTCTGTCCATACGCGTAGACGCCTCGATGCACGACCATATGATCATAGGCGGTAACCGCGCCCCAGTTTCTAAACTGATATCGAGTAAATGACCTTTGACCAACACCATGCGTGTTTCCGCTCGAGTTTATTGTTACACATGTAACTTCATTTAATTTAATTTAATTTCAAACATACTATGTTTGAACACAGAAAAACTGCCATTATCTGCAGTACATATCATTCATAGTCTGACCGAGAAATGTTCAATAGAAAACGAAGAAAATTACCCTGATTCCAACGTTAATCCGCATGCAATTTACTTGTGGAAGATTGGAGGTTTCATCTATCTTAATTTAGTCTAAAAAAAATGGACCCGTGACTCGTAATTCCTTAGTTTGTATCTTCCGCATGTTTTGCTATAAGGAAGGTGACCTAACTATTTCACTTAAACTATCGTTAATCCTCCCACTGCTTTCTTTCCCAATCCTATAGCATATCAGCCAATAAGTCTACAAGACTTTTCAGTTGTTCTTTCTTTTTGTTCCGATCAACTGTGGAATCTGCAGGTCTATCCGTGCATTTTGCCCCAACAGACGTTTCGCACTTTGAGCAATCATCCTCGAACGTGGATGAAACATTATTTATACCACCGATTCTATCATCATTATCAATAGTTGACACGTTTTTATTCGCCATTTTACGTCGCGTCATGATGCGACGCTCCATTAATGGAACATCAGACTCATCGTCTGATTCCACACGTTGGTGTCGATTTTTGTGCACTGGAAAGTCGGTCTGTTCCGCTCCGGATTCGTCATCCGAATCACTGGATTCTACTGGAGCAGCCAATACAATCTTTCGTAACGGCCTATCGGAAGTAGGGATTTTCCATTCATCAATGGACGCTGCCCGAAGATGCTCAGCATGCGTCTTAATGACTGAGCCGGTTAACTGATCTCTAATTCTATAAGAGACCGGGCCAGTCTTTTCAACGATCACATAATATGGCCGCCAGCGCACATCTAACTTCCCTTTCTTTTGGTGATTCTTATAGTACACCAAATCACCAACCTCAAAAGTTGTATTTTTCGTCTTACCACGCGACTTATCTATCGCGGCTCTCCTCGCTTTTCTTATATTATTCCTAACTAAAGTGAAGATACGATGCATTTCCTGTAGTGCAATTTGGTGATGCTCATCACCATAATATATGCGACGAGGCCTCAGTATATTGTCCAAGGGCAAAATAACATCCCTGTTGTAGAGCAAGTAATACGGTGAAAACTTAGTGGTTTCGCTCACATGAAACCGGATAGCCGCCAACATTTGGTTAATGTAAATATCCCACGACTGTTCGTTGTTGCCGATTTTTTTTGCTAGGAACATCATGCATTGTTCTGTGAAACCTCTCAACCTTACCGTTGCTCTGGGGGTGATAAAAAGAAGTTGTCACATGGTGTATATTTAGGTCTTCTAATGTCTTTTTCATTACCCTGTTGACATTTTCTGGCCCATTATCAGTTAAAAGCTGAAGTGGTGTCCCAAATCTGGGGAAAATTTCGTCAACTAAGAGATGCACCACTGTTTCTGCCTTCTTGTTAGGAACCGCAATGCCTCCGGCCAACCACTGTACATATCTATGAATGTAACTATGTATTGGCTACCTGAATGGGTCTTTGGGTAGGGTCCTGAGACATCTAAAGCAACCTTTGCGAAAGGAAAAGGAGGGAAGTCACATTCCTGTATGTGGGGTTGCTGCCTCTTTAGGTTTCTTGTCTGACACGGGATACATTTACCTACGAAATCATTTATTTCTCTAAGTAAACAAGGCCAGAAATACTTTTGTTTTATTGAGTGGAATGTCTTATCCACCCCCATATGGCCACTGTCATCATGGTATTGAACTAGCACCCTTTTTCTAAGGTGAGATGGTAAATACAGCCTGATGAGGGGTTCATCATCAGGCTGAGACAAATAGTACACCACCTCATCCATTACTATATATCTCTTCTGTTCTGCTTTGGTAGCCCTACCATTTCGTAATCTAATCTTCAGGTCTAAGATGTTTTTGTCTGATTCTTGCTCCCTGATTATGTCTATTCCTTTCAATGTGGGCCGTTCGGGTGCCTCTGATGAATTTCCGACATTTTTATGGGCTGCTAATTCTTCCGGCTCCATTAGGTTGGAGTTTATAACACTAACCAAGTAATTTCTATCATCTATATCTACTGGAGAAGCAATATGGTCTTCGTTCACATCAACAGCGCGTGATAAGAGATCCGCGCAAACATTATCCTTACCCTTAAGATACTGTATGCTGCAATTGTAGCCAGACATGCTCAGAGCCCAAGTCTGTATCTTCTTATTTTGTATGGGCGAGTTAAGTAAGTGCTCCAGGGGCCTATGATCAGTGTATATTGTGAATGTTGCGCCATGCAGGTAGTGATTCAGTTTTTGAAGAGCATAGTGTATGGCATAAGCCTCTTTCTCTATAGTTGACCACCTCGTTTGTGTGTCAATTAATTTATGAGACAATAAATAAATTGGTTTTTCTACATCCTTCCTATTTTCCTTATCGTACACCACCTGGGATAGGCATGCGCCAATCGATTGATCGGATGCGTCAGTATATAACCTATACGCCTTATTTGGGTTGGGATAGGCTAGTGTTACCATCTCCGCGAGCTTCGTTTTTAGTGTATCGAAAGCGGTTTGGCAAGCATCGTCCCATTGGAATCGTGCATATTTCCTTGTCAAATTGACCAGCGGTTCGGCTATATCAGAGATATTTCTAATAAAGCGGCGATAGTATGAGGTCATCCCGATAAAAGCTCTTACTTGCCTAACAGTGGTTCGAGTAGAAACTGACTTTATAGCCTTGACTTTATTGAGGTCTGGTTGTATTCCCTCTTCACTTATCTTGAACCCCAGGTATTGGGTCTCTTTCTTAAAGAACTCACACTTAGCTGGCTTCAGTTTAAGGTTGTGCTTACGTAGACTACTCAAGACTGTGTCTATATGTCTTAAATGATCTTCCACCGTATTTGAAAATATCAGAATATCATCTAAATATGCCAGAGCAAAATCTTCCTGTCCCTGTAAAACAACTGACATTAATTCCTGGAAGATGCCGGGTGCGTTTGCAAGTCCAAATGGCATAACATTAAAATGAAACAGACCCTTGTGGCAGGTGAATGCACTTTTTTCTTTGTCATCATCATGAAGCTTAACTTGCCAGTACCCTGATTTTAAATCAAGCTTCGAAAAGTACCTTGCCGAACCAAGTGATGCCAGTATATCATCGATGACAGGAAGAGGTCGAGCATATTTCTTTGTAATCTTATTAAGTGCTCTAAAGTCTACACAAAATCTCTTACCACCGTCTTTCTTCTCTACTAGAACTACTGGAAAACCCCACGGGCTATTGGATCTCTCAATTACACCTGCCTGCATCATTTCGTCGATTGCTGAATCCATTGTCTTTCTTTGTTTGAGGGGTGTGCGATATGGGCGTTTTCTTATGGGCTCATGCGTTCCAGTATCGATACGCATCTCCACAGTATCGGTTCTGCCCAGGTTTTTGTCGTCACTAACGAACATGTCCCTATTTCTTTTTAGCAAATTGTTAATTTCAGGCTTGAATTCCTCCGGTACATGTACCTGTTCCAAATCTACATCAGGACTTTTATTATTTTGTTTATCGGGCATAGTAATTTCAGTAATATCACCTGCCCTTTCCAATTTAGCCAGCGGACACCCCCGTCTCAAAGTGATTGTCTGGTTAGTGTTATTCATTATCAGCAACTGAAACTTACGAGACTTTGGCATTTTTACAACTGCGTTGGCTACTGATATACCACATAAGTTGCTAACATATCCACTACTCAGCTGTTCGATTTCATATTCTTTGCCACGTCCATTTCTCAGCCTGTTTAATCCCAGACAAGCATGCAGGTGTTGAGGTCTTAATGTTACTTTTTGAGCTAACCTAACAATAGAGGAAATATGAACATCCTCCTCTAATGCCACGTATTCTTCACCAATCTTCAATGCCCCCAAATCGAAATACATTCTCACCCCGTTCTGCATCAGCCAATCTCGGCCAAGTATAACGTTTTCTGATAGGCAGCCTCTAGTGTTTGTGGCTCATCCTTCATAACTGCCATCTTTATTTCCCGATCCCTTAGACCTTTTATGAAAAATCCTAGAACTTGTTTTATCACAACTTCATTCCTCCCGTCAACCCCAACATATGCGCCCTCCGCTAGGCGTACTACTCTCTGCATGTATTCCTGCACCCCCTCCGTTCTACCCTGCTTAATGTTCACTAATTCGACTAACCGTGCGTCGGGGTCTAAAACCAATCCGTAATATTCCTTTAAAGAAGTTTTTAACTCCTTCCATGTGAGTTGTGGGTTATTAGAGATTAGTCTATATACATAGTGTCCAACAGCTCCCCTTGTTGTGAGAAGAGCTGCCTGACACTTGTCTTCTTCTGCCACGCGCACAACTTTAAAATACCTCTCCATATCCTCCAACCAAGCACTATAACCACCATCTTCTTTGCATGCTAATGGCTGTATATTTTTTAAAAAAAGATTCTCCCCTTAAAGTGTTCGACACCGAACAAGCCACATTTCTCAATTCTAGGGTCAGACCTTGAACAAAATCGGCAAAAGTATGCTGTTCCATTTTTTTTTTTTTTTTTAATTAGACTTATTATAAACTTATGAACAAGAGCAGAAAACACACAAGATCGAATCAAAAGTCACCTACCTTTCGTTGATGTCGTCTATGGTCGTCCGGTTGCTTTCTATTTTCGTCTTCTATCTGGTAGTTTTAATTCCGTTGAATTTCAATTGTCGCCGTGGTAACCAAGTTCGCATCTATCTGTTTTGTTGTTGTTGTTGTCTTAAAACAGCAAGTCACTAGGCACCAATTTGCGTATGTTATATATCGCCGTACGACGACAAAATAACGAGAACACGCATATATAAAAATATAAGGTTATATTTTTATTCTTGACGACGAACCCGTGTGGAATAGAGAATGGAAGAGTGAGAGCGCACATAGAATGGGTCGACGGGTGTGTAGTCTTGCCTGAGGTGTCTCTCTGCTTCCACTGGCCGTTCTCTGCTGGCGAATCCGTGTGTCGAGGTCTTTTTATAGTCTTCTAGAACCGGGACTTTCCTTCCGGTTTTGCCTCGCCCACGCAACGCCCACGTAATTCCAAGAGACACCTGTTCTGTTTGCCTCCGCAGTCATTTCCGCCGCTGTCGGAAATAAGGTCAAACGACATCCGCTCCGGCCTCGACAGGATGTATTTCGCAAACACCCGCCCTGCCGCTCGTCGACCCCTCCACCGCCGGGAAACACCATCGCTTGCATCACTTCCTCGGGTGGGGCCAGATTGTTATATTACAATATTTTGTTACTTTTATTTTATTAATATCAACATTTTTCATATAATAATAGTAATGATAATGACAATGATGATATTCACTGACATATTTACAAAATGCAATAACAAATATGAGAAGAGAGGAAAGACAAGTGCACATACATACAAGCATACATAGATACACACATACAAGAAGAAAGTGGCAAGACACTTGCAAAAATGGGAGACAGAGAGTGGGATAAAAATGATCAAGTAAAATAGACAAATGTTTGCATAAAAACAGGAGCAACCAGAATGGGTAAGGACAAACTTTTCACTGGCAAGATCTTTTTAAATTAAAACTGCCTTTTAAAAAATTATCCTAAACTCCAAAACTGAATATTTTTGAATCACTGAAAAACACAAGTTGAGTAGAGGAACTTTTCTCTCTTTTTCAATGTCTTGTCAATTAATTACAAGACTATCTGTTTGGAAGATCATTAATTGGTAAGTTTGTTTTTTTTTTCTTTTAGTTCTCTGGCTTGGAAATTTATAATAAAATTGACAGGATACTCAAGGTAAATATTTTTGTTCATTTTGAAGGATAAGTTTTCAAATGAATAGTCTTTTTACAAAATCATAAGGATTAATCAAAAAGAAGAAAAAAAAGTTTTGTTTTTGATTAAATATATGTTCAACAAAAAAGAAATTGATTTATATAAAAAATATAAAAAACAAAAATATCTGTCAATACTGATTGAATGTTGCAGTAAATACAAATGTACTGTGTTTGTGGGTGGGCATAATAAATAAAAAGAGATATGATTTTCAAAACAGGATTTTTTTGTATTTATTTCATTTAGAGAAAAGTACTTTTCATGTTCAAAAATTCTCAAAAATATTTATATCTATTTTGATAAAATTAGTTATCAAGCAGAATGAAATGTTTAACTAACCTGTTCTCTTAATACATGGTTTATTAGATTGCGGCCTTATTTGTTCAAGCCTTTGTTGTCTAAGTAAACATTTGGTTTCAAATTAATCTTGAGATAATCTTTATTGTTCTGTTAGTAATCTTTTTCTTTAAAGGTGTTTCTATTTCATTTCACCATCATATTAAATACAAAAATTTTAACATGAAATGATATTAAGCAAAAAGTGATTTATCTAATGCTAAGAGCAATCAGTGAATCATAGACACCATTGACTATCTAAATATACAAAGAGAATGGATTAATTAAATGATTCATTGACCTATATTTTAGTTGTGAATTGTAGATCTTTGCTTTATTAAATCTCAATACATTGTTTCAAAACTTTTGTTTCATTGCAATATTAAAACTTTCCAACAATTGCTATCATTTTTAACACTAGCAAAGAACAATTTTCAGTTTTCAAGTCAAAAAATGTTCTTTTAGAAGCATTATTTTAAAAAAAAGTTATGGTTGTTTCCCAACTCCAAATAGCTGTTTTATGAAAATATTTGATCAGGCTTTTTCCACCTTTAATTTTATGTCATTTTTCTTTGTATATTTCTTCCATGATGCAATTTACTTCTGTTTTTAGATATTTGTAAATTAAACAGGGAAGAGTATTAATCAGCTCTGCTTGATATAAGAGGTCACTTATTTAAAGTGGGAAATTTGTAATCTTATGTTCTGGGACATGTTTCTTGTTCCATAACAAGAAGGGGTCATTTAAAGTGGGCTTTAAATATACCTGAGTTACCTGCTCTCCCAATTTTATACTTTTGTACAATAGAAGGAGAGAGAGGTGAGGAACTGTTTGTGAGACAGATCTCCAGTTACAAGTATTACTTGACTTCATTCCTCACCCAAATGCAAAGGGGGGATTTTTGCAACTTTAACAATTTTAAAAGTTAACTCAACTTTGTTGTTTTTATATACATATATTTATTTTTAAAAAAATAAGAAAGAAAAAAAAGGTTTTTTTTTTTCATGATTTAATATTTATTTCAATTATGGTTTATTTTTTTAAATGCATAATATTTAAAAAATTTATTGATGATAATTAATATGTCCATCATACAGAGAATATAACAAACATAATTGTCTTAATTTTGCATGAAATGTTTCCATTTTTTTCAGTTGTGTGAAAGTTTTAATGATTGTAATAAGACCATTACATGACAGCCAGGGATCATTAGAGTCATATCAATATTCTTGCAAATCAATGGCACTTTTGAGCAACTAATTCTCTCCAGCTGATAATGGCTCAGATTGTACTGAAAACATAATGGAAAACCTCATATGCACTGTTGTTTAGTTTTACTACTATGCAGCATGATTTGAATGATTATAAATATCTAAGAATTTGGGCATTTATTTTTAATACATATAATTCCATTTCCTCACAGTGTTATATATCGCCGTACGACGACAAAACAACAAACACGCATATATAAAAATATAAGGTTATATTTTTATTAATGACGACGAACCGTGTGGAATAGAGAACAGGAGAGTGAGAGCGCACATAGAATGGGCCGACGGGAGTGTAGTCTTGCCTGTGGTGTTTCTCTGCTTCCACTGGCCGTTCTCTGCTAGCGAATCCGTGTGTCGAGGTCTTTATATAGTCTTGTAGAACCGGGACTTTCCTTCCGGTTTTGCCTCGCCCACGCAACGCCCACGTAATTCCCAGAGACACCTGTTCTGTTTGCCTCCGTAGTCATTTCCGCCGCTGTCGGAAATAAGGTCAAACAACATCCGCTCCGGCCTCGACAGGATGTATTTCACAAACACCTGTCTTGTCGTTTCGCCGACCCCTTCACCGACGGGAAACACCATCGCTTGCATCACTTCCTCGGGTGGGGCCAGATTGTTATATTACACTCCTCGCCCTCCCATTTTCCAAAATGTTCACCTAAGAACATTTTAAGCGCAACACCCTCACACACCCCCCATGCCACACAAGCCCGACAATTGTACAAAACATGTGCACGCCGAAACAACAAAACATGTGCACGCCGAAACAAACAAAACAACAACAACAAAATATATGGGGGAGCCTACATCGGCAACCCAACAATGTTCGTGTCCATTGTGGAATTCATAATGTTCTTTTTTTTTTTCTTTTTTTTTTAAGTTTCTGTAACTTTCAATGTTCGTTTCCTTTCTCGACTCTGTCCATACGCGTAGACGCCTCGATGCACGACCATATGATCATAGGCGGTAACCGCGCCCCAGTTTCCAAACTGACATCGAGTAAATGACCTTTGACCAACACCATGCGTGTTTCCGCTCGAGTTTATTGTTACACATGTAACTTCATTTAATTTAATTTAATTTCAAACATACTATGTTTGAACACAGAAAAACTGCCATTATCTGCAGTACATATCATTCATAGTCTGACCGAGAAATGTTCAATAGAAAACGAAGAAAATTACCCTGATTCCAACGTTAATCCGCATGCAATTTACTTGTGGAGGATTAGAGGTTTCATCTATCTTAATTTAGTCTAAAAAAATGGACCCGTGACTCGTAATTCCTTAGTTTGTATCTTCCGCATGTTTTGCTATAAGGAAGGTGACCTAACTATTTCACTTAAACTATCGTTAATCCTCCCACTGCTTTCTTTCCCAATCCTATAGCATATCAGCCAATAAGTCTACAAGACTTTTCAGTTGTTCTTTCTTTTTGTTCCGATCAACTGTGGAATCTGCAGGTCTATCCGTGCTTTTTGCCCCAACAGACGTTTGCCTCATTTGGACAACTTCGCTGCTAGGTGATTCCCTAGAAAAACCCTGATCTACATGAGTAGATCCAGACGTTTCGCACTTTGAGCAATCATCCTCGAACGTGGATGAAACATTATTTATACCACCGATTCTATCATCATTATCAATAGTTGACACGTTTTTATTCGCCATTTTACGTCGCGTCATGATGCGACGCTCCATTAATGGAACATCAGACTCATCGTCTGATTCCACACGTTGGTGTCGATTTTTGTGCACTGGAAAGTCGGTCTGTTCCGCTCCGGATTCGTCATCCGAATCACTGGATTCTACTGGAGTAGCCAATACAATCTTTCGTAACGGCCTATCGGAAGTAGGGATTTTCCATTCATCAATGGACGCTGCCCGAAGATGCTCAGCATGCGTCTTAATGACTGAGCCGGTTAACTGATCTCTAATTCTATAAGAGACCGGGCCAGTCTTTTCAACGATCACATAATATGGCCGCCAGCGCACATCTAACTTCCCTTTCTTTTGGTGATTCTTATAGTACACCAAATCACCAACCTCAAAAGTTGTATTTTTCGTCTTACCACGCGACTTATCTATCGCGGCTCTCCTCGCTTTTCTTATATTATTCCTAACTAAAGTGAAGATACGATGCATTTCCTGTAGTGCAATTTGGTGATGCTCATCACCATAATATATGCGACGAGGCCTCAGTATATTGTCCAAGGGCAAAATAACATCCCTGTTGTAGTGCAAGTAATACGGTGAAAACTTAGTGGTTTCGCTCACATGAAACCGGATAGCCGCCAACATTTGGTTAATGTAAATATCCCACGACTGTTCGTTGTTGCCGATTTTTTTTGCTAGAACATCATGCATTGTTCTGTGAAACCTCTCAACCTTACCGTTGCTCTGGGGGTGATAAAAAGAAGTTGTCACATGGTGTATATTTAGGTCTTCTAATGTCTTTTTCATTACCCTGTTGACATTTTCTGGCCCATTATCAGTTAAAAGCTGAAGTGGTGTCCCAAATCTGGGGAAAATTTCGTCAACTAAGAGATGCACCACTGTTTCTGCCTTCTTGTTAGGAACCGCAAATGCCTCCGGCCAACCACTGTACATATCTATGAATGTAACTATGTATTGGTTACCTGAATGGGTCTTTGGGTAGGGTCCTGAGACATCTAAAGCAACCTTTGCGAAAGGAAAAGGAGGGAAGTCACATTCCTGTATGTGGGGTTGCTGCCTCTTTAGGTTTCTTGTCTGACACGGGATACATTTACCTACGAAATCATTTATTTCTCTAAGTAAACAAGGCCAGAAATACTTTTGTTTTATTGAGTGGAATGTCTTATCCACCCCCATATGGCCACTGTCATCATGGTATTGAACTAGCACCATTTTTCTAAGGTGAGATGGTACATACAGCCTGATGAGGGGTTCATCATGAGGTTGAGACAAATAGTACACCACCTCATCTATTACTATATATCTCTTCTGATCTGCTTTGGTAGGCCTACCATTTCGTAATCTAATCTTCAGGTCTAAGATGTTTTTGTCTGATTCTTGCTCCCTGATTATGTCTATTCCTTTCAATGTGGGCCGTTCGGGTGCCTCTGATGAATTTCCGACATTTTTATGGGCTGCTAATTCTTCCGGCTCCATTAGGTTGGAGTTTATAACACTAACCAAGTAATTTCTATCATCTATATCTACTGGAGAAGCAATATGGTCTTCGTTCACATCAACAGCGCGTGATAAGAGATCCGCGCAAACATTATCCTTACCCTTAAGATACTGTATGCTGCAATTGTAGCCAGACATGCTCAGAGCCCAAGTCTGTATCTTCTTATTTTGTATGGGCGAGTTAAGTAAGTGCTCCAGGGGCCTATGATCAGTGTATATTGTGAATGTTGCGCCATGCAGGTAGTGATTCAGTTTTTGAAGAGCATAGTGTATGACATAAGCCTCTTTCTCTATAGTTGACCACCTCCTTTGTGTGTCACTTAATTTATGGGACAATAAATAAATTGGTTTTTCTACATACTTTCTATTTTCCTTATCGTACACCACCTGGGATAGGCATGCGCCAATCGATTGATCGGATGCGTCAGTATATAACCTATACGCCTTATTTGGGTTGGGATAGGCTAGTGTTATCATCTCCGCGAGCTTCGTTTTTAGTGTATCGAAAGCGGTTTGGCAAGCATCGTCCCATTGGAATCGTGCATATTTCCTTGTCAAATTGACCAGCGGTTCGGCTATATCAGAGATATTTCTAATAAAGCGGCGATAGTATGAGGTCATCCCGATAAAAGCTCTTACTTGCCTAACAGTGGTTGGAGTAGAAACTGACTTTATAGCCTTGACTTTATTGAGTTCTGGTTGTATTCCCTCTTCACTTATCTTGAACCCCAGGTATTGGGTCTCTTTCTTAAAGAACTCACACTTAGCTGGCTTCAGTTTAAGGTTGTGCTTACGTAGACTACTCAAGACTGTGTCTATATGTCTTAAATGATCTTCCACCGTATTTGAAAATATCAGAATATCATCTAAATATGCCAGAGCAAAATCTTCCTGTCCCTGTAAAACAACTGACATTAATTCCTGGAAGATGCCGGGTGCGTTTGCAAGTCCAAATGGCATAACATTAAAATGAAACAGACCCTTGTGGCAGGTGAATGCACTTTTTTCTTTGTCATCATCATGAAGCTTAACTTGCCAGTACCCTGATTTTAAATCAAGCTTCGAAAAGTACCTTGCCGAACCAAGTGATGCCAGTATATCATCGATGACAGGAAGAGGTCGAGCATATTTCTTTGTAATCTTATTAAGTGCTCTAAAGTCTACACAAAATCTCTTACCACCGTCTTTCTTCTCTACTAGAACTACTGGAAAACCCCACGGGCTATTGGATCTCTCAATTACACCTGCCTGCATCATTTCGTCGATTGCTGAATCCATTGTCTTTCTTTGTTTGAGGGGTGTGCGATATGGGCGTTTTCTTATGGGCTCATGCGTTCCAGTATCGATACGCATCTCCACAGTATCGGTTCTGCCCAGGTTTTTGTCGTCACTAACGAACATGTCCCTATTTCTTTTTAGCAAATTGTTAATTTCAGGCTTGAATTCCTCCGGTACATGTACCTGTTCCAAATCTACATCAGGACTTTTATTATTTTGTTTATCGGGCATAGTAATTTCAGTAATATCACCTGCCCTTTCCAATTTAGCCAGCGGACACCCCCGTCTCAAAGTGATTGTCTGGTTAGTGTTATTCATTATCAGCAACTGAAACTTACGAGACTTTGGCATTTTTACAACTGCGTTGGCTACTGATATACCACATAAGTTGCTAACATATCCACTACTCAGCTGTTCGATTTCATATTCTTTGCCACGTCCATTTCTCAGCCTGTTTAATCCCAGACAAGCATGCAGGTGTTGAGGTCTTAATGTTACTTTTTGAGCTAACCTAACAATAGAGGAAATATGAACATCCTCCTCTAATGCCACGTATTCTTCACCAATCTTCAATGCCCCCAAATCGAAATACATTCTCACCCCGTTCTGCATCAGCCAATCTCGGCCAAGTATAACGTTTTCTGATAGGCAGCCTCTAGTGTTTGTGGCTCATCCTTCATAACTGCCATCTTTATTTCCCGATCCCTTAGACCTTTTATGAAAAATCCTAGAACTTGTTTTATCACAACTTCATTCCTCCCGTCAACCCCAACATATGCGCCCTCCGCTAGGCGTACTACTCTCTGCATGTATTCCTGCACCCCCTCCGTTCTACCCTGCTTAATGTTCACTAATTCGACTAACCGTGCGTCGGGGTCTAAAACCAATCCGTAATATTCCTTTAAAGAAGTTTTTAACTCCTTCCATGTGAGTTGTGGGTTATTAGAGATTAGTCTATATACATAGTGTCCAACAGCTCCCCTTGTTGTGAGAAGAGCTGCCTGACACTTGTCTTCTTCTGCCACGCGCACAACTTTAAAATACCTCTCCATATCCTCCAACCAAGCACTATAACCACCATCTTCTTTGCATGCTAATGGCTGTATATTTTTTAAAAAAGATTCTCCCCTTAAAGTGTTCGACACCGAACAAGCCACATTTCTCAATTCTAGGGTCAGACCTTGAACAAAATCGGCAAAAGTATGCTGTTCCATTTTTTTTTTTTTTTTAATTAGACTTATTATAAACTTATGAACAAGAGCAGAAAACACACAAGATCGAATCAAAAGTCACCTACCTTTCGTTGATGTCGTCTATGGTCGTCCGGTTGCTTTCTATTTTCGTCTTCTTTTTTCTTTTTCTTCCTCTATCTAGTTGTTTTAATTCCGTCGAATTTCAATTGTCGCCGTGGTAACCAAGTTCGCATCTATCTGTTTTGTTGTTGTTGTTGTCTTAAAACAGCAAGTCACTAGGCACCAATTTGCGTATGTTATATATCGCCGTACGACGACAAAACAACAAACACGCATATATAAAAATATAAGGTTATATTTTTATTAATGACTACGAACCGTGTGGAATAGAGAACAGGAGAGTGAGAGCGCACATAGAATGGGTCGACGGGAGTGTAGTCTTGCCTGTGGTGTTTCTCTGCTTCCACTGGCCGTTCTCTGCTAGCGAATCCATGTGTCGAGGTCTTTATATAGTCTTCTAGAACCGGGACTTTGCTTCCGGTTTTGCCTCGCCCACGCAATTCCCAGAGACACCTGTTCTGTTTGCCTCCGTAGTCATTTCCGCCGCTGTCGGAAATAAGGTCAAACGACATCCGCTCCGGCCTCGACAGGATGTATTTCACAAACACCTGTCTTGTCGTTTCGCCGACCCCTTCACCGACGGGAAACACCATCGCTTGCATCACTTCCTCGGGTGGGGCCAGATTGTTATATTACAACAGTACAGCTTATTAAATTCATTATGGGTTTTAATTCCAGACTAATTTGAAATTATAAATTTTTAAAAAATTGCCATACACACACACATATATATATATATAAATCATAATCTCTGGTTGTTATATAATATGCATATAAGGAAATGGAAAGTGTTGGTCCATACTTAAACAATGCAGTTATTTTTTATGGGCATGATGTTATAAGACTTTTTGTAAGCCAGATCTGAGAAGATATGCTTCAAGGTCCAGGCCAAGTGGGTGTCCACACAATTAATAAAAGATTGTTAGGTGAAGGAGTAATCATTTGAAGATAAGTGCTCCAACTGAGGCAAGGAAAAGAATCATGTGATATTCAAAATTCATTGCTTTGTATTTCTGTTAATAAATATGCATTCAAAACAAGAATAACTGTGTTCCTCAGCTTGTTTACAAGGTCTCCTAATTATGTAGACCATTTAAAAATGCATCATGTAGGAAAAAAAAAGGAAATATTGTCTGACCATGATAAAGAATTGACATGAGAAGTGGTATTTGAAAAAGAATTTTCTTGCCTCACAATCTGTTAAGAGTGAGATAGGGACAAATGCAATAATGAACTTTAAAGTTATTAAAAACAACATAAAACAGATGTTTTTGAATCAAAAGTTTTCCTTAAATCTTATTATTGGTTTGTTTTCCTAAATCTGTTTTTAAAGATTGGTATTGATGCTGAACTTCACAAATTCATATTAACTACATTAAAAAATGACAAATAAAATAAAAGATATTTTATTTCAAAAGCCAAGTAGATTATTTTGGCAAAACTTCAACCAATAAAAAAAAGTATGTTATTTAAATAAATTAAAATAAATTTCTCTTTTGACACAAAAATACTCATATAATTCTTTCACCGGAAAATTATAAGAAACAGAAGAAAAACCAAAACACATTTTAATATACCTGAGTATTTTTGAGAAAAAATAAATAGAAAGTATGTAAATGTTTTTAAATATAAAAATGACTGTTTTCCTTTAAGAAAAAACAAACTGTTTCTTTAAACATTTTAAAAAGTAAAGTGACGTTTTTCATATTTCAACAATAAAAATGACCTACTAATACTCCTACCTACAGTGACATTAATATTTATTGAAACTAAGTATCATAAATAAAGATAATGCATGCACAGAAAGTAGTAAATAGATTTAAAATGCTCCTGCAATCAATTGCAGAATTCAACTTAGCCAGATAACATATGTAAAGAGACTGTGGCTGCAGTAGTCGTGAAAAGCAATCAGAATTAATGACCATTTGACCACTCCAGAAATGATACATACATATATGCACACACTTTTTATAACAGACATTCCATTTCTGAGAAAAACAAGTTAAATAAAATAAGAGACCTTTTCAAATTTAAAACTTAAAAAAATAAATAGAATAGTCTTAAATAGAACAAGCCTGCTAACTATAAAGAAAATATCAAACAAGTAGAACCAAAAGGAATTACAGACATTTTCAATGATCTTCTTCTTATTCTATGTGCCCTGTCCCTTCAGGACGTAGGTGACCATGGTTCTCCATGTCTCCCTATCTCTTGTGGCTCTTAGTATGTTTGCTCCTGGGAACCCCCGTTCCGTCATCCACCTGATCAGACCCTGCAAAAATGTTATCTGCTGCCTTCCTCTGTCTCTCTTTCCTTCTATCTGACCAGTCAGTATCAGGTTCTCCAGGCTCTCCTTCCTCATTGCGTGTCCCAGGAACTTCTTCCTGATGCTCAGTATCAATTTCCTTTTTGTTGCCATTCTTTCCAACACCTCATCATTGCTTGCATGCTCAGTCCACGATATCTGTAGCATCCTTCTGTAGAACCACATTTTGACTGCTTCCAGTTTTGTACTCATTTTCGATGATATTGTCCAGCATTCACTGCCATATTGAAGAACTGACATCACATAGCAGTCCAGCACTCTTTTCTTCGTTTCTATTGAGATTTTCCTGTGTGTTAGTATTTTGCTCATCTTCTGGAATGGGTCCTTTGCCATGCCAATTCGCCTTCGGGTCTCTGTGTCGCACTTTCCATCTCCTGTTAGAACACTTCCTAGGTACTTAAATTTTTGTACTTGCTTGATTCTGATATCTCCCACCTGTATTTGGCATTTTGGGTTGTATCTTTTGCTGATGACCATGCACTCAGTTTTCTTGAAAATTATTTGTAGTCCCTTTTTGTCACTCTCCACTGCTACTTTCTGTATGAGGTTTGTAGTTTCCTTTCCGTGTCCACAATCAGCACTGTATCGTCCGCATACCTTATGTTGTTCAGGTTGTGGCCTCCAATAACAAATCCTGGCATGTCATCTAGGGTCCTCAAAATATTCTCACTGTACAGGTTGAACAGATCCGGTGAAAAGACGCATCCTTGTCTTACGCCTTTTTCTATCTTTGTGTATCTACTGAGATCGTTACCTGTCCGTATACAGGCCGTTTGCTGCCAGTAGAGATTCTTGATTATTCTTATGTCTTTCCCGAAAATATTGAGGCTGCCGAGAATCTCCATAAATCCTTTATGTCGTATCTTGTCGAATGCTTTCGCGTAGTCAATGAAGCATAGGTATAAGTCTTTCTTCATTTGTAATGCCCTTTCAGAGAGCATCCTAATCATGAATATGGCATTCCTTGTTCCAGTTCTTTGACGAACCTGCACTATCTCTGGCCTGATTCTACTTCTCACTCTATTCATCAGGATTCTGACAATCAGTTTTGTAATGTGACTCATTAGGCTGATAGTTCTGTGTAGTTTGCATCAGGTTTCTTCGGCAGTGCTATAAATATCGTCTTGTATAGGTCATCTGGTATTATCCCGCTGCTATAAATTTTGCTTATTATGTCGGTAATTTTTTCTATGCCATATTCTTCTAAGACTGTCAGCAGCTCTATCACTATGCAGTCTGGGCCAGGTGCTTTGTTTCTGTTCATTTTGGCCATTGCAGCTTCCACTTTGGATTTTACTATTTCCGGTCTATCCATCTCCTTGTGTATTCTCGGTTGTTCTCTCTTGTCGCAAAAAAGATCCTTTATATATTCTTCCCATCACTGGAGTATTTCCTCTTTCTCTGATATGATTGTTCCTTCCTTGGGTTTTATGCATCCTGTTGAGGAGCAGGTTTTTTGTCCTGTCAGTTCTCTTATCTCTTTATGCATCTCTGCTTTGTTGGTCCTGCTCAGTCTCTCTACTTCTGCACATTTGTTGTTGAGCCATTCCTCTTTGGCTTGTCTGCATTTGTTCCTTATCTCCCTGTGAAGTTTCTTGTACTCTGCTCCGTGTCTTGGCATTATTTTTGTCTCCTTTGCATCATGTGAAGGATCTCTTCAGTCATCCACTCGTTTTTTCTTCTGCATCTGATTTCCTTTGGGGCTATGTTGTTCGCTGAGGTCACCATCGCTTCTTTTAGTGAATCCCATTTTGAGTGCCCTTTTCCGATTTGTTCTTCATATTTCTTTCTCACGCTGTTATTGTATTCTTTCTGCAGGGTGAGGTTGTCCTCTAGCATGTCATATTGCAGCCTTGGTGATGTGCTGGGCTTCTTCAGTCTTCAGAGTTTCACTTTTAGTTTGCAGATGACTGGGACGTGGTCACTTCCGCAGTCGACACCTGGGTATGTTTTGCATTGGACCACTGCATTCCTGAATCTCTTGTTTATAGTTATGTAGTCTATTTGGTCCTTCATGCCACCTCCTGGGCTTCTCCATGTCCATAAACGTCATGGGAGTTCTTAAAACCAGGTGTTAGTAATAACCTGGTCATTGGCTGAGCACCATTGGATCCATTTTTCTCCTCGTTCGTTGCACTCTCCTAGTCCGAAGTTGCCGTTCGTGTCCCCTTCTCTATCTTTACCTACCTTGGCATGAAAAGACAGTAATAAAAAAACTCAATATTTAAACTATAAAGAATAAATGAATTTTTTATCTATTACTCTCATTTGTATCAATAACCCATCTTTCATTCTCTTGCATGTCGAGATTTTCATTCAAAAAACATTTTGATCTTTTTCTTTCTGAATAATACTGGGAGGACATTTTTAAAATAATTTTTATATCTATTTTAGGGTAATGTGTTTTTTAACAGTAAATATGTAAACAAAACAAAATAGTGTCTGATGATAATTTAAAGCATAAAAAAGCTAGTATTCATACAGTACTGCTTTCTTTGACCACACTACAAACATTATCCCCAACATTGAGCACTCTTTCCCCATAAATGTTTGAAAGTTGTGTTTTATTTTTGTTTTTAAAATAATTAACATTAAGAACTGTCTAAGCATATTTGGGGAATGTCAATCTTGGATGAGTAAAATCCTCATCTGTTGAGAATTAAGAAAAACATTAAGTAAAGAGTTATCATCATTCTAAGAATTAATCAAATAACTGAACTTTTTCTTTATTGTTGTTACTTTGTTTTAGTCAATCCATTTCTGATCCTTCCTTAGGTATACAATTTGCATAGAATAAGGTCTTGTTCAAGAGGCCTCTCCTATTTTTATCACTAAAAGTTGTATTAATAATAAAAGAATGAGATCTGAACAACTCTTAGAATAAGTATCAATGTTTTAAAGATTCATTTATTTTGAAATGAGTATTCTTTTCTTGAGGCAGTTAAATTTTATCTTTTGTCCCCTATTGAATATATACATTGCAACCTCCTGTACAAGGTGCAATAGGCAAGTTGTCACCATTTTATATTTTTAATTTCATGCATGTGTTGTTTGCTTTTAATTTTGTCAACTGCACAGTATAGTAGGGTCAGTTGGGCACCATGATGCAATTAATTCTGCTAGAAATTTGGAAATAGCATACTGTACTGCTTGGCATTTGTGCCAGAATCTCCAGTACAAACATTTCAGGGTGTTTGGGTGCTAATCTGAAAACAGTGCAGAGCATTTGGAAAGAGTAGGATGATATATCCAGTCAGCATCATGGTGTTTAGAGTGATCACTAGTGATTGTACTCTTATGCCTCCATTCATCTTCTCATGGGGCCTCAGACTCACAATGGAGACCTACATCAAGTGCCTTGAGGAGGCAGTACTGCCCTAGTCAAGAGATCGCCCTGTCGTCAGGGCTTCAGAATACGTCGACTGCACCTCTGCAGGGGGTAAAAGTCCTCAAAGGGGGCTACCTGTTGGCCGTGGGTGGTGGCCTGTAATACCTGGGGACAGAATACTGGTGGTTGAGAAGTTCATGACCCGGGTGCAAAGAGATCATGTTCCTTCAACACACCACTTTGGCTCTTACCTGGGCTAGATGGGCGGTTGGAGAAGCCCCATCCGATCAATATATCTCTTTCTATTTCAGAAGTTTAATTGAAATTATATTAGTGGAAGATTTCACATCCCTTTATCTTATATGAGCTAGAAGGCAGGGTCTGAGGATCAACTGTGTTGAGAGCAAAAGACTTTTTCATCACTGCTAAATTAAAGAGTTTTACAACTAAAATTTTGCAGAGGCTCAAGACTTGCTCTCAATATGAGTATACTGGTCATGTATCCTTGTCTCAGCCAAGGAAAATGGGTTTCCTCTTTGGTTCATTCCCTTCGCAAGTTGGACTCCATGGTGGGTGGTGGAGCACAGGGCCAATGAAAATAAAAAACAAAACATGGCATCTTTAAATAAAAAATCTAAAAGAAATTTATCGGAATCGGACACTGAACTGCAACCCCCTTGATTATTATGTGTGGAGTGCTGTTGAGCAAGAGACCAAAAAATCTTGCAGCATTAAATGGAAAGTGAAAAAAAAAATCAATAAATGTTATTTTATAATTTTTATTTTCACTTTTTTTTTTAAGCAACTGACTTTTATGTTATTTTATAAAATTATGGTGTTATTACTTCATAAATTTCTCAAATTACCATTTTTAACTTTTTTTTTTATATTTCAGCCAATATATTATTCAATCTTCTACAAATGTATGCTGTATAACACTCATTAGAAAATAATTATTCCTTGATAAAAAATAGAGGTTCTCCAATTTATCCTATCATTAACACAAGTGAAGACCTTAACACACAGTCCTGTCTTTTGTCTGAACATGGGCTTTTTGTTGAGAAAATTTAGAAGTAAAAACTAACCAGTAACTTTTACGGAATATTAATATGCAACATGTCAATAAGAATAGTCAAAGGATATACCAGCCAAAGTAATGTGTTAAAAATAATAAAGATGATAATAGTTTTAAAAAAATGCATGGAATTTTTTTTTATAAGTGTTTCACCCCGAGCAAAGCATGTCACTGCCACTACTGTGCAGGGGGCTACATAGAGTGGAGAAAGGATGGGTAAATATAGGAAATGTCAGAGGGTGGGTGATAGGCGGGTAAGGATACCGAGAATGAGGGTTGGGTAGATGAGAGTGTTCTGAGAATAATTGGGAGTTAGTGTGATAGGAGGTGTCTATTGACCCTACATTTAAACACCTGGAGATTGTAGCCATCAGGAAAGCAGACTTGTGGAAGGGAGTTCCACAGGCGGGAAGCGCGAGAAAAGAAGCTGTTGGAGTAGAATTTACGGTTGCATCTTATCTGTTTAACTGTAAAAGGGTGGGACCTAGCTGCTAATCTAGTATCTCGTGTAAATTCGTGCTTAGGCCGCACCAGTGATCTAAGTTCATCGGAGCAGAAGCTATGAAAGTGCTTGTAGAAGAGGCACAGGGAAGCCACATCACGCCGGTGAGAAAGTGGTTGCAGCCGGTCTGCCAAGTCATTATCAACCACGTTACAGATCCTCCTTTGTATTTTGTCAAGAAGCCCAAGGAGAGCAGCAGGGGCACCCAACCAGATATGGCAGCAGTATTCAATACACGGGCGGATGGTAGATTTGTATATGTCCAGGATAGATTCAGACGAGAAAAACCTCCGGGCCCTGCACAGAGAGCCGAATTTCATAGCGGCAGATTTCGCAATGGATTCGATATAGTCATTCTATTTGAGGTCCGCCGAAAGTGTAAGGCCAAAGAGGAGTAGTGTTTTACTCTCTGGGAGGCAAGCCTGTCCCATGCTTATGAGAGGTAGATGCGATTGTCTATGGTGGTTAGTTGATAACAGCTTTGTTTTAGAAGCATTGAAATTTACTAGCCATTTCCTACCCCAGGCCACTATGGATTGGAGGTCCTTTTCAAGCTCAGCAGCGAGGTTTGCTTTGTCACCCACACCTGGTTTTTGATTGAGGCAAGAGTAGATTGTGGTGTCATTGGCGTACATGCCTACTTGGGATCTAATGGCATCGGGGAGATCATTAATGTACATCAGAAAGAGCATGGGACCTAGGATAGAACCTTGAGGGACGCCCACGTTCGTATGGTAGTTTTGGGAGGCATGCCCATTTAATACTACCATCAATGTGCAGTTAGAGAGGAATGACTGGATGATGTCAAACAAATGTCCAGTTATCCTGTAGCTCCGCAGTTTGCATAAGAGGCCAGCGTGCCAGACCCTGTCAAACGCTTTGGAGATATCCAAGGCAACGGTTCGGGCTTCACCATTCTTGTCAAATGCCCGGTATATGTACTCGGTAATGGTCGTTAGCATATCAGCAGTAGACCTGGTGAAGCGAAACCTGTACTGTTTGTCAGAGAGAAGCCTGTGGGCCGTGAGATGCTGAATCACCTCGGCGTTGATAATGGCTTTGAAAACTTTGCCGAAGATCGAAAGGAAACTAATAGGACCGTAATTGGCGGGGTCTGAGGATTCGCCAGAATTCTTAAATATAGGAACTACACAGGAGGACTTCCAACAGGCAGGAAAACAGGAAGCATATAGGCAGAGATTATAGAGTTTAGAGAGGACAGAGGAGAGTTCTGGGGCACATTTCTTTAGTACTATGATTGGGATTCCGTCACCGCCGCTCACTTTGTGTGGGTCAAGTTGTGCAATTATCTTGGAGACCAGTGAGGGTGTAATGTGGACATTATTTAGTTGAGCCTTAGTTCTGGGTGGGAAGTCGGGTATAGGCATTCCTAACGAGTCCAGTGTCAAATTGGTGGAGAATCTACGGGCAAAGCATTCAGCTTTGTCCGCTGGATAATGAAAATACTTTAACTGAGAACCTCAAACAATACAAGAAGAATGAAGAATGTATTGACTAAAAATTTTGTATTAAAAATTACAAAGATGAAATATAAAATAACTATTTATATGTATTTTCTTTCAGAAAGATATTTTAAACAAAAAAATCCATACCTTGAATCAAATCAATCCAGGTGCAAAATAGGTGAAAAATAGCTGAGTAACAACAGGGTTGGAAAAAAATATTGGGAGAGTACAGTAAATGGACAGCCAAAAGGGTGATTAGTTTATCAAGAATATGACAGAAATATTAATCACAGAGTCATTAAATTAATTAGATAATACCTGATTTTTGTAAATTTGGTATTAAAAGCTACCAAATTGCTTTAGGGTTTCAAAGCGTTTTGTAATGCATAAAAATGATCTAATTATGTAAAAAATCCTAAAAGTGTAGTGTTAGAAAAACAAACAAAAAAGGAAATTTAAAATGTGTTGCTAAACAGTATGTTTCTGTTTGGTTTCGGGTACACCGCTCATTCCACAGATGGGTTTGAAGCTTCCAGACAAAAATAAACTTTGTCTAAATTCAATACTGATCTCTCTATTAGCGCACATCCCCACTGTCTCAAAGACGCTGGCAGCCATTTTCTCGGACCCGTTTTATGGACAAAAAACATTACCGACGCACCAATCATCGCCGTCAGCCTTTTTCTCACTCAGCATAAAAGGGCAGGTCGAAGGATATTCCTTTCTTTGACCAAACTTGTGAGGGGAGAGGATGCATCTGACGAAACAAACTGTCTAGCGTGTGTTTACGCATGCATTCATCACAACACAGCAGCCTGACAAGCAAAACACATTGGAAGCTTTGGCTCTGCTAAGTGTGAATGTTTATCGTCACAAAATGATAGGAAGATAAATTTTAAATTTGTCAGCATAAACTTCAAAAATATAGCTTCAAATTGTGACTACAAAAGAATTATGAGAATGATAAATTAGCAAAAAAGAAAAATTATTCTTTACATAATTCACAACAGAAAAATATTGGCAGTACAGACAATGAATGCAAGCAGATATATTGTTCTTGAAGTCATCCACCTATTATCTACATTAATCAGCTGGAATTTGGGAATCATTTGTGAGCTTTTTCCAGTATTGGTAACCTCAAAACTTCATGGTACTAACTGGTGAACAATTTGCACAGTAGTGTCAGGAATGACAGAAAAGACTTCAATAAAAAGAAAACAAACTATAAAAAAATGGTAGTGTGCATGTGTACTTACCTAAGAGAGAAGGGGAAGAAAGATAGTGAAATTTACTAAATTTAGTAAAGCACTAGTAACAATAAATTGAAGATTCATTGTGCCAATTGTAGATGGACATTGAAACTAATATTTGAAATTTTGTTTTGTTTTCCTTAAAACTAGAAATTCAATGAACATTTGAAAAACTTGTGTCTACCTGTTTGTGACCACATGAGGAATTTTGTTGTCCAATATTAAGTCTGCCAGAAGCAGTGAAAACAAAGATTTATTTCACCAGCTGTTACCATTTAGCCACCAATATGTCTTACTTATAAGTGCCTGATTTAGTTCTTTTCACAACTTGAAAAAAATTCAATGTATAAATAATGCAAACAAATAGGCAACCATTTCTCAAGGGATGAGATTCGGGATGGTTAGTAGGGTTCTTTCCTTCAGTTTTTGCCTCCCTTCCAGCTCCTCATCTACATGTGGTGATGCAATGACAGTAAATATTTTGGTCTAATGATAATGATGACAACAATCCAGAAAAGAAATTAAATAAGACATAAAAATAAAACATTAATAAGTGTCACAGATTACAGGAAAGGGCAAACAAATATGTGTAAAAATCACAGCATTGATACAACAATGATACAGTAGATAGGATGAAAATATGACATTGGTAGTTGGCTGAATTTCCAGGGTTTTTTTTGCCCAAGATACATTCCAAAATGTTTTTCTTTAAAGTTTATTTTCCAGTTATCAATATGTTGTGTATTTTTTGTACAATTCTCTTTATGCCTATCACCTGTTGCCTTTTTACTTATTTCTTCCTTCTTCAAATACACTTTAAAGGATATCTATATTTTTATATTTAAAAAAAAATTACTGAAGTGTAAACTTTTTCCTTAGTATCTTTTTTGTTTACTATTTGTTTTTTTGTTTTTAAGTAGTCAGTGGAAAATATATAAAAATATTCAAAGAACATAGGTATTATTTTGATAAACACCATTGCCTTTGTACTTTCTTACCTTTGTAGTTTACATTTAAATTGAAATAGAAATAATTTTTCTCAGATTTGAATTCAAGATCAAAGTAAAAAAATATCTCCAATTCATGATCTTCCTTTTAATTCACATTGTAAAAATATGCCAATCTGCATTTTTTAGATTCTCGACAATTTTGAAAACCTTTTAATATATTAGTACAAATTGTTAATCAAAATCCTTGTAAGTAGTGTATCTATTGATCTTGATTGAATTTCCTTCGGCAATCTTAGCCAATCAGAAACTAACCATTCCTTGTTGGCCTTGAGACAAACAGTATGGTAATCTGATCAAAACAAAAACAAAGATAAAAATTTTTTAAATTTTTCTTTTAAATGTTAAAAAAACACTAATAATAATAAAAAGGAAAAACACTGTATTAATAAAAAAAGAAAAAGCTAATAGTAAAAATAAAAATAAAAACACTAATAGTAATGTTAGCAAAGCTGGTCTAAATAAAAACCATTAATGTTCTCTCTCTCTCTCGTGGTTTGAATTAATAATTTTATTATCTGAGTATTTATTACATTTACATATTGATTAATGAAAATAAATTTTTTGATTAAAAACAAAAGTATTGTGGAGTTATTATTGAAATAACTAATGAGGAGACATCGGGAACTGTGAAATACAATAATGTATTAACAAAAATACAATTGGTGTTAATGCCGAGTTGTGTCTCCGCTCAGCTACAGGACGAATCTGGTTACGACCCTTACTCCTTCACTCTCTACCTCTGACTGCCCGGTATACATAACTTGGTAATCGGACGTGACATCAGGAATAGTCCATTAGTCAATCGACTCACAGGGGTGCCACCCTAACAAAAGTTACATTAATTCCACTATTTCATTACCTTAAATTTGTTTTTATTTTAGGAACATAATATTTCTTGACATATTTACTGAATGTGCAATATAATAAACATTTGTTTGTTCTTGTTTGTTAACAGAATACCTAGAATAATGCATTTATTGCAATTACAAATTTAAACTTGCCTGTCAGACTTAATCTTACCACACACAGAATGTATCCATTTGAATCCTATTGCAAAACAACTGATTTTTAACCACAGATCAATTAGCTTCTTTTCAAGCGGTGAAGAAGTCATTATCAGGTGTAATGGCATTAGCCTTCCTAAATTCGAATGTTAAAACTTATTAACTTGTCATGGATAGTTTTAATCATGTGGTTGGATAGATAATGTTTTGACCAGTACCTGGGCGTACGTGCTCAGGTTCCCTACGTTAAAAAAGACCTTGTGTCACATCTCTCTCAAGTTGGGGAGAAGGGTCAATATCGGAGTTGTCTCTTCACAACACCTAGACCAGTTATGACCGGTTTTGAACCTATCCACCATGGTGGATAGGTAATGTTTTGACCAGTACCTGGGCGAACAGATGAGCAATGACAAAGTTTTAAAGAAAATAGTAACTAGTAGGACACATATTTAAAACAATAAAAAGATACTTTAAATTTCTTCAAAATTATGAAGAAGGACAAGCTGGAAAATTGAATACTCATAAGATGCATTGAGAGAAAATGTGATAGAGGGAAAAAGCAAATAAATTATCTAATGAGTCTGTGTTAATGGATTGCATAGGGGAGTAAAGGATGGATTAGAGCTACAAAGAAATGGAAGTTGTGAAGAGCCATGATCAGGCACATTGTGAAAAAACATAGCACATAAATGATGATGATGAAGGGTGTCTGATTAAATGATTTCAGCACAGTATGTCCATGGATTATTTCAAACTTATTCTTCAATATTCCCAGTTTAGAAATAGGAATGTGAATTCCAGAAGTATGACACAAGAAATAGTAGAATAAGCAAAAATGGAGGCAGTACAGATAATCTCAAGAACACACAGGTTTATGAGAAGTAGATATTCCTGACATCTAAAAGTGAAATTTGACATTCCAGAACGCAAAGACACTATAAATAGCAGGTAAGCAGTTGGAAGGAATAAAACAAAGCAATAGATAAGTGAATTAGTAAATATAATGTATATAAAATATTAAGGCTTTTTCTGCTTTCTTTTTCATTAGAAATCCTTGTAATAACTTTTGAAACATTTCTACTTCAAATGATTTTTGAAAAATGTTATTCTTGAAAATAAAATATAATACTTAAATGTATGTTTTTAATATTGAAACCTACTCTGCTAAAATCAATCTAGATATAAAGAACAGAAAATTCCATCCCTCATACACTCACCCAGAACAGCACTGTCGTTTCCAGGAATTTTTAGAGAATTACCTAACTAAATATTATTACATGATAAAAAATAATTATAATGAGAAAACAATGCATATTTCAAGAGTTCAGTAATTAAATATGGACTAGATTGACAATTCCAATTATTAATCTTTGCTCCATGGCAGGCAACAAACTAGTGATCATCATAAAATATTATAATTGAAATTCACTTTTACCTGTGAATGAAGAGAATTTTAATCATTGCAGTTCTGTGGCTGAAGTGAGAAGTATTAAAATTTCTGTTTTATTTTATTCTAATAGAAAACCACTTTGATCTATGAGTCAGAGTATCAAATAGGCACACCTTTCTCCAATTCATGGATAGAAAATTTGGGCTAAATGAATTAACAAAGAGGGAATTATGCTGAAAATAATATAGAGATTGTTAGATTGAAAGGGCAAACAATAGTTTAGACAGAATATTACATCACAGTAAAAGAAATTTCCCTAATACTTCTAAAAGAATGAGAGAAAAATTCAGGTCATTTACAGACCCAAAAGAATTAACCTTGTTCTATTTATTAAACTAAAATTTATATACTAGAAAGTTCACCATGTAAGGAATATATTGAATTCCTCTGTTGCCATAAAAAAGATAATTTCTGTTTTTAAAGAATATTATACATGTTACAAAAACACTTTAAAAATGAATTATTTATAATAAATAAATAATAGAAAAACAAACAGTTGTGGAGAATTACCTACACTCTAATATGAACACTACCAGACTACATAAATACCGAGAGTTATCTACTCTTGGGGGTAGTAGTAAGTAGCAGCAGCTACGATACTCATTTGTTAGTACACCGTTCCGGCACTAAGTACTATTATACTCTATTTCCTCTGTACACTGTTTCTCTTTTGTAATAATATTGTTTCCAACCGTATACCATGTCCGAGTCTTTCTTGACCTTTTTCCCAGGGCAACATCACAAACATTTTTTCAAATTTGACAGAACCCTAGCAACAAATAAACCATTTTAATTTTGTTAAAGTTCTGAGTCGGATGTATGGTGTCAGGGTGGAATAACTCAACTATTTCTGGATGAAATTTCCAGTGCAACATATGAGATAACTTGCATCAATCAATTGAATATATTTTAACTGACTTAAGATTTTTCATATCCATACTGAACAAGTACTTTGCACAAAGGCCAGGATCTTCAGCTGCAGTCGTCATGAACTTGTGTATGATGTACTCCATTAAGTCACCAGCTTCCTGCACGAATAATAGACAAACTTTGACTTTAGTTTATTCATGATGCAATTCACACAAATAAACATCATTATTATTTACTGTCTTTTGACATTAAATTTTCAACATAACTATTCTATTTATTAATGAAGTATTATCAGATTATAGCTTCTGCTCTGACAAACTTAAGTCACTGGTGCCCCCACCACAAGAATTTACTTGTGCAACCAGACTGGCAACAGTGTCGCACCCATTTACAGTTAGATCAACTAAATGAAGACGACAATTCTACTCCATCAGCTTCTTTTCTCGTACTTCCCGCCTATGGAACTCCCTTCTATATACTTGCTTTCATGACGGCTACAACCTCCAGGAATTTAAATGCAATGTCAATTCCCATCTTTTATCCAGTTGACTCCAGTCTTTTCTACATCACCCTGTATATCTTGTACTTTTCCTTTCTCTCTACCTTCACAACTGTCTTCACACCTGTGTTCCTATTCTTCTTTAGCCCTTTCTCTGGCACCCCCTGTGACTGGTTCGTCTTTCTCTTCACTCTCCTCATGCCTAAACTTTTACTCTTATGTAGCGCCATGTGCATCAGTGGCAGTACCACCTTGCTTGGGATAAAATTATTTTAAAAAAGGATTAAGTGCATTGACATAAGATTAAAAACTATAGCATTAAAATGGCAACTAAAAATAAAATTGTAATTTTGGACAAAAATTTGCTTCATTTTAATTTGGTTTAAAACTTGTGTTATATTATTAGAGACTGTATCTTTCAATCAACCATTATATTTTAATAATTTTAACAACATCAATATATTATCAGAGAAAGGATGAAAGTACACAGTTGTTGGTAATAAAAATGTGGTTAGCAGACAAAATCAGAGATTTCATTAATATATCAGTGATTATTCACATTATCAAAATTAATAAATCTATAAAGAATAGAAATAAACTAGAGCTATGTTTAAGTCTAGGTTTATGGTAAGTATAGGGTTTAGGTGCTAGTGGTAGAGCTAAGGTTAAGTAGGTTTCAAGCTAAAGTTGGGGTTGTTGCTAGTGCTAAGTTTATGGCTAGAGTTAACACTAGGTTTATGTGGCTACTGCTAGAGCCAATAATGCTAGGGTTAGGACTAGGGCTAAATGGTTAAGGCTTGAGCTAAGCTTAAGTCTAGGATTAGGGCTAGAGCTAAGGTTAAAGCTATAGTTTGTGCTAGTTAAAGGGTTAAGTGGCTTGGTCTAGAGCTAAGGTTAAGGTTACTTTTAGGCCAAAGTCTACTGTTAAGTGGGTAGGGCTAGGTCTAGTGTTATATGGCAAGGGCTACAACTAAGGTTGTCTAGGGTTAGGGCTAGAGCTAAGGTTAATTGGCTAGAATTAAGGGGTGAGAGCTAAAGCTAAGGTTAAGGCTAGGTTTAAATGGCTAGGTCTAGAGCTAAGTTTTAGACTTGGGTTAGAGCCAGGGCTAGGGGAAAAGTCCAGTTCTTGAGCTAATGTTAACTTTAATTAACTTTAGCTTTAAGTGACTAGGGCAAGAGCTAATATTAAGTCTAGGGCTGGAACTAAGGTTATGGCTATGGCTACTGATACGTATGTATAGATCGAGCTAAGGTTAAGACTTGGGTTAGGGGGCTAGGGCTAAGATAAAATTAGTGTTAGTGCTTGAGTCAAGTAAATTTAAGCTAGGGTTAGGACTACGACTAAGTTTAATGGGTTAGTGCTAGAGCTATGGTTAAGCCTATGGTTATGGCTAGGGCTGGTGCTAAGACTAGTGTTAAGGTTATGTGGCTAGGGCTAAAGCTAATTTTAAGGGCTAGATCTAGGTCTACATTTCAGACTATGGTCGGGGATTGGTTAGGGTAATGTGGCTAGGGCTAAATGGTTAGAGCAAAGATTAAGCCTAGTGCTAGGATTAGACCTGATGTTAAGGTTAATGTTAGGACTAGGTATAGAGCAAAGGTTAAGCCTACGTCTATGGCTAGGTCTAGCATTACATAGCTAGAGCTAAGGTTAACATCAAGGTTAGGGCAGGAACTAAGTTTAAGGTTAGGGATAGTGTTAAGAAGCTACAGCTAGACATAAGGTTAATGCTAGGGTTAAGATGCAAGGGCTAGAGCTAAGCCTAAAACTATTGTTAGGTTTAGGCTCATTTAAGTGTCTAGGGCTAAATGGGTTTGGGCTATAGCTAAGGGCTAAGTAACTAGTGACAGAGCTACGGTTATGGATTGGGTTATACCTAGGGCTAGATCTAATTTAAGGGTAAGATAAAAGCTAGGGCTAGAGTTAAATGCCTAAGGCTATAGATAAGATTAAGTGTAATGTTGGGTCTAGGGCTAGGGTCTAATGTTAACTAGTGCTACAATTATGGGGCTAATACTAGAACTATTCATAAAACTAGCATTAGGGCTAGGGCTACAGCTAATGTTTCGACTAGTGTTAGGGTTAAGTAGCTAGAGCATGTGCTAAGTTTAAGGCTGGGGTCAGGGCTTAAAGCTTAGGTTAAGTCTAGGTTTATGGCTAGGGCTAGAGATAAGTTTGAGCATAGGGTTATGGCAAGGGCTGGAGTTAAAATGCTAAGGCTAGAACTAAGTTTAAGTCAGGTTATTGCTAGGGCTAAGGTCAAGAGCTGTTTAAGAATTGGGTTAAGACACTAGGGCTATAGCTAAGGTTAGTGTTAGAATTAGCACTAGTGATAGGGTTAAGATGTATATGTATAGAGTTAAAGTTAAGGCTAGGGTTAGTGCAAGGGCTAGAGTTAAATGGCTAGAGCTAGAACTAAGGTTAAGGCTAGGGTTGTGGCTAGTATTAAAGCTAAGGTTAAGCATAATGTTAGGGCTAGGGATAGAGGTAATTGGCTATGGCAAGGTTTCAGGGGCTAGAGCTAAGAATGAGGTTAGTGTTAAGGCTAAGACTAGTGATTAAGAGCTAGGGCTTGAGCTACGTATAAGTTTAGATTTTGGGTTAGAGCTGGGGTTAAGGGATTAGCGCTAGAGCTAAGGTTAAGTCTAGTAATAGGTGGCTAGGTTTAATGCTAGGGCTAGAGCTAAAACTGAGGTTAAGTCTATGGTCAGAGCTAGTGATATATATAAGTGGCTATAGCTAGAGCTAAAGTTAAGGCTAGGGCTGTGTCTAGTGATAGAGAATTTTACAGCTAGGGTTAGAGCTAGATCTTGGGTTAAGTGGCTATAGCTAAGCTTAAGGCTAGGGATATAGCTATTGTTAAGACTAATGTTAGGGCTAGGGCTTTAGCTAAGTTTAAGGTTAGAGTTAGTGATATGGCTAGTATTAAGAGGCTAGGCCTAGAGATAAGGTTAAGGCTAGTGTTAGCGCTAGGTTTAGGGCTAAGTATCTAAAACTAGACCTAATTATTAGTCTAACATTACAGCTAGGGTTAAGATATTTGGGAAAGAGCTATGTTTAAGCCTAGGGCTAGTTTTTGGGACTAGAGATAAGGTTTGAGTTGGGCTAGGGATAGAGCTAGGGTTAGGTAAAAGGACTAGGGCTAAAGCTTAGGTTAAGTCTATGGTTAGTCTTAGTCTTAGAGCTAGGTCTAGCATTAGATGGGTAGGGATAGAGCTAATCTTATGGTTTGAGTTGAGGCTAAGGCTAAGTTTAGGGTGAATGATACGGCCAGTATTAAGAGGCTAGACATAGAGCTAATATTAAGGCTAGGATTTGGGCTAGGTTTAAGTAGAAAAAGCTAGAGCTAGTTAATTTTATAGCTAGGGCTATGGTTAATTTGCTAGAGCAAGAGCTTAGGTTAAGCCTAGAGTTAAGGGTCTATGGCTAGATCTATGACTAAGTCTAGTGCAAGGGTTAAGTGGCTTGGACTAGAGCTAGTGCTAGGGTTATGGTGTAAGTGCTTAGGTTAAGGCTAGGGTTAGGTCTTGGACTATAGTTAAGTGGAGGTAGCAAGAGCTATGGTTTTCTAGGTTTAGGGCTAGGGTTAGGTTTAAGACAATATGGCTAGAGCTACTTTTAAGACTAGTGATAGGGCTATGGCTAGAGATAAAGTAAGCTTGGGTTAGGGGTAGTGATAACTGGCTAGGGCTTATTTTAAGGCGAGTGTTAGGGCTATAGATACAGCTAAATTTAATTATACGGTTTGGACTGTGGTTATGGTGAAGTTGCTAGGTCTAGATGTAAGGTTTATGTTAGGGCTAGGAGTATGGATAAGTGGCTAGTGTTAGAGCTAATGTTAAGCCTATGGTTAGGGCCAGGGATAGGTTTGAGTAACTAAAGCTAGATCTTAGTTAAAGAGTAAGTTTTTGGGCTATGGCTAGAGCTAAGATTAAGGCTTGTGTTAGGCCTAGAGCTAAGCTTAAGTGTAGGGTCAGTGCTAGTGCAAGAGCCAAGTTTAAGTATAGGGTTAGGGCTAAGTTAAGGTGCTATAGCTTAAGCTAAGGTTATGTCTTCGGTTAGGGCTAGGGTTATTGTTAAGTGGCGAGGACTAGAGCTAATGTTAGGTGGCTAGAGCTACAGCTAAGGTTTAGACTAGTGTTAGGGTTGAGTGGCTAAGACAAGTGCTATGTTTAAGGGTTAGGGTTAAAACAATAGAGTTATAGCTAAGGTTAAAGCTAAGTTAAATGCTAGTGTTAGAGGTAGGGCTAGGGTTAGTTTTATGGAATGGGTTAAGTGCCTAAGGCTACTGTAAATGTTATGTTTAGGGTTAGGGCTAGAGCTAGGGTTAAGTGGTATAGAGATAGAGCTAAAGTTAAGGCTAGGGTTAGTGCTAGAGGTAAGTGGCTAAGGCTACAGCTAAGTTTAAGTATAAGATTAGGGATAGGGTTAATACTAAGGTTAAGGGTTATGACTCAGGCTTGGGTTAAATGGCTAGTGTTAGAGCTAAGGTTAAGCATAATGTTAGGTAGCTGGCACTAGAGCTAAGATTATGTCTAGGATTAGGGTAAGTGCTAGGTTTAAGGGGCTTGAGGTAAGTATGTCTAGGCTAAGTGATAGAGCTGGGTTTTAAGGGCTGGTGCTAGAGCTTAGGCTAACTCTACAGTTAGGGCTATGGTTAAATGGGTAGGGCAAAATCTTTATTTAAGGCTAGTGTTAAATGGCTAGGATAGAATTAAATTTAAGCCTAGGTTAGGGCTATGTTTAAGGGTCTAGATCTAAGGTTAAGGCTAGAGCTTAGGTTGTTTAGGGTTAGAACTAGGGCTAAGGTTAAGAGGCTAAGACTAAAGCTATGGTAAAGTCTTGGGTTAGGGCTAGATTTATTGTTAAGTGGCTAGTTCTAGAGCTGTTTAAGCTTCTGGTTATAGCTAGACCTAGGATTTAATGACAAGGGCTAAATCTCAGGTTAAGTGGCTAAGGCAAGGGTAAGAGTTAAGTGGCATAGGCTAGAGCTAATGTTAAATCTATTGTTAGAGCTAGGGCTAGTGTTAGGGCTTGGACTAGGGTTAAGTGTTTAGGGCACGAGTTAGGTTAAGTAGCTAATGCTAGTGTTAAGCTTAAGGCTAAGGGCTAGTGCTAAGGTAAAGCCTGGGGTTAGAGTCAGGAATAGGGTTAAGTAGCTAAAGCTAGAGCTGAGGTTGAGATCTTCAGGCTAGGTGTAGAGTTAAGTTGCTAGATCTAGTGCTAAGGTCAAGGCTTGCGTTAGTAGCTAGAGAAAGAGCAAAGTTTAAGGATATGGTTAGGGCTAGGACTAAGGTTATATCTAGAGTTAAGACTAGGACTAGAGCTTTGAATGTGGGGCTAGACTTAATGTTAAGACTAGGTTTAGGGCTAGATCTAAGCAGCTAGGACCTGAGTTAAGGTTAATTTAGGGTTGGTTAGGATTAGTGTTCTTGTGCAAGAAATATGGTTGAGCATAGGGTTATAGCTTGGTCTAGAGATAGGAGACTAGGGCAAGTGCTAAGGTTAAGAATAGGGTTAGGGGTATGGCTGGGGCTAGATCTAAGGTTACGGCTCATGCTATAGTTAAGTATCTAGGGCAAGAGCTACAGTTGAGTCGAGGGTTAAGGGCTAGTACTAGAGATAAGTTTCAGTACTAGAGTTATGGCTAGGGTTGTGACTAAAGCTAGAGTTAAGGTTAACGCTAGTGGCTGTCTAGAGCTTAGGTTAGGGTTTGAACTAGTTAAGTGGCTATGATAATTTTATCTATGGTTAGGGCTAGGCTTAAGTGGCTTGGGTTAGAACTATTAAAACTAGGGTTAAGGTTAGGTTTAGAGATAGGACAAAGGCTTGGGTTAGGTGGCTAGGACTAGAACTAAAGTTAGCACTAGGGTTGAGGTTAAGTGGCCAAGCTATTTATCTTAAGTTATTTATAGTTAGGGCTAAATCTAAAGTTAAGTTGCTAGTTCTAGAGCTAAGGTTAAGTTTAATGTTAGGCCTGGGTTACAGATAATTGCTAGGTCTACAGCTAATGTTAAGTGTAGAGTTATGGCTAAAACTAGGGTTACATAGCCAGGGTTAGAGCTAAATTTAAGGTTTGTTAATTGGTTAGGGCTACAGCTAAGGTTAGGTTTAGGTCCAGCATTAAGGGGCTAGGGTTGTGGCTTTGTATATAGCAAGGTGCAGGGTTAAGTGGCTAGGGCTAGATCTAAGGTTAAGGCTTGGATTAGGGCTAGAACTAGGGTTGTGCCTAGAGCTTAGATTAAGACTAGGGTTAGGGCTAGACTAGGTTTAAGTGGCTAGAGGAAGAGCTAATGTTTACATTTAGGGCTAGATCTAAGGTTAAGGTTAGTGTTAGGGCTACAGATAATGACTAGGGATAGAGCTAAGGTTAAGACTAGGTTTCGAGCTAGGGCTAGGACTAGAGCTAAGTTTAGGGCTTGGATTCGGGTTAAGTGGCTAAAGCTAGTTGTAAATTTTAGGTTAGGGTTAAGTTTAGGTCTGTGGTCAAGTGGCTATGGGTAGAGCTAATATTAAGGCTTGGCTTAGGGCTGGAATTTAGCAGCCAGAGCTAAAGTTAAATCTAAAGTTAGGGATACATGCAGGGTTAAGTTGCTAGTTCTAGAGCTAAGGCTAGATTTAATGTTAGGGCTAACATAAAGATAAATGATTGGGTCTAATGTTAAGTCTAGGGATCGGGTTACATAGGCAGGTTTAGAGCTAAATTTAAGGTTAGTGTTAGGGCTAGGGATAAAGGGCTAGGATTAAGGTTAAGTGGTTAGAGAAAACTCTAAGATTAAGCATAGAGCTAAGGATTGGGTTAAGTGGCTAGTGCAAGAGCTAAGCTTAAGGATAGTGTCAGGGCTATAGCTAAGGTTAAGTTTAGAGTTAGGCCTAGAGCTGTGGCTAGAGCTAAGTTTAAGTTAGGGTTATGTGGCTAGGGCAAGGTTAAGTTGCTAGGGCTAGATCTAGGTCTACATTTCAGATGATGGTCAGGAATAAGCTAAGGTAATGTGGCTAGGGCTAGTGTTATAGCTAGTGCTACAGTTAAGTAGCTAGGTCTAAACCTGATGTTAAGGTTAATGTCAGGACTAGGTCTATGGATAAGCGGCCAGGTCTAGAGCAAAGGTTAAGTTGAGGTTTAGGGCTAGGTCTAGAATTACGTAGCTAGAGCTAAGGTTAGGGATAGTGTTAAGGGGCTAGTGCTAGAGTTAAGTTTAAGGCAAGAGTCAGGTCTAAGGCTGAAGTTAAATGTCTATGGTATATTGTTTAGGTTAAGGCTAGGGCAATAGCTAAGGTTAAGGTCTGGATTAGAGCTTAGTCTAGGGTTAATTTGCTAGGGCTATAGCTAGTTCAAGGCTAGACCTAGTGTTGTGGCTACAGCTAGCCTTGAACTAGCTATAGCCCTAGCAAATTAACCCTAGACTAAGCTCTAATCCAGACCTTAACCTTAGCTTAGGTTAAGTTTGTGATTAGGGCTAGAGTAAAAGCTAGGACTAGTGCTAAGGTTAAATAGTTAGCGCTAAGATTAAGTCTACTCTTAGGGTTAGGACAAGGTTTAAGTTGCTAGGGCTAGATCTAATTTTATGTTTAGGGTTAGGGGTAAGTCAAGTGTTAAGGGGCAAGGATAAGGTTAAGTGTCTAGGGCTACAGCTAAGTTCAAGACTAGTATTATAGCTAGGGCTTGGGTTAATTGGCTAATTTTAAGGATAGTATTAGAGCTAGGTTTAGGACTAAAGCTTGAGCTAAAATTAAGGCTAGGCCAAGGGATGTGTCTAGGACTACAGCTAATGTTAAGTCTATGGTTAAAGCTAGGGTTAAGTGGCTAGTGCAAGAGCTAAGATTAAGGCTAGGGATTATGTTAAGTGTCTAAGATTAGAGTTAAGTTTAAGGAAAGGGTTAGAGCTACAGTTAAGCCTGTGTTTAGGGCTAGGGGAGAGCTAAGGTTAATGCTAGGGTAAGGGCTATTAGATTATGTTTAAGGTTAGGTCTAGTGTTAGTGTTAAGGAGATAGGGCTTGGGCTAAGTAACTAGAGGTACAGGTAACTTTAAGGCTAGGGTTACGCTAGAGCTAAGTTTAAGGCAAGGGTTAGGGCTATGGCTAGGGCTTTAGCTAAGGTTAATCTAGAGTTAGGGCTGGACTAGTGTTAGTGCCAGGGCTAGGTTTAAGAGACTAATGATAGAGTTATGATTAAGGCAAGGACTAGGATTAAGTTACTAAGGCTAGTAATAAGGGTAAGACTAGGGTTAGTACTGTTAAAGGCTAGTGTTAGGGATAGGGCTAGGTTTAAGTAGCTAGAGCTAATATTAAACCTATTGTTAAGGCTAGGGTTAGGTTCGGTTTAGGGCTAGGGCTGAGTTGTGTCTAGGCTTAGAGCTAAGTGTAAGTCTAGGGTTAGGGCTACAACTAAAGTTGTGGCTCAGTATAGAGTTAAGGTTAAGGTGAATGTTATGGCTAGGGCTACAGCTAAGGTTAAATCTAAGGTTGTGTCTAGAGCTAGCAATAAGTGGCCAGGGCTATAGCTAATGTCAAGCCTAGGGTTAGGCTAGAGCTAAGTCTAGGTCTACAGCTATGAATAATTGGCTAGCACTAGAGCTAAGGTTATGTAGGTTTATGTTTAGGGCTAGGGTTTAGTGGTTAGTGCTAAAGTTAAGGCTAGGACTAGAGGTAATATTAAGGTTAGAGCTACAGTTAATTAGCTAGGGCAATAGCTATGGTTTAATCTAGGGTTAGGGCTAAGGGGGTACGGGCATAGTGTAAGGCTAGAGCTAAAGCTTAGTCTAGGGTGAAGTGGCTTGGGCTGGAGCTAATGATATGGCAAAGTTTACGCTAGGGCTATGGTTAAGAGGCAAGTGCTAGAGCTAAGTGTTTTTGGCCAGGGCTAAATTTATGGGTAGGGTTTAAGTTAGGTCTATGGTTAAGTGGCTAGAGCTAAAGTTGATGAGGGTAATGTTAAGTCAAAGGTTATGTGGCTAGGGTTAGATACTAAGCCTATGATTAAGCTAGGGCTAGGGTTAAGAGGCTAGTGCTAGAGCTAAGTTTAAATAGCTAGGGCAACGATTAAAGGGCTAGGGTTAAGTGGCTAGGTCTAAATCTATGTTTAAGTCTAGGTTATGGCTAGAGAAAAGGTTAGGGTTTAGTTGTGAGAGCTAAAGCTAAAGTAAAGTCTAGGGTTAAGTCGCTGGTGTGGGAGCTAATGATATGGGTTACGCTAGGGCTAGATTTAAGTGTTTAGGGCTAAAGCTAAGGTTAAGGCTGGGGGTAGGGCCAGGGATACAGCTAAAGTTTAGGTTAGGGTAAATGTTAACATTAATTTTAGTGTTAGGGCTAGAGTTAAGTTTAAGTCAAGGTTTAAGGATGAGCTAGGGTTAAAAGCTAATTCTGAAGCTAAGGTTAAGAGGCTAGTCCTAGTACTAATGTTATATCTAGTGTTAAGGCGAGGGTAAGAGATTAGTGGTTAGTGCTAGAGCTAAATTTAAAAGTACTATTAGGGCTAGGGCTATAGCTATTTTAACACTAATGTTAGAGCTAGGGATATGGTTAAGTGGCTAGGGCAAAATCTACAGTTAAGGCTAGGCTTGGGTTAAGCGGCTAAGCCTTATGTCTATGTCTAGAGTTCAGTGACTAGGGCTAGGATTAGGGTTTAGTGGCTAGTGATAGCTAATTGTTAGGGCTATGGATATGGTAAAGAGACTAGTGCTAAGATTAAAGCTAGCTTAAGCCTAGGTCTAGAACTTAATTACCTAGAGCTAGAGCTAAGGTTAAGCATAGATTTATTTCTAGGGCTAGAGCTAAAAAGGATATGGTGTTAAGGGTTAGATCTAGAGCTAAGGTAAAACTACAGTCAGACCTAGGGCAAAGGTTAAGGCGCTAGGGCTAGACAAGATTAAGTCTAGGGTTAGAGCAAGCCTAGGGTTCAGGTTAGTGTTAAATTTAAGTGGCTAGTGCTAGAGCTAAGATTAAGGCTAGGGTTTAAGTGGCTAGCACTATAGCTAAGGTTAAATCTTGAGCTAAGTTTAAGGCAAGGTTTGGGTTAGATTAAATTGCCTACAGCTAGAGCTAAAATTAAAGTTACTGTTAAGGTTATGGTGAGGTTTATGGGGCTAGAGCTATAGCTAAGGTTAAATCTAGAGTTACAGATAGTGCTTCGGTTAAGTGGCTAGGGCTAGAGCTAAATTTAAGTTAGGTTTTAGGGATAGTGCTAAGGTTAAATGGCTCATGGTAGAGCTAAGTTTACTGATAGGGCTAATTTGCTAGGTCTAGGACTAAGGTTAAGTAAAGGGTTAGGTTTTGGGCTGGGGTTAAATGTCTAAGGCTATAGGTAAGGTTAGGTGTAGGGTTAAGGCTAGAGCTATTTTTAAGTATATAGGGCTATAGTTTAAGTCTTGGGCTAGAGCTAAGGTTAATTCCAAGGTTGTGGTAAGGGCTATAGCTAAGGCAAGTGTTAGGGCTTGGGCTACGGTTAAATGTCTAAGGCTAGTGTTAAGTTGCTAGGGTTAGAGCTGAGGTTTATGACTAAGGCAGGAGTTAAATGTTAGGTTAAGTCTAGAGTTAGGGCTAGAGCTAAGGTAAAGGCTACGGTTAAGTGACTAGGGCTAGAGTTAATGATAGTATCAAGGCTGGGGCTTGGATCAAGGGGCTTAGGCTAGAGCTAAGTTTAAGGCTATATTTAGGGCTAGGGCTTAGGTTATGCTAGTGCTATTGTTCATGGGCTAGGGTTAGAGCTATGGTTGAATCTAGGTTTGGGCTAATGCTAGAGCTTAGGTTTAGGACTGGGGCTTTGGCTTGGGCTATACCTAAGGTTAAGTCTAGGGTTAGGGCTAGTGTTAAGCATTTAGATCCATAGCTAAGTGTAAGTCTAGAGTTAGGGCTACTACTAGAGTTTAGTGGTTAGTGTTAGAGCTAAGGTTAAAGATGGGGTTAGGGCTAGGATTAAATGTTTATGGCTGGAGTTAAGATTAACTAGGGATATGGCAAGGGCTTGGATTAAGGGGCCAGGACTAAAATATCATTAAGGATAGGTATATATTTAAGTGGCTAAGAGTAGACATTTGGTTAAGGCTAGGGATAGGTTTAATGGGCTAGGACTAGAGTTAAGGTTAAGGCTTGGGCAACATTTAATTGGCTATTGTTAGAGCTAAGGTTAAAGCTTGGGATAGTTCTAGGGCTATAGCTAAGTTTAGGGTTAGAGAAGTCTTAGGCTTATGTGGCCAGGTCTAGAGCTAAGGTTAAGACAAGCTTTACAGCATGGTTTTTGGTTGAGTGGCTAGTTATAAAGCTAATATTAAGTCTATGGTTAGAACTAGGGCTTGGTTTAAGTGGCTAGAACTAATGTTAAGGCAAAGGTTAGGTCTAGGGCTTGCATTAAGTAGCTGGAGCTAGAGCTAAGATTAAGGCTAGAGTTAGGGCTATGACTAGGTTTAAGTGGCTAGTGCTATAGCTAAGATTGTCTAGGGTTAAGTGGACAGGTCTAGAGCTAAGGTGTAGTCTAGGTTAGGACTTGCGATAGGGTAAAGTGACTAGGGTTAGATCTAAAATTCAGTCCATTGTTAAGGCTAGGGCTAGTGTTAATTACCAAGAGCTAGAGCTAAGGTTGTCTAAAGTTAGGGCTAGATCTAATGTTAAGACTAGTGTTAGGTCTAGGGTTAAGATGCTAGGGGTAGATCTAAAACTAAGGTTAAGGAGCTAGGGCAAGAGATTAGGCCGTCTAGTATCACGACTAGCACTACATTTAAGGCTAAGTTTAGGGCTAGAACTATTGTTAAATCAAGTTTTAGTGATAGGGCTAGGATTAAGTGGGTTGAGCTTAGGTCAATGCAAAGGTTAGGACTAGGGATATAGGTAAGTGTCTAGTTTTAGGGATAGGACTAGGGTCAAGTGTCTTGGTTAGAGTTAAGGTTAAAGCTAGGTTGAGTGTTATGGCTAGGGTTTAGTTGCAAAGGCTACAGCTAAGGTTAAATCTAGGTTTCAGGCTAGCATGAAGTTTCTAAGGCAAAGTTTTAGTCAAGGGTTAGGCCTTGGGCCAGGGTTAAGTAGTTAGAGCTAGAAGTAAGGTTATAGCTAGGGCAAGATCTAAGGTTAAGTTTCGGGTTAGGGATAGAGCAAAGTTTAAGACATGATTTAGGGCTTGGGCTAGGGTTAAATTGCTAGAGCTACAGTTTTGGCTAGAGCTAGAGCCAAGGTTAAGCCTAGGGTTAGAGCTATGTCTAGATTTAAGTGGCTAGACCTAGAGCTAATTTTAATGCTAGGGTTAGGGTTAAGTGGCTAGTGCTAGAGCTAAGGTTTACACTAAGGATAGGGCTAGGATTAGAGCTAGCACTAGGGGTTAAGGGGCTAAAGCAAGAGCTATTATTAAGGCTAAAGCTTGGGCTAGTGTAAGTGTTAAATGGCTAGGGATAAGGTTAAGTTTATGGTGGGGGGCTAGTGTTAAGTAGACAGGGCTAGTGCTAAGGTTAAGGCTGGTGTTATGGAGCTAGACCTAGAACTAACCATAGGATTAGGGTTAGGGCAAGGGCTACTGTTAAGTGGCTAGAGCTACAGCTAAGGTTTAGACTAGTGTCAGTATTGAGTTGCTAGGACAAGTGCTATGTTTAAGGCTAAGGTTAGGGCAAGGGCTAAGATGCTAGGGCTATAGCTAAGTTTAAGTGGCTAGGGCAAGAGCTAAGTTTAGGAATAGGTTTAGTTTTAGGGTTAAATCTAAGTTAAATGCTTGTGTTAAGTGGCTAAGGCTACTGCAAATGTTATGGTTAGGGTTAGGGCTAGAGCTAGAACTAAAAGTAAGTGGCTAAGGCTACAGCTAAGTTTAAGTATAAGATTAGGTCTAGGGTTAAGTGGCTAGGGCTATGACTCAGGCTTGGGTTAAGCGGCTAGTGTTAGAGCTAAGGTTAAGCATAGAGTTAGGGCTAGAGCTAAGATTATGTCTAGGATTAGAGCAAGGGCTAGTGCTAGAGCATAGGCTAAGTCTAGGGTTAGGGCAGAATGGGTAAAGGGGCTAGAGCTAAGGTTGTGGCTTTGGATACAGCTGTTTAAGGCTAAGATTAAGGCTTGGTCTAGTGTTAAGGGGCTAGAGGAAATGTTACAGCTATGGTTGTGCCTAGTTCTAGAGTTAAGTGTCTAGGTCTAGATCTAAGGTTAAGGCTAGGTTTAGAGATAAAAACATGGCTACATGGATAAGGCTAGAGCTAATTTAAGTCTTAAAACGATGGTTAGGTTTGTGGCTAGGTTCAGAGCTAAGTTTAAGGCTATGCTAAGTCAAGTTTTATGGCTAGTGCTAGTGTAAAGTGGCTTTGGATAGAGCTAAGATTAAGGCTAGGGCTAGTGTAGAGCTAAAGTTAATTCTAGGGCTAAGTTGCTTGTTCTAGAGCTAAGACTGAAATTAATGTTAGGGCTAATGTAAAGATGTGACTAGGTCTAGAGCTAATGTTAAGTCTAGGGTTATGGCTAGGGATAGGGTTAAGCAGGCAGGTTTAGAGCTAAATTTAAGGTTAGTTTTAAGTCTAGGGTTAAGTAGCGAGGGCAAGAGCTAAGATTAAGGTTAGAGTTAGGAATAGAGCAAGGGATAAGGTGCTAGGCAGGGGCTAGGTCTAGAACTAAGATTAAGACTAGCATTAGGGCTAAGATTAAGCATAGGGTTAAAGAATTAGGGCTAAGTTTAAGGGGCTAGAGATAGAGCTAAGATTAAGAGTGTTAGGGCTAAAGATAAAGCTAATGTTCAGTCTAGAGTTAATGCTAGAGCTAAAGTTAAGACTAGGGTTATGGCTATGACTAGGGTTAAGTGTCTTGAGGTTGAGGTGAAGTTTAAGCTAGGGCTAGGGTTAAATTGCTATTTCAACATCAAAATTTATGTTTAGCATTAGGGCTGGGGCTAGGTTATATAGCTAGCACTAGAGCTAAGTTTAGGGTTACATAGCTTGGGATAGAGCTGAGGTTAAGGCTCGGGTTAGCACTAATGCTAAGGTTAAGTGGCTAGTGCTAGAGATGCGGTTAAGTCTAGTGTTAGGGCTGGGGCCAGTGTTAAGTGACTTCGGCTAGAGCTAAGTTTAAGGTTAGATTTTGGGCTAGGGCTAGAGTTAAGGGCTAAGTGGGTACAGCTAAGGTTATGACTTCGGTTAAAGCTGTGGCTAGGGTAAAGTTGCTAGTGCTAGAGCTAAGGTTAAGGCTTAGTCTAGACTTGAGTATCTAGTGCTATAGCTTAGGTGAATTCTAGGGTTAGGGTTAAGGTTACGTGTCTGAAGCTAGACCTACAGTTAAGTGGTTAGGCTAGTGTTAGGGCTAGCATGAGGTTTTAGAGGATGGGGCTAGGTCTAGTGCTAAGGTTAAGGCTAGGATTAAGTAGCTAGGTCTATAGCAAATGTTAAGTATAGTGATAGGGCTAGATCTAGGGTTTAAGTGGCTAGAGCTAAGGTTAAGGCTGGTGTTAGGGCTAGGGCTTAGATCAAGTTTCTATGGCTAGAGCAAAGTTTATGTCTAGAGTTAAGGCTTGGGTTGTCTAAGGTTGATGCTACAGCTAGAGTTCAGTGGCTGCACTAGAGCTAGATTTAAGCCTAGTGTTTGTGCTAGGGTTGTGACTAGGGCTATAGCTAAGATTAAGTCTAGGTTTAGGGTTAGGACGATGGTAAAGCTAAGATTAAAGCTAGGGTTATGTAGCTAGAGCTAAGGTTAGGACTAAACCTAGGGTTAAGTGACTAAGGCTAGATCTAATGTTCATTCTAGGTTTAAGGCTACATCTAGGGTTAAGGACTAGTGCTAGAGCTAATATTAAGGGTAGTGTTAGGGCTACAGTTAAGGTTATGGCTAGGATTAGGGTTAATTCACTAGGGTTAAATTGCTAGGTTTATAGCTAAGGTTAAGTCAAGGGTTAAGGCTAGGGCTAGATTAAGTAGGGTTAGGGCTATTGCTAAGTTTAAGTGGCTACAGCTAGAACTTATTTTAAGGCTAGGTTAGGGCTAGAGCTATGTTTTAGTAGCTAGGTCTAGAGCTAACTTTAAGTGTAGGGTTTGGGCTTGTGTTGTGGCTTGGGCTAGAGCTAATGTTAAGGCTAGGGTATCATTAAGTGGCTAGGGCTGGAGCTAAGTTTAAGGCTTGGGTTAAGGCTATGTTTAATTGGCTAGGGCTAAAGCTAAGGTTAAAGAAAACTGGCTAGGGCTGGAGCTACATTTAAGGCTAGGGTTAGTCTAAGTGTCTTGGGCTCAACCTAAGGTTAAGGCTATGTTTATGGCTAAGCTTAGGGAGATGTTGGTAGGGCTAAATCTAAAGTCAAGGCTAGTGTTTTGGCTAGGTTACTGTTAATTGGCTAGGGCTAGAGCTAAGGTTAAGTCTAGGTTTTGTGCTAGGGCTAGTGTTAATTAGCTAGAGCTAGAGCAAAAGTTAAGGCTAGGGTTAGGATTAGGTCTATGGTTAAGTGTCTAAGGTGAGAGCTAAGGTTAAATCAAGGGTTTAAGTGTCTAGAGCTAGAGCTAAATTTAAGTCTAGGTTTGGGGCTAGTGTTAGGGATATGGCTAGGGCTACAGCAAATTTGAAAGCAAGCTTTATGCTAGGACTAGCGTTAAGTGGCCAGAGCTAGATCTAAGCTTAATTCAATAATTAAAGCAAGGGCTATGGTTATGTGGCTACAGTTCAGAGTAAGTCTAAGTTTATGGTTATAGCTATATTTATGTGGCTGGGGTTAAATCTAAAGTTAAGGCTAGGGTTAAATGGGTAAGGCTATAGGTAAGTTTAAGTTTTAGGACTAGGGTCAAGTGGCTAGGTCTAGAGCTAAGGTTAAGGTTTGTGTTAAGGCTAGGGTTAGGTGGCTAGTGAATAAGTTAAGTCTAGGTTTAGGGCTAGAGATAGTGTTAAGTTGCTAGGGCTAGAGCTAAAGTTAAAAGACATACGACTAGGGCTAGATTTAAGTGACAAGGGCTATAGCTAAGCTTAAGGCTAGAGTTAAGAGGCAAGACCTAGAGCTAAGTTTAAGGCTAGGCTTAGGGTTATGTGGCTAAGATTAAATCTAGGGTTAGGGCTAGAAATAAGGTTAAGTATAGGAAAAAGGCAAGGGTTAAGTGGCTAAAGCTAAGACTAGGTTTATGGCTAATGATCAGGTTAATGGCTAGTGCTATAGCTAACTTTAAGAGTAGGGTCAGGACTAGGGTTAGTGTTTAGTGACTAAGGCTATAGCAAATATTAAGTCTAGGGTTAGTGTTGTGGCTATGGCTAGAGCTTAGTCTAAGGCTAGGGTTAAGTGGCTTGGGCCAAGTATAAATCTAAATTTAGGGCAAGGGCTAGCCCTAGACCTAACCCAAGCCTTAACCTTAGCTCAAGCCCTAGCCAATTAACCAGAGCCTTCTTCCTAACTCTAGCATTAACCTTTGCTCTTGGTCTATAAATTTGCTTACATAACTAGAATTTTCCCTTTCTCACTTTCTTTTACTATCGATTCAACTAGCACTATTTCTTCCTCCTCTGATATCCCCTGGTATAGGTTTTCTTCATTTGACTCTGAAGGGATTAGTTTGGCTGCGCAGGAAATAGCAGTTCATGGGGGTAATTTTACACTGTTCACAGAGTAGATTTTAATTTCCCCACTGGTTTTACTACCCAAGGGAATTTCTACCCCTCCTATCGTTAGTCGATTTGGATTAAAACATAATTGTGCTTTATTTATTTTTAAACAATCCTCCCCTAAAATCATGATTTGGTCCAAGTCAGGTGCAATGTATAATTTTGAACCTGTCTTAATCTTTCCAATTTTGATAGGTATGTGGTTCATACCACTTAGTTCCATTTTTTGCCCATTTGCTTGTTACTGTTAAGTCTGAATCTTTCAATTTCATTTTGCTATTTTTTAAGTCTTCAAAAATTGAGGACTTTAGAAGCAAGACTTCTGATCCAGAGTCTATTAAAGCTTCCACCTGCTTGCCCATGATATCTACTGTACATATCATGTCCAAGCCTTGTGTGAATAATTCATATTCTTCAGCTCCTTTTGTATTGTGACTATTAACCATCTCCCATTTCGAGCATGAATTCTTTGGATTTGTTTTTATTTTAGGAGCTAAAGTAACCCTATTCTTTTCTTTCTTTAATGACTGAATATGGTTAGTTTTGCAACTTTTAGTTTTTGCCGGTGTCTTGGTTTTTTGTTTTTCTGAAGTCAAGTAAGTTACATTCCCACCTTCAGACCTCGGACACTGTTGTTTGTCACAATTCCAGCGTTCCTGCTGGTTTGAAGTATTCCCTTTCTTTTTTTGGTACTGGTTGTCTACAGCTGTAACAACCATGACTCTCTCCAGCCCATTTTCTATGGTAACCCTCCATTTTTGGTTCCCTTCGTACTGTATGAGAGCCTATTCCCTCCTATCGTCAATAATTCCTACCTGAAAATTTATTATTAAATTTTTCTTTTTCACAACAGCCCCGAAGTTGCTCATAGAGTCTTTCACTTTCTCTGGCTGATGACAAAGCCTCCGATAGTGTCTTCGGTTTAGCTGTTGCCACATCTTCTTTAATGAAAGGATTGTTTATCCCATCCATGAAGAATTCGGCCAGCTGTACTTGTACAGCTGACCCTTCTATCAGCTCAGAGTCCCTATAAGCCAGCCTTGCAAGACTTGACATCCTACTAGCTAATTCCACAAGCGATTCATTTTTTCCTTGCGTCACCCTAATCAATGCTTGAGCAGCATCAGCAGGGTTTAGAAACTCCCCATACTGTGCTGTGATCTCATTGAATAAGGTTTTACTGGAAGTGTCTAGATGGTCATCAAGATAGCTTCCAATCCATTCGAATACAACTCCATCTGAATAGTCATAGGCCAAGTTAATTAATTTGGGGTCTGTTAGATCATGGACCATTTGTTGTTTTTTTTTTAATGCCATTAGGCATGGTTTCAAATCGGTCGGTCTTCCAGCAAAAACTGTGATCTTTGATCCAGCTGTTACCAACATAGGTGAAAGGTTTGAACGGGAAGTATCCATTGTATATATATATATTTTTAAGGAAACAAAGACACTAAGAAGCTCTTTAGCACTGAACCAACTCTGCACAATTAATGTAGAGAAACAAAGGAAACTAGTCACTTACCCCGACTCTGTGGATGTTTCTGGTGATACTTTTCCTTGGGTGGCTGTATTGCTGTAAAACGAGCTGATGGCTTCTTGTGTGAGATGTCATTGTGCCAGTGAATTAGTTGAGTGTCAATCCTGTGTTTTGAAGCATCAACATATTCAGGGTAAATGCAACAAGATCCGCCATATTAATTACACAGGGTCGATCCTCCGTCTTAAGGCACCAAATGTGGTACTATATTTTCATGATACCGGGTTGGCCGATGGTTTCGTGATAACCACATGTTCCAGACTAGTTGTTCTCTGATTCCTTCTGCGCCCACGTTGTTTCTTAAGATCCACGAAAGGGGGAATGGATACAATTCAGTTGATGGAGTGTTGAATTTGGTTTCAGAGTAGAAGAATAGTTGCCACACCATCAAAGATATGATGAAAAGCATTTGTTATAAACAGTAACAAACATTTATTTACACTGGTATACAATAATTTCTTATCAAGTTAAAACAAACACTGCAAAATGTAGTTAACTGGCAGAAAAGTTTCCTTAGCTCGAAGAAATCTTAACTGCAATTAAGCAGTGTCAATAGATTTGGTTCTGGGTAGCGAAGAATAAATCAACTCGATTTTTTGCTCTATTTATTGGCCTGAATCCCGAATAATTAACTCCTGATTGGTCAGCCAATGTCTATCATCATAACAACCTTCCTTGGTTGCATCTGATTGGTTTAGATAATCAGCCAATTAGTTGCAGTCATCGGGGTGGGCTAACAAGAAGCAGGCCCTGAGGTTGGTTGATCAATGATTTATTACCTTGTGCCATACTTGCACTCAATCCCGGGGTGAGGCAACCCAATATGTGTGCCATGCTCAAAACATGTTTATATTTTGAAACTGAAGTAATTTTTTACAGATCATCACACCTGCAGAGTGTTTTGTTTTAGTGACAGTTTATAGGTCAGCCTTCCGCTCGCTCGAGTCTAAATATCTTTATACTTAATGACCTCGGTTCACTACACCTGGTTCTTAAAAATATTGGATACCCAGAATGAACTTATTTTTATAATGGTTTAATAAAATAATTATTATCATGATTTAATTAATTTTGCCAGTCAACTTTTTGACACTTAAATGAAAGTGTCATATACCCTTAACTTTATCTTTAGCCCTAGCCAAAACCATCACATGAACCCTAAATTTAAATTTAGCTCAGGCCATTTAACCCTAACCATAGCTCTATTTCTAGCCCCTTAAATCTAGCCCTTGTGTAACCTGAGGCATAACCTTAGCTCTAGCCACTAAAAGCTACCCCATCCCTAAAATTAACTTTAGCTCTTGCCCTAGTCACAGCCATAGCCCTAACCTTTACCCTAACCCCTTGACGTTAGCCCTCACACTACACCTAGACAACATTAGCTCTAGACCTAAATATTTAGATCTAGCCCTAAGCTAGCATTAAACTTAGCTATAGCACTAGCACCTTAACCATAGCCCTAGCATAACCCTAGCCATATCATTACCTCCAGCACTAGCCACTTCACTCCAGTCCTAATTCTAAAACTAGACTTAACCTTAGCATTAGCTCTAGCCATAGCCCCAACACTAGGCTTAACCTTTGCTCTAGAACTAGCTAAAACAACTAGATTTGATGTAACCCTAGCCTTAACTGTAGCTTTAGCCTTAGCCATAACATTACCTGTAGCCCTAGCCATTTAACCCTAGCCCAAACAGCAGCCTTAAATTTAGTGGCCATGGCTAGAGCTAAATTTAAGGTAAGAGTTAAAACTATGGCTAGAGATAAGATTAAGGCTACAGTCAGGGCTAGGGTTAATGGCTAGAGCTAAGTTTAAGATTAGCATTAGCACTCATGCTAGCGCTAAGTGGCTAGGGCTATAGCTAAGGTTGTTTAGGGATAGGGTTAAGTGGCTAGGGGTGGAGCTAAGTTTAAGTGGCTAGTGCTAGATCTAAGGTTAAGTCTAATGTTAGGGCTTGAGCTAGATTTAACTGTTTTGCAATAGAGCTAAGGTTAATGCTAGTGATAGGGCTTGAGTTGGGGTTAATTGGCTATGGCCAGAGCTAAGTTTATGTCTAGCATTAGGGCAAGGGTTAGAATTAGTGGGCTTAGGCTAGAACTTAGGTTAAGTCTAAGGTTAGGGCTAGGTTTAAATGGCTAGAGCTAAGGTTACCACTAGGTTTAGGTCTAGAGTAAAGGTTAAGGCTAGGGTTAGGGTTAAGTTGCTACAGCTAAATCTAAGAATACATCTACAGTTGAGGCTAGGGCTGTCTAGCAATAGGCTATGCCTAGGGTTAAGGTGCTAGGTCTAGAGCTAAGGTCAAAGATAGAGTTAGGGCTTGAGCAAGTGTTAAGTGGCTAGATGTAGAGCTATGGTTAAGGTTCTGGGTAGGGCTAGAACTAAGATTAAGGCTAGAGTTAAAACAAGATCTATCGATAGGGCTGGACTCGAGCAAAGGTTAAATCTAGGATTAGGGCAATGGCTAGGGTTAAGAGGCTTGGTCTAGAGCTAAGGTAAATGCTAGGATTAGGGTTGAGCTATGGTTAAGGGGCTAAGTCTAGAACTAAGGTTAAAACTAGCATTAAGGTTTGGGCAAAGGTTAAGTGGCTAAGGCAAGAGCTAAGGTTAAGCATAGCGTTAAGGGGCTAGAGCTGGAGCTAAATTAAAGAATAGGGTTAGGGATAGGGCTAATGTTGTGTCTATGGATGTTTCAGACTAGAGTTACATCTAGTGCTAGGGTTAAATGGCGAGGGCTAAACCTAAGGTTAAGGCTATGGTTAAGTTGCTAGATCTAGAGATAAGTTTACGTTTATGGTTAGTTTTAGGGCTAGAGCTAAGTGGCTAGGGGTGGAGCTAAGTTTAAGTCTACTGTTAGGGCTAGGACTAGGGTTAAGTGACTAGTGCTAGAGCTAAGTTTAAGTCTAATGTTTGAGCTTCAGCTACGTTTAAATATCCTGTGATAGATCTAAGGTTAATGCTAGTGATAGATCTTGGGATAGGGTTAATTGGCTATGGCTAGAGCTAAGTTCAAGTCTACTGTTAGTGCTACAGCTACAGTTAAGTGGCTAGGTAAAAAGCTATGGTTAAGTATAGCGTTAAGGAGCTATGGCAAGAGCTAAGGTTAAGTTTATAGTTAGAGCCAGGGATAAGGGGCTAGAGCTAAGGCAAGGTTTAAATCTAGGGCTGAAGATGAGTTTGTCTAAGGTTAGGGATAGGGCTAGTGTTAAGTGGGTAGTGCTAGAGCTAAGGTTAAGGCTAGGGTTACAGCTAGGCTAATGTTAAGGGGCTAGTAAAAGAGCTAAGGTTAAGGATAGAGTTAGGTCTAGGGCTAGAGCTATAGTTAAAGCTAGCTTTAGGGCAAGGGCTAGAGCTAAGTAGCTAAGACTAGGGCTAAGGTTAAGGCCAGGGTTAGTGTTAAAGCTGGGGCTAGAGTTAAGGTTAAGGCTTGTGTTAACTCGGCAGGGCTAGAGCTAAGGTAAAATCTACTGTTAGGGCAGAACTAAGGTTAACTCTCTAGCAATAGAACTATGGTTAGGGCTAGAGCTAGCCTTAATGGGCTAGTGCTAGAGTTAAATTTAAGTCGAATGTTAGTGCTAGATTTAAGTGGCTAGAGCTAATTTTAAGGTTAAAGTTAGGACTAGCACTAGGGTTAAGTGGTTAGGAGCTAAGGTTATGTCACTGCTAAAGCTAGAGCTAAGTTTAAGGTTAGATTATGGCTAGGTCTAGAGTTATGGTTAAGACTATGGTTAGGGCAAGAGGTAAGGTTAGGATAGTGTTAGGGCTAGAGATAGAACTAAGTTTAAGTCTAGGGTTAGAGCTAAAGCTAGGAATAAGGGGCTAGGGCTTAGTTTAAGATGGGTTAAGACTAGGGCAAAAGCTAAGTTTAAAATGTTAGGGTTAGGGATATGGTTAAGCATATAGGACTAGAGCTAAGGTTAAGTCTAGGGTTAGAGCTAGTAGTTGGGTTAAATCGCTAGTGCTAGAGCTAAGTTTAAGACGAGTGTTAAAGCTAGGGCTAAGTTTAATGTTAGGTTTAGAGCTAGGGTTAAGTGGCTAGAGTGTGAGCTAAGTTTAAGGCTTGTTTTTAGGGCTAGTTTAGCTATGTTTAAACCTAGGGTTAGAGCTAAGGTTAAGTCTAGGAATAGAGTTAATGAGCCAAGGATAGAGCTGATGTTAAGTATAGGGTTAGGGCTAAGGCTAGTGTTAGCGCTATGGTTAAGTCTAGTGTTAGAGTAAGGGCTTGGGCTATGGTTAAGACCAGTTTTAGGGATAGGGCTAGACTCAAGCTTGTCTAGTTTTATGCCTAGTGCTAGTGTTAAGTGGCTTAGGATAGAGCTAAGGTTGTCTAGAGTTAGGGCTAGGTTAATTGGTTATTGCTAGACCTGATTATAATGTTAGGATTAGGTTTATGTCTAGGGTTAAGGGCCTAGGTTTAGAGCTAAGTTTAAATCTAGATTTAGGGTTAAGGCCAGCTTTAACAGGCTAGTGTGAGAGCTAATGTTAAGATTACTGTTAGTGCTAGGGCTAGGGTTAAGTTACTAGGGCTAAAGCTATGGTTATGTCTAGGGTCAGTGCTAGGGCTAGAGCTAAGGTAGTCTAGAGTTAGGGATAGGGCTAGTGTTAAGAGGCTAGGTCTTGAGCTAATTTAAATTTAGTATTAGGGCTAGGGCTATGGTTAAATGTCTTTGTTAAGTCTTGAGTTGGCACCTAGGCTTGGGTTAAGGCACTAAAGCTAGAGTTAGTTTACAGTCTAGGTTAGGGCTAGAGCTAAAAGGCTCAGATTAGAGATAAGTTTAAGGCTAGTGCTAGGTCTAGAACTAAGAGTGAGGCTAGGGTTAAGGCCAGAGCTAGGGTTGTGGCTAGAGTTAAGGTTATGTCTTGCATTAGAGCTAGGACTAGAACTAAGGTTAAGACTAGGATTAGGGCTACGTCTAGGACTAGAGCTAAGATTAAGACTAGAGTTAGAGCTAGTGCTACAGTTATGTAGCTAGGGCTAGAGGTGAATTTAAGGCTAGTGTAAGGGTTAAGTGGCTAGAGCTAGCCCTAAGGTTAAGACTAGTTAAAGCTAGGGTTAAGTGTCTAGGGCTAGAGCTAAGTTTAAGGCCATGTAGCTAAGGCTAGAGCTATTGTTAAATCTAAGTTTAGGGATAGGGCTAGGTTTACATGGCTAATGCTATGGTCATGCTAGGTCTAGTGTTAAGGTGCTAGACCAAGAGCATATTATGGCTAAGGCTACAGTTAAGTATTTAGGGCTGGGCTAGAGCTAAGCTTAGGCTAGTGCTAAATGTCTTGTGATAGACATAATGTTGTCTAGGACTAGAGTTAAAGAGCTAGGGATAGAGCTAAGGTTACAGCTAGTGTTAAAGCTCGAGCTAGGGTTAGATGGCTAGTGCAAAAGCTTAGGTTGTGGGTTAGGGCTAGAGCTAACATTAAGTCTAAGATTAGGGGTAGGGTTTCAGCTAAGCTTAAAGTTAGGTCTAGGGTTAAATGGCTAGGGCTATTGCTAAGGTTAAGTCTAGGGTAGGGTTAAAAAGCTAGGACTAGAGCTACAGTTAAGTCTAAGATTAGGGCTAGGGCTACAGCTAACGTTAAGGCTTGGGTTAGGGATGAGGCTAGGATTAAGAGGCTTGAACTAGAGTGAAGGTTAATGCCAATGTTAGGGCTAGGTTTCGGGTTATGTAGCTAAAGCTAGAGCTAATGTTAAGTCTAGGTTTAAGGTTAGGGCTAGGGTCAGTTATAGCTGATGTTAACTAAGGTTAAGTCTAGAATAAGTGCTAGGGCAAGGTTAAGTGGCTAGGGCTAGTGATATGGTAAAGTCTAGTGTTAAATCTAGGGCAAAGGTTAATTTGCTAGTGCAATTTCTTGGGCTACATTTATGTGGCTAGAACTAGAGCTATGGTTATATCTAAGGTTAAAGCTAAGGCTAGGGTTAAGCATCTATGGTTATACTAAGGTTAAGGCTAGATAGGGCAAGAGCTAGGGTTATGTCAAGAGCTAAGGCTAGGGATAGGTTTAAATTGCTAGGGCTAGAGCTAAAGTTAAGGCTAGGGTTAGTGCGAGGGCTCGTTTTAAGGAGCTAGTGCTAAGGTCAAATAGTGGTAGGACTAGAGCTACGGATAAGTGGCTAGAACTAGAACTAAGCTTAAGCTTAGTTATGGTTGAGAGCTAAATTTAAGGCTAGGTTTAGGGCTTAGTTTAAGTGGTTAGGTCTAGAGCTACATTTAAGTGGCCAAGATTAAAGCTGAGGTTAAGACTAGGTAGTGGGCTAGAGCTTGGGTTGTGGCTAGTGCTAGATCTAAGCATAAGGCTAGGGTTAGGTCGAGTGTTAGGGTTAAGTGGCTAGTCTGGAGCTATGGCTAAGCATAGGGTTTGGGCTAGGGATAAGGAACTAGTGTTAGAGCTAAAGTAAAATCTAGGTTTAGAGCTAGAGTTAGGGGTAATTGGCTTGAGCTATAGCTAAGTTTAAGGGGCAAGGGCTAGAACCAACTCTAGAGGTTTATTGCTAGTGTTAAGTGTTTAGGGCTGGAGCTAAGGTTAAGGCTAGGTTTAGTGTTAGGGCTAGTGTTAGATTTAAGGTTAAGACTAGCGTTAATGCTAGAGCTACAGTTAAGTGGCTAGGGCTAATGTTAACACTAGGTTCAGGGCTAGTGCTAATTAGCTAGAGCTAGGGTTAAGAGGATAGTGTCTGGGTGCTGGCTAGGGTTAAGTGATTAGGGCTAGAGCTAAGGTTAAGCCTAGGGTTAGAGCTTGGGCTACTGTTAAGAGACTAGTGTTAGAGCATAGATTAGGGTTAAGTGGCTAGGGCCCAAGTTAAGGTTAAGGCTAAGGATAGAGCAAGATTTAAGTGGCTAGGACTATAGCTAAGTTTAAGGATAGGGTTAGGGCTAATGCTAGGTTTAAGGGGTGAGGACTAGAGCTAAGGCTAGATTTGGGGTTAGGGCTTGGTTTAAGTATCTAGGGCTAGTGCTAAGTTTAAGGCTGGAGCTTGGTCTATGGTAAAGTGGCTAGAGCTAGAGTTGAGGCTAGGAGTAGGGCCAGGGTAAATGCCTAATTCTACAGCTAAGGTTAAGTTTAATTTTAAGGTTATTTTTTTTTAATCATTTCACCCCAAGCAAGGCATTCCATTGCAACTATTGCGCATGGGGCTACATAGGGAAAGGTAAAGAGGAGGAGTGTAGGAAAATGTCAGAAGGAAGGTGATAGATGGGTAGGGATACCGAGGATGAGGGTTGGGCAGATGGGAAGAGTGTGAGCGAGTTAGTGTGTTAGGAGGTGTCTATTGACCATACATTTAAACTCCTGGAGATTGCTTCCCCGATGGCTACAATCATGTGGAAGGGAATTACACAGTTGGGAAGTGCAAGAAAAGAAACTGTTGGAGTAGAAGTTGCAGTTGCATTTTATTGGTTTCACTGTAAAAGGGTGGGATCTAGTTGCTAATCTAGTTTCTTGTACAAATTTGTATCTAGGGGGCAGCAGTGATCTAAGTTCATTGGAGCAGAAGCCATGAAAGTATTTATAGAAGAGACACAAGGAAGCCACATCGTGCCGGTGAGAGAGAGACTGCAGGCGGTCTGCTAAGTTGGTATCGATCACGTTACAGACCATCCGCTGTACCTTGTCGAGAAGCCCGAGGAGAATAGCAGGAGCACCTGACCAGATATGGCAGCAGTATTCAATGCACAGGCGGATGGTAGATTTATAAATGTGCAAGATAGATTCAGACGGAAAAAACTTCCGGGCCCTGCACAGAGAACCAACTTTCATAGCAATGGATTCGATATAGTCATTCCGTTTGAGGTCTGCTGTAAGTGTGAGACCAAGGAGGCGTAGTGTTTTACTCTCTGGGAGGCAAGCCCGGTCCATGCTAATGGGAGGTAGGTGCAATTGTCTATGATGGTTAATTGATAGTAGCTTTGTTTTAGAAGCATTAAAGCATACGATCCATTTCTTACCCCAGTCCACTATGGATTAGAGGTCCTTTTCAAGCTCGGCTGCAAGGTTAGCTTTGTCGCCTACACCAGAGTTTTGGTCAAGGTGAGAGTAAACTATGGTGTCATCGGTGTACATACCTACTTGGGATATTATCGAATCAGGGAGATCATTAATGTATATCAGAAAGAGCGTAGGACCTAGGATAGAGCCTTGAGGGACACCTGCATTTGTATGGCTACGTTTATGTGGCTACTACTTGAGCTATGGTTGTCTAGGGTTAGGGCTAAAGCTAAGGTTAAGGCTGGAGTTCGGGTTATGCCTAGGTTTAAGTGGCTAGATCAAGAGCTAAGAAGGCTAGGTTAGGTTTTAGTGGCTATTGCTAGTGCTACAGTTAGGGCTAGGGCCAGAGCTATGGTTATGCTAGGTCTATGTTTAGGGGGCTAAAGGTAGAGCTAAGGTTAAGGTTAGGGTTAGTTTGAGGTGTAGGATTAAGTGACTAGATCTAGAGATAAGGGTAAGTCTAGTGTTAGGGCTAGGGCTAAGGTTAAGTAATGAGCTATAGCTAAGTTTAAGGCTATGGTGAGAGGTAAGTTTAAATCTAGGGTTAGGTCTTGGGCTAGAGCTAAGGTTGTCTAGGTTTAGGGCTACGGCTAGTTTTAATTGGCTAAGGATAGATCTAAGTTTAATTCTAGAGTTAGGGCTAAGGATAGGGTTAAGTTCCTAGGGCTAGACCTAAAGTTAGGGTTAAGATTACAATTAAGTGGCTAGGGCTCATGTTAAATAGTTGGTCTAGACCTATGTCTAAGCTTAGTGTTAGGGCTCAGGCTAAATGACTACAGCCAGAGCAAAGGTTATGGCTAGGTCTAGGGTTAATTAACTAGAGCTAGATCTAATGTTAAGAGTAGGGCTAGTGCTAGAGGTAGGGTTAAGTGTCTAGAGCAAGAGATAATTTTAAGACTAGTGTTAGGGCTAAGTGGCTAGGGCTAGAGCTAAATGACTACAGCTTAGTTTAAGTCTAGGTTTAAAGGCTAGGGTTGAGTGTCTTGAGTTAGAGCTATGTTTAAGTCTCGTGAGGGCTAAGGCTACGGTTGTGGATTGGGCTAGAGCTAAGGTTACGGCGAGGGCTAGATTTAATTGGGTATGCTTACAGTTGTGGTTAAGGCTAAGATTAGAACTAAAGCATGGTTTAAGTGGCTAGGGCTATAGATAAGTAAGTATAGGGTTAGCGGCGGCCTAGGATTAAGTGGCCAGGTCTAGAGCTAAGGTTAATGTTAAGTTTACGGCTAAGACTAGGGTTAGAGCTAAAAATAAGTCTAATATTAGGGCTAAGGCTAGGTTTAAGTCACCAATGCAATATCTATGGTTAAGTCCAGGGTTATGGCTAGGGCTGGGTGGACAAGTCTAGAGATAAGGATAATGCTTGGGTAAAGTTTCTAGCTAAGGTTGAAGCTAGGGGCTACGGTTAAGTGGTTAGAACTAAAGCTAAGATTAAGTCTAGGGTTAGTGCTAGGGTAGGGGGCTATGGCTACAGCTAAGGTTTGGGCTAGTTTTAGCTATAATGCTAGGGTTAAGTTTCTAGTGCTAGAGCTAAGTTTAATTTGCTAGGTCTATAACTAATAACTAAGCCTACAGTTAAGGGGCTAGGTCTATAGCTAAGATTAAAGCTAGGGCTAGTACTGAGGTAGTGCTATTGCTAAATTTAAGGCTAGTGTTAGTCATTAGCACTATAGCAAAGGTTAAGTCAAGGGTTAGGACTAGGGCTAAGGTTAAGTGAACAGTGCTAGAGCTAGTTCTAGCCATACTGCTAGATTTAATTGGCTATGTCTATAACTAAGGTTGAGTATAGGGTTAGGTTTTGGGCTATAGCTCAGGTTAATCTAAGGTTAGGGCTAGGATTAGGGTTAAGTTTCTAGGATAGTTAAGGTTAAGAGTAGGGATATTGCTAGGGCTACAGCTAAGTGGCTAGGCCTAGAGCAAAGATTAAGTTTAGGGTTAGGTTACGGCTAGTGTTAAGTAGCTAGATTGACAGCTAAGGTTATTGCTTCGATTAGGGCTAGGGTTAGGGTTACATGGCTATGCCAGAGGTATAGTTAAATCTAAGGTTAGGGCTAGGGTTAAGAGTCTAGCACTAGAGCTAAGTTAAGGTTAGTGCTAGGGATAGGATCAAGTGGCTAGGGCTAGAAGTAATGTTAAGTCTGTGGTTAGAGCTAGGCCTAGGGTTGTGGTGAGGTCTAGAGCTAAGGTTAAGGCTAAGGCTGAGTTTAAATCTAGTGTTAGCACTAGAGCCAGGGTTAAGTGACTAGGCCTAGAGATAAGGTTAAGGCTAGCATTATGCTAGGCCTACGATTAAAGGGCTAGGGCTAGAACTGAGGTTAAGACTGTGGTAGTGCTCTTGATGGAGTTAATTGGCTAGGGCTAGTGCTAAGGTTAAGTCTAAGGTTTGGGCTAGGACTAGAATTAAGTCGCTAGGGATAGAGCTAATGTTAAAGCTAGGATTAGGGCTAGCATTACATGGCTCAGGCTAGACCTAAGGTTAAGTCTACAGTTAGGGCTAGGGTTAAGTTTCAGTGGCTAGAGCTAAGATTAAGACTAGGGTTATGGTTATGGTTAAGTGGCTAGATCTATAGCTAAGTTTAAGGCTAGAGCTAAGTGTAAGGATAGTGTTAAGGACAGGGCTCGGGTCAAGTGTCTAGGGTAGACCTAAGGTTAAGGTTAGTGTTAGGCCTAGGGCTAGGTTTAAGTGTTGATTGCTACAGCTATAACCACTTAACCCAAACCCTAGTCTTAAACCTTGCCTTAACGTTAGGTCCAACCCTAGCCACATAATGCTAGGCCTCCCCTAACCCTAGACAAACTTAGCTATAGCCCTAACCATTTAAACCTTGCCCTTGCACAATCCCTAGCTCATGCTGTAGCCACTTAACCATGGTCCTAGCCCTAACTCTAGCCTTAACCTTGGGTCGAACCTTAGTCTCTTAACTCTATGCCTAGCCCTATCCTTATACTTATCCATAGTTCTAGTGCTAGCAACTTAAACCTAACTTTAGATTTAACCATAGCTCCTTGACCCTAGCCCTAGCTGCACTTCTATAGTTAACCATTGTTCTATCTTTAGCCATTTAACCCTAGCCACAACCTAATCCTAACCTTAGCCTTAATCTAAGCTCTAGCCAGTTAACCCTAGCTGTAGCCCTAAACCTAGATCTAACCATAGTTCTAGCCTGAGCCCCTTAACAATAGCCTTAGTGTAACCCTAGACTTAACCTTAGCTCTAGCCCGAGCTCTAACCTAACTCTAGCCCTCGACAACTAATTGTAAACCTAGCCCTAACCTTAGCTCTAGCCCAAGTCCCTTAATCCAAGCCCTAGCCTTGATACTAGCCTTAACCTCTATACCTTAGGGCTCTAGCCACTTAACCTTACATTTACCCTAGCCCTGGCCATAAACCATAAGCCATAGCTACCATAACCTTAGCTTTAGCCCTAGCCTTAACCTTCACTGTAGCCCTAGTCCCTTAACCTTAGCCATAACCATAGCCTTTATCTTAGCTTTATCCCTCACCTCAACCCAAGCCCTAGCCCTAACCCTAGACTTATTCTTACATTTAAGTCTAGCCCACGAACCCCAGTCCTGGCCATAAGCCTATCCTCAACCTTAGCTCTAGCCCTAGCCTTAAATCTAGTCTTAACCTTAGCTCTAGCACTAGGTAATTAACACTAGCCCTAGCTCTCACACTAGACTTAACTTTAGCTCTTGCCCTAACCATGTCACACTAGCCCTAGCCAACTAAACCTAGAGATAGCACTGACCCTAATCTTAACCTTAGGTCTAGCCCTAGACATAACAGGATCCCTATCCCTAACCCTAGCCTTAATCTTAGGCAACCTCAGCTCTATCCCTAGCCCTAGCCACTTGACTCTAGACTTAGCCTTATAACTAACCTTAAACTTAGCTCTAGCACTAGCTCCTTAACCTTACCCATAACCCTAACCATAGACTTAACTTCAGCTCTGGCCTTAGCCACTTAATTTTAGCCCTAGCCATAAACCTAGCCCTAGACCTGGTCACTTAACCCTAAGCTTAAAATTAGCTATAGCCCTACCTACTTAAACCTTGCCCTAGCACTATCCCTAGCAATAGCCTTAGCTCAAGCCCTAGCCACTTATCCATAGCCCTAGCCCTAACACTAACCTTAAAATTGGTTCTAGCAATAGCCACTTAGCCCTAGCCTTAAACTGTGCACTAGCTTTAGATAATTAACCCTAGCTCTAGCCCTAACAGTAGACTTAACCTTACCTCTAGCCGTAGCCACTTAACCCTAGCCCTACCCTAAACCTATCCTTAACCTCAGCTTTAGCCCTCGTCAATTAACTGTAGCCCTATCTATAACCTTAGACTTAACCGTAGCTTTAGCCCTAGCCATTTGACCCTAACCCTAACCGTTGACTTGCTTCTTGTTGTGTATATAATCAATATATAAATATATGTAAAAAAAAAAAAACTACACCCGTGTCGTTGCAGTGTTCTACTTTTTGTATTCTTTTTGCTAGCTACCGCGGATTGCGTACGTTTGCTCCTAACAATACGCTCGACCCCTCGCGTGTTCGGACTAACCTAGCCATATTATAATCCTATTTTGGCCGGTCTTAGATCAAACACACACACACCGTGGATGGATTGGTTGACGTCAGGAATTATTGGTCAAGGTATGTCAGCATGTCGTGCTATATTCAGATTAGCGGTATTTAATTTGATTTCACCGATTAAGCATCTAATATACAGCAATCTGTGTTTGTGCATATAAATAGAAGTGATTTACATCCTTATAATTAGAGGACGCAAGCTTCTCTTATTTTATATGATTTAGATGTCTGAAATTTGATTTTGCTTGGCAAAATCTTTCGAAGGATTTCTGGATTATCGATCTGATTAGCGGTAAGTCCTCTAAAATCTCTAATTATTCATCCAATATACTTGTAATCTGGGTTTATGCTCTTCAATTTAAGTGATTTATATCCTGATGTTTGGAAGACGCATTCTTCTCTTATTTTTCAACATTTAGTTGTCTGAAAAATTGACTCATAACTCTTGCCCAAATGTTTCGTAGGATTTCCGGATTATTGATCGAATTAGCGGTAGGTTTTTAAAAACGGATTATTATATACAATATGCTTGCAATTAAATTGAAGTGATTATATTCTAACTATTGCAGGACGCAAACTTTTCTATATTACAAATTTTAGATGTCTAAAGACTTTACTCATTTTTGCTTGGTAAAATGTTTTGAAGGATTTCTGAATTATCGATCGCATTAGCGGTAGTTTCTTTGAAGTTTATCGATTATTCATCCAATATGTATTGAATCTTGGGTTTATGCACATAAATGGAAGTGAAATATATCCTCATATTTAGAGAACGCAGACTTATGTTATTTTTCTATATTTATATGTCTGAAATATTGACTCTATGCTTGGCTAAATGTTTCGAAGGATTTCCGGATTATCGATCAGATTAGCGGCAGTCACTGAAAATTCATTCCATATGCATGCAATTTCTAATAAATAGAGGACGCAAACTTCTTATTTTTCAACATTTAGATGTCTGAATAGTTGGCACATTATGTTTGGCAAAATTTTTCGAAGTTTATTTGGATTATCTTTCAGATTAACAGGAGTTCCTTTGAAGTCATTATTTTACTCATATGCATATAATCTGGGTTTTATGAACATAAACTAAAGTAATTTTTATCCTAATTAGAGGATGCAAACTTCTCTTATTTTTCAAAATTGAGATGTCTAAAAAGTTTACTCATTTTGCTTTGCAAAATGTTTCGAACGATTTCCTGATCATGATCGGATTAGTAAAAGTTTCTCTGATATCAACGAATATGCAGCCAATATGCATGCAATCTGGGTTTTATTCACATAAATAGAAATGATAACACATCATTCAATAAATCCCGGGCTTAACTAACAAAACAACTTTGAGGTAAAATTCGACTTTATTTATCAATATAGGATCCTTCTAGGGTGATACCCTGATTTCAACGTTTCTCTAACAATTCGATGGATTTTTTTGTCAAACGATTTGTCTTTGACCAGAAAATAAGTCTGTTTCCGATATCACTTCTTTATTGAGCATTCCTTTGAGGTCTGCAAACAGCTAGTAGTCGCTGGGGACCAGATCTGGAGAAGAGGGTGGATGAGGAAGCAATTGGAAGTGCAATTCAATGAAGTTTTGCCATCGTTGCGATCAACTTGTGACACGGTGCGTTGTCTTGGTGAAAGATACCTTTTTTCTTAATTTGTGGCTGTTTTTTGGTGATTTCTTCCTTCAAATGCATCAATAATCCTATATAATATTCGCTATTGATGTTTTTCTATTCTCAAAGTAATCGATAAAAAATACGTTGTGCATTCCAAAATACTGAGGCCAAACCCTTGACTGCTGATGTTTCCGTCTTTGATCACTTTAGACGGCTTTCATCTGTAAATAACTGCTATTCATTTGTTACAAGTTAGTAGCCTGTTCAGAATCCGATCCACTAACGTTTATAATTTGTACAGTGACGAAACAAAAGAAATACAACAAAATTCTGTAAGGCAACAAACGATAACATTTAATAATAATATACACAAATTTTAGTGGAGTTGCGGAGTTTTGTGTGATATTTATTATTTTGCTTATCAGAAGGACTTTAATTTGAAAAGATTGTGTGTGAAATAATCGCCACGAAGAAAATTTCTCAATAAAATTACTGACACATGAAGAATTATAAATCAACAATTTATAGATACAAATATATAATACAAATTTGTGTGTGTTGAAGCGTAGGGAGATGGTTGATTTTTCTTTAATTAGGCCTTGTGTCATACATAACCGAACTCCTTACAGCTTACAGGATTTATGCAGAATTATCATCAGATGGTTGAGTGTCAATTGGAGTGTGTGGATTAGTGTAGGAGAGTGGAATAATAAAATATACATTTTGAATGTTAAAATAGAAATTTATTAAAAGAAGGAATAACAAGAATTCGTGGAAATGTTCATAGTAGTAATTGTTGAAAGAGATAAAGAGAAAGAGAAAGAGGACAATGTCCGGGTCGCTTGAAGTTTGAAGTTAAATTTTAAATATGTGTCTTTCTTTCGCTGCTCACATCTCTCAGTCTCTGACGCTGCGAAGTCATTTATGTCTTTTTGAATTTCGCACTGGATCGCCAAGTCATTTCAAGTCTTACAAGTCGCTCCCATTGGTCAAAAATCATTTTAACACCTACTTGCGAAATCTGGTTTCGACTTCTTCCTTAAGCAGATGGTCAATCTTTTTTCTATTTGGGAAAACCAGGATTTCACACGTCGTTGTGAATTTTTGTAAAAGTGAAGAAGGTCGATTTTAATTAATTTCTTACCCGCTACAGTGTACGAAATGAATATGCAGAATTTTATGCGCAGATTTAGAGTTCAAGTTTCATTCATAACAATGATGAAATATTCGTGTATCAAATTAAACATGAAATTAATTTTAAAATGTTTTTAAATAATTGTTTAAAAAAGTGTTATGCAAAAATATTAGAAAACAGGAATCCTCTACCTTTAAGCATTATTGCAGGTTGAAATTGTGTTTTATTAATTATACTCGATGAATTTGTCTTCTGGTGAATTTGACAATTTCTGGCTTTGTACTAAAAATTTGATGGCGTCGTCTTGTAGATGTATTTTCTTCCTAGTAAAGTGGAATTTTAATTGGTATATTTTAGAATTATCTTCAATTCGTTTTATGTTGTTTGTTTGCTGGATGAGAAATTTAATCCTTTTATGTTACTTATTGTTGAACTGGTGTTTTTGACGTGTGTTTCAGTCTGCAGAAAATTTTCTTCTTATGTCTGAATTTCAGTTCTTTTAGAGCTTGTTGCTGATTCGATCTCGCTGGATGCGCTGTCTTTCCTCATTGGCGAATTCTAGGCTCGCTTTTGTTTATATACTGTGTTCATCATGTGCTGTAACAAGAGGATCTTTGGCAGGGAATTTAAAATTACTGGAACTCTGAATTCTTATATTGGTGTGATCTCGAATTGACCAATCAGCGATTGCTACTAAGGTTTATTACGCTCTTTATTCACCTGGAAACAGGTTTTGATGTACGATTGTTAGACACTACTAAAACAATTAAAATTTTTGATATTTTTTATCTTTACTCATATTTCGAATTCAGGATGAGCTGTGACAAGATTAATGTAAATAAGTTGCAAAACTGTATGTTTACGAAAATTAAGTGCGAATGCCTTTCACAATAACTAATTGTCATTTCACCCCAAGCAAGGCATTCCACTGCCACTATTGCGCAGGGGGTTACATAGGGAAAGGTGGTGAAAGAGTGGTTAGATATAGGATATGTCAAAAGGAGGGTGATAGACGGCTAAGGATGTAGATGGGAAGAGTGTTTGAGAGAATGGATGCGTGTTAGTGCGTTAGGAGGTGTCTATTGACCTTACAATTAAACTCCTGGAGATTGTAGCTGTCGGGGAAGCAAGTATGTGGAAGGGAGTTCCACAGTAGGGAAGTGCGAAGAAAAGAAGCTGTTGAAGTAGAAATTGCGGTTACATTTTATCGGTTTCACTGTAAAAGGGTGGGACCTAGTTGCTAATCTAGTATCTCGTGCAAATCCGTACCTAGGGGGCACCAGTGACCTAAGTTCATCGGAGCAGAAACCGTGAAAGTATTTATAGAAGAGGCACAGGGAAGCCACGTCACGCCGGTGAGAGAGTGACTGCAAGCAGTCTGCCAAGTCGGTATCGATCACATTACAGATTCTCCATTGTATTTTGTCAAGAACCCCGAAGAGAATAGCAGGGGCACCCGACCAGATGTGGCAGCAGTATTCAATATACGAGTGGATGGTAGATTTATATATGTCCAGGATAGATTCAAACGAGAAGAACCTCCGGGTCCTTCACAGACAACCGACTTTCATAGCAGCGGATTTAGCAATGGATTCGATAGAGTCTTTCCACTTGAGGTCCGCTGAGAGTGTGAGGCCAAGGAGGCGTAATGTTTAACTCTCTGGGAGGCAAGCCTGTTCCATGCTAATGGGAGGTAGGTGCGATTGTCTATGATGGTTAATTGATAGCAGCTTCGTTTTGGAAGCAGTAAAATTTACGAGCCATTTCTTAACCCAGTCCACTAAGGATTGGAGGTCCTTTTCAAGCTCGGCAGCGATGTTCGCTTTGTCACCCACACCATATTTTTGATCGAGGCGAGAGTAAACTGTGGTGCCATCGTCGTACAAGCCTACTTGGGATCTTATGGCATCGAGGAGATCATTAATGTAGATCAGAAAGAGCATGGGACCTAGGATAGAGCCTTGAGGGACACCCGCGCTCGTATCCTAGTTCTGGGAGGCATGTCCGTTTAAAATCACCTTCAGTGTGCGGTTAGAGAGGAAAGACTAGATTAGGTCAAACAAATGTCCAGTTATACCATCGCTCCGCATTTTGTGTAGAAGGCCAGCGTGCCAGACTCTGTCGAACGTTTTAGAGATATCCAAGGCAACGGTTCAGGCTTCGCCATTCTTGTCGAGAGCCTGGTATATAAACTCGGTGATGGTCGTTAGCATGTCAGCAGTAGACCTGGTGAAGCGGAAACCATGCTGTTTGTCCGAGAGAAGCCTGTGGGCTGTGAGATGCTGAACCACATAAGCGTTGATGTGGTTCGAACGCTTTGCCAAATATCGGAAGAAGGCTGATATGGCGGTAATTTGCGTGGTCCGAGGGTTCTCCAGTGTTCTTAAATATAGGAACTACAGAGGAAGACTTCCAACAGGCAGGAAAGCAGGAAGCAGATAGGTAGAAGTTGTAGAGCTTAGAAAGGAAGAGAGGAGAGTTCAGGGGCACATTTCTTCAAGACTATGACTGTGATTCCGTCCCCTCCGCTCGCTTTGTGAGGGTCAAGTTTTGAGATTATGTTAGAAACCAGCGAGGGTGTAATGTGGACGTCATTCAGTTGAGCCTCAGTCCTAGGTGGGAAGTCGGGTGAAGAAACTGCAGACGAATCCAGTCTCGAATTGGTCGAGAATCTGCGAGCAAAGCATTCAGTCTTGTCCGCTGAGGAGGTGAGGACCTCAAATTCATTGATTAGCGGGTGTATTGAGGACTTACTCTTGTTAAGCACGCTTTTACAGAGTGGCCATTAGTCTTTGGCGCCGAAATTACAGGATGCTATGCGTTGCTTCATTCTCGCAGCAAACAACATTTTAAGGTGCTTTGTTTTAAGAACAGTTTGAATGGTTCAAGGAAATATCAATGTGATTCAATAACAAAAGTATATAAAAGTAATATGTAGAGTGAGCTTAACAAATGGTTTTGAGTGTTGTGAGTTTTAGGATCTCAAATTTGAAAGATAAGAAAAAATCTTTTTCTTTATAACTGTAGTAGACATGGTTTATCTTCCCGACGAAAGAAGTACAAAATCGCCTGTGCCATACACGGTCATGTAAATTAGACAGTGCCTTAGCACAAATTAAATGCTTGTAAGTTGGCGTGAAAAATATCTGCATAACTGACTGATGCACACTATTTACATTGTTCAGACTATTGTCCTCATCTTTATGACGTATCGGCCGTTGTACGCTACGGCCTTCATCGGTTGCTAGGAATTTCGAACCGAACCTTTTATTACGCACAGGGAATGAGAATTATATACTCCAGTGATTGTAATAAAGGGTCTAGACAATATTGTAAATACTACCTCATCTCAGAAATATGCACAAATGACTAAGGCACTCATAAAAGCGGGCAAATTTCAACCTTTAGAATAATTGAGCCAACGGCACTCGAGGTACGTGGCAGAACAAAGACTACTGAATAGCAAAGAATACATTAACTGTAATTTGTAAACTAATAATTTGATTAGGCCCAAATTTTGTCATATGCCATTTGAAGGTCAGTAATTTATAAAAATTATATGGGTTTTATTAGTGGTGCCATCTATATGACAGGTCCAGAACATATTGAGTGATGTGTTAGGCACAAGACACAAGTACTTCCTGAGGAAACATTCATTTATCACAATTTATAGAAGTTCTGGGTCTATTTGGTAATGCTGAAAGGTCTTTAGCTTGGTCTTTGAGGCGTTAAATGTAAACAGCCAATTTTTCACCTACTGCACTGTTATAGCTAGCTCAGAGGAGAGGTCAGTCGCTTAGCTTTGGCCATCGAGGAATTTGGAGGTACACCCATTTATTGTTCTATCATTAGCATAGATATCCACAAATAATCAAAGTATACTCTTAGGCAGATCATTTACGTAGAGGAGGAAGAGGGGTGAGCCAAGAAGCGAACACTGAGGGGACGCCCGCATTGATTACCTGTTTCTAGTATTTTAACATTTATTTGTTTATATTATGAAATCATCTCAAATATTTCATAATATCTGATACTTAATAAAATACAAATTATGATGTTTCTATATATTTAATGATTTTAGGTGATAAATTTTCACCAAATATATACATATGTGTAGGAGTTGGAGTTGTGGATATAAAAAATAAGAAAAGATTTTAAGTATACTGGATCAAATAAAAATGAATCAATAATGTAAAAATAAATTTAAAAGTTATTTCAAAATAAGATCTAATTCATTTATAATTATAATAATTATTAATTTTATATTATCATTAGTTACAAACTGATAGAAAACATTCAATAATTGATATAGTAATGTACATTTTACAATTAGGCTTTGCTGAAGTAAAATGAAGGTTGACGATACCGACTGTTGTACCAAATGGGATTATAACAATATTACTTGAGCCATTGTTCTGAAAGAATAATACAAAATTTTTTTCAACATTATTTTGCATTTTCATATCTAAAAACCTATTTATTAAAGCTCTGACATTTTCTTTTAAGAAGAAAACTACTATCTAATCAAGAAATGAAAATAATTATTTCTTTATTACTTACCTTAAATCTCCATTGAGAACGACATCCTATTTCCCTACACATTTAGCCATTTTTAGCTTCATATTAGCTCCATAAATAAAGCATCAACAACAAAGAGGTTGGCAGTAGTTTTCTTATCTTCAGATTCAGATGTCTATCCTTTGGCACCTGGTTGAACATCAGCCTTGTGGTCTTCATTACTGGATACTTTAATACCCCAGCTTCTTATCAATGAAGAATCAACTAGGCCATCTTCTTTCACACTCAAAGATGTTGAAATAAATAAATAAATAAATGAAATTATTTCTATTAACATTTTGCTTTATGTGCAAATATATGCAAAATGGCCTATTTATTTTAATGACTTATTAAAAAATTAGGAAGAAAAACTGAGAATGAAAAATTCACTCACCTATTTCTGTTGATGGCTTTGGCATTGGAGTTGCTAAAATATAGGAAAAAACCCATAATTTTTGCTTTATATTTAAAATAAAGTAAAAAAACTCATGGTACTTCATTTATTTACACATTTTACATTGATAAAACATTTAATGTCATGTATTTCTTATGAAAATATTTAGAGAAAATCATGATACATAATTAAATATTCTGCAGCATATCATATGAAACTTATACTGTATTATGTGAAAGCTTTTGACAATATTCTATAAAATAAAAATTTAAGTAAATTTTTAGTAAATTATTGGATTTTGTATTGTTTTCCAGTGTACTTTTTACATTAACATTATTTGTTCTCTGTGAATCAAATCTGATTATTATCACATTTTGTTCTCTGGATAGAGGTTAAAAAACATGTCATATTTGCCAGCATATAAAACACACATTAAAATAATGCTGTGCAATTATTGCAATGTGTCCAATGTGATAGTTTTATTATGAAAGGTGTCCATCTATCACTTATCAAAAAGATTCTCTCTCAATGTGCTGTGTTCCTTCAAGACATGGGCGATTATAGTTTTTCACAGCTTACCTTTTTCTTTGATCTCAGCAAAATTTTCTCTTTTTATATCAACTTCTTCTTTGTCATATTAACTCCTCCATCAATTTGTATAAATTTGTTAAATAGCTTACTTGGTATGTTTCTCTGCTTCTCTTCAGTTTTTGATGTATCCTGTGAGTGTTAGAATCACCAAGTTTCTTTCCTCATCATCTTTCAGTTGTTGTTTTTTCCTTTCTTATTGTTAACATCAATTGCTTTGTACTTCTCAAATTGGATTTGATCAGTAGCAGTCTTCTAAATAATTTTGTATACCATACATTAATAAGATGATGGCATTACAACTTTTACAGTTTAGTATAGTTGTTTATTAAGAAAAATGCAACAAACGTTTTATGGAATTTTAAATTTATTCCAAAATATTTCAAATATTCAATTTAAAAATAAACTTTAAAGAAATGGTTAACATGTTCATTGTAAATTTTGAATAGTTTAAGGATTTATTTCAGAAAAGCTGATTGATTTAATAATCAGATGTTGCAGCTGGTGTTGTGGCTATCAAAATAAAAAGGATAAATAAGAATTATATCAAATAAATATTCAGTATATAAGGCATGATTTAAAACTTAATTTATTGCAAAAAATATAAATGAGTATCATTTCTATTTTTGAACACTATATTTCATCAGTATAGAAAATAATATATCAAACTAGCGGAACACATGGAATTTCCACAGAAGGATAATTCTGATTTCCTGGAATAATTTTACTTTGTCATACTACAAATGATAGTAACGTCTTCAAGCATAAAGGTATTGGATAATAAAATAACGATAACACAGTGTAATTTTATTAAAATATCTATAAAAGTAATGTTCATAGAAGCTACTTTGTATGATATATACATTGTCTATTTACAAACATTTGTTTTTAGATCCTCTTCATACATAAATTGTTAAATACATATACTGTCTATTTACAGTGAGTTTATAACAAAAAAAATGTTCACTCATTTCTTTAGTTTAGGACTTCTTGTCAGACAATATTCTTGGTTAGGTTCGTCCTCTTTTTCTTCCTTACTTCTCAGTATCAAGAACCTTAACTCTGATATCTGCGAGCTTGCGTACCCTAGAGAATGCCACATATAGACAGGAATACTCCCACCTTCTTGAATGTCTGCCCTTGTGACTTACTAATGGTCATAGCATATAATAAGGGGACAGGGAACTGAGTTCTCTCTATGGTGAATGGTAAGTTTGGGTCACTTGCTGCTAGCTTTAACTGTGGAATAAGGGCACGATTTCCATTAAGTAAGCTACTAATAATTAAGCCCTCTATTGAATGTTGATGCAATGATACAACTTGTAATCTTGTACCATTGCAGAGGCCATTCTGTATTGAAATGTTACGGTGGAGCATTACTATTGACCCAGGCTTCAAACACAACTTATGAGGTGGCATTCCTGATGGTGTTATTGAGTTAAGAAATCCAAGAGGATAACGCTCAGCCTCGGTTGGGTCATCTGCAAGCGCTTTATCTGTACTGTAGCAAGTACGGCTGTCTCCAGGGAGTCTTGTTAAAATTTCTTTGTTAATCTTGAGGCAGTCGGCATTTTTTGGTGTAAGAATTACTCTGTTCTTCCTTTCCTATTCTGTTGTGTTATGGAAGAGGTCATCGACCAGAGATCGACCCACGCATGATATTTGAGGCACCACCACATCGTCAACAGCAAGGTTAACTTACTCCACAGCTTCCATCGTTCCGTTACTAACATACAATAGCGATGATGCAAATTCTCTTTGGTCTTCTGTGGCTCTCATGTTACGGTTCAATCTAAATTGTGTGAAGTTGTGCCACAAAGGCGAATTTTGTACACAAATTTCAATGACCGCTTCACGTGTTGCTTTTGGCAATATAGGAAGGACTTGTCTGAATTCTCCTTCCAAGTGAACAATTTTACCTCCAAAAACAGCATTAGTAGCACTGATATCTTGCAGCATTTTATCGATTGTGTGAAGAGCAAAAGAAGGGATCATCGACACCTCATCCAGGATGATCAAATCAATGTTTCGTAGATAATTGGTGTGTTGTGATGTGCCTAGTATATTGCAAATGCTGGTCTCAGCAAAAGGAACAGGTAATTTGAATGGGCTATAAACAGTTTTCCCTCCTGAGAGTAAAGTAGACACAATGCCGGTTCAAGCACCGCAACACGTTACAGTTCATATTTCTCAAATGGGAAATTATGACATTTATCATGTAAGTTTTACCACAACCTCCGGGTGCATCGACATAAAAGCATGCTTGGTCAGGAACTTTACCTCTCTTCTTTTCATTAACGGATTCAATCCCAACATTTGCAACGAGTCTCTGTTCATCAGAGTTGCAATGTCTGAACCATCATGTTCTTCTTCATGTTCTTGTTCCTCCACTTCAGTTGGCTCAGGCAGCCCGATTGGTGAGCAGTTACTGCCATTTTCTGTCAGAACTGCGCTAATTGAATGCAGTGCCATGTTTTCCGCTAGCTTGGCATTGTAACTTTGGTGCAATAAATCTTCAATCATAGATTCCTTGTGAGTGTTCCACAGATGAAGGGTATTTACTGGGTTCATGTATGCGCATATAGTTGTAAACATAATCTACAATTGTGAGAGCATCCAGCAGCCAATAGCTTCAATAAGAGCTTCTTCTAATGTGTCATCATTTGCAAGAAGACTATGCCTCAGACATGCTGCTTTATATGTAGCCAGGATTTTGCCATCAACTGTTCGAAGGTATTGAAAACTCTGGGAACCTGGAACATGTAACAATAACATACGTAGGTGGAACTTGGTTTCACAGTATGCATTCTACTTATGATATTAGTGTTCCTTTGCCTTAGTGTCGATTTTGTGCTTGTTCTCCAGCTGGGTCAGAATTCTGGGTTTGAGCTGCTGTTTGGCTACCTTTGACTTCAATAGAAATGCAGTCATGCCCTTCATATACATACTTGAAGACATATTTGATACTCTTTATAGAAGAACATACTTCTATATTGATGTGAACCCTGTACTTTTTCAGGAAGTAAGAATTGTAAGAGTGGTGTCCTATTTGTATTGTGACACCATTGTTACGCCTTTTGTACTCTGGATAGCCATTCATGTTTTGAAGTGTTTCATTTCTGAAGTTCTTTGGAAAATGTTTTTGGTATGAGCCATTTTCCATGCAGGGAGAAGAGGTGTTGTCTGTTGCACATGGACCATGAATCATAAATTTTTTAACTAAATCCTGGAGAATTGGGTCGTCATTGGCATCTGGAATTTCAGCAGAAACAATTCTATCAATGTCATCACTGTTCCTTGTCTTGTCTACTTTTCTCAATATCATACACAAGCAGATGGCAATGGGGCAGTCCTCTTTTCTGAAACTCAATGTCGTGGACATGTGCCACTGGTACGCCGAAAACGTACCTGTCTTTGATGTCCCGTAAAGATTCTGAGAGATGTAGCTTGTAGACTCGAGCAACCAAGTCTAGTCGATTTTCTGGTGTTTCATTTGGCTGTAAGTTACTGACGATTTCTGGACTTTTGGGGTTACAGGTGTAGGTAATGAAAAGGTCAAGCTTGCCATACTTAGAAACAATGGTCATTACATCTTGAAAATACTAATGTATATTACGTGGACTACCAGTGAATGATGAAGGTAGAATTACTGGGACTCCTGGTTCTATATTCTCGTAATTTCCTCTGTTTAAATAGTACATTAAGCCGTTATATATTTCAACTCTTAAATTTGCCTGATTATTCCTCAGGTATTGCAGTCTACAGTCCTCAACTTTGACGTAGGCGTCAACAATATACTACTGAAAAAGCTTTCCAGCTTTGTGGATGATGCTAAAGCCCCCCCCCCCGAAACCACAACGAAATACAAATCGATAGCTGTAATACTCTTGCATTGTCAGACGATTGTGCATACGCGTCTGGCGTTCTTCCACATGTTGCATCTGACAGTGCCATCCTAAGTTACCATAAAATCGGGTAGGTCATTGGGTCCAAGTGACATGACGTATATGAGATCCTCTGAGGAGGAGCATTCATTGGATACACAATGATGTCTCTGTATTCTGGTGGAGCACCATTTTCTCCAATAAACAAAGCTGCAATTTCATTGCTAGTGAAGAAATTGTACCATCTGACCCTCTTCTAAAATGAAGCTCATATTTTCGTCTTTCTGCATTATCTCTTCGGGCTCTCTCTTTTCTTGTTGTTCGATTGTCTTCATATTTTTGTATAGCTCTGCATAAGGATTTAATTCATGAAATACTTCACTAATTGATTGCATAGTAATAGGAGAACACTCAGAATTCTGAGGAGCATTAATTATGTAATTCAGAGCCTCATTTTCATCTATGAAGTACAGTTGGCCATACTGAGGGTTTCTATTATCAGGGTACAGGTTTGTTGCTGTGTGCTAAGTCTGGCACTGGATGCGGAAGCAATACGAACCTCTTCCTGGAGGCGGTAACATTTTAACACCAAATGATGCAAAGGAGAATGCACAATTGTAATTTCTGATGATTTTTCGAAATGCAATGCTCTCATTATCATTCCCTTCAATCAAATTTCGCAGAGTCTCGGGATATGACTGTAATGCAGGATGGCTCACTTTCCCATCAAAATGCACATTGTACTTTCTATTCTGAATAGTTATACTTGAGATGCAGTTCAAATCTCCCAACCAAGTTATTGTACACTGCTGATAGGTCATACTGATTTTAAATTCATCAAGTTCTCCATTACTAGGTTAGAGAAAAGAAAAGGCGCATATTTTTCAGTATTTAAATTAGAAACATGATTTGGTTTCTTTTCTTTATTTAATTTTTTTATGTACTCACACATACGTGTGTGTGTGTTTGTTGGTTAATTTTTCAGATAGAATATATTTGTAAAAGAACAGTATGAATAAAAACAAAAGGAAAACTTATTTTAGTCAATGCAGTTTATCCTCCGAGAAACCTTAACAAGGCAGATTACAAAAATCTCATTTTGTAACAAGTATTTACATATAAAAGCAAAAATGTTATTTTTTCAAAATTGTTCAATTTAAGAAACACTCAAATATTTAGGTAGGTTAACTAAAACGTCTAGGTAAGTTATGGAGGATGCTAAGTGACATAATTTAATGTAATAAATAAAAGTCAGTAAAAGAGTTCCTTAAAACTTTTCATGCAAATGAATTTTTAATTATTTTAGTTTGAGATTAAGCTATGTTATATATTTTTACATAGCATGAGGTTATGAATTTAATTGTTACAATTTTTTAACATTTTTTAATTTTAGTAACTATTTGCTTTTTCCTGCTTGAGATTGTGCTTCTGGTTCATTCTAGGGTCTGTTTCGGCTCTATATTCCTGGCACCTTTACCTGAACACATAATTTTATTCCCTAATTATTATTTTTCTTTTCTCCCTTCTCCAGAAGGAGTGGGTAGGTTCAACTGTCTAATTCAAATTTATTTTTTAGATTATACTGCCTGAAATTTTACTCACTAATTATTTTTTGCTCCTTCACTAAGTGAGTAAAAAAGCATGCTATCACCCAGTTCAATTTTTGAATAGGAATAGAGATTTATCCCTTCCTTTTTGTTTCACATTGGGTTTCTGATTCTTTTAACTTTAGAAAATATTGGTAAAAAAAAAAGATTTTTAAATGTGTTACGCCCCACTTACTTAATTTAATGAAATTTCGCGCATAACCTTTTTGTTCACTGACAGTTTTTTTTTTTTTTGTTAGAAGTAGGAGTCTTTGGAGATAGAAAAAAAAAGTAGGTGATTTACAAATTAGTGCCCAAATAAATGAAAATCTACTCTGAATTGAAAAATAATAAATCCAATAAAACTATGACATTACTTAATTAGAAAAGCTTCTAATTGCTTTTGTAAATAAGTAATATTAAGGACATTATTATCTGAAGAAAAAAACTTTTTGATGAATTGTGAATTTTTACAATAATTTTTTTCAACTCCTTTTACATTTTAATTATAATAATAGTTTAAAATCTTGTAAAATTCTGTATTTGTTTGTTCTCTAGAGGTTATATAATAATTAAGTGGACACGAAATTTACGAGTCCAAAATTGCAAAGATTATTAAACGTAGAGGTAACGAACTATTTTTAAAATAATTTTTATTTACTTAATACGTTTTAATACTTTCCTTATTTTCATGTATGATTGACTAAAACTGCCATAATTATGAAAAGGTAATGTAATTTAAGAGTTTTGTCCCTTCCCGTTTAGATTTATGAAAATTACTTTTATGTTCATCCTTAGAAAGCTGTCATCGCCTCGTCATTTAATAGTCCATCAAAGTTCGATCAGATGAACATGACCAATCGTTAATAATTGCTTGTATATTACGTTTTTATGCCATAAGTAAGTAATATCTGCTTAAAATCAGATTAATTTAACTTTCAATTTTCTAATTTTACTAAAATAAAGTGTCAGAAATCTTTTGAAATATTTTTAAAATCGATGAATTTTTTTTGTTTACGAATTTCTTAAAATTAAGAAAATGGCCGCTTTTAAAATTTTAAGAAATCAAAATTAAATGTGACCTTCCAATCTATGAATTTTTTATTTGATGGAAATAATAAATTCAATCATTAAGCTTTTAATTAAATCTAAAATGAAATATTCATGAATGTTTTTTTTCATTTTAAAAATTTTTATTCTAAACTTAGGTATCGAAATTTATGCCGAAAAAGTGGAGGTACCTACTTTCATGTTACACTTTATATATATATGTGTGTGTGCCTGTGTATACATATATATATAAGGCATCTAAGAGGAGTGTTTCCGTGATTTCTGCCATACACTGTAAATCGATTCAAAAATGTTTGAGTACATGAAAGCTTCATATCTTCGAAAAATTCTTTAGGAATTTCAAACCGAACCCTTTATTACGATCCCTGGGTATATCATTCTCATTCCTAGTGCAAAGTCTCTTTTGCTAACCATGAGTTAACTCCCTCTAACGGAACTACTTGTTACTTGTTCACCGCTGTCTGGTATTAAATTCACAACATTTGGGTCAAGTCACTGGAACTAACCAATGCCTATATCCACTGGGCCATGAGTTCTTAACTGAGTTTCTGAGACTTATAAACTTAATGTTCAGTAATCGTACTTTTTTTTACCATATTTTTGAAAAATTTGAAATTTTTTTGTGTACATCAAAGGTTCATATCATGCTCGACAAGTGATCCAATTTTGAATGAAATCGGATATATATACATATATACAACCACGCACACAGACACACACAGTGGAACCTGTTGTATGCGACCACCTCTACTGCCATCGTATAAGGCAGGTGGTCGCTCACTAAAGGCTCATAGTCATGACCTATTTACGCTAGGAACGTATATTCTACTCACCAGAATGTTCATATCAGAATTTTACCATGTAATCTGGTAATAAATAAATAAGAATATAAGAAGATGGCATAACTTTAAAGAAATTTATTCAGTATAATTCATTTAAAAATTTTAAAAACGTATTTACAGCGGTCAACAAGAAACTAAAATATTGATTCACAAAAAAATATTATGTGGATTTTTAAAATGTCCGTTATTGCTTTCCTTTTCGTGCTTGTACTAAAATATGTAGGTTGGAAAAATTCGCGACGTATATACGGTTTCAATTTTTTTCTTAGAAGTGAGTGATAGCAAAAGAGAATCTGCGATAATACATGGGAAAAAATAAACAAAACAAAACATACAAAAACTGACAGCGATCGTGGGTGGGGGTAGAGAAACAGAGAAATAGAGATAGAAATAGAGTAGATAGATACACAAAAATTAAAGGAACAAAAGAGATAGACATTTGAGAAAGGGACATAGTTGTGATTTTCCACATCCCTGAATTTATCCAAGTCAGTACAGAGACTGCTATAAATCCCTTGAATATGCCAAATGCAATACATGTTGTACAAAACAGCCGATGTTTGACCGTGAGGTTAACACAAGCAATGTATATTTCAACAAGAAATAACAGTTTGATACAACACTACAATGACAAAACAATGTGGAAGTGTTCCTGACTTAGATCAAAGCAAAATGAAATAGATTACTCATGTAGTTTCTCCTAATTTAGAAGTTCGCAGTGTTTTGGGTTTTTTTGTTGTTTTTTTAAGTAATTTTCACTCTTTGATGTTAGTCGCTGGTTGCGTTCTGGCGGAGGTCCTCACTGTGTGTCAATTAAGATTAGCAAATCGTCAGTGCATAGAAAAACGGTTGTTAACAACTGGTGGTCGTTGACGAAGGGGGTCCGATACAGCAGGTTCCACTATATATATATATATATATAGAGAGAGAGAGAGAGAGAGAGATGTACTAATAGAAATTTGAAAAACTTAATACAAATGATTTCACTTTAAGATTTTTAATTTTTTTTTTATTGTGAATTGTCAATTTTTTTTAAAACTATGGATTGTCATTATAGCGGGTATATCTTCTTTTTCTAGTGTAGTAGGATTCTGTTCCAGTGAGTGGTAATTGTATACCGTGCAGGTTAACGGAATTTGGCCGTGTGGGAAGAAAGCCCACTATAATTCATAAAATGCTTATAAAATCAAGAAAGGCAATTTGAGTATAAAATAACATTTATATATGCACATTTCAATTAATGGTTTTACAATTAAAATAATACTTGAATACAAGTCCAACGGAGGTTAGAATGTTCATGGAAAATAATATAACGCTGAAAAAGATAAAAGGCTTAAGAGTGTGGAAGCGTCTTATAGGTAAGGGGATGTTCATTTTGAAGTTGTCGCTTCTAAGGTCAGTAAGTCAGTAAGTACTTTTGCGGAATGTCTTTGAAGAGGTCAATAAGTACTTTTGAGAACAGGGAGAAAGAAAAAGGTTAGTAAAGTAGCCGCTCGACTTAAGTCAAGGGGATATTAATTACACTCTTTTCCTCTCGTTTTCCCGTCTCTCTAACGATGCTTTGTCTCTGCTTTTTATATCTGCCTTTTGGATCAGAAGCTCGTTTGGAATTTCATACGTGAATTTGATTCTGGGCTTCACATTGGCTGGTAAATAAAATTCGCGTAGGCTCGCGAAATGAAAATTTGATATTTGATTAATTTGTATTTTTCAACCGGAACATCTGTGCGAAGATAATTTTTATTCGTTCGCTTTCTGGTTGTTATCAGGCAAACTTCCGGTCAGCTCGCTTTTGCTCGGTCGGTATCACCACATCATAAGAGATATATCATTAAAAGGTTACGCGTTTCAAGGTTTCTTACACTTACGAAATGTTCACTCAGGTTTCATAAATTTATGTCAATTCTGGTCATACGTAACTTGTTACCACATCTGACTGACATCAATCACTTCAGGCACATATGACCTCCATGATAAAGAAATACTTTTATTCTAAATTTCATGCTATAAACAAGTAATAGCTGTTACAAATCAGATTAATTTAAGTTTAAATTTTATAACTTTCCACAAACAACATGTCACAGATGTATATTTTACAAGAATTTTAAAACTGAGAATTAACTTTTGTGATCGATGATAGCTTATCATCATTCACTTCACACGTGTTTAAGTATGGTGAAACAGAATTGACATAAAATCATGAAACCTAAATAAACATTTCATTTCTTGGTTTTAACTACCTAGTAACTTTAAAAAAATAACAATATTTTCAGCAAATACCTAACATTTTATTGAATTTTAGTTAGTGTAACTTTACGTTTGAAGATGCTTTCTGAAAATAAAAATCAATTAATTTTAAAATTTAATAACAGAGAATGTATTTTTCATATTATTCTACGTAAATAATAATTATCATGAAAAGTTTTATAAAAAAATGTGATTTACATTCCCCAAGGAGTCCTGCATTTAACTATAAATTTATTGGAAGGGGTATGTGAAAATGATTTTTTACCAAGATTTTACAAAAATAATGATTCTAAAAATAATTTCATTCATTTGTGACTAAGTGCTGAAAGTGTTATTAAAGTCTGATAATTATCTAATTTTTGCAAGAATTCCCAATTTATTGTGTTTTTCACCGGCAAAAAATAAAAATAAAAATAAAACAATGAGCTTCGTAAAAATCTTGTCACTCAGTGAAGGGAATGGAAAGACACGTATTAAAAATTTCGGTCTTTTTTCTCAAAAATAAACATATTGACACTAAAACTTTGTTTTTATTAATGTTGGGGCCTTTTAACATCATGGTATCTACTATTTTTTAGTGAACGAGTGGAGGTACATAGTTAATAAATATACATTTTATTTTGCAAAATGTTTGCTCCGACATGTTTTTTGATAATTATTATTTTCATGTAAAAAATAATGAAGAGGAAAATAAACACCTTCAAATTCATTGAGTTTAGCATTTCTTAATTCCGAATGATACATGCGAAAGATATGTTTTGTACGATATAATTAAAAAAAAAAAAACGAAAAATTTAATTAACACAAAAAAAAATCTATTTTTGATTTATTTATCTGGGTGAGCGCGAATGTAGACCCCACACTTAGAAATAGCGCACACAAGTCGCCCACATTTGAGAAAGGTCACAAAGGTCAACCCAACCGGAGTGCAATGGAAGGGCCTCGCTCTGGGAGAACGGCCTAGCTGATCACCGCTAACAACTGTGCCAGGTATTTATTTATTTATTATGTTATTCATAATTGTGGCACAAAGCCGAAGAGGGAGGGGGAATAAAACTTGGGTTGGTCTTCAAAGTACTCTAACCTATATCTAGTTAATTCTGATTCACGACCCAAAAAATGCGTTACAATTTTCTCAATTAGAGAATTAGGAGAAACTACATGAGTAATCTATTTCATTTTGCTTTGATCTAAGTCAGGAACACTTCCACATTGTTTTGTCATTGTAGTGTTGTATCAAACTGTTATTTCTTGTTGAAATATACATTGCTTGTGTTAACCTCACGGTCAAACATCGGCTGTTTTGTACAACATGTATTGCATTTGGCATATTCAAGGGATTTATAGCAGTCTCTGTACTGACTTGGATAAATTCAGGGATGTGGAAAATCACAACTATGTCCCTTTCTCAAATGTCTATCTCTTTTGTTCCTTTAATTTTTGTGTATCTATCTACTCTATTTCTATCTCTATTTCTCTGTTTCTCTACCCCCACCCACGATCGCTGTCAGTTTTTGTATGTTTTGTTTTGTTTATTTTTTCCCATGTATTATCGCAGATTCTCTTTTGCTATCACTCACTTCTAAGAAAAAAATTGAAACCGTATATACGTCGCGAATTTTTCCAACCTACATATTTTAGTACAAGCACGAAAAGGAAAGCAATAACGGACATTTTAAAAATCCACATAATATTTTTTTGTGAATCAATATTTTAGTTTCTTGTTGACCGCTGTAAATACGTTTTTAAAATTTTTAAATGAATTATACTGAATAAATTTCTTTAAAGTTATGCCATCTTCTTATATTCTTATTTATTTATTACCAGATTACATGGTAAAATTCTGATATGAACATTCTGGTGAGTAGAATATACGTTCCTAGCGTAAATAGGTCATGACTATGAGCCTTTAGTGAGCGACCACCTGCCTTATACGATGGCAGTAGAGGTGGTCGCATACAACAGGTTCCACTGTGTGTGTCTGTGTGCGTGGTTGTATATATGTATATATATCCGATTTCATTCAAAATTGGATCACTTGTCGAGCATGATATGAACCTTTGATGTACACAAAAAAATTTCAAATTTTTCAAAAATATGGTAAAAAAAAGTACGATTACTGAACATTAAGTTTATAAGTCTCAGAAACTCAGTTAAGAACTCATGGCCCAGTGGATATAGGCATTGGTTAGTTCCAGTGACTTGACCCAAATGTTGTGAATTTAATACCAGACAGCGGTGAACAAGTAACAAGTAGTTCCGTTAGAGGGAGTTAACTCATGGTTAGCAAAAGAGACTTTGCACTAGGAATGAGAATGATATACCCAGGGATCGTAATAAAGGGTTCGGTTTGAAATTCCTAAAGAATTTTTCGAAGATATGAAGCTTTCATGTACTCAAACATTTTTGAATCGATTTACAGTGTATGGCAGAAATCACGGAAACGCTCCTCTGAGATGCCTTATATATATATATATATATATATATATATATATATATATATATATATATATATATATATATATATACACTCACACAGATATATAAAAAGTATAACATTAAAGTAGGTACCTCCACTTTTTCGGCATAAATTTCGATACCTAAGTTTAGAATAAAAAATTTTAAAATGAAAAAACATTCTTAAATATTACATTTTAGATTTAATTAAAAGCTTAATGATTGAATTTATTATTTCCATTAAGTAAAAAAATTCATAGAATAGAAGGTCACATTTAATTTTCTTAATTTTAAGAAATTTGTAAACAAAAAAGAATTCATCGATTTTACAAATATTTCAAAAGATTTCTGACACTTTATTTTAGTAAAATGAGGAAACTGAAATGTTTTGAGGTCAATCCATTGTATCTTTTGACTTTTTAATCAATGAAGAAGGTGCAATGTTCAGTGGATATTGGCTTAGCAACAGCATTTTCATCATTGCACTAAAAGATAGAGAATTGGGGAATATCGAATCCAGTGTGGCATTTATCGAAAGTACTGAGCGATTTCCAGATTTTCCGAAGATACCGCACTTTAAAAACACTTGTGTTGTATCTTAACTGTCGTGGGAAGGTTGGTAAATACCACGTAACTTCTTCTCGGTGTGCAATATCTATGCTTATTATTTTCATATCTAATACGTCTCTGATGTGAGAACTTTGATACTGAACTAATTTTTTGAACAATGCAAAGATTTATAGGATTACAGTGCCTTTAAAACGAGTTTGCGTAGTATTGCAGAATCTTGAAAATCAGCTCAGTCTCCCATCTCAGACAAAAAAAAGAAAAAAACAAAATTAAACTTTTCTTTCCACCCCCTTTTGTACAGAATTAAAAGTTAAAATTTATTTTAATAGAAAATAACAAGTAGTATATATATTAGTAAATCGTTTATATATATATATATATATATATATATATATATATAATAAAAAGTTTTTGATTTTTTTAAAAAAACGTACTTTTTTAAACAGTATTTGTTTATTTTTAATGTAGTTTTATATTTCAAACCGTCCTCGGTTCTTCATCGGAAACAAATGATTTTGAAAAATCATTTGTTTCCGATGAAGAACCGAGGACGGTTTGAAATATAATTACGTTTTTTTAAAAAAATCAAAAACTTTTTATTATACATAGTAAGACAGTATACGTGGATAATCATTAATATGTTAATATATATATATATATATATATATATATATATATATATATATATAAACGATTTACTTATATATATATATATATTTAATTTAAAGTCAAAAAAGTTAATTTTCTGCTTGCAATTTGCCGAACTCATAGTGTTGTTGCAACAAGAAAATAATTATCTCGTTAATAAACTCCCTTAATTAAATCACTTCAGATTTAATGAAATTATTATTTAGAAACCTCAGAAACTAACATCCATGATGAAGATGAGAACCCCTGAATTGCAGTATACCTTCAAGTCACAATAACTTTGAAAATGATGAAGAAAAGCTTAATTACTTTTTTGCAGCTCTTTTAATAATTATGCAAGACGAAACAAATTAATTCAGCATCCCTTAATTTATGAAAAAGCTTAAAAAATATGCACTTTCTGTAGCGCAGGAGGATGTCGTCAGTGATGTATTTTACTCAGGTCACTGGGCAGTTTCGGGTCTTGCAACATCATACTACCCTCGCTGAGTTGACCCCATCAGAGCTGATCAGACTCCGACGCACCCTCCTTCTGTTCTATGCTATACGGCACTGATTTATTTTCTTAGCCGACTTGTGTTTAATACTGGCAGGATACACATAAGAAGAGTCCATAGCGTTCGGGTAATTTGGGTTTTTCAAGTAGTCGGAAAAATTTTCATTTAATATAATTAAATACGAACTTCAGCGGGTGTTTAATCAAAAATGTCATTTCTAATTTTTAAGGAGCCATGCACTATTTCGCTTAATCCATAGCCATTTGGCAGTTCGCTCAGCGGTGTCCGTAATCGTTTTAATGGCCTTTCGTTTCTTTAACCCCACCAATCCAATATCTGTTAAGGCTCTGCAGAGTGACCGTGCTACAAAGCCTCTGGTTACCACTTCGATTGGCATACAGCTTGCTTTCCAGCCATTTGATCTGCAGTTTTCTAATAATTCCTCATATTTGAATTTCTTCCTTGAGCCTCTTCTACGTGTTCTTCCCAGGGAAAGGTCAATTCCCACAAAATTACAATTTTTTTATTATTATTGGAGAAGAACACTATGTCTGGACGTAATTGTGTGAGGGCCATATGCTCTGGGAACATCAGTCTAGGCCCCAAATCGGCCTTTACGACCCAGTCTAAAATATTATCAGTTGTCATAAATGTTTGTAATGATTGTTCAATCTTAAAGTTTTCACAACAAAATTGTTAATCAGTCTATCTCTGTTACAGGCAAAGAATTTGGGCTTGATAATGATAACCAACATTGCCAAAATATTCAAACATGCTGGAATAATAAAATTTGTCTTGAAGTAAAAAAAAATGACTCAGGAGCTCTGAAAGATTTTATTGTTGAAACTAATTATGTCCCCTAGATTTTTTATTGTTGATTAGGTCATATAGAGTTATCTACCTTACTAGTGACAAGAATTCAAAATAGAGAAACGTGATGTATTGTTTTAAATGTAAGTAGACACATCGTTTTGTAGACAAAAAGATATGCAAGTGTACTAGAATACAACAGCTAGCCAGCCTTTTTATTCCGGTACACTTGCATGTCTTTAAGCATAGGTACCTGCTTTATATCACAAAAAAACCAGCACAGTATGAATTTATAAAAGTTCAAAAATCAAAAGTTAGTTAAAAAAAGGAACTTTTTCTATATTATTAATAGGAAAGATCAAAATAATTTTTATTTTATAAAATTTTTAAATCCCTTTTAACATGTTCGAAATTTTGGCAGAAAATTTTGTTTTGATTTGATTTAGCGTTGCAGAAAATGTTATTTACAATTGATCACGTAATTTTTACGTAACTCACTTTTTCGGTGACAAACACATTAATTTGGAAATTCTCGCAAAAATCAATAATTGTCGGATTTTAATTAAACTTTCAGTATTCATTCACAAATGAATAAAATTATTTTTGAAATTATTATTTTTTTTAAATATTGATGAAAAAAATTTTTTTTAACTTTGTTACCCACCTACCTCAACGTAAATTCATGAAATTTTAATAAATTTTAATTTCTGCAAATTATTTTTTTTTTTTTAGTTAAACACAGAACTCATCGGGGAATATAAATCTTCTATTTTATTTTTATTTAAAATTATTCGGCGCTATCCGAAAATCTTCTCCGAAGAGTAAAATAAAACATGCAATAAAACTTTGATATAATTTAATTTGATAAGCTTTTCATTGCTGGAATAAATAATAATAATTAAGGACATTATAGTCTGAAGGAAATTTTTTTTTTTCGATTACTAATAAAATTTTTAAAGAATTGTTTTCATTTTTTTTATTATTATAATAATTCATAAAGTTTTAAAAATATTTTTAAAATCTTTTAAAGAACTATTGTCCTTTTTTTTTTTTTAGTTAAGAATTGATGATTATATTGCCTATCAAAAATAAAAGAATTAATAAAAATCGTTCACCTATTATATTTTTAAAATAATTGAAATAATTTTTTTTGTGTGTAAATAAATATGTTCATTTAAGTACGATATTCCATAGGGGTCATACAAATTCTATAGGGATCGTATTTATTTTAGAAGTTAGCAAGTGTTTTGGATTATTCCTATTACATGGAAAACGACAGAATCCGCACTTTGATTCTGATTCAAGTCTCTTCAAGACGTTTATAAAATTTAACAGCCTGTTTTGCAAGTCATTCCTTAAACATTTAAAGCAACTTTTACATTTTAATTCCTAATTTTCTAATTTTGTTAAAAAAAAATTTAATAATTGTGAAATTCACAATTTGTAGAGGTACCTAAAAATAATATGAAAAATAGATATTAAAATTAAAAATTAATAAATGCCATAACATTTCATAAATTATTGAATTACCGCTACCGTTATTTTTAATCTGTTATTAAATTGTAAATTTTTTTTAAAAGAAAGTTTTATATTATTTTAATTTTTAATTTTCATAAACATCTTCAAACTTAAGCCTACAAAGCTAAATTAACTAAAATTCTATCAAATATTGGATAATTGCTAAAAACCGTGTTAAATTTTAATTTTAACATAGTTAAGAATTTTAAAATGATTTGTATAAATAAGATTTACACCAAATTCGTCTGCCAAACTTTTAGGCGGATACTGTAAATTATCAGTTGTCGATTGCTGATAAGGTGTTGACAGCTGTGATAACAAGGTCACCGTAATTGAGGAATGCTTTTTGAAACATTTTTCAAGCAGTAAACTAGTAATTCTTGTTTCAAGTCAGCTTAAAGTAAATTTAAATTCGGTAATTTGAAGAAAATAATGTGTCAGCGAGGTGTATTTTATTTTTGTAAGATTTTTTAAAACCGAGAATTGGCTTCTGTTTACAATCGATGAAAAATGGTGGAAAATTTGCAATTTAAATTTTTTTTTTTAATTTAGATTTTTGGTTCCAATCAATATAATTTCGGTTTAAAATGAGTGAACGTATCTATTTTAGTCTATCAACTAGTGTATTGTTTAATTTTTTTACCACGTTCAAAAATTTGTTTAATTTTCTTGAAGCTTCCATTTTAGCTTTAATCTAGGTACCCCCACACTCCACCACACATTTTAATTTGAATTTAAATTGAAATTTTAAAAATAAATAAGTTATCTTCAAGCTTTAAAATTAGCTTTAATTGAAAGTCAAGAGATTAAATTTAGTAATTTCAGTAAGCAAAACACACTGGTGTATTTTTAACTGATATTATATTGATTGGAATCTAAAATTTTGCTGATTAAAAAACATTTTTTAAATATACCGCCATTTTTGATTGATTGACACATTACGTAAACATAGGTACCTCCAATTAATCGCTAAAAACAGGATAGTATGAATAAAAAGTTCATAAACTTAATAAAACAAACTTTTTCCATCAAAACATTTATATTATTATTAAGAGAAAAGATCAAAGCAATTTTTAATTATTTTAAAAAAATTTAATTCCTGCTAACATTTTCGAAATTTTGATAGAAATGTTGTTTTTATTTGAATTAGCGACTAAAAAAAAGTTTACGACTGTTTTACAATGGGTAATGTAATGATGACACAACCCACTTTTTTCCCCCGGTGACAAACACATTAATTTGGAAATCAAAGTAAAAATCAAATAATAGTCAGATTTGAATGAAAGTTTCAGTACTCATTCACAAATGAATTAAATTATTTTTGAAATTATTATTTTTTTAAATATATTGGTGAAAATATTTTTTTAACAGTTACCCCACCTCTACGTAAATTCATGAAATTTTAATTAGCTGTAAAACACTTTTTATTAGTTAAATGCAGGACTCATTGGGGCATATAAATTATCTATGTTTTTTATTTTAAAGTGGAGAACCTGAACGAAAATCTGCTCCGGAGAGTAAGATAAAAATGCAATAAAACTCTGATATAATTTAATTTGATAAACTTTTAATTGCTGGAATAAATAATAATTATTAAGGACATTATAGTCTGAAGAAAAAACTTTTTTGCGTTAACTAATAAAATTTTGAAATAATTGTTTTTATTTTTTATTATAATAATTCATAAAAGTGTTACAAATATTTTAAAAACCTTTTATAGAAACGTTGTTGAATTTCTTTTTGACTTAAGAATTGATTATTATATTGCCTATCGAAAATTGAAAAGTTTAATAAAAATCGTTCACCAATTTTATTTTTAAAATAATTTTTTTTTAATTTGTGTGTAAATATGGTAATTTTTATTAAGTACGGCGTTCCATAGGGGTCATAACAAATTTCCGTAGAGGTCGTATTGTTTTTAGAAGTTAACAAGTGTTTAGATGAATTCCCCCTTGTATCGAAAACGACACAAACCACACTTTGATTCTAATTTCATTCTTTTTTTTATTAAATTAAAATTCTAAAAGAAATTTAAATTCTTTAATTTTTCAGAAAGCATATTAATAAATAATTTCAGAAAAATATGACAGGAGCTCAGTCAGTCAAGGAGCATTTAATTTTCGAAATGTTTTTGAAACTGTCATTATTTTTGTCACTTTCGGGCGCCATCCAAAAGTCATTAACACTTACTGCTTGTCAATAAATCATTTGTCACCTCAGATAACGCAGATAAGAGGGCTACCGTAGTTAAAGAGAGATTTATATCGTAAATTTCCAGGCAGTAAGCACTTACTAATTGTTTGAAATCAGAAAAAGGTAAGTTTCAATTATAAAAATCGACTTAAATAACGTGTCAAGGAGGTTTTTTTTTCTTTTTTTTTTGCAGAATTTTTAAAACAGAAATTTGGCTAGTGTTTACATAATGTGTCGATCAATCAATAATGGCGGTAAATTTTTTAAAAAATGTTTTTCAGCAGTTAGATTTTTGATTCCGATCAATATAATTTCGATTTGAAGTAAACCAGGGTATTTTGCTTACTGTAGTTAGTAAATTTAATCTCCTAGCTTTCAATTAAAGCTAAAATTAAAGCTTAAAAAACATTTTATTTTCAAAAATTAAATTTAAATTGAGGTATCGAAAATGAGCAGTGATTTAATTGGAGGTACCTACGTAAACAGTAGCCAAATTTCTGTTTTAAAAATCTTGCAAAAATAAAATACACCTCGCTGACACGTTATTTAAGTCAATTTTTTAAAATGAAACTTACCATTATCTGATTTCAAACATGTAGTAATTGCTTAATGCCTGGAAATTTACGATAACAACTTTTTTAAAATTACGGTAGCCCTGTTATCGGTGATGACAAATGAGTTAATGACAACCGGAAGTTGTCAAGAACGCTAAGTATGACGACAAACGTGTCAAAATTTTATGTAGCTTAAAACGTAAAATTTTAAATCTTAATTAATTTTTTTTTAAATTTTTAACTAAATAGTAAAAATAAAAATCTAACAATATTTTCAGCCATTATAATATTTTATAGAATTTTAGTTTAGATTTATAGCCAGACATTTGAATATGCTTTCTGAATAAATAAAAATTTACATTTCTTTTAAAATAACTTGAATTTAATAAAAAAGAATGAAATTAAAATAATCGAACTAAGTTATATTATGTTATTTATTAATATTTTTATTATGCATTTTTCATATTATTAATAAGTTATTATTAGGTTTAAGGCATGGTAAAAATATCTAATTTAATTTTTATAGTACTACAAATGTTAATATATATATATATTTCTGAAAGGTTTTTTCTGTTGCTGAGGTGATGTGTCGTCCCCCGTGGGGATCTTCATATCGAAATGGCCATTCAACATCTTTGAATTAATCCTTTTTTAATATATATATATATATATATATATATATATTTGCTTACAGTATTTCACAGGGAGATAAGGAACAAATGCAGACAAGCCAAAGAGGAATGGCTCAACAACAAATGAGCAGAAGTAGAGAGACTGAGTAGAACCAACAAACCAGAGATGCATAAAGAGATAAGAGAACTGATAAGGACAAAAAACCTGCTCCTCAACAGGATGCATAAAATCCAAGGAAGGAACAATCATATTAGAGAAAGAGGAAATACTCCAGCGATGGGAAGAATATATAAAGGATCTTTTTTTGCGACAAGAGAGAACAACCAAGAATACACAAGGAGATGGCTGGACCGGAAATACTAAAATCCGAAGTGGAAGCTGCAAGGGCCAAAATGAACAGAAACAAAGCACCTGGCCCAGACTGCATAGTGATAGAGCTGCTGACAGCCTTAGAAACAATTACCGACATAATAAACGAAATTTATAGCAGCGGAATAAAACCAGACGACCTATGCAAGTCGATATTTATAGCACTGCCGAAGAAACCTGGTGCAAAAGAGTGCGAACTACACAGAACTATCAACTTAATGAGTCACATTACAAAACTGATTGTCAGAATCCTGATGAATAGAGCGAGAAGCAGAATCAGACCAGAGATAGGGCAGGAACAGTGCGGGTTCGTCAAAGACATTGGAACAAGGAACGCCATATTCATGATTAGGATGCTTTCTGAAAGGGCATTACAAATGAAGAAAGACTTGTACCTATGCTTCATTGACTACGCGAAAGCATTCGACAAGATACGACACAAAGAATTGATGGAGATGCTCGGCAGCCTCGACATTTTCGGGAAAGACATAAGAATATTCAAGAATCTCTACTGGTAGCAAACGGCCTGCATACGGACAGGTAACGATCTCAGTAGATACACAAAGATAGAAAAAGGCGTAAGACAAGAATGTGTCTTTTCACCGGATTTGTTCAACCTATACAGCGAGAATATTTTGAGGACCCTAGATGACACGCCAGGATTTGTTATTGGAGGCCACAACCTGAACAACATAAGATATGCGGACGATACAGTGCTGATTGCGGACACGGAAAGGAAACTACAAACCTCACACAGAAAGTAGCAGTGGAGAGTGACCAAAAGGGACTACAAATAAACTTTAAGAAAACTGAGTGCATGGTCATCAGCAAAAGATACAACCCAAAATGCCAAATACAGGTGGGAGATATCAGAATCAAGCAAGTACAAACATTTAAGTACCTAGGAAGTGTTCTAACAGATGGAAAGTGCGACACGGAGATCCGAAGGCGAATTGGCATGGCAAAGGACGCGTTCCAGAAGATGAGCAAGGAGTAACTGAGTTAAAAGAAAAATATTTTACCAAGATTTTTAAAAAATAATAATTTCAAAAATAATTTAATTCATTTGAGAATGAGTACTGAAAGTTTTGTAGCGTATAGGAGCGGGTTGATGTTGCTTTGATTCGGCCTTGTGTCAGACTTAACCGAACTCCCTACAGCTTACAAGTTTTATGCAGAGTTATAATCATCAGTAGGTTTTTCATCATCAGAAGGTCGGTTGTCTGCAGGATGGAATATGTGGAATTGTGTGAAATAGCGTAATAAGAATAAAATATACATTTTGCATTTTAAAATAGAAATTTATTAAAGGGAAAGACTAATATAAGTTGTAGGAATTAATGTGCAATTGGAAACATTATTAAGAGGTTAAGGGTAGAGTTCGTACAAAATGTTCGTAGTAGTAATTGTTGAAAGAGATAAAGAGAAAAAGGACAATGTCCGGGTCGCTTGAAGTTATATTTTAGATATGTGTCTCTTCTTTGCTGCTCCCATCTCTCAGTCTCTGACGCTGCAAAGTCATTTATATGTCCTTTTGAATTTCGTACTGGATCGCTAAGTCCTTTCAAGTCTTACAAGTCACTCCCATTGGTCAAAATCATTTTAACACCTACTTGCGAAATCTGGTTTCGAATTTTTCTATTTGAAAAACCAGGATTTCACACATCGTTGTGAATTTTTGTAAAAGTGAAGAAGAGAGTTGATTTTAATTAATTTTTTATCCGCTATGGTTTCATTAAAATCCGACAATTATTTGATTTTTGCGAGAATTTCCAAATTAATGTGTTTGTCACCGAAAAAAGTGGGTGACGCAATCATTAGGTTTTCCATTGTAAAACTCAAACCAAAACAAAATTTTCTGACAAAATTTCGAAAATGTTAGAAGGGATTAAATTTTTTTAAAAATAATTAAAAATTACTTTGATCTTTCTTCTTAATAATAATATAGACATTTTGATGGAAGAAGTTTGTTTTATTAAGTTGGGGGCCTTTTCTATTCATACTATGCTGTTTTTAGCGATTTTTTGAAAGCTAAAATGATTAGTCTTTAGATTTACTATTTTCAATAAGCAAAATACTTTTGTGCATTTCAAATAAAAATTATATTGATTGGAATCTCAGTTTTCTGGAGTTTTCAAAATTCATCATTTTTTCGTCCATTTTGACAGCTTCACAAGTTCGTAAACAAAAGCAAATTCCAGGTTTTAAAAAAAATTACAAAAATAAAATATACATCTGTGACACGTTACTTTTTGAAATTTAGCAAATTTAAAGTTAAATTAATCTAAATTACACAGGTATTACTTGTTCATAGCACAAAATTTTGAATAAAATATTTCATAATCACGGAAGTGGGAAGTGATTGATGTGTACAGTGAGTGATGACAGCCAGATGTAGTGATAAGCTAAGTATAGTTACTTTTGACCAGAATTGACATAATTGTCCAATTTTTTCCTGTAAGGAAAAGAAACCGTGACATTTTAATGCAATAATAATAATACCATACTTTTAAAAATTCCTATGCACAAAAAAATAAAAAATAAATTAATAATTATTTTCAAAATCTTTTGGTTCGAAGAGGTGAATTAAACTTTTCAATTTTCGATTGGTAAATATAGTCTTCACATAATAACTTAATGCCCTAACCATGACAAGGCTTTGAAGAAATTTAAAAATATTAAAACATTATACATATATATATATATATATATATATATATATATATATATATTAAACAAACAGAGCGTCATAATTAGTTTTATTATTTTTACTTATAGACCTTAAATATCTTTTGGCCAACAATTATTTATAGGACAATCGTTGGCTCTTTTAATTAAAGGGAGACAAACCAAGTGGAAACGACAATAGAAAGAAAGTTGAAGCTCGTTTAAAATTAAATTTATTCAATTGATTAAAACGCGAGGGAGGTATAAATCACAGCTCTAAAAGTGTTAATAAAATTGGAAAAAAGGGTAACTCACATTTCCTCTAAGAGTCTCAATGATCTTATGAATCGGTCCTTTTGCCTGCTCAGACTAGGACGATGTAATTTTAAATAGATGGCCTCGAGAACACGTAAATGAAAAGCGGTTCAAGTACTATGCAAGACAGAAAACCAAGTGACCTCATACATGGACGCACAATCCTGATTGTTTAACAAATACTGACCAATGACTGACTTCTGAACGACCTTAGAAGGTCTTGTATTACATCCAGAATTTCTGGAACGAATATCTAGTTATATCTGTAAATTATAGTCTTCCACCATCAGTGCCCTTTGATTGATTTATGATCACTGTTATCTGTGTACAATTTCAAGAGATTGTGGTGATACCGAACAAAGCGAGGGACCGGATGTTTGCACTCTCAGGACCAAAAAGCAAATGACCAAAACTGGTCGGTGCGCAGCCGGGTCCACGCAGAGGTTCCGGGAGAGAGCCAAAAATTAATTAAATATCAAATTCCAGTTCGCGAGCCTACGCGAATTTTATTTATCGGCCATTGGGAAGCCCAGAATCAAATACGAGTGTGAATTCCCAAATGATCTGCAAGGATCCACAAAGACAATATAAAAAGCTGATACAGAAAGCATCGCCACGAGACGAGACAGACAAAGACAGAGAGAGACTCGAGAAAGCACTAGCGTAATCAGCACTTCCCTTGACCACTTCAAGTGATTTACTATGCTCGCCGCCCTTCCCTCTCCTTTTCTTCTTCACTGTCTCTAAACTACTTACCGACCAAAGGAGCGGATACATCAAAGACATTCCGAATTTACAACGCTCTCATATTCATACGCACAAATTCTCTTTTCAGTATTTTATTACCATGAACTTTTAACGTCCGTTGGACCCATCCTAAAAGGATTACTTTAATTGTAAAAATCTTAATTAATATATGTATATATAATATGTTGTTTCTATACTCAATTTGCTTTTCGTGTTTTATAATCCCGTTTTATAACTTATAGTGGGCTATCTACAACGAGGCCAAATTCAATTAATCTGCAACAACACACAACTACTCTCCACTAGAACGGATAACCCACTATAATACATCACAAACATCAATAAAATCATAAAAATAATTATTAATTTTTGTCACATTGTTCACACGTTTTGTAATAGTGTAATTTATTGTATTTACTAAGTAGTAAGATATCTTGAACGTCTAGTCCAGTTGGGTGAAATAGCAAGGCCCTCCGTCTCTATTTTCTGGCGTCTGGTAATTTCTAGTCAACCATTAAACCGGAGACGTCAGTATAAAGCTTGAATGATCCAGCCATCTTATTCTAAGTGTTTTTAGAATAGTCGGTATAGCATAGCATTCAACTGTTCCAGTATGTGGTTATTTGCCTCTGTCTTATTACAATATTATCTCATCCCCATCGCGAAAAAAATTATAGGTATTAATAGGTATAGGTATTAATAATAATGGAAAATTTAAGTTGGAATTGAATCACGCATTAAAAGCCATAAAATGACACATGAAGTAGATGTGTTCTGTTAAAAACAAGCGCCACATTCTTTATTAGCCAAGTGGAACCCCGTTTCATAATTCTAGAAAAGTATTATAGATTTAATTACTGTTACTGAAAAAAAACCTTTTTGTACAAAACCGGCTCGCACTTTCACACACGACGCTCAAAAATCGCACTTTCTCTCTCTAAGCTCAAAATATCGATCTGCCGGTAAGCAAATGCAACGACTATTATTCACCGATCGATTTTTCTGATTGGTCAAGCCATACACACAGGTAAGAACATAATGCATAGTTTCTCTGTGCTAATGCTCTTTTTGTGCTAACAATTTTATTTAATCTTTCTTCGGTAGACCACACACAAACACAAATTCATTTTCGAGGCAGGCAATTTTCTCTTTCGTAACATTTCTTTAATTTAATTTCCCCATCCTCTCCCCAATTAGGTGACCAGAAATGTCAGTTCTCTGGTAGATGCGGCATGCCTTTCGTTTTTTCGAGTGTATTTTTCGTTTTTGTTGTTGTGCTTGGATGTGTGAGTGATTGATTGAGTGTTTTAGATCGAATAATTGTTGAACATATTTTTAAAGCCCAGTTAACTGATGTTTCTGCCACAATTTAACGATTATGGGGATTTTATTACATTTTAACGATTGTGGGTATTTTACTACTAACTTGATTTTGTTTTGTTTCTTGTATATAATTTTTCATTGTACATATTCATTGGAAATTTTTAAATGTTGTTATTCTTTTTCCTGCCTCACCCCGAAAATTCATATATATGGGGTTTTTAGTTAGGATTTCATATAGTCTCTGTGGTATTATGGTGGTTGTAGTAAGAATGGTAAGTAAGAATGTGGCGTTTTGGTGCAAGGATTATTGTAGCGTGCTAGGGTCAATGATTGCGGCAAGCTAAATGAAATTCCTTCCTCATCCTCCTTTTTAGGCTTCGTACCGTATTGGTACTGAGTACAATAAATATTGTCAGTCAGACAGCCAGCCGGACAATAAAGAAACAATAACACCTAGGCACTTCATCTGACGCTCAAAAAATAACGCACAATAAGTAAAGTTTATTCTGATTATTCATTTTTCTGTTTTTTCCAACACTATCACATTTCGTTTAACAAACTAAGCATACTATTGTAGTGGATCGGTTTTGATCAGATTCACTAAAGCCTAGTTGGGGTTGCCAAAATGTAGTGGCATAGTGGTTAACTATGTGATCAAATAATTGTTAAGTTACTAGCGTGTTCAGAATCTAATCCACAAACATTTAATTTTGTACATTGAGGAAAGAAAACAAACACAACATTTTGTAAGGCACCAAACGATAACATTTAATAATGTTATAAAACTGAATGTCATATCTCCTCTGATTTACAGTCACATACTGAAAACACTCAAATCTGCGGAGCACACATACAATTCTGGTTTCAAATTGGATTTCTACATTCTATTACAGAAACCTATTAAAACCGGCTCCGAGTTCCACTTGCTAAATACCGTTGTTTGATTGGTCCATAAATAGACGTGTTATGCTCTTGCCTACGTCCGCACAACCGGATCGCTAACTAACACGACAAATTTCTTCCTTCCTCACACATATATGTGAAAATATTAATCAGCGAATGAGAACCCTGGAAAACATACCCGGTAACAAACTTGAGAAATCTAACAAGTCTACGCGAAATCTAATTTCGCTATTTAAATCGTCGAGAAAATTAAATTCGTCAGAAGGGCTTACAGGCTGCGACGTGGCTGGCTGATCAGCAACACCACTGCCTTACCTTCTCACCCACCGTCACGTCAAGTCCTTACCCCTCTTCCTCACACATTGTCGGTAAGGAAGAAAGAAAGAACAACCGATCAATGTCACGAATACTACTACGGAAGGAAAGGGAGAACATCACAGAGTTGCCGACTCACTTTCCGAACGACACATGATGTTCCCTTCCTTCTTCTCTCAACCTTCCGTTTCCTTCTCTCTAAGAGCAAATGCTTTGGAAGATCACACATATCCTCGTGAACATTACATACAATTACAAACGGCCAGCATAAAACAAATTCATACCAACATCTGACGCCAACCGGCTAAGAATTAAGGACAACTAAATTCGTAAACCACTCGTCTGTATTTATCCAATGAGATAAATTTACAATTGTCTTTGTCATAATTCTTCTTGCAACCACATGTTTGTTTATAACAATAATATACACAAATTTGTAATGATGATAAGCATATTAATGGAAGTTCCAAATTGTATGTTTATGAAAATTAAGTGTGAATGTCTTTAACAATAAATCTGCCACGTGACGTGGTTTGTTTTAGGAACAATTCGAATGATGCAGAAGTTAAATTTGTTAATAAATCTTCCTTTGATATTATTTAATGAAAGTCAATTGAGAAAAACTTGTGTTAATTTGTATATTTACTTTTCAACTCTATTCCACTCACTTACTATTTGTTACGAGCTTGTTGAGAATCCAATCTACAAACATTTAATTTTGTACTAAAACATGCTAGGTAGATTCCACAATACTTCCCCGGAATTTCTAAAAAACGTTGTTTTTAGGAAATGACATCAGTCGTTTCTGGAATTCTTTGTAGATTCTAGAAAAGCAAGTAACAGAGGGTAAATTTGCTTTCATTAACCAGATTCGAGAGTCGCCATCGTGCGTGTGTGAAAAAGGATTGGGCGTTGTTCGTTGGGTAGTGACGTAGCTGAAATGTGAGTCGTCGATAATGTATTTATGATCTGAAATACTGTCATCAGAGCGCTGTTAATTTTAGGAGTCCAAATGGTCGTAGCACGCTCTGGAAAAATAATCGAAAATGCCAGCGATTGAAAGTTTTGGTCTGCAAAGTTGAGTTGGTTGCTGGTGAAATGGTGTCATCAGAGTGCTTGTTAATTTTAGTGAGTCAAAATCGTCGCAACACGCCCTGGAAAAATATTCGGAAGACGACGAATGTGAAAACTTTTAGAAGATGTCTGGATTTAAATGTCGATTTTTTTTTTGGAGTTGTTGCTGTTTCCAGAATCTATAAATCGAAATTTCCGATGTCTTAGTCGTTCTTGAAAAAGGTTTGAAAAACGTTAGTGAATCAACGTTGAGTTTACATTACATCTTTTTTGGAAAGACTGGGAGAAACGAGTTTAAACGAATATCGCATTTCAAAACAGTCCAGTAGAGAAAGCAGGTTGGGAGTCTGGTGTTTGGCTAGTTGGTCAGTTGGATAGTTGGTTTACTAGCTAGTTGACTGGTTGGTCGGTTGCCTGGCACCAAAACCTTTCAAGTGGTGAGTAATAGTAAGCCTTTTTTCATTACTTGGGAACTTTGTTGAGGTAGTTCTAAAGATAATTGAAGTTACCAATGCAGTATATTTTTACTGGGTGATGAAGTCAGATTCACCAAATCGTCGTAGTTCAAAGTTGTAAAACCTCTGGTCGCCACATCGTTTTTCTTCAAACGTCGGTGTTAAAAATGTTGTCATTGTTATGTAGTGATGGTTGCGTGTTGAAAAGGTGTGAATATTCCTTTGAGTTAGCATATATATATATATATGCTAACTCAAAGGAATATTCACAGGCAACAGAGGGTAAATTTGCTTTCATTAATCAGATTCGTGAGTCGCCATCGTGCGTGTGTGTCGCACTGAAAAAGACTGGGCGTTGTTCGTTGCGTAGTGACGTAGCTGAAATGTGAATCGTCAATAATGTATTTATCTGAAATACTGTCATATCAGAGCGCTGATAATTTTATATATATATATATATATATATATATATATATATATATATATATATATATATTTGTATGCACAAATATTGTTGTCGTGATAGTGCACGCTGTTAATTTTAGATATATATATTTATATGCACAAATATTGTTGTCGTGATAGTGTACGAAAAGAAGTTAAAATTTTTGTATTCGCCAAAGATTCGACAAGATTGCCAATAATATAGGGCGAAATTTGAGGTTGACGAACGATAACATATTTTTATAATATGCACTAATTAATAATGGTAGTGGTGTTATTTGAGGTTAACGTTTGGGTTGCCAATATGTATTTGCAGAATTTGTATTCACCAATGCTTCCTCAGGGTCACCATGTTGTAGGGGATCGGATTTGCGGGGGTCGCCAAAATGTAGTGGCATGGTGGTTAACTATGTGATCAAATAATTGCTAAGTTACTAGCGTGTTCAGAATCCAATCCACAAACATTTAATTTTGAAGATCTTGTACACTAGTTGAAATTTTGCAAATGTGTTCTTACGTGTTCTCACGTTCCTACGCCTAATAGACCAGTCAGCGATCAGTCAGTCAGTTAAGTGCCATACGTGAAACACGCTTGGGCGATCATGTTTCGAAAGAGACATGACTGACTGGGCAGAAGATTATCCCGCAGTATGTTGCCGTTGCTTTCTGCAGTAGACTGGTTGCCGACCAAGGCTATAGAACCCAATCTATCCTGTTATTTAACCCATAACTGGAAGGAAGAGACGGATTAATACCTTTCCCAAGGGTATTTGCGCGTAAGTGAATGCAGTCAGCGATAGTTATTCTTAAAATTAGCCGTCTGATCCTTTTGGCTTTTAGTTTGTACAAATCTTTTAATATCATTACGTGTGATTTAAAAATTCTTGCTAAAGATTTTTTCTTCACTCACGCACATATTATGCGCGGGGTAACTTGTCGTATCTGCTTTTTTAATAAAACATGCCAGGTGGATCCCACACTATCAACATACGCACATCCATGTAACTGACTCAGCAAGAGGCAAAGAGAAAACATACGAACTCTTTATACTTTTGAACTTTGAAGATATTTCACAACCATACGCATAAGAGACTAAAAATACCAATTTGTTTATTTTATGCATATATATGAAATATTCTTCTTTCTATTTTGCTATAAAACATTTCTTCTCGTGCTGTTTTTCTTAAAATTTGTGATGTATTTGTGGACAGGATATTCGGCATTAAATTTTCCGTTTTAATCCGAGTGTTCTGATCTCACATCACAAAAATTGAATCTGTCTTTCTGTCTTTTAACAAGAAAACTAACAAAACTGTCAAGTCTACAAAAGATCATGTGATGAAATAACATTTTGGTATAGGTGTGCAAGGATTTTCGAATTTGTATATGAAAGTGAGTTGGCTTTAGATTTGTTGAGTTTTGATGTGATGTGTGCTTAGAACATGTCAGTGCCAACTGTCTGAAAATGCATATATTGTATATATAGGGGTTCAAACACCCTCACAATTTGGTGGTAAAAATGTAGTTAACTTAGCTTGATTTTGATTGGCTAACTCAGCCCAATCAGGAAAAAGCTCACATTTATTCAAATATACAATGGTTACATACTGCATTTAAAACATATGATTGCGTAAGTAAGTGTATGTGTGTGGTTCCACAAGTGTGTGTGTGTGATTCCACACTGTTACACACAAACTCTGAACAAGAAATTTGGTTGAAACGTTGTTCTAGGTAATCATTTTTAGCTGTATTTTTTCTTAAATGTGAGCCCATACTGAATGCAACGTGATGGCATTTTGATAAAATGATCAACACGAAAACTTTCAGCACCATTCTCAACTACATTGCGGTAACCAGTTATAACATCTTCTCTAATTCATTGCTACTTCGTCATTATCAAATAAAGTCGTGGCCTCTGAAGCAAGAGGTGTGTTTGATTGCGTATAATGACGAGGGAACACGTGTGTATAATTTAACAACACAAACTAAGAAGTTTATTTTCAAATTTACACAGTTGTAATTGCCGGTAGCTTATTTCAAGACAAGTAATTACACATTAAAAGTTGTAGATTTTATAAACAGAGAAAATATTCATAAAATATCAGGTACATTTCCAAACTATCGTTTTCACACAAAAGTATTAAGTTGAATTCCATAGAAACAGGGTTTTCAAAATAATTAAAAACAAATCAAAACTAAAGAGTTCAGTTGAATTCCATACAAACAAAGTTACCAAAATGATCAAAACAAATTGAAAAAGTTTATTTTTCACATTAAAAATATTAGTTGAATTCAATATAAAAGATGTATTTTAGGTACTTAGCTTCAACAGTAGAAAGAGTATTTGCCATCATCAATTGTCATTAAAGACTAATAATGTATAGAGTGAAATGGACATCGGTGAAAGTGTAGTCTCTGCTTTCTTTCTCTCTCGTCTTTCTGACACCGACTCACTTTCTTGTCGCGATTATTAAACTGGGTGAATTAGCAGCATTCAAGTTAGCGCCGCATGGCGAATGAAGTGAGCGATTGTTGTTAAATTACAAATGGCTTGTGTACACGAGCGTCTGCTTCCAGACCGAACTGATTGAGGAGACGAAATATGAGGTTTAAATAAGTTTCAATGTGGCTCAATTCGCCTCGGCGAGAAAATTGTGTCTTGTACAGTAATATTCTTGTGGAGAGAATTAACCAATCAGATTCTGAGTTTTAGAAAAATTAAGAAAGCTGTCTGGAGCTTGCTTTCAAGAAAAATGCACAAAATGTAACTACTAAAAATAAAGCGATAAATAAATTGTTGCCAAGCTGCGATCAGTAAATTATCCTATGATAGCTAAGTAGTATTTTTTATCCAATGACAAATTGAGTTTGCAAATTGTGAAAAAGAAAGTTATTTTTATTTCGTATCCATCCACCATATCTCTATCGGAGAAGTCTGAGGAAGAGTAACAGGTAAAGAAAGTAAGAAGATTCTTGCCGCTGTACCTCAGTCTTTATTGTGCCTTAGATTGAATTACACATACATACCACGTGAAAAGATAGTTCAGTCGTATGTTACACCAGTTACGAGCTATTTGATCAGTGCCATTTCCGGATAAAACGGGTATTTTACTAGAAAAAAGTAACTGGAAAACAAGGATATACCAGAAGGTAAGGGAAACAACTACGATGGCATAACTATCTCAGTTAACGCCCATAAATTTTTATAAAATTTGATAAATTTGTTTTTTAATCAATATTTACTCATAAATTCCAAATAATTTTTGCAGATGTCTAGATTGTCGGGGAATAATTTTATGAATACAAATAAATTAGGAAATGATTATATCATTCATGGATCACAAACACTATGTGTCTTTACATAAATATGTCTTCTATTGTTAGTGCACTTAATTGGAAATAATTCCAAGTAAAAACAAATGATTACATTATGTCGTATGACCCTTCATTGAATCAATGTGTGTATTAAAATTTCTAGTGTAATTTCAGAGTGAAATTAGAACTACTCAAAACTACATATGGGCCCAAACAAATATGAAAGTTTGAACATCTCTGTCTGGCTATATCCACGTTTACCTTAATCATCTCTTCAGAGAATATATGCAAGCCAGCAACACCATCAAGGTATACTCAACATTCTTGTTGATTCATACAATGTATTGTTTTCCTCCAGAAAAAAAATTCACAAGCTCACAACTGAGTTTTTTTAAATGTTTGATGTGACTTAACTGGGTTCAATGGAAATTTTATTCAATACTTAGTCCAGTTGACACTTTCTCTATTTGGTCATTTTGTATTTTGACACTCTGACCTACTACCCAAGTATCTCATTCTGAACCACCTTAAAAAAAACACCTTTGAAAACCATAGCAGTTTCTAAGTGATTCTTGAAATTTGGATCTAATTTAGATGCAAAATTTATTAATTCTCTAAACACCACTGGATTTACTGAATCATCTTTTTCATCATGTCCAAGTAAAGGAGTTTCAAAGTATTTACAAAATAAAATACAGTCTATTATTCTGGATAAATTGCATGGTCCTTTTTAATCTTCATGTTATGCTCATTGATTGAAAGTCTTTATGCCTCACTAAGTTTCTCCTTAATATTTATATTTCAATTGACAGTAAAACCACATTTTCCATGTGCTTCATTTGACATTTTTCAGGGTTTTTTTCATTTTGTTTATATTTCTAATAATCTAAAACCATTTTTTGTCCATGTTACATCACTTCTAAACAGCAAACAGGAGAAGCAAAACAATGCATTTTTTACTTTACAGCCACAGAGATAACTTTTCTGTTGGTACCATTCAGAATTAAAATTACAAATATACCTCTTGCTGTTGCTTAGTTCTAACTGAGATATGTGCATGGTGTTGAATGGCCTCTTTTCTTAGCTTTAACTTTCTCATGGAGATACACCTGTGAAAACATAAGTTGTTGAAGTTCACTTACTGTCACAGAACTTATTTCTTGGGGATTTAAGGAGGTCATGGTTAAATTATTAAAATTTTCTATACAATAAAACAACTGAAAAAATAAACAATGAATTATATAGAATAGAATTCTCGAAGCATGATAGTCATCTACAGTTTATGTCATTCAAGAATATGGTACACAGTTTTTAAACACAACACATGCTGAGTCAAAAATAAATATTACCTTATACTCAGGCAACAGGATTGGCTCTGCATAAGCTATAGTGCTCTCTCTAATAAGCTAAACACTACATTACTGTAACTGTCAAGCACACAGCTCCATACAAGGATTTTTGTAATTTTCAAGAGTATAGCTACTGACATTAAGCTTAAGGATTATATAATGCTCAAGTATAAAGAAAGAATTTTAAAAAACTAAGACTCATTATGTTGAATGTTATCAATAATAGTGAGTAAACATAGGGGGCGTTGCTGTTCTGCAATATCTATACATGATCCACCACTGATGCTAAAATAATAAAGAGTAATTATCACCGAGAATGCACCAGTTCATTCACTATAACCCTCCTCACACCAGATGAAGTTGACTTGTAAGTGGCTATTCTCAAGCTGTGTTTACCAATCAAACTAATAAGCATCCCTTCAAGAATCATAAGAACAGATTCTGCTTCTGGTTTTCAGACAAAAGGCAGAAATGAGCTTTTGCATTGTTATATCTCAGTCAAGGTAGAACAGAAAAAACAACCTTCTGGCTGAAAAAGAAGTTCCAGATGTGAAAATAGAACTTTAAAATTGATTCTACTAATGGACAGGTACCAAGTCACATCTAAACAATTTTTTTTTTAATTCAAAGTAATTTATTACTTTGGCTTTTTCCAGTTAATAGTAAGTAAATAAAAAAAATACCCACCAATCAAATTTTATGAGTTCCAGACTGGTATGAAAAAATTGAATTTAAAAAACAGTTAAAATTCTATATTCACTGTTTTTTGTCTATTTCCTCATGTGTATTTTTTTGGAAGGGACATGGTACCATAACATTTTTTTTAAATTTACATTTGTCTCATTGCTTGACAAATCACCAAGTAGTAGCTAACCACCTGGTTTCAAGAACACCCTAGGCATTTATGGACATGTAAAAGCCCATAGTGTGCAACATTTTTATTGTTATTAAAGTTGTAAAGAGAGCTTTTTAGAACAATGTATATTGTTCAAAGAGTATACAGTAATAATGATGTCACAAGACAACCATCAAGGTTTAAATTTGTCTAAAAGACTAGATACATCGATTTATTTTACTTTGTCTTTCCCAAAGCAAAGACTGAGTTTATTCAAGTGCTTATTTTAGTGCTGCAGGAAATATATATTGAGTATTTTTAATGACTAAATCAGTATCAAAGTATTTGTAACAATTGAAAAATTTGTAGAATGATACCTATCTGATTTAAAAGATCATTATCAACACAACATTGATTTTATTTAAAGATTGCCCTTTTATCATTGAGGGTTATACTGAAAAATGTTCACTTCCAGTGAAACAATCTACACTAGTATTCTACTGAACATGAACTGAACATATGTGCTGCAAAGCAATTTTAACTCAAATTTATCTTACTCACATGAAACGATACTAAAATTGGTGTATAAAACCACAAATTTAGGTTATCCAGTGAGATCAAAATTTGTAGTGATATTCTTCAATATTTAATAATGTCATGTAAAATGAAGTGATGACACCAACACATGTGGTAGAACACTAATTGCCAAATAACAAATAAAACTATAAGAATGGATTTTCCACTAGGGTTCACATGACCATGATAATAACCTATATTAAGCACCAGACAAAAGTCTGGGTAGATCAACCGGATTACAAGTAGCAGCAGTTCAATGTCCACAGTGTGATATTACTATTTAGTTCTTGAGTAGATTATTCTAGAGGACTTCCAAGAGAACATACTACAAATTATCAGGAGGAACCTCTTAATACAGTACTATTCACAAGATATGCAAATAACTATCTTGCAATAGCAAGATACTAGAATATCATCTTGTATTAAAAACTATTACTACAAATCCATGAGTAACTGAAGTAATATACCAAGACCCAAGACAATACAATTGTATGATTTTGCAACACATCAGTAACCTTTAAGTCACAACAATAACCAATGAGGTTACAACAAATAGTGAGATTGATAAATGTCATAGTTTTTATGTGCTTTCATCTATCACATAAAACAAAAAATTAAATGAGTCATCATTTGTTCAGTTAGAATTTGCCAATTACACATATTTCCAAAAAATTAATTGAATATCATTGGCTACTCTTCTTTGGATTTCATAACTGCCATCATATGATACATTCTACTCCAACCAACTCAGTTCATTTTTGTATTGGGGTTAGTAAGTGAATTTCATATCTGACATCTTACCATTACAATATTTATTCATTCTCAATAAACAAGTTTTCTCAGTCCATAGTAATCTATTATTACTCTAGGCATCCACCATATTTTCTTGTTTGTTGTCAAACATGGATATGTTTACCAAATATCTTAGCCCACTTTTTGTTGGATCTGATTCCACTTTGAATTTTGAACAGATTGTGGTATTAGTTCCAAACATAAGAAATTTTCTCTGGCATTTTCATTCCTTCCTCTAGCTTGCACAAATTTTCCTATTGTGTGACTTTTTAGTAACAAGGCAACAGATCAAATTATAATGTATTATAGGCTATTGAAAATTATACAAAGCAGTTTTCAAAAATGTTTTTTCATTGAGAAGGTAATGCAAAACTTTAAGGTTTAAAATACTCTTTTAAAAAAGGTGCACCCACCTAACAGAAAGACAACAAGCCGAAAGGTTCTTCAACAAAATTGAGTTGCATCACTGGAACTTTTAACAATTTCTTATTCTTTAATACATGGTTCTGTTCACAGGTTCACTTTTTTTTCTCTGTTTGCTTCTTTTGGGAGTAATAGCTCAGCTTATCCACAGGTGACAGCCAAAATATCTTTTCATTCAGGAAACTTATTCTTCTGCCTTCAGATTGAAATTTTTAAGTTTTAACTTTAAATTTATGTAGGTGTATATTTTTAAATTTAAAAAATGAAATCAGTTTGCCTTCATCATACTATTCCAATATTAAATTGCGCCTCCATTATTACAAACCAAGCCATTACATTTGATTCGAGGGAAGTTTAGCGGTTTTATCATAACAACTTCAATTGGTTGGTTTGGATTTGTTAAGTTTGTTCCGCATCCATTGCCATGTTGAGTTTGTGTTAAAAAGGGAAATATTCAAATTTCACTGAAAGTCCAATTTTTTTTTTGTGTATATATATATATATATATATATGTGTGTGTGTGTGTTGAAAACACATGTTGGTCACCAGTTTATCTGGAGGAACATCGAGGTCGCCAGTATATAGTGGGGAGTCCGTTCTAGTGAAGGGTAGTTGTATATTGTTGCAGAGAAACAGAATTTGCCCTTGTAGTAGATAGCCCACTATAAGTCATAAAATGATTATATATCAAGAAAAGCAAATTGAGTTGAAAAATAACATTTTATATATACACATATCAATTAAGGTTTTTACAATTAAAGTAATCCTTTACATATGGGTCTGACATTAAAAAGTTCATTGCAATAAAATGCTGAAAAGAGAATTAATACTTACTTGTAAGTAAAGAATGTCTTTGATGTATCCCTCCTTTGGTCAGTAAGTAGTTTTGAGACTGCAAAAGATGAGAGAGAAGGGAGGCTAACATAGTAAGCTGCTTGATGTAGGTCAAGGGGGATACTTCAAGTCAATCTACCTGTCTGGCGATGATTTCTGTATCTGCTTTTTGGATAGCAGTAGCTCATTTGGGAATTCATATAGGCTCTGGAACTGGTAATTTAATATTTAATTAATTTTTATTTTTCAACCGGAACATCTGCATGAATCCAGCTGTGCACCAACAACTTTTAGTCATTCGCTTTTTTGTCATGAGAGTGCAAACATCCGGTCCCTTGCTTTTGCTCCGTATCACCACAAGTTCTTTTAGAACCAATTCTAAATTTAGAAATTTTTACAGACACATGTATCATCTCAAATTTATTTTTTATTAGCTGCCTGGCTTTCTTTAAAATACACTTTACTTAAAAATGTGTAAAAGACAAGCTAAGACTATTATATTTATCTACACATTTTTATTAATTATTTATTTTTAATTATCTTATATTATTAAAATTGTATATTCTCCCCTCAAGAAAATGTGCAATAAATAAACTTAGTTTATTCCAAGAATTTTCATGCTTTATCCATGAAACATAACCATTAAAATATTTATTTATTTACAAATAAAGGGGATATTAATTTTCAGTTTTGATACAAATATAAGGATCTTCAGAACAATGTTTCCTGTCTTTCAATGCAACCTTTCTTTAAAGACTTCCAGACTAAATATTATTCAATATAGAACTTTCCTTAATTAAATTGTCTCATAATTAGGTGAATTAATTTAAGATATATGCTACCTAATTAGCAATTTTAATGTTTTCAGTAACATTAGCACTCAGTATTTCCTGTGTGTCACAAAAGGTAACATATCTCGTTCAATACCTCTGGAGATTCTACACTGAACACTACCTTAAGGTAAAGTTCTATGAAACTTTAAAATTTTTGAGAAAGGAGTCCACATAAGTAAGAACAATAAGAAATAATTGTACTGAAAGTATATTCAGTTGACTTTTTTTTTTATTGTACAAATCTTAGAAACAACAATTTCATTGGAGTTTATTTATTTTTTTACATTTCCAAAGGGAATTATATCACCAGAAATGTCCAGCAGATCCATTCATGCATTCAGTCATTTGCATGGGTCCCATATACTGAATTAAATCCATGAACCATGACTGGAATAACTTTTACTGCTTCCAAAATTGGCTGGGTTTTCCACGACATTATGAAAACAATCAACATTAAAGCTGATAATAGATGCATTATGGACAAGTGTAAGGAATGCAAATACCATTATGAAAGCATATATCAAAATTATACATCTTTAACTTTTACTGTTTTTACTCAAGATATCTTTATGCTGAATTTATTTAGTGGGGTAAAATAATTTTTACCTTTTAATTTTTTATTTATAGATTTGTAGAAATATGAACTTTTTGCTTCCTGTCTCCACTAGACAATTAGATCTATCAGGCCTGTTTTCAATAAAAACAGTTATATATGCTCTAGATAAAATTAAATTTTGTTTTTATCAATATTTTTGTAACATATCTGTGGTCAGTATTTTGCTTCATTTAAATTTCTGAGAACATGTTTTTTAGATTTATGAAATCTACATTCAAAAAGTAAGTCATTATACAGGGTATCCAAGAATTAACTATATTTCCATAAAATCAGACAAATTAAAAAAAAACTGACATAATTTTATTTTTATTACTTATGACAAAACAAATAGATTTATAAATTTTGCATCAAAACTTTATTGAAAATTTTAATCATGTGCTCTGCTTGTATCCCTGCTTGTATGTTTCTTTAAAGAATGGACCATAAATTTTTGATTTAGTCATTCCAAAGCATATGTTAACTTTTGGAGAGTGTCTCATTGTGATTCTATAACTTCAGATGATTTTTCATTGGACCAGATATGACAGTTGTGTCGATTGACTTTACCACATATGTGAAAACACATGCCTCATCAAAGAATAAGATGTTATCCAATAAACTTTCATTTCCAATTTGAGCCACAATTTCTGCACACCTCACTGCTCAATTTTAATAATCCGCTTCATTTAGGCTCATGCAGTAACTAAACATGATAAGCCTTTTTTATCAGGGTCAAACGTAAAATTATATGAACTGTTTTCTTGGATATGTTGAGCCTTCATCATGTACACATCCAGTACTTTTAAGTTCATTTACAATTTCATGAATTGCTTTGTCTGTAGTACCAGTTTTGTTAAACTTTCTTTTAAATTTTTCTCTTATTTCATCACATTGCACATCCTTGAATCAACAAAGATGCATTCTTATTTATTCATTATTTATATGGTTCTGAAAGGGAATGAAAATAAAATTAGAAAAAATTTATAGTTATTAACAAAATTAGAAATTTTTACACTTCTAACATATTAAACATGATGAACAAAAATAAATGTGAGTTTGTTCAATTTAATCAAAATAGATAGTTAATTCAGGGACACTCTGTATTTTGCAATCATACTCTTGGCTTCTGTGTTTTGGGCTCATGCAAAGAAAACAAATTACTTTCTTTACATTTAGCTAATCTAATCTGGTATAGAGTCCTGTTGTCAAACATAGGGTCTTCCAGCAGTTATCCTCTTTACCCAGGGCTGCACTACCTCCAGTCTTCCATGTTGATTTTGAGGCCCTGTGGGAAGATAAATGGAGATATAGCATCCCCATCACTAGTGATCACTCCAAGCACCATGATGTTGACTGGATGTATCATCCAACTCTTTCCAAATCATCTGCACTGTTTTCAGATTGACACCCAAACACTCTGAAATGCTCATATTAGAGCTTCTGGTGCAAATGCCAAGCAGTACAGCATGCTGTTTCCAAATTTTAGTGGGAGTGAATTGCATCATGGTACACTTTTTCTCAGTGCCCAACTGACCCTACTCTACTGTACAGTTGACAAAATCAAAATCAACACACCTGTGCAAAATTAAAATTATAAAATGTTGACAATTTACCCATTGCACCCCGTAGTAGCCACTATACCACTCATAAACCTGTTGGTTTCTTTTTAAGAGCAGTTCTTTATACAATTAATATTATTATTGTTATTATTAATTACACATTTTAATTTGTATTTGCAATGCAAGATATTGTAATAATTATTATTATTGATATAATACAATATTACTTAAATCAAATGTAATAAGAAATTATTAGGAAAAATTTGTATTTTAATGGAATTGCAAATTGATATTACACAAAAGGCCTTTCCATTCAAGTAATAGTAGCCCCAGGGTGACAATTTATACCAATTTTAGTATTTACCATATCATTTTGAAGGTTAAGATCATTAAAAAAAAAACAATCATCTGCTTAGGTAGATTCATATTTATTGAAATAATAAAGTGAGGATTCCTCTATCTTATGCACTTAGTTTCCTTTTTCTAGCTAATTAAAAAGTAATAATTGTTTTTTTTTTTAGAAATACTTCTTTCTTTGTCTCATATTTTTCAAACTGTATAACAGTGAGAAACCAGTGTGCATCTATTTATTTTAGGTACCACCAAAATGAATAATTTTTTCACAATGAAAGTAAAAAATTGACATTAATATTTTAGTGCAAAGGTTAATTTTAAAAAAAACATTGAGGAAATATAGAGGCAGTTTCACACACCTTTTTCAATAGTATACTTTTTAATTGGGAAGGGGTTCCCAATTTTTCCAGTTATATTATAACACTATGGAGTGTTCCAGTTAAAATGGCTTTGAACCAGACTTAAAACACAGGCAATTAGATTATGCAATTGACTTTAAAAAGGGGAATTTTTTTGTTTTTTAATTAAAATGAAATATTTTTACTTCGAACAAAGAGAACAATAGGAACTAAGAAGAAAAATTATAAACAAATAACAATCTGTATACAGTTCAAAGGTAAGCTGGCTAGCAAACTTGTAAACTTTGGCTTGGTGAACTTTTGAGTATCGCTTTTCTTGTTTGAATGGTAAAAGAAGAAATCTGAGAATTTGTAAAAATAATGATGATCTGTAAAATAAACCAAATCAAGTGAGAGCAAGCTGACTTGAATTATTGAATTTGACCCTCATGCCATATAAACTGTGCAGAAGCAATACTTTGTTAATTGAAAGGTATGGATGCACATGTCTTAGTGATGTATCATCTTGGTAATGGGCGAAGAAGATAAACCTTGCCCCTTCGTGCCAGATGTTCATAGAAAAACCAGTTTGCTAATGAGAGTAGCAGATTTAGTATTCAGGCAGGTACTGGGTAGTGAGGAAAGATTTTTTGGCAGGCCACCAAGGAGAATTGGTCCTACTACTTGGTGAGAGAGGTTCACGGCTTCTTGCCAAGCACCAAGTTAGAGGATCCAATCTGATCACACTTGCCTCCAATGACCACTGATTGAGTATAGACATTTCCACTGTTTCCCTCCTGTTTGATAGTTGATTTAGGACCAATGCATTCCATCAAAATAGCTTATTAAGTGTACCCACAAAAAGAATAAAAACTCAATCAACTATCTCTTAAATGATTGGCTAGAATTAGTTTATCTTTTTTGTCAAGCTATCCATCAACTAATGTTTGGCAGGACTGGCTTTATTTCAGGAACCTAACCTGTAAAGTTTAACCTAGTTCAAGAGATCACCCAGCACACCATGGCATGTTTGGTTTTTAAACTGAATAGGAAACACAATGAAACATCCTTGGATTAAGCTCTGCGAACTGTTTAATGGATTACTTATCAAAAGAAATCCTTGAAGATATTATTTCATTAAAAATTATTTAATATTGAATGTGAACATATTGAAAATTCAGTCTGCATCTAGCTAAAAATGATTAAATAACACAAAAAACTCATTTTTTTAAAGAATTTGCACTTGCATAATCTAATAAAACACATTTTTTCAGATTTGACAGAAAAAATCTAAAGTTCATATTTTTAAAATTACTTGTAGTTTTTCAGTGTAATTTTGAAATTTCTAGTACCCTGCTGCATGACATTTTTTACCTCACACTATTTGTGACAATTTTTTGTACATAATGATATTAAAAGTTTTGTCCAAAATAAACGCCAAAAGAATCAGACTGCTAATTTTAAGAAAAACCAGCAATGATTTGATAGAATATTTCAAAATGCCTATGCAACATGTTTAGGTTGAAAATTGCCTTAAATTTCCCAGAACCTGTCACATGACTAATTTGGTTACTTAAACATGTCCACATGCGGTCAGAACCAGTTAGCAAAGTTTAAAGGTTAATGAACAATTAACATATTATCAAACTTCTATCTCAATGAAGAAATCTTACAAATGATACTTGAAAAAGACCTGCACCAGAAGAATCTTCCATTTTGAAACAATCAAGAAACTGTAAGTCTAACAAACTTTTCTCAACAACACACACTGTTAATTTTCCTTATGAAGATTCACATACATTTTCAATTTGATTCATAACTGTGGTGAATATGAAATAAAAATAACTTTCTTTTCTTCATGGTTTGCAAACTCACAAAGTATGAAAATCTATTTTGACCAATAAAAAAAAGATTGCAAATGTGAATTAATTTTCTAACCAATGAAAAGAGTGATTTACAAAAAATAACAAATTGAACTTTCAATGATTCATGCCATGTTTCTTTCTGCCCAAAAAGGAGCTTGTGTTTGATCCAATCATGTGACCTTACTTCCCTATTTATTAAAAGTTGGAGTCAGAGAAACGGAAGAGAGAGAGAGAGAGAAAAGCAGAGACCATGCTTCTGAATATCGCCAGTGTCAAATTTCATGCTGATACATTATCAGTCTCTAATGACAACTGAGAATATCAGGAACTCTTTTCAACAGTTGAAGCTAAGTACCTAAAAATACATACTTATACTGAATTCAACTGTAATACTTTTATGTGAAAAAGAAACTCTTTCAATTTGTTTAAATTATTTTTTAAACCTTTGTTTATATTGAATTCAACAGTAATACTTTTGTGTTAAAAACAAATTTTGAAGATTTACTTAGTGTCTGATAATCTAATATGAATAGTTTCACTTCTGGCTTTTTATCAAGTCTACAAACTTTAATGTATGATTTCTTGTCTTGAAATAAGATACTGACAATTACAACTGTAAATTTGAAAATAAATTTCTTATCTTGTGTTATTAAAATATACACACGTGTTTCCTCATCATTATACCCCACCACACATTATCTTCATAACTACACACTTAAACTCTTGTTCATTATATTAACATAATACAACTTCAAATTATTTCCAATACATACAACAAATTGCCAATCTCACTAAAAATTTGTAACCCTTAATTAAAAAGTTGTAAACGTGTTTAATATAACATCTGTACTTATTGTTTTTATCGTTGTGCCATACAAATTCAAATATTGTTGACATTTTTCATGCAACCCTTAAAAGAAATCCTTCTGATAATATGTTAAACCAACAAAATAATTCTTACTCTGCAACAATATCTTGCATTGACTGACTAAATATCAGAGGAGTAAAATAATAATTAGTATAATATTAATCTAATTCATTTTTTTTTTTTTAATCGTATCACCCTGAGCAAGGTGGTAATGCCATTGATGTGCAGGGGGCTACATAAGAGTTAAAAGATTAATTAGAAGAGAGTGAAGAGAAAGACGAACCAGTTAGAAAGGAGCAAGAGAAGGATGGGAATACAGATGTGATGACAGTTACAAAAGGTGGAGAGAAAGAAAAGGGTAAATGGGTGGGAACCAGTTGCCAATCTGGTTGCAAGAGTAAACAACTGTTGCAGAGGCACCAGTGACTTAAGTTCGTTGGAGCAGAAGTCATGAAAGTATTTATAGAACAGACAAAGGGAGGCCACATCTCGTTGGTGGGGAAGTGGCTGTAGTCGAGCCACCAAGCCGCCTATCACATTACTGATTCTTCTTTGGAGAACACTGAGATGAACAGCAGGGGAGCCTGACCAGATATGGCAGCAGTATTCCATGCACGGACAAATGGTTGATTTGTATATATGCAGGATGGTTTCAGGCAGGAAAAACATCCTGGCCTGACACAGTGACCAAACCTTCTTAGCAGTGGATTTAACTATGGACTCAATGTAGTGGTTCCATTTGAGATCAGAAAAGAGGGTAAGGCTGAGGAGGCGCAGTGTATTGTCGGCCGTGGACCTGGCAAAGCGGAAGCCATACTCCCTGTCAGAGTAAAGTTTATTGGCAGTAAGATGTTGAACTATTTCAGCATTAATTATGGCCTCGAACACTTTCCCGAAAATTGGTAGAAAGCTGATAGGGCGATAGTTAGATGGGTCTGAGGGTTCACCACAGTTCTTAAATACAGGAAAGACAGAAGAGAACTTCCAGCATGCAGGAAAACAGGAAGCAGAAAGGCAGTAGTTATACAGTTTAGAGAGGATAGGGGAGAGCTCAGGAGCACATTTCTTAAGGACTATCACTGGGATTCCATCGCCACCGCTCGCCTTATGGGGGTCAAGTTTTGAAATTACTCGGGATACTACTGTCAGGGTAATATATACATCGTACAATTTAGCCTCAGTTCTAATAGGGAAGTCGGGTGAGGGTACTCCAGATGAGTCAAATGTGGAGTTGGATGAGAATCTGCGAGCAAAGCACTCAGCTTTGTCCGTAGATGACGTGAGAACCTCAAATTTATTGGTTGAAGGAGGGATAGAGGATTTGCTATTGTTCAGCACCTGTTTGCATAACTGCCAATAGTCCTTGGAGCCAAACTTACGGTCAGCTATGCGCTGTCTCATTCTCTCGGCAAACAGCTGCTTGGCATCATTCAGGATTCTCTTGCACTCATTACGAGCAGACGTGAATAGGCGCCTACTGTGATCAGATGACTATCTCCGGAATAGTCAGAAGTAGTGGTTCCTGTGGGCAATGGCGGCCGAACAGGCAGGAGAGAATTAAGGGGAGGAATGAGGTTTGAGACAATACTTCCTAGTAGGTATGAAGGCATCAATGCCAGCTTTCACCCAGGACGAAATCTCAGAGGCACAGTCATCAACTGGGAGATCAAACACTTTTCCTCAGGGGACGTCACATAGGAAATCGCGAAAGGCGTCCAAGTCAGCTTTTTGGTAGCAGTAGGAGGTCCTATAGGTAGGAAGCTCCTGGTGGGAGTGAGAGTGGAAAGAAATATTGAGAGAGACAACAGCATGGTCAGAGTTGCCGAGAGGGCAAAGCTGCGAGACTTGACAGGAGTCAGGTGCAGAGGTAAAGCATATATCCAGTAGAGAGGCGTGTCCAGAGGGAGTGCTTGGAAAGCATGTGGGGAAGTCCACAACTTGCATAAGGGATTGGGAAATGACAGAGTTCATGGCGTTGATGTCCGCTGAATCAGTGACAGAGTCTTTAAGCTACTCAGCATGATGGGCGTTGAGATCTCCGAATACAAATAGTGAGCGAATGGGTGGTAGGAATAGCCTTATCTATGTTGTCAGAAATGCTATCTAGAAGGGAGCAGTCAGGAGAGGAGAGAGAATGATAAAGAAAGAAAAGGTAGCTAACTGAACTGAGAAGTGACAGACGGAGACATATATATTGGTGGTCAGGGGATTTGAGTGATGTTACCCTAGCTATAGGGAGGTGTTCACTAACATAGACCCCCAGCCTATGCAAGTAGACAGTGGAATCCTTCCTTAAGAGGGGAAGATAACCAGGGATCGAGTAGTCAGAGGAGGGAATTGATGAGTTGTGGTTAGTCTCACAGAGCGCTAGGATGTCAGGGGACTTTTCGTGGAGGAAAGCTTCTACGCTACAAAAGTTGGTACGAATACCCCAGATATTAGTAAAAGAAAAGTTTAGGAATTTTGGTGATTTGAGTTTGGCTGGTTTAGGATTTTTTATGATTCTGTTTATCATGTTAGGGTTTGTTGATAGGGAGGGACCTAGAGTAGAGGATGCAGGTGGTCATTATCCACAATGTGTGCTGGGAAGGAAAGTGGTTCGGGCTGCATCAAAGTGTGGCCTCAGGGTTGCCCACCGAAAGCGCTTGCAGGGACACCTATCCATGCACGACATGGCACTACAAGAACCCTGATATTATACAACTGTTGATCAGAGCAGCCGTTCTTGATGCTACGCAAGAGTTAGGGCTCCTAACTACCAGTTGGAAGCAGCAACCAGGAAACTGCCAACCTGGTACCCTCACAATGATAAGACGTTGCCACCGACCAAACACATCACAGGAAAATCACGGAAGCACCAATACTGAGGTCTGAGGAGAGAAAGGAGAAAGCCGGAAACCACATACTAAACAGGAAACAAGGGATAAGTCTTTACTCCTGTTCAATAGATGTGGGTGGAGTGTGAACCAGGCGATAGTTTGGTCTATCTATTGGATATGGGCTCGGAACGAGAAATCGGGGAGCCGAGTTCGAATCCCAGTTGAATTCATAGCATTCACTTAAGCACAAATACCCTTGGGAAAGGTATTAATCCGTATATTCCTTCCAGTTATGGAATAAATAACAGGACAGATTGGATTCTATAGCCTTGGTCGGCAACCAGTCTACCGCAGAAAGCAATGGCAACCTACTGCGGGATAATATTCTGCCCAGTCAGTCATGTCTCTTTCGAGACATGATCGCCCAAGCGTGTATCACGTATGGCACTTAACTGACTAACTGACTCCAATTAAAAAAAAAAAAGAAAAAAAGTCGGGGTGGTGAACTGCTAAGTTTTAACTTAGTTAAAGTCCGACAATCAGAGAAATTTCGGCCAAATTAGAAAAGAAAACCAATCATTCAATTAAGTATGACAAGTTTAAAATTAAGCAAAAAAAAAAAAACATGACCACACAAGCTTTTGTGTGGAAATAAAATGTTATTTTCATTCTGTTTTAACTACAAAAGATAAGTGCATTACTTTTAGAAAATCAATTAATTCTTAAATTTATAAACGGATCTTAAAGAATTTTGAATTTTTTGTTTACACTTTTTGTATACAATGGTGATGCAATTAGTGAATGAAAAAATAATGCTTTAAAAATGCTTGAAAAGTTTATTTATGTATAGAAATTATCTCAAAAACCAAAACTTCAGTTCAAAGATGGCATTTAAATAAAACTTGATTTTTTGGTTTTTTTAGATAGTCTGTAGCTGTTATTTATTTACCATCAAGTCATGTGACACATATAACCTCTTTATCTATCAAATAATAGCAAAATAAGATTTCTTTTATAAAAACAAAACTTCTAATGTAGCAGTGAATTGTAAAAAATATAGTTACATATATTTAAATTTAATAATATCATTATAATGATTATGTGTCATGAATGTTTATTTTTCATACAGATATTAGATGTAATAAGCAAATTGATATAAGATTCTTATTATAAGAATGTATCAAAACAAATACTAAAATTTCTATTAAAAATGCCATAAAAACAGAAAAATGGCCCTAGAACAAGAACCACTTGTCTAATTTTAATGAAATTTGGCACTGCACTTGACAGGGGGCTGAAGATACAATATGCTCATAAATTGATCAGGGTATTATGTACCATTTATCTCAAGAAAACATACATACATACATACATACATACAAGATTAGAGTTTTAGTATTATATGAATAGCAGAGCTTTATAAGGAAATTCAGTCAGTAAATAACCATGAGGAGAGGAAGTGCAGAAGAACCAATCAATGTCCAGAAAGTCTTTCCTATCAGTTTAAAATTGAATAAGTTTAAAACACAATGATAAAATATTGTTTTATCTTTTGTGAAAGAAATTTCTAAGTTTTGTAGTCATTACTATCCTGTTTGTGAAAAATTGAAAAATTACATAATTTCACAAAATTTTCAAAAATAAGATACATTTATTACAAAAAGAAATATATATTCCAGTGAAACTACTGTAATATTCCTGTGTGTTGAATTTCCAAAACGAATAGTTTCAGGCATATACCTCTAATGAATACTTTTTTGTGGCAAGTTTGGAATGATATAAATTTTACCTGTTTTTCCTTACTGACAAATTGTGCTTCTGGCTGTTTTTATGTGGTGTAAATATAGGTTATTTATTCATGTACTACTGAAAAAAAATGAACTGACTTCATCTCTGTTGTGCTGTGAACAAAGATAATGCATACTACCACCAACCCCACCAATCAGAGGAAGGCAAGCATGAGTGGAGCCCCAGGCAATGCTTTGTGACCCTAACTATCTAAATAACTTGCTTTTTCCCCATCTACATTTATATATGTTGCAAATTAAACGAAGCACAACTAAAGGATGAAAGATTTTTGCCGATTTTGATGTTATTGTTTTGCCCATGCTAAGTCCACAAAAACACTATATAAAACTATTTTTGAACTATAATGTTCAATGTGTTAAAATTATTCAGCTTTTTAACAAGAAAAATCTCAAATTTATGCTAAAATTAGCTGCAAAACATTGATGATATTTTAAAATGGGATGATCTATTATGACATTGTGTTACTGGTTCATCAAGGAGTTAATCAAACACATACAAAAAAAAGAAGGAAAGAAAAAAGAAGAGAAAAGAAACTACTAACTGGAAGAAAATCATTGAAATTTACAGGAAAGTGGATTGAAAAGTTAAGAAAATTAAAAACGAAATGCTTTGAAAAATTGTTTCAAAATAATAAAATGAAACCTCAAACAGTTCCAAGAAGAATCAAACCCATATTTAACTAGATAGAATTTATTAAGATTGAGCAAAACCAAGACTGCTCGTCCTTCAACACTTCCTGCCAATAAGAAAGAGATAATGGATCATTAAAAATATCAGTCTTGGAAGATAGAAAAAAGTTATCGATAAAAAAAAATGGATGAAATAACATTTTAAATTGTTCTAGACAAAGAGCCAGGAAAAACATCTGGTTTGAATCAGCCACCCAAAAAGAAATATCCCTACAAAAACAGGGATTAGCATCTCAGTTTGTTCATTTTAATTTCTGTGACATTCATCAAAATCTTTAGGACCAACCTTATTTGGGATTCTTTTGGATACATGTCATGAGGAAAAATGAATTGCTAGCCTTAGAGTGACCATAGGCAACTGGTTGTATAGCTTCGTTGATTGAGAAATTACCTAAAACCAGTGTGAAACAGGCTGATGAAGAAAGCTTAATGACAGGAAATTCCCTTTTTGCTTATGTATTCTGAAAAGTTTAGATTCATCAGAAAGAGAGTTGTACCAGCCCTTGTAGTGTGCTGAGAAAGTGGGAGAAGGGAGAAAGAGATTAGCACCGCCTATATGTGGTGATGGTGCAAGATGAGACATGAACGGAGTTGGAGTTAAAGAGTGGCTAGATTCTTCTGAACCACCCTCAAAGTGGGGCTGGACAACTCCTAAATTTGGAAAATTATTCAAATAAACACATTTTGAAAATATGGGATTTTAAAAAAAGATTGCTGCTAGGGGTGGAAGATAATAAAACCCTGGTCAACCCAACACCTGCTGGATGCAGTACTCCCCATAAGTTGCAAGTTTGAACAACTTGAAGAGTACCTACATTACTGCAACTGGAATCCACATTGTTCACTAAAACCTCCTGACCAAGACCTTGTTTTGGCCCTGAAAACCAGAACTTAGAAATTTTAAGTATTACTAACACAGGATGTAAAATCAAAAAAAAAAAAGAGCTCAGTGTCATTTGATTATAACAGAAATGGGGAAGGGTTAAACTACTGCATACAACAAATATATAAGCCATTCTATTGTTACTTTTTTAACCTGAGTTAATTCTTTATTCCAAAGAATCATTTTTTTTGCATAGCTTCTCATGTTGACCTATTCTTCACTTCAGTTTACTTCATCATCAATCTGCTCACTCTCTGACATCAAAAACACGAAACAAAAGAGTAAATGGTCATGAAACAGAGAGATGCTGGCAAGATCAAGTGGAATCATGCTCATTACAATACCAGCAATAAACCAGTAATGTGTTAACAAGTGATGAGTCAACTAGATGGTAACCATGATAGTCTGAAGGAACATGAACACTAAGGTGGCAGGGAATGGGGTTACAATATGACTCTTATTTCTATTTAGACGTATTTATTTTCAATATTTCTAGTTCAATTGTTCAACTATACTGTATATGATCTATTATGGTACATAATTAGGTTATATTCAAATTTGCATTTTATATGAATAAGACTTAATAAAAATTGAGATGTTGTACAATGGGGAAGCCTGGATTATAGATTTTGCAGGAGACACTTGCACCAGCCCTGAATATGAAGTATAGAAAGGCCTTAAAATGTTAAAATGAAGCTTATATGCTCAGCCAAATTTGCCCTTTCTGTGTCATATTTTTTATGATTTTGTTTATGAGGAAAAATTCTCAATGTTTTGACTGATCTGATCTAAGAATTATCTTTCATTTACTTCAAGACTATTTATATAACCTTACATTTATATCAATTTTTAACTTGTGTGAAGTTTGCATCGTAAGTTATACCATTATAAATAGATTTGGTATCATTTTTTTATTCTCAAAATCTCCATGCATGTATTAAAGGTTTTTAAATATATTGCAAATAAAGTTTTATTTAGAGATCCCTACTAAGATACAAGGATGTGTATTGTGGTTCATTGGATATCGGCTCAGAACGAGAAATCGGGTAGCCGAGTTCGAATTCCAGTTGAATTCATTGCATTCACTTACGCGCAAATACCCTTGGGAAAGGTATTAATCCGTCTATTCCTTCCAGTTATGGGTTAAATAACAGGACAGATTGGGTTCTATAGCCTTGGTCGGCAACCAGTCTACCGCAGAAAGCAATGGCAAACTACTGCGGGATAATCTTCTGCCCAGTCAGTCATGTCTCTTTCGAGACATGATCGCCCAAGCGTGTATCGCGTATGGCACTTAAATGACTGACTAAGATACAAAATAATAGAAGGGCACTTTTGCAAAATTCATTTGTGCCACTGAAACTTTTAACAATTTAGAACAGTTTTGTTCACAGGTATCTTTATTTTATTTTATTTATTTATTTTTTTGCTTATTTTATGAGAATGTAGTAATATATCAGTATTAATCTGTTTCACGTTCTCCACAGCCACATTCTTTGTCCTTGAATTTCACAGCTGGCTACTCACTGTCCATAATCCTTCTTTCTCACAAAGAAAAAAAAATCTGCCGGCTATTATGTGCGCCTCAGTCAGTTATGAAGATTTTTTAGCACATACGTACAGGCATTATTTTTTATTTTTTAGTCCTAAAGAAATAGGTAATTTCCATGACGTGTAAGACACAAGCGATTTTGTGCCTCTTTCGTTGGGAGATAGGCCATGTCTATTACAGAGAAAGAGCCCAGCTCATCCACAGGTGACAACCAAAAATATTTTTTTCCATTTGGAACCTTATTTTTCTGCCTTCATGTCTCCTCTTTTGGCATTTTTTAAAAATTTTTTACTCCTTCTAGTTAAAATTTTCTTTACCTTCTAAAATTATTCACTGACCCATCTTTTTTGAGTTTAGAAAGACAACTGATTATTTTAATTAATTTTTTTTTTTCACGGCCATTACACACATGTATGTAAGCAAAGAGAGACAATTTGATAGACATATCATAATAATAATATAAGTTTTTCTTCTCGTTCTGTTTCCAACTTTATTATTTTATTGATCAACCTAGGGTACAACTTGTACCCTAGGTTGATCAATAAAATAATCGTACAAGTTTTATCCATAGGGAAATGTATTCTTCCAATCCAATGTTTTAATTAAAATTCATTCAGATTGTGTGATGTGCATGTATGCCATTCATTCACAACACAGACATACAATAATAGTAATACATTATAAAAACTTTTTAATAAAAAGTTTTTATTAGTAATATAAAATAATTATAAACAAATAAAATATGTAGATAAAAAACGTAATTGTTTTGGTCTATCTTTTTTTACACTTATTGTTAATGTTAAGGGAAATGTATTTCAAAGAAAACCAGACAGTTAATGAAAAAAACAAATTTGTTTTTAAAAGTTTATAAATTTAGAATTGGCTTCAAAAGAACTGCCAGAAACTGGTCAAAATGGACTGTGATTTAATTTTTCAAATTTAAAAATATACACACTTAGCATTAATTATTTATTCAAAAAGGTAACTTCCACCAATGTACTGTAAATTTTAAGTTAAAACCTGTCTGGAGCCTGTTTACTAGTCTTTGCTTTGAGGATAAAGCGAGAGAGCTTTAGTAATTACTGACTCTTTCTCTATCAGTCTATCTTTTCAGATTGTTGCAGAATGTGTGATTTATATTCCCCAAGGAGTCCTGCATTATGAATAAAACAAAGTTTGCGGACAGTAGTCAATTTCAAAAAATTAATTGAGGTGTGTGTGTGTAGCGGGGGGGAAGGATAACATGTAAAAAAAATCATTATTGCCAAAATTTTACAAAAATAATGATTTCAAAAATAATTTCATTCATTTGTGAATAAGTCCTGAAAGTTTATAAAAAATTCCGACCATTATTTGATTTCTGCAAGAATTAATGTTTTTTGTTTTTTTATTCCACTAGAAAAAAAAATTAGTTTCGTAATGTATTTACAATACATTTAAAATTTCAAAAAAAAATTTAAAACTCTGGTAAAAATTTGATCACCCGCTGATTAAAAAAAATAAAATGACTTTTAATCAGAATTCCGAACGTGTTACAAAAGATTGAAAAAATTAAAAAATACTTTAATCTTTCTTTATTCTTCCGTCTTAAACAATAAACTGTCATTTTTTTTTTGTTGTTGTTTTTATTAAATTTGGTGGAGCTTTTAACGTTTTTTTCAGCGAATTAGTGGAGATGCCTAAAACAAACAACAAAAAAGAATTAATATATGTATTAACAAGACATGTTATAAAAGAGACAGAAACGTAGTTAAAGTTAGTAAATAGTTTAATACCGTCTTCCTTCAGTTAGCATCTCTGAAGTACTTTTATGCTTCATGGCTTTGTAAAAGAAAATACGTTGCCTCTCAAAGTCAAATAGAAAGAACTTTTTAAATATCTCACCGCCAATAAGTCAGGAGCGATAATTCAACAATTTTATATTTAATTGGCATCTGAAAGCTTGAAGTTTGAAGCAACGAAGCTTGTCTGGTTTGATTGTAAATTTTTGAAAGTCTGATCATCTTTCCATCAACGAAGCAACAGATACTGGACAATTTGAGTTTGAAAATTAGAAAATGTAATTTTTAAAATGAAAAGAATATAAAAGGATTTAAAAAATTAAAACCTTTCTTTAAAAAATGTAAAACAAAGAAAAAGGGGGCGGACCTGAAGGAGACTACCACCACCTTTAAAATTGTTTTTTTTTTTAATTTTAATTTTTTTACTTTCTTCGGTACAATCTTATCGATTACGCCCTAAACTTTCCGACTGACAAAAAAGAAAAAAAAAGAAAAACAACAAATTTAAAGGTGGTGGTGTAGTCTCCTTCGGGTCTGCCAAAAAGGGATTTACTTTTTAGTGGTAAAAAATGGGGAGGAGCAAATAATTTTTGTTGGGTTTAGCATTAGACCTTCATCAAGGAAGAAGCAAAAAATTAAAAAATATTAATTTTTTTTTTGTGTGTGTGCGCGTAGGTGGAATGTACTGTTCATCGATGCAATGAATGATGAAACAGACTTCCACTTCAATGATCATACCTAATTACCTGGACTTATTTTTGTTCGCGCAAACTTTTTTTTTTCTTTTTGCTACAAAAAGATAAAGAACAAACGGATATATACATATTTTTATTTTAATTAAAGAACAAAGATTTTATATAAATTAATAAAAGTCTATCCTTTTTTTATAATTCATCATAAATATAAATTTAAATTATTTCTACCAATGTTTATGGAAGTTTCAAAATTTGGGAAAAAAATTAATGCTTGTTTCAATGTTTGATTACTTATCGAAAGATCAGATACAAATTGACGTTCGTAAAAAACAACAGCAAAACTGTACACTACTGTCGTGAAATTATGATCAGCATCACATAAATCGAGAACAAATCAATGTTTTAGGAAGGTACTCTTCTAAATGAATGATAATCTACAAAAATTCCGTATTTTTATTAGTAGATTCGTAATCTTAACTCATTCTACGTATCGAAAAGACTTAATTTGTAAATAGTCTACTTTAGTTTTTTACATTTCATTTTTATTTTTTTGGTACAACTGAGTGACACCCAACACAAAAGAAAATTTTTAAGAATAGGTTTTATAAATTTATACAAAAACTGGTTTGCATGATGTAAAAATGATGCTTTAGAAGGACAATCATGTTTAATTTGTGCAGTGGAAAAAAAAAGATTTCTTTTGTACACTGCACTTAGTGTTCACTGTAGTGTACTTGACGTAATAAACCGAATGTGACATTTGTAACAGAAAATTTGTAAAAGTAATTAGTGTGTATGTTTATACATATGATAAAAGTTTATCGCCAATATAACTAACGTTGAACAGTTTATATTTTTATCGCAAGCTAATTTTTTAAAATGTTATTCCTGATGCGATAACCTGAACAAGGTTCAAATAAAGAGCAATGCCAAAATCATTTTAAGATTATCTCCCTTCAGTGATTTATGAAAACGAGGCTATTATTTGGAATGTTGTTTAGATTCATTTTTTTTTTAATTTTATTGAATTTGGTATTTAAAATAAAATTAATAAAATTTAATTTAAAGAAAAAGAAGAAAAAATGAACGCTAAAAAATATTTATTGAGTAAAAGAAATAGGGAATATTCAAAGTTAGGTTTAATACTCTAAAAAGAGCGCTGCTTTATCGCTGGGAGTGGTGGCGTACTCCTGTAATCCAGCTACTTTGGAGGCTTGTTCGGGTGGACGGTTTGAGAGTGGGGTCCCTGGTCTGCGCTCCATTATGGCGATCGGGTGTCCGCACTAAGCCCGGCATCAATATGGTTAGGTGGAGAGAGCTTCAACTGACCAGGTTGACTAAGGAGGGGCGACTCGGTCCAGGGCGGAAACGCAGCAGACAAAAGACCCCGTGTCAGGCAGTAGTGGGATCGCGCCTGTGAATAGTGGTCGTATGCCAGCCCGTTCAATACAATCGGACCTCGAACTTTTTTCTTTTTTTTTATGCATTAATTTTCGTTTTATGTCATGTTGAAGATTTTTGTGGTAAACGTTATCTTCACAAAAACTTGTTGCATTTTTTAAAAATGATGTAATTTTTTTTATTTCATAACTGGCATTAATTGAAATGATTCTCTTTTCCTTGCAACCTCAATTCTACATTCTGCCTTCAATGTTGCCAGTCATCCACAATGCAGTCAACGAATAAAGCCAAATTCTGGAAGAGATTCAATAAGATTTTTCATAAATTTATTTTTAACTTTTGAATTATTTAGGTTTCATTTCTTGCATAGATCCATGATACTTACATAAATGTCTTCATTATTTTTTAATAATAATGATATCAGTGTAGTCAAAAAAATAATAAGTGTGTGTAAAAAATATAATTACAAGCTTAGTTTGGATTTTGAATGAAGATATAAAAAATATCAGAAATACATGTTTAATTAAATCTTTTTAAATTGAAACCATTACCTTTGATCATTACTAAGAATCTATTAATTCAATTCACACATAACCTTCCTAATAAGTTTTGTAAAAGTATTAAAAGTGGTAAAAACATGTAAAAAGTCACAAAAAGTGTTGTTTCTAACTGTTCATATGTTTAAAGAACTATTCTATGAAGCTGGTTCTGTAAAGTATATGATAATCAGATCAAGTAAAATTAGAGAATTTTTTTTTCTCTAAGTAAAATTTTCAATCTTTTCAGATGATTTTTGCTGCATGAGGACAAGCTATGTGTGTGTGTGTGTGTGTGTGTGTGTGTGTGTGGTGTGGGGCTTTGGCTTTTTAGGACCTTACTGACAAACAAAAATGAATATATATTAGATTTTGAGTGAATAAATTGAAACAACAATTTTTACATTCCACTTCAGCAACAACTTTTTAATCGCACAGTAATTGTAAAAGATTTGTGCAAGCTAAATGCCAAAAGGATCAAAACATCTATTTTAAGAATAACCAACACTGATTATGTTTCAGAATGACTATGCAACATGTTTAGGTCGCAAACTGCACCAAAGCCTTCTAGAGCCTATCACGTGAGTAGAACTAGTATAAATTCTGTAGTGTAAAAAATGCCTTTAGTTAGAATTCTGAACTTGGAAGAAGCAGGCTTCAAGAACCTTTCTAAATGATTTAAAATTTTAAAAAAACACTTGTCACATTGATTCAACAATTTACCTTTTTTTCTCACTCAAACAAGCATCATAAACTCAATAGAAGTTTTAAGTTAAATGATTTAACACTGACACAAACTTTCTTCATTATCAAATTTTACATCCAAAAGTCTCAAAAAACAGACCTGCACACAAAATATTCTTCCACAGGGATATATCATACATCAACTTTAAATGAAACAATCTTCAGTCTATTTAAGTTTATCAACACTACAGAAACATTTGATTCCAGCTACCAGTTAAGGTAGACAACTTAGATTTTAAACATTTGAATATTTTGTTATTTGATATGTGAGAATATCATTGCCTATTTATTGGCTTAAGTAGCACCTCCTAGTGATGGTTTATTTTGGTAAAATCAAGTAAGGTAACCCACAATAATGGAATATTAAAATATCAATATAACTAGGAAGAAAATGACAAGCTTGTCATTAAAAAAACTACAAATTTGTTGAAAAGCACTCATCCCGATTCATTTCCCAACATCTCACCAAATGAATAAACATTCATTTTTATTTTTCAAAGATTTTCTTGATTGAGCTATGAACTTTTTTCACCCTTCTTATTTATGATTATTAACAATGAATTCTGGCTGAGTTTCAAAATTGAATTCTGCAATTCATATTTAACAATTTATTGCTACTTCACAAATGTTAAGAAAATTATCAACATTCTTTTTGGTAAAGTGACACTGGATTCTTCATGAATTTCAACATTGAAATAAAATGTATAGTTCATTTTGTTACATTTACTGTTACTACATGTTTATTAAGAAAACAACTTTATTTTTGACTCAGATTAGATTCTAGTTGAATTTAAACTATAAACTCTCTGCTGATTTTTTGATTTTTTTAAATTTTTTTTAAAATTTACTACTAATCTAATTAAGAAAAGAAAGAGTTTTATTTATTAATTGACACTGGATTTTTGATGAATTTCAAAAGATTTTTTAAAATCATATTAGTTATAAATTTATTGATAATTCTGACTAAATTTCAATACCAAATTATATGGTCCACTTTTTTTGTTTTTTTTTAAATACTGATATTTGACAAATTTTAATTAAATTAATGATTAAATATCTTTTGATTTTGGCCAAATATCAACAATGAACACAGTGAGCCACTTTTCAAAATTTTACAACCACCTACATATATAGCCAAACTTACTTTTAAGCATTATGACACTAATTAAAAAAAACAAAAAAACAATATAATTTAAACAACGAAACTACTGTGCACATGTTCCATCAGGGAATAGGACGGTTGAGAGATGTCACAAAACTGTCAAGCAGATTGCTGCAAGGAAGCTGGCTGTGATACAGAGATTTATGTTATATATTGGTACAGGGCAGGTTAATTTTTCACTTTTTAGAAAATCAACATTGCACATGGTGCAAAAGCTGAGGTCTGATGTGGTAGGTACTGACACCAAAAATTAAAGATCTGGAAAAATGTACAGAAATAGCCAATTTCCACAGGTTCTGCCTTCAAAATGTTACTATTTTAAGAATAAATTTAAATAATATTGATATATTTGTATTAGATACATTAAATGAAAAATATATTCAAACCAGAATTTTAATTATGAATCATCACAAGCAAAATATGCAATTTTTTTACTGTATTCCATAAGTGAAAACTGTAAAAATTATAAAAGATTACAAAAATCCTAATCACAGAATAAGAGTTTATACCATTTGTGAGGTCATAATTAATAAAAACAAAAAATATATGAAAGTGTATATTGCACCATGATAGGGCACAAATTATAAGACATAATATTCAAATTTGCATTGGTTATTGAAAGTCACACTAAAACAACTGCACTGTATAACATTACTTCATAATATATATGATAAATTTCATTTGAAGTAAATAAAGGTCTTATTTGATAACACCATGGTTTATTGCAGTTGAATACAATTGACCTATACAATAAATAAATAATAAAAAGTTGTTTCATGAAAATAAATACAAATGACAAATGAATAAGTAACATCACTTTAATTAGTATAGCTAATACTTGAAATACCTTAACGAGGGTAGAATATTACATTTATTGTAATGAGGGTAGAATATTACATTTATTGCTAATAAAAATTTTTTGTGTACAAATAGCGCATAAGCTAAAAATCTAAACCTAGCCACTAAATTCAAAATTCAAATTGATTTAAATTTACAAATATCTTCGAATAATATGTAAAGGGAAACACTTATGCATGTATTAATTAGTAATCAGCCATAATAATGCTGAAGGACGTATGATAATCATGTTATTGATATTTCACAACCAATAAAGTTATTCTTAATGAATAATTCTAAAAAAGTTAATTATCAAGTAAAAGTCAAACACATTAAGAGTAACGAATCCTTTTTTTTTCATTGATCAGTTGAATTTGTGGAAATGCTTACCGTATTAAAAAAAATTGATTTCATGATTCTATATAAAAAATTGATTTCATCGTTATATACTAAATATTGTATTAGTAAAAGAATTGATTTTATAGTTATATACTAAATATTGTATTAATAAAAGAACCAACTTAGGGACATATACCAAATATTGTATTTTGATGTTATGAACTGCCAATATGCATTGCATGTTTTAGAATATGAAAAATATAGGTTATCTCCCCTTAGATCCTTGGTTGATAGGAAGAGTCTGTTTATTTGGCATTAATGGGTATGACCCAAATTTGGGTGCCAAATGAACTTAGGCACCAAAGGGAATTGAAGTGGTAAAGAGGCAGACAACTACTATACTGAGAGGATGTATTTTAGCTTGATGCAGATAACAGGAAAAGTCAGCCACAAGTGACAGCCATTAAGCAGACATCAGAAAAGTTAAGATCAAATCAGATAACTGTTTCTATCCTTTTTATTGATTAATATATTGGACTTTTGTCCCACTGATTGACAATAACTGCTGAAGGAATATCTTTAGTAATGCTTTATTCTTTTCACTCTTTCACTTTGTATTATACCATTTGTGTAAAAGTATGTTTTTAAATTTTACAATTGCCTTGTTCTTTGTCCCTCTTTAATGACTTATATGGGGAATTGATAATTTCCCATAAACTTATTTCCTCAAAAAACAGTAATGACTTAGAAAAATAATATTTTATGTCATTATTTATCATGTCAAATCCCAACATTCAAACTGGGTGTAATATTACAGTTCTTGCAGACCTGCCCAGTTGATACAATGCAACGCTGAGAGATAGCACCTCAAGCCTAACTTCCCCTATCAATGCAATCTACTTCTTATGAGATTAAACTGAAAGGTACTGACACAGTACTATCTCCAAAACCAACAGTAAAGCATAATATGTACAAGATAGGAAATTTTGTGTGGGTGGAACGACCTTAGATCTGTTGTACCTTCAAATTTATGACAGAAAAAGTGACTGGGATTCTCAATCCACAGTCTATTCTAGTGAATGTTAAGGACCTTTTACTGGTGTGAGATCAGTTTTTTGTAACGTGCAATGTGGATGATTCATTCTTGAATGACAGTGAACTCAAGATAGATCTGCACACATTCAATGACTCTTCAGCAGAAGATGGTAAAGTCTTTGCCCTTGCCCTGCAAACAAGCACCAGACATGTCAAGACAGATGAAAATAATGGTGAAGCCCTTACCCTGCAAAGAAGCACCAGACAAAAATGATCATTTCCTACTTGTTAGTGGTGTGATCAGATCAGAGGGGAGTGTTGCAATGAAAATCACTTGGCAAACAAAGTTCCCAAGTTTTGCATGTATTCACTACTGAAAGTAAAATCTGAGTTGTGTCTCAAGCTTTTTAATAAATAAATAGGCAACATATGCAAAGTATTTATCTCACTAATGGTAGACATCTGAAATGCCGATATGAACTACTAAGAATAAGTTCTTCTGTGAGCCATTTCAAAGTCTCATGCATGTTAGTGACTGTTGGTTTTGAACTTCATTGACTCTGTATGAATTTCTTGAACTTAAACAAACATTGACATGCATGTAGATATATCAATATTCAAGAATGTTTTGCTCTCATATAGAAATATAATTTGGTTTTTAATTAAAAGAAAATTAATACTTACATAAAAACCAGATATATTTTTCTTATATTAGTTCATGAGTATATTTATATATAAATTGAATGCTAAATTGATATTGATACCCTGAAAAGTGCTCAATATCAGGAACATAGTGTATTTAAATATAGACAGTATGGATATAGGTATCAACACTGAATGGCAACAGTCTCTGATATTTAAACACCATCATCAGATTTAATGATTGCATTTAAGTATGAAACAGCCTGTTGCCATCCATTAAAGAAAAGGAAAATCATACTGTTACTGGACAGGGACAAATTGTTTGAGGTATATCAGGTTATAAATTTACTTATTCCATATCCCCAGCCACAAGATGGCCTTGGAGTAATAGCCAAATACCAAGTTGAAACAAGGTATATAGCTATGAATGCAGCCAAGACAAAGTTTCTGATGTTAACAGCAGAAAAAAACTAGAAAGTGTAGAAACAATGCCTTGGGAACATGTACCTCACTGAGTTCTGTTTATGTGACCAGTGAGCATCGACTGTGTATACTTGAATTATTTCAGGATAATAGAAAGGGGGTTGAGGAATATTGCCAGGTCGAGTTATTAACCAATACAGTCCTACCAGAAGCAATCAGTATAAATGAGAGAGTTTGGGTAGTGGTTGCTCAGAAACCCACTGATCTCTCCAGGGTGTGTGCAGGAGAACCCACTAGGATAGTGAGGGTGAAGCCACCCTTAACCCTGATAAAATTACCTCTGGAGTGTTCTGTGATTGGCATGTCGATGACCCTACCCACATATTACCAGGTTGAAGAGAAAGTTGAAGAAAAGACTCAATAATAAAGTTGGTTGACAAAATCTTAAATAACTGCACACAATTATGGGAGCCAGTAATGAATAAATACCCTAAGGTCACGATAGAGTGAATACCAGAGTTATTAAAGCCCATAGATAAAATTAATATGGAGCAGTTAAAAGACAAATGAAATACTTTGGAAAAAGAAGATATGAATTGGAAGAATAATAAAATAATTTTGGTAAACTGGTCAGTATTTTTATTGGTTGTTGTTGCAGTGGAAAATAAGGAAATAGAGAAAGAAATAGAATAACGAGATCTCGGTGAGCATCCAACAGACGAAGAAGGGACTACCATCTGGCAATCCATATCTGAGCAGAATAGAACTTGCAGGGCAGGATGAGATCCAAACAAACCTGTCGGCAGGAACTGAAGAAGAACTGACTCCTGTCAAGAAGCCACTGAAACCTCCCCTTCCAGAGAGGAAGTTGGCAACAAAAAAGAAATAAGCACTAAGTGACACATACATAACCACACCCACACACACATCTTGAAAAAAAGAAGATAAAAGTACTTGTTATTCTTGCCAAAAGGGGTGTGAACCCTATGTGTTATTAAAGAGACTCTTACCACATGAAAGAAAAAAATTTGCATGTTATTGTATGGAATTAAAAGAAGACATTTTAAAATTATTGCACGAAATTACAAGTAAGACTTTTTGCCTCATTGCCTGAAATGAAAACAAAGAACATTTTTACATTATTGCCTAAAAAAAGGACATTTTTGCATTTGCATAGGTTTAGGAAAAAGGACACTTCTATTATGCATGGAAATTGTTTTCTTGTTAGTATTGCTTAAAACTAACACATTCAATGCATGTTTGCATGGAAATTTATTTTTCTTTTGGGTAGAGCCTAAAAATTAATACACATGCACAATAGTGCATCTGGTAGTTGTAGTGTCATTTATTTCATAAATGATAGGTGATGTTGGGAGTGATGTAACCCCATTTTCAGATGGCTGGTATTAATTTTAAGTGATTTTCAAAATGAGAATAGATTTTTCTAAAGTTGATGAATACAATAATTTTTGTCAGGTGAAGTAGTAAAAATTTTAACAAGTGGAAAATACAGGTGCGGAGTACAATGTGTACAAAATTATTGCGAAAAAAGCAAATTTATCAAAGCAATTCTAGTCAAAATATATGTCAGTGGGTTTTGACAATATGTAACCCTAGGTCAAAATGCAGCCTTGAGAATTTCCTGTGTACTGGATTACCAGGACAGTTGATAAGAGCCGGCAGACAATAAGAGGGAGTGTGTTTTTCTCCCATTTTATTGGAAGTTGAAATTGTTAAATGTTATTTTGAGCTGGTAAGAGTTATACAGTGAGGGAAATGGAAACCTTATACATTTCTTTCCCACATTGGTCTGGGTGCCTGTTTAACAAAATTAGTCAGGTCAGCTCCTGTGTCTTGGGGCAAGAGGTTGGGAAGAGATTTGAATGGCGAATTGAATAATATGGTCAGACTGAAACAGGCCTGCTGCTAGAAACAAGCAGGGAGAGAGAGAGAGAGATTGCAAATTCAACCAACTGGAAGTTGAATAAACCATTATCCCATAGAAATAATACATGAATATTATCGTGCTACTGAAATACCAGCCAACTGATATTTCATTATCATCACTTACTTTGATTTGCTTGTAATCTTGTAATTATTCAATATATATAAATATATATAAATATATATAAATCTACACCATGTTGTTTCAATCTTAAATCTGGTTTTCATTATATACCAATCCATCACATGTCTGGACCAACCTCACCAAGTGCTAATAAGCAGCCTTGCTTTGACTAATCTGAGATCAACAGCACAACGAAGGTCAGAGAGGTTAACTGGATGCAGGCAGGAGTCGTATTATACTTCTACTCTATCAGTTTCTTTTTTGTGCTTCCTGCCTGTGGAACTCACTTCTGTATACTTGCTTCCCTGATAGCTACAATCTCTAAAAGTTGCCATCTTCTATCTCCTTGACTCTTATCTTTCTCTTATCCTTTCTTCAACATCCCATGTACCTTCTTTTTCTTATCCTCTCTTTTCCTTCTCCTCTCACTGTAAGCCACTACGCACCAGTGCCAGTACTGCTTTGTTTGGGGGAAATTATTATAAAAAAAGACATGTGACACTGTAGATCAAGGAATGTTAAATGCTCCTGTGATTTCCAAAATGGAATCTCCCATCAATCTGCAGCCTAATGATAAAAAAGCATTTATTTTATACAATAAATACTTATTTTCAAATATTTTTTCTTTGTTAATGCACCTAATTCATTTTCATAAATCAAACATTACACAATTAAAGATAAAAATTAAACTAATGAATATATGTCAAGTATAGAATCAGAAATAGATAGTAAAGATGTTTGGAAAAAGTATTATTTTAGTTACAAAAATGTCATGTACTTGACTTCTTGCTAGAAAAAGTTACATTTAATTTATAGTTATAAAATATTTTAATAATTAAATGTAATTGTCCTGTTAAGCACCAAACAAGTTGCAAATAAAAGAATTTTTGGGAGAAAAAGTGATTATAGAATGTCAAAGCTCTTATCCAAATATTTCCAAAAACACAAAACTCTCTGGTGTGAAATTTACAGAGAAACAAACATTTATTACAATGGCAAAAATGTTTTCCACAATATACAAATTGTACAAATTACAATATAATCTTTGCACAAAATTTTCCTTAACTCACATTATCAAAGCAGGTTAACATCTCTTTCAAATACAAATCAGTTTTAGAAAACTATAGTTCCTGCAAAACGAATGCTTTATTTTAGAGCAATAGTTCATATAGATCAATTTCTTAGCAACAAAAAATATTTTACTTACTTTGAAAAGAACACAATTCAAAATGTTGCAGTTTCAAAGGTTGAAAGTAGAAATTCAAAGATGAAAGTGAAGAATGATGAGAAAAGTTTGACCTACCTCACTGCTTTTCAGGGGTTCTTTTGACAAATATTCAGATTTTTGAAACAGGCATCCTAAAGTTTGAGCTAAACACTAATATATTTATGAGAATTTAGAAGATGCTTCTTCATTAACAGTGAGAATGGAAGTAGTCTTTTCTCATCCCAGGTCAGCATGCACTCTATTTCTTTTCTTAACAGTAGCAGGAGACTTTACATGCTGAGACATTCAGACCATTCTGCTTGATAACAGCCTTTCACCCAAGTGGTCAAAATCATTTCTTAACATCAGCAGCCTTTCACCCAAGTATAGTCTACCCCTTTAAATCTTTGCAGTCCTCACACTCTCAGCAGACCTCAAGTGGAATGACTACATTGAATCCATTGCTAAATCCGCTGTTAAGAAGGTCGGTTCACTGTGCAGGGCCAGAAAGTGTTTCCAGTCTGAGTCTATCCTGCACATCTATCTCACTAACTCATATCCATTCTCTCAATCTCTTTTTTCCCTCTACTCCACCCCTATTCTTGGTATTCTCATCCGTCTTTTACCCTCCTTCCGAAATTTCCTATAACTTTTTTTTTAATCATATCACCCCGAGCAAGGCGGTAACGCCACTGAAGCGCAGTGAAAAGATTAGAAAAGAGAAAGCCGGAAACCACATCCTAAACAGGGAACAAGGGATGAACCTCTTCACCTGTTCAATAAACCCCCCTTTCTCATCACTTTCCCCTATGTAACCCCCTGCACAACAGTGGCAGTAGAATGCCTTGCTTGGGATGAGAAGATGTTTTTTTAAAAAAAGTCAGTTTTTTCTCATATAAAGCAAACATGAGGATCAAAACAAACTTTTAAACCAATTCCTTAGAAGGTCTATATTTTTCAATCTCACCCATGATGAGGATCATAACAAGATCCATGTCCATTTTCAGTTCAAATTTGGCTGGTTTTTGAAAACACCTACATTGAGCCTATTCTATAAACTCAAACCACAGAAAGTTTGAACTGTCTGGTTTCATTTTGGTAGTTTTTTAAAATCAAGTTGCCTATTTCTAACACTGTAAGTGTTCCTTATGCACACACGATAAAATAGTATTGACAGATCATGGATTTGAACCCTGGAATAGATATTTGGAGAATATCTTTGCGTGTATATTTTTCTTTTTCTTGGGAAGAACTAAGAAAGAGACAAAGAAAGAAATAGGCGCTGGGGGTGGCCAAGAGAGATAAGAGAGAGGTGAAACACAAGGCATTCACCAAATAACATCATCGATATGATGATATTTGAACATAGACCAGATGGAAGGCTTGCCTCCTGAAAGGGGAGAACTCTTTCTATTTCTTCTTTGTTTATTTCTCTCTCTCTCAGAGAAGCGATAAGATTGAATTGTTGGTTGTTTCTGAAAAAGACCACCCACATAAGGATGGAAATTACAATTAACGCTGGCAGGTAAGTGTACAAAAGCCAACAAAACCTTGTCTCGAGACCTCTAGATCGGCAGACATCAATGCAAAATCATAAGCAGGTGATTTAAACCAGATACACAAAATTGACATTAGACTTTTTATGGAGAAACATTCCGATCACTTACCGACCTGTGCCATATTGAAGCCTTTTTAACAAAAAGGCAGAATGGATTTGAAAAATGAGAGAGAAGAGACACTCACCATGCTAGAAAGCAGCTCAGCAGGCAGTTTAGATGAGAACGCTCTCTCACTTTAGTTTCTCTGTCCATCACTTCAAGCAGAAACCCAAAAGAAGGGGAGCATAAAAACTGTATTACCTCTAACAACAAATAGTCATAGTAGCAGCAAGTAATTTGTGAACACTGAAAGAAGTTGGATTGTATTTTTCTTATTAATTCTTTTTCTCTCTCTCTCTCTTTTTGCGTACAAAAAGTTACAAATATAGTCATTATTTCATATAGCCTGGCCTTCACAACTGTCTTGTTAACTTTTTTTGTTCTTGTCTGTTTCCTTTACTCTTTTTCTTACTTACTCTCTCTCTCTCGCTTTTGTTGTACAAAGAGATACAAATATAATCCTTAGTTCACATAGACTGGTCTTTGCTACTGTCTTGTTATCTTTTTTTTTGTTCTTGTCTGTTTTCCTTATTTCTGCATTGTGCACTCAACCGTCTCTTGATTTCAACTGTCAAGGAATGCAGCACAAAGACTACTCTTGACTTCTTAATTTACCTTGAGATCAGAAATCACAATGTGGTAGGGGAAGTGAGGGATTTTGACAGATCATTAACATCTTCGATCACCTTGGGATGGAATGGAAGCAAACAGCTGCAGACTCAGGTGCAACTAACTTATGGCCAGTTAATGTATACAACACACATACATGCAAGTCTGAGACTGGAGGGTGGAATGGTTCATAAATTTCTTCATCAGTTTTCATTCACGCTTTTTTTATATGAAACATTTTGTTTCATTGAGGTGGTTTCTTTTTCAAAGAAACTATTAGCAAATATTTAATTTAAAGTGATTTTTTGGAAGAAAATGAGAACATTCAATCTCTTATGCTGAATATTATGTAGGGTGCAAAAGAAAAAACAAGACTCTTACACTGGTGTGAAATTTGTAAGAAATTTACAAAATGACATAAAAATAATAATAGCACAGAATACAAAATTTTAAAAATCATCTTGCACAAAATTTTATTTTGTGTACCTAACACTTCGGCAAGATAACAGTTTTAACATACAATTATGTTAAGAACTTAAAAGACAACAATTATTATCAACAAAATATATAAATATATATGATAAAAGGTACTGAGAAGGTTGACAATTCAGTGTCTTTTGTGTTTCTGATTTGTTTAGACAATAGTTCAGGTTTTGCAAATAAAATTTTGTTTTTTTATAAAAAGTTCAAAATAAGGGTTAATGCCACTAATTTTGTGACAAACTTTCACAAACAACTATAGAAAGATAATCATATATTTCTCTAAATTTGTAGAATTGTCTACTTTCTGCTTTTATTTATTTTCTTCTATGACTTACCTTTTCTTTCTTCTACTTTCTTTTTATAGTAGGCAGCATCAACAGTTTTTCTTTTGTTCAGATTCAAGAACCAGGTAGCATCATCTTTGTGAATGCTGAAACCCTTCTGCTTTATTTTTTCTTCTTCATCAAATTTCAGCTTCCAGGACCAGCCAATATCTTCTTTGTGATTGCTGATGTTTTTCTGGTCTAAGACCAACCAAACAGCTTAAATAGCCACAGGTCAGTTCCAATTTGAATTCGAAATTTAATACCTATGGGGTAGAATTTACTTTTGTCATTGGTTAAAAACATAGCTTTTTAAGCTACACCTGTTCCTAAAATTTATTTTGGCAGATTTTGAGATCATTAGAATTGAACCTTTTTTTTTTCATAACATTTTGTATATCAACTATCAGTCTTGACATTTAAGAAAGTGTAATAAACAAATACTATTTTTTTTTTTATTTACCCTCTGTTTTTTTCATATTCTAGTACCCTACTCTCTGACAAATAAAAATTTATTATTATAGTTTGGCAAATATCATTAGGTTTATAAAAATCAAATGTGACAATTTTTACATCTCACCTTAGCAACAATTTAATCTTTGCATGTAATGTTTCTAAAGATTTTGAACAAACTAAACATAAAAGAGGATCTGAGAGTTAATTTGAAAAAAAGTGTTGAGTGGCTAATATTTCTAAATATTTCAAAAACGCCTAAGCGCACATATTTAGGGCCTCAAATTGTGCCAAATTCAGTGGAGCCTATCATGTGATAAAAAAGTGTATAAGTTCTTTAGTGTGAAGCTAAATCTTTAGTGAGGAACTTGAATTTTGAAGATGCAGGTTTCATAAACCTTTCCTGAACAATTTGAGACTTCAAGAATACCACTCATCACATTGATGCAAGAAGAGCAAACCATTTCTCAGTCATTCATCCCTAAACCGCAACATGAAAGTTTAAAAGTTAAAAATAAATTTTAACACTGATGCAAACTTTCATCTCAACAAAATTCAATATTTGAAGTTTCAGCGCAAATCGACCTGCACATGAATATTCTTCCACCAAACATAATATCATACATCAACATCTAACAACAAAATTGAAATCAACTTTAAAATTTTATTTCAGTAACCAGCTACAACTAAAGGTAGATAACTTTTGACATTTAAATTCTCGTTTACAAGATTTGAATATTATTGAACTATTATGTACAAACAACAAATCTACATAACGAACATTCATTTAATGACTAAAATTCTTGCTTGAATCAGAACTTTGTAATTTACATTAATTATTCAACATCTTCTTCAGACAACCAAACTTGTTTTGGTTTAATGAATTAATTTTGCCCTTGCAATAAAACAAAAACAAATTCTTCCTAAAATATTTAATTTGTTCAGTTTCATGTATTGTTAAAAAGAATTTTCTTTTTGATTTATGCTTGTTTATTATTCAGTCAATGTCCTTGTGCCTTACAAATAAAAATGTTATTTTCACGAAGCCAACACAAAAATTTCTGATAAATAGATTTTGTTGAATATTCCACAACTCAACTGTGACAGCAATATAACTTGCTTATATTATATAAGTTATTTTTTATATAATTTTCTTAATTAGTTTTTATTACACTTCAACTTTTTTATTAAAATAGTTTCTATTACGTTTTACCCAATAATCCCAAATTTATTCTCATTATTGAATTTACCGTTTAAAAATGATTTTTATTCAAATCAAAGGCATTCTTAAATGTTATGAATGCTAGTAAAATGAATATAATATTGTTGCCCATTTAAAACCTTCTTAATCTATTTATTTTTTCTGCTTTTAGTTTTAAAAGCAATACGACTAATTTTTCTTGAGATCTCAACCTATTGATCTGTCCTTGTGTGAAATTATTGAAGAAGCCTATTCTGTGAAAAAATTTTAAAAAATCATTTGCTAAAATTTAATTTAAAACGAAAATCACTTGAACTGATTTGCAAAATTGGTTATTTCGTTAAAAGAAAAAATATTTTGTGTAATTATTTTACAAAACTATTAAAAACAAAAAAAAATGGATCCTTGCTACTCAGTGTCTCTTCTAGACAAAACAGTAAATTTGATTCTCGCTGGGTGCTCTATTTTTATGAAGTCATGCTCTATTGCAACCTAATGACCTTATTATTGTTGGTGACTTGTGTTATATACGGCATTTGTGTTTTATTGTGCACTTGTATCTGATGATTGCAGCCTTGTTCTATGGTTATGAGATTTATTTTGGGGACCTTGTGTTGTAATATTTTATTGAAGCCATGTGCTCAGCTGCTCTTTTATGAAGAACTTTCTCTCAATGTCAGAATGTGCGTAATTATTTTGTTCTTGCGCTTAGGATTTTATGTTTTTTTGTAATTGTGAACTTCGCCCAAAAATGTCAATATTTTTATTTCAATTATTTTTTTTGTGATTTTCATAAAAATATCAAGTTTTATTTTTACCTATTTTAAATTGGAATAAGTATTAAAAAAACAAGTTAAAATTGTAACAAAGATATAAAAAAAATGTAATCTCGAATCTTTTTTTTTAATCAACTTTCGTTAAAAAGCAAAAGCTAAGCAATGTCAAAAAATTTATAGTTCTGGTAAACGAAAAACTTTCAGTTTATTTGTTTATAATATTAAATTAAATTTAATATCCATTTTTAAATGTTTCAATAAAAGAAAGTTTTAAAATATTCAGTTTGAGAAAAAAAAGTATGTTTCCTCGTAGTCTCCGTCCAAAACAACAAACAAAACAAAAAGAATGCGTAAAAATAAAATTATTACTTTTTAAAAAGTTTTAAGACAGATATAAACACGGTGAAAACGATTATTTATTCGTTTTTATTTAAACAAAAATATAAAACGTGTAAATAAAAAAGCCCAAGTAAGAAAAGTTGTCTGAAAAATAAAGATTTTTTCTTTTAACTTTTTTCCGAGGAAAATGTCGGACAAAGTTGCTATATTTTCTATGGGTGATCATACGTACAATATAATTTTTATAAACTTACAATATGTATATTTTTGTATCCTTTTCTTAACAATTTAATCTTTTAAAATTATTTTTTAAAAAGTATATACATGCTTAGACTTTAAGTGTTGTTTTACTATTTTTTTTTTAGTATTAAATTATATTTTGTTTTGAAATTTGAATCATAACAAAATCCACTTTCACGATCATTTTCATACAAATTAAAACTAAATTTAAAGTGTACCAAAAAGAAAACTGTACTGTTAAAATAGGAATAATTGAATATTACTGGATTTATTTCACTTAGGTAAAAATTAAATTAAAACAATTGTTTGATAAAAATCATTGTGTAGTACACAGTGTATCACTGTACTGTTGATGCAAAATTTGTAATTTATACTTTATATTTTAACTTAAAAATGTACTCATGAATTTAAAAGAATATTTTTGAATACTCTTCTTATATTCCTGCTGTTTTTAAGATCAATTTTGTTGATTAGATTGAAACTTCGAATTTTAACTAAAAGCCAAAAAAAAGCTGAACACTTGTTGGAAGATTAAATGTAAAAACTTCAGTTTTTTATCTTTGGAAGAAATACCTTACTTTCAACATTTTTATATCCCTTTTTTGAACTTAGAGGTGTATTTTCTTGAAAGTTTTCTGTTCTTTTAAATCATTAAATCTGATTAGCATGAATTTGCACGTCGAATATGAATTTCTCTGCAATGCCAGTCATTAACTTCACTTCCGTTACTGAAGTTCAGTATATCTGTCCACTTAAAATCCATTGTATGTGTAAAAAAAAAAAAAAAAGAATGAAGTGTATACACCAGGAAAATAAAATATAAATGTACAGAAATATATCAAAGACATATTTATGCAAAAACATTACATAAAAACTGACAGTGGCGCATTTTTTCTTTTTTGTATTTTCATCTTTACTGTTTGTGCGTGTGTGTTTGTGAGATGTATTAATACATTAACTCCTTAGTCCTTTGTAACTATAAAGAATAATCACATTTCAATAAATCATTGGATTTGCGACTACTAGCAATCATAGTTCTGCCATGTGTACCATTATAGATAAGCAAACTAAATGTTTTGTCTAGTTTTTTACTTAACAATTGTCCTGCAGGAGATAGCGTTCCCGGGACCGTTAATCACATGAACAATATATATATATATATATATATATATATATATATATATATATATATATATAATAGAGAATTGATTTTCCATGTGGCACAAGGTCGAAAGAAAGGGACACCCAGTGAGGATTGAACTCACAGAGAGAGAGAGAGAGGTTTGTCACTTAACTGAGCAGAGTTAGGTCAATATTTGAATTTTGTTTAAGATGTTTTTACCCTTCAGGGCTTTCGTTTATTAATGCTCTATCTCCATCTCGATATCGACATTTTATAACAAAAAAAATCTACTTGCAAAAAATGAATTTCTGTAAACCATTGAAAAAAACACCAATCTTGGCAGTAAGCATCATCACAACTTAACACTATATGTATGTCGAGATGAAGAGTACCAAACAGGTTTAGAATCCTGAGTTCTCCAGCATTTACTTTTTAAAAAAGTGCTCAGTACAATGCAGAGTGTAATATAATTTAATTATATATATATATATATATATATATATATATATATATATATATATATATATATATATAAAGGATTAATTCAAAGATGTTGAATGGCCATTTCGATATGAAGATCCCCACGGGGGACGACACATCACCTCAGCAACAGAAAAAACCTTTCAGAAACTGGAGAAAAATTAGTCTACTTTTCCTTTTTAAATAGATTGCAAAGAAATTAAAAAATAAATAATAAAATAAAATAAAATAAAAATAAAAATAAAGGGAAAGAAAAAGAAAACGAAAAAGAAAAAGAAAAAGATAGAATAAAATCAAATAAATAAGAAAAGAAAAAAAGTTGACATCGTCTGGGTTCACAAAAAAAAGGGAGAATGTAACTAAAAATTAACAGACAGCCGTGTTAAATCGACGCAAGTTTAAGCAACACGGAAAAAAGGTGGTAAGAGAGATAAAAGAAGGAAGGGAGGGAAAAAGAAAGAAACTAAAGAAAAAAAATTTTTTTTAAATATTACAGACGCTGGACAAATTCAAAAACCTAATTTCCCCAAAACGTTGAAGTATTAGAAAAAGGCCTTTACTTAAAAAGGCATAATTATTAATAAAAGGGAATAAAAAGATATAGGATTTAAAATAAAATTATTTTTAAAAAAATTAGGTCATTTGAAATTAAACTAAATAAAGACAACACTAGGTAAAAAAAAAAAAAAAAAAAAAAATTACAATTATTATATACATACCTATAGAAGTACACACATACATACATATATATACACACACAATTCTACCAATAAGAATACATATATACATACACATACACACACATACATTCAATTTATTACACACTTATATACATATACATGCGCATACACACATATATATATGTGTGTACACACCTATATACAAAAAATTCATATACACATAATATACATGTGATGCACACATACACACACACACACGCACACACACACACATATATATATATATATATATACATATTCCATATGCACTCACACACATACATATTAATGAATATTATGAAAAGGAGCATTTAAATAGCTAAAAAAATTTTTTTCAAAATTACATATAGCCCACATACATAAATACATATATACATATATATACATATATATACAAATATGCACATCCACACACAAACATACACATATACATAAAAAAAAAAAAAAAAATTAAAATTAAAATTAAAAAAATTTTTTAAAATATTAAAAAAATTATAGAAAAATTTAGAATTTAAAAATTAAAAATTAGCAGTTAAATTTTAAAATCCGCCCTATGGCGGCACTTGTTTATAAATTCCCTCCTAAAGTTCAAAAGTAAGTCCTGATGAGGATACTTCAAAATCAGAATCTTCTCCAATAAACACAGACGACACCTATCACGAAAACTTTTAGGAGTACAAGCTGAGCCTATTAATTTCCAGCTGATTATAGGGTCCTGCCCTTCCTCCTTCATTTCCCAGAACCTACGTGATAGTGCCGTCTGGAATCTCTGTTTAGGATTCGAAAACGAGTACCTGTGATTATAAAGCCTCTGTTTGAAAGAGCCCGCGGACATGCCAATATAGGTCCGGTAATTGTCCTTGTTATTAGATGGAGAAATGTGGGCTTCATAAATTACATGGGTGGATTTACATTTGCCTTGCACCGGGCAGGCATCCACCGAATAACAATTGCATATGTCGACAATTCCGAATTTAGCTTCCGTATTATTTAGGTTCATTAAAATTTGTTTGTTGTGGGAATTAATTATATTATCTATATTTGAGGTGCAAGAATAACTAATTTTTAGGGTGAATCTATTAAAAATTTTATTTAAGGGATTGTTATTATTATTAAAATGTTTATCGATTAATCTGAGAAAATACTTACCAATATTTGTATTAGTTAGCTTACAATAAGGAGGGTTAAACCAAATTATCTTCTTTTTCTACATTTTCGGGTGTTTTTAGTTTTTGATGATTCTGGGTTTATAGCAGGCTTATCATACTTTAACTTATTAACAAAACCGCTTTTCTGAAGGGCCTTATCGTAAATTTCTTTGCTTGCATTGAAAATTTTTATATTGGAAGATAATTGGTTAACCCTATTATTTACTATCTTGGGTATTTGTCTTATAATATTCTTGGGGTGGTTGGATAAACTATTTATATAGGTGGGAGAACTATTTTCTTTGAGAAAGGTTTGGTAGGAATCATCATTTAAGTTAAGGGTGATATCTAGATAGTTTACAATTTTGAGATTAGAAGTAACCTCAACCTTAAAACCAAGAAAATTTAGGGCTCTGATAATTTTCTTATGTATTCTATTAGTGTAAGGCCCATTGGAATTGGGAATATATATCAGTCCATCATCCCGATATAGGCCTATTAGTTTAGGGTCTAAAAATCTACCTAAAATATCTAAAATATAAATGCCTATTAGATCTGCTACCTGGGCAGAATCATAGGCTCCCATAGGGACATCAAAACTATCTTCAGGCCCTTTAGTCCAAGTAGAACTATCAAAGGTGAGAATAGATTTTCTAGCTCCCAGTATAATTCTATAGTCACAATCCGAAATATTAACATAACCCCTAGCAAAGTTTAAACAATCCACAAGAAGTTTTTTTTATATAGAGGAATAGAAATCCACAATATCAAATTTAAGGAAAGTGGATTTAGATTTGTCATTGATATTATCAAACCATTTTATGGTATCTAAGGAACTCTTCCAAAGATTCAGTTGTAAATTAGATTGTAACTTCTCTATTAAGTTCTTCAGAACCACCCTAGAAACTATGCCTAATTCACTCTTAGTGGGATTAATTAGTCTAGTTTGTAATTTATTTTGGAAATTAGGCTTGTGGTCCTTAAATAAAATGTAAGCTTCTTTGGTAGAAATTTTTCCAATTCTATCACTAATATTTAGTTCATTTGCAAATTTAGCCATATCGGAGTTAATTTCCGATAAAATTAGGTTACCTCTGTCTATTTTGTAATGACTAGTTATATTATTTTTAAGGATATTTAGGTAATTGGTGGTATTACACTTGTAAATGTTATTTGATTTGTCCGATTTAATCCATAGGTCTTTGGAATTCTTTAAGGTATTAATGTTCGACTTTAATAAATCCTGGAATTCATTTGAAGTACCCCGGAACTTGATTTTGGGGATCAAATTAAAAAGGTCTTTTTCAAACGAGTTTAAAAATTTGCATACCGGTGGAGTTCTTAGAGTTTTTAAATCAAAGCACTCTGTAGAATCAGGAGAAGAATCCGTTGAACGCAGGTAAAAGTAGGCTTTCCATCGAAGCCTCCTCACAAAACTTTCAATTTTTTCCGTAAGATGAAAGGAATCCAGATTAGGAAAAGGAATATTCTTCAAAGAATACTCCGGGGTAAATTTCTCCATAGGAAAGGTGGTGTTGTATTGGTAGAAAAAATCCGGGAATAAACCAAGAGAGCTCAACTACCAAAAGGTAGGAGCAAAATATTTTAATTCAGATACTTCAATCCAAGGGAAAAAAGCAGGAAGGTAAATTCCAAAAAACCCGATAGGCTCAGCTTGTACTCCTAAAAGTTTTCGTGATAGGTGTCGTCTGTGTTTATTGGAGAAGATTCTGATTTTGAAGTATCCTCATCAGGACTTACTTTTGAATTTTAGGAGGGAATTTATAAACAAGTGCCGCCATAGGGCGGATTTTAAAATTTAACTTCTAATTTTTAATTTTTAAATTCTAAATTTTTCTATAATTTTTTTAATATTTTAAAAAAATTTTTTAATTTTAATTTTAATTTTTTTTTTTTAATGTATATGTGTATGTTTGTGTGTGGATGTGCATATTTGTATATATATGTATATATATGTATATATGTATTTATGTATGTGGGCTATATGTAATTTTGAAAAAATTTTTTTAGCTATTTAAATGCTCCTTTTCATAATATTCATTAATATGTATGTGTGTGAGTGCATATGGAATATGTATATATATATATATATATATATATATGTGTGTGTGTGCATGTGTGTGTGTATGTGTGCATCACATGTATATTATGTGTATATGAATTTTTTGTATATAGGTGTGTACACACATATATATATGTGTGTATGCGCATGTATATGTATATAAGTGTGTAATAAATTGAATGTATGTGTGTGTATGTGTATGTATATATGTATTCTTATTGGTAGAATTGTGTGTGTATATATATGTATGTATGTGTGTACTTCTATAGGTATGTATATAATAATTGTAATTTTTTTTTTTTTTTTTTTTTACCTAGTGTTGTCTTTATTTAGTTTAATTTCAAATGACCTAATTTTTTTAAAAATAATTTTATTTTAAATCCTATATCTTTTTATTCCCTTTTATTAATAATTATGCCTTTTTAAGTAAAGGCCTTTTTCTAATACTTCAACGTTTTGGGGAAATTAGGTTTTTGAATTTGTCCAGCGTCTGTAATATTTAAAAAAAAATTTTTTTCTTTAGTTTCTTTCTTTTTCCCTCCCTTCCTTCTTTTATCTCTCTTACCACCTTTTTTCCGTGTTGCTTAAACTTGCGTCGATTTAACACGGCTGTCTGTTAATTTTTAGTTACATTCTCCCTTTTTTTTGTGAACCCAGACGATGTCAACTTTTTTTCTTTTCTTATTTATTTGATTTTATTCTATCTTTTTCTTTTTCTTTTTCGTTTTCTTTTTCTTTCCCTTTATTTTTATTTTTATTTTATTTTATTTTATTATTTATTTTTTAATTTCTTTGCAATCTATTTAAAAAGGAAAAGTAGACTAATTTTTCTCCAGTTTCTGAAAGGTTTTTTCTGTTGCTGAGGTGATGTGTCGTCCCCCGTGGGGATCTTCATATCGAAATGGCCATTCAACATCTTTGAATTAATCCTTTTTTATGGAGCTCTCTTCCTGTATCATTTTTTAATATTAAAATAAATTTTTAATATTAATTAGGATCGGGTTTTTTGGAATTTACCTTCCTGCTTTTTTCCCTTGGATTGAAGTATCTGAATTAAAATATATATATATATATATATATATATATATATATATATATTAAAAACAGAAATAGGGCTTGTTCCAAGGAGAGAAATTGGTATAGAAGAAAATAGTGCAAGAATACGTGAAAGTTTTATTTAAATTGTAGATTTATTGTTGTTATTATTATTAATATTACTTGTTTTTGTATGATAGATATATTAAGTGTCCCTAATGGTATTTGTGTCACTACATGTGTTTCGTGTCTAGAGTTGACTCTATTCAGGCGAATAAACTTGTGACTTCACATATCTAGATCCATTTGTTTTTCTGCTAGCCAAGGTATTATATATAAATAGATAAGTCAAGTGGTAAGCAGGTCAGAAAGTTCGTAAGCATGCATGCATGATGGGTTTCTTTCACACTTGCATGTTAAATCTCTCCTTTTATTGGCTATAAAAAAATTTTTTACTGACTTGCAAAATTTGATTTTGTATTTATACTTCAAAATTGTTTTCAGTAATTTTGATTAAATTCTATTCTACAGGTCATCTAGTTCTTTTTATTTTTTTATTTTTTTTTTAGAATAGTATTTGAATTTAGTGTGGGTGTGTGTTTTTTTTTATCGCGTTTGAATTTCGTGTATGTGTGTGCGTGCGTCTTAGGTTTTTCCTGTTGTTTTGTTGTGGGGAGGCTTGTATTTTTATAAATATTTCTTCCTGCATCATGAGTATGTCATAAGCTACATTTTAGTAGATAGGCATTACACTGAATTTACCAGTTGAAAATCTGTGGTTTAAGTTAAAGAAAGCAATACATGCAAGAAACCTAGATAATATCAAGCAATTATAGGACTTTTACTGAGGAGAATGGTAAAAAATTAATGCCCACTACTGCCAGAAATTTCTTCAAAATTATAGGAAAAGACTGCTCGACATCAGGACTTCAAAAGAAGGAGCTACCAAATATCAAATGTATATTAATGAATATATAGTTTAATTAAAGTTTGCTGATTATCTCAAAAAAAGGAATTTTTTTAATGTTGGGGTTCACTTAATTTTGCATAGCACTGTCATACAAAACAAAATAATAATAAACTAAAAGTTGAAGGTGGAATTTAGTCTGTCACATTTAATAATCGTCACAAAGAATACATAGGAGAAACCTTGAGGAATTTAAATAAAAGATTATACAAACACAAAAGGGATCATTTACAAACACACTCAATGCTTTAGTTGCTCACCATAATGAGTCTGGCTATAATTTCAATTTAAAAAATGCTACTGTACTTAAGAGAAAGTAATTTGATGCATTTAGTTTCTCACAATATTCCACTATACTTGGCGGATCTTCTAGTATCACAGTGAAGGATACGTAATAATAAAAGTGATAAAAACAAACTAAATGGAATTGGTTAGACTATCTACCCAAACATACCTTTAAAAAAATTAAAATTTTAAATTTTAAATTTCAGCATTGCCTCAACTTTTGTGCACATGTGTAGTTTCATTAACGGAAACATGTTTCATCCAAAACATGTTGTATATATATTGTTTAGAATATATTTATGGAGAAATAGTGCCCAATATCAGAACAAATCATTTGTAGATTGTAGGCTGAATGGACATAGGAATCAATACTGCATAGTAATTGTCAGTTTCACAACTCATGTGGTCTTCAGATCAAGTAATGCTACTTTTGCAGGTTCTATAAAGTGGCCATTGAGGAAAGTGGGGGAAGCAAAAAATAGACATTCTTTTTTTTTTTTTAATCCAGATTCAAAAGAAAAAATACCTGTCACAACATAATGAAATAGAGGATTTTGGGTAGGACCTAACAAACATAATCAAACACATGAAATTTGATAATTATGTTGATGAATTTGAAAGAAAGTTAAGAGTTCATAAACAAAACAAAAGATTTACCCAATATCTTTGTCTCTGTTGATAAAACTGGAAATATATAAAAGTTAAACTCCCAGATCACAGCAAGTCACTTAAGAGAAACTTAACCAAAGTATGCAGGAAAACACACAAAATAACAGAATGCAAAATGAACTTTAAAACCAAAGAAATGACATAAAAACACAACTTAGTTGATTGTATACACTGTCTCTCACAACCACCAGCATTTGTGGCAAGTAGATAGGTAGTAGTAAAGCATACTGAAATATACTCTTTACTCATAGAGTGACAGAGAAAATCTCTCTCTTTTTCTCTCAACACAAACATTATTTCCCTTTTTCTATTCTTCCATATTTCTGGTAACCTAGTATAACCCTGGTAACCATAGATAGAACTCAAGACATAGTGCATGTGAGTTCGAGTCAGCTGTCAGAGATTCAATCAACACACCAACCAGCCAAATGAAGACTACCTCTGTGCAAACCAGAGATGTGCTTAAATAATCTTCACAAAAATAATATACAAAAAGTAAGAAGAAAAAAATCAAGGAATGAATTCATGAGTACAATCCACACACTCAAATACCCAGAACATAATATAACGTACCACAAGCAGTAATCTGATACTACATTCTACCTGACACACACATAGAAGAACTAATATGCTATATTTACATGAATATACATATACACGGAAGAAAAACTCTTTATGATCTGAACACAGCAATGCATATATAATAATGAACATCCACATGAATGCCACAATGACTGATACAAGAAACATACCAAAGAAACAAAATACAGAAAGGACAGAAATGGTAGTCATTCATATAATAAAATATGCAACCTTATGAAGTCAAAAATAAAATAGTCATATAGTTAACAAAACCAGGCCTTTACTCATTTATTATCTCAACCTTGTCTATACCATACATTCATCCTACTAATAGGCCATTAAGAAAATTCCAGAGCTAAATCAACAGGCAGACTAATAAACATAACTAAAAGAAAAATAGTAAAAATAAATAAGATTATATGGGAAAAATAACTCTGGAATGAAAAGAATTGTAGGTATAAATCATAGGAAAAACACAAAATCAGTAATAGACAGTTTATGTAACAAAAATATATATATAACTGTGAACTCTCAGCTTGATATTAAAGATTTTTATCCATCTGTAACTGAATATATATTAGATAAAGCACTATGACTAGCAAAGGAATATACAAAATTTCCAACTGGTCAACAAAAAGTTGTAAAACACTGCCAAAAATCATTGTTATTTGACAACACAACAACATGGCTTAAAAAGTTAAGAGAGAAAGCATTTGACATATCCATGTGATATTATGATGGAGTAGTTATTTGCAAACTGGTAGTAATATATGTGCACTAGACATATAAAAAAGGGTTATTAACAAAGATAATACAAGATTGTACAGTGATGAAATGTTAATTTTCTTATAAAATTATGACAAAAAGATTAAAATCTGAAAAGAAATTATCAAAATTATCAAATAGTTTTAAATTTGATATTTAAAAAAACTTGAAACAGATAGATTTTTAGATGTGACCTTAAACTATCACAAAATTCATAAAATCAATCAATAACTCACCTCGTAATCACACCCAATGATCAAACACATTCCATTCTCTACCAGTTGCAGATTATCTGGCAATTCATCAAATGAAACTATCTTCAACAAATCCAGAAATGAGTATGAAATAGCACTGGAACGCAGTGGTTTTGCAGTAAAACTTACATTTACACCAAACAGAACAAAAAACGTCCAACAGGAATAAAAACATATAGTAACACTCACCATATGATAATGATGTGAAAACATATATAGGTAAAATCTTCAAATTCAGGGGCAATTCCTCAAATTAAGTAAACTGCACAAAATATTCAACAGAAATACTCAAAAGTGCCTATGTCTATACCAAAACTTTCTACAAATCATAAAAATATCACAATAGAAAAATCACCAGTGCATTATAAACACCCACAATCTCCACATGTAACTGCAGAATAAAGTAAAAATAACCATTAATTGGTAACTAACCACAGTCTAATGTAATATTCCCAACTACAGTTAGATAGAAAATAAAAAATAAATAAAGACATACATATAGGAATAACTGAATGTCTTACAAAACATCATTTAGCAACAAAAAATATGCTAAAAATACAATCTTATCAAAATGTACATGGAACTCAAAAACACAAACCAAGCCTCCCCCAAAAATAACATGGAAATTAAGAAAAACAGCATTAGCTTACAATAACACCCAGAACAACATAACCCTTGTCTAGAGGAGAAAATAAACAACTCAAAACTAATGTCAGAGTTCAATTCAAAATGCATATACATAAACAAATTCTTATTACTCTACAAGATCATTCCTGCAAATAAACCAAAACCATTAGTTCTAACTGGGAAGGCCAGATTTTTCCTTCTGAAACTTTCCTTAATTTACTAGTGGACAATATGTAGTGCCAGAAAAAGTAGTTCTGACACTTGATGTAAAGATAGCTTGAGATGTGAAACTGATAGTCACCATGCAGTGTTCCTATATTCTCTGTAATCCTCGCTCTATACATACATATATAATGTTACATACATACATCAAATGCCTATAATAGATAATGGAAGCAATTGGTTATCCCAATGACTTTCCATACTCGCCTCCACTCATGTGGTCATGTGAGACACCACAAGCTGTAGTGCGATTTTTGCTTCCAGCATACATGCATGTGTTCGCCAATCTTCCATACAAACAAAATTGACGACTACTACTATTGTTTGCCCGCAAACTGCTTAATACACCCAATACAATTGTCATCTTAGATAATGACTGATGTAAGCCGAAATCTCATAAAGGATTAAATAAAAAACATATCAATATTGTGATTTTCTTTCCTCTTTCAACAATAATGCTATTAAGCTTATCAGATGATATGAAAAAAATTTACATAAAATCAATAAAACTTGTCTATATTATTTAATGAAACATGCATTAATGAAAAAAAGCTGCCTAAATGACACACAATTTCATACACACACACACATATATATATACATATATATAATAGGCTGGTTAATGAAATCTGAGGAATAAAAAAGACAAAATGATAACAATATTGGTAATAAGACTGATAATGTTTACTATAAGACCGATAATGTTTACCATATTTTAACTTTTTGACTAAATTGAAGCATGAAGAAAAATATTTTGAAGTCGAAATTTCCAAACTCCTAGGCCCTTTTTTTTAATGAGATGAGGAATAAACAAAGAAGTGGGACTCACTTGTGTGGGGAATGTTGTTGTTGGTTAGAGGGTTCTCTGTCGAAACTATATTCTCTGAATAAACCCAAATCACTGTTTAACCCTCTAATATGTGTTTCTATTTTGAAAATGTATTTTAACTCTTAGCTGTGTGTGTGTGTGATTATTCATATTTTTGAAAAGTCAATCAATAAAATTAACACAACATATATTTGTCTTTTGTAAGATTTGGCTTATATATATATATATATATATATATATATATATATATATACACACACAAATCTTTTGTGTGTTTATATATATATATATATATATATATATATATATATATATATATATATTGTATGTTTAGGCTTTCTGATTGCAGTAAATCAGTTTTTTTGCATAATAGATTTTCTTTAAAATTAGTTGTAGTTGATATTTCTTATAAATTTGGTCATTCACTTTTCACAAAGTTTTTCATTAAAAGTTTGTATAGTGTGTAAGAATGTAAAAGTCTTTCAAATTTGTAATATTCTATATCCTATTTAGTCAGTCAGGTAATGGATTCTTAAATTGCAGCACAAATGCGAAAGGTTTTTGCAGTATTTCCAGGTCTTATAATTAAGAATAACTTAAATCTTAAGTTATCTCCCTTTAACTATTTTTTTCAAATTTTACTCCTTAAGTCAATGGCAAATTATATTGGTTTTCTTTCTTATTTCATAAGTTATCAAATTTATTTTTATTTATTTAATTTTTTTTTATTTCGTTTTTATGTTTTATGATACATTTTTCTTTTTTATCTTTCTTTATTTCTGAGATGAGGCACTTTAATTATTTACACTATTTACATTGTTCAGACTCTTTGTTGCCATATTCACAACTTTTTCGACCGTTGTGCATTCCAGCCTTAATCAGGTATTTGGAATTTCAAACTGAACCCTTTATTTCATCCACCAAGGTAGATTGTTTTAGTTCCACGTCTCATGTCTCTTTGAGATATTTCAGTATGAGTTATTTCAGTATTCCTTTTAATCAACTCTTTAGATTTTTGTTCACCTCTGCTGTAGCCAGTTATTGAATTCAAGTCACAGGATTCAACCAGTGATTTTACCTCCTTTCTTTCTTTTTCCATTATTCTTCTATTTGTTTCAACATTTATCAATTTATTCATTTTAATATATTTGTTTAATAGACTGAAATTTCACAGTACCATCTTGCATAAAGTTTGGAAGTTTTAGAAGTGTTTTCTAAAATTAAACTGCTTTTTATGTTTGTTTGTATATACCCTTTAAGGATTATTTGTGAAAAAGTGATTATTTCAATTTATTTTGATGAAAATCATAACAGAATATAAATGGTGAATTTCAAACTGTCTATACTTCAATGAGGGAAAAAGTGCTGCAGAAGCATAGTAAGAGATTACTTAATCTTATGATAATGAGACAGGAGGTGCAAACATATATACAAACAGAATTTTAAAACTTATAGATTAAAAGATTGAAGAGATAAAGAAAAGAAACATATGAACTTAATATCTGAAGCAGTCAACATTTTCAAGTCTTACAGAAAGATTACATTGTGGTAATAATGAACAAAGGTTAGATTTGTACTAACAATACCATCATTATTTTATTTTTGTGGTTGACCCCATTAGTACATATTTTTGTTTGTTTAGGTGAACTTTTTTTTTTACCTTACATGTATTTTGGTGTTTAGGTTGTAGAAAGTTTCATATGAATTGTTCCAGTATTTACATGTGTCGATTGTTCCTTTTAATTAGTTCTTGATTTTCTGTATTTCTTTTCTTGTATGGAGATTATTTTTAACTGTTATCCTTTCAGCTTTGGTGGTTGTTGAATTTCCTATGACTTGAAGTGTAGCTCCCATGCACACACATGTATGTGTCAGGGAGCAAGGCAAAAAGCAAAAAAAAGCAAAGATAATTACACACATGATTTTATTGTTTTATACTCTCGTAATGCTTATGCATTTCTGCTTTGACTTTGGCGAGAACATTAGTGATTGGTTGGTTTTCGCATGACATCAATTGACCAAGTACGCTATGTCTGGGTTATAGAAAAATAAAGAAAGGATGTGTTGTGTAGAGAGAAAAAAAGAGAGTTAGTTTCTCTATCATTCTATTTGTTAAAAGGAAAGGGTATATTTCAATATGCTTACTACTATTCACCACAAATCTTTTGGATTGCATTTCTGTCTGTGATTTTCTGTATAAATGCAATGAAAATGTATCCTTTTCAAGCAAATTATGATGAGTGATGAGAAATGGATCATTCACAACAATGTTCAGTAAAAAGAATCTGGAGATAAGTGACATAATCCAACCTTAATTACCTCAAAAGCAGGTCTTAAGCCTAAGAAACTCATGCTGTGCATCTGGTGAAATTGGAAAGGAATCCTGTACTATAAGCTTCTTCCAAGTAACTAGTTAATTAATTATGAAAAGTACTGCTTGAACTTGGATGATATATTGATTTTCCTCTTTCTAAGTGACATTAGTCTGGGGTTCCAATACTTGATAACTTGTTTGGTTATCAGGAAAATAGGCTTCAGAGTTTAGGATAGCTCTTTCCATACTTTGTGGTGATATCCAATTTCTGTAAGGATGAGCGCTTTGTTTTCAAGAAGTCTCTGTCATATAGGAGATGCGGATAATCAAGAAATAAAGTCATCTCTAATAACTTCCTCTTCGTAAATTTGAGCACTAACATCTTTGAATTTAGTCCTTTGTTAGTAAAGTGTATATTTCAATATGTTTTTACTACTATTGGCACAAATATTACTCATCATTTAAAATCCGTCGTTTTTTTTTGTTTGACAGAAAATGATATCATTTGAACAAGATAAGTATTGATAAAAAAAATGGATTATAACACTGATCTAAAAAGAAGAAATTCAAAGCTAGGTTAAAGACAGCTTTTAATAATTTAAATGAATTAAAATGGAGAAAATATTATCTGTGTTAAATGTGATTTAAATGGATTTCTTTATTTTAAATTGATAGAAATTGTACAAACTCTTACTGTGCGGTACTAGTCATTACATCTCAGTTAAATGCTACAATGAAAAAAATACCTTTATATAGGTAAGAACATCAATTAGTGGTTTTGCAGCATCATGACAACCACTCTAAATTTGTAAATACAATGTAATAAACAATCTTGGATATTAGCACCTGAAGAATATTACCTGTTTAACTCCCCACAGTGTTCATTGCTTGTCAGTTTATTTTGCTGATTTTACTAAGGAAAAGTTTTTCATCTGATTTTATGATAAAAATGTATAAGAAATTAAAACAGAAAGAAATGTTTCATTTACTTTATACAATAGACTGTTGCTGAGCAACATTGGTGCATGTGTGCACAAATTTCTTCAGTTATAGGAAGATTAGATTGTAATTAGATATTTAAATACTTCTATGTCATCCTAAATTGTAAATATGAAATTGTATGTATACTAAATTTTGTTAAAACGTTGTACTCAGCTTAAGGAACATTAATGAACTATAATTGACACTTATGTGTTTGCACATGTGCATGTGTCTGCGTGCACAAATGCAAATTAGAAAATTTGTAATTTATTTTCTGTAACTTTACTTTAAAAAATGATTTATCCATGTGTCTGGCTTTCTTAAAAAAACAAAGCAAAAACACCAGCAAATATCAGCTGTCAATTACTTTTCATTATACTAAAGGTTAACAATTATTTAACTACAACATACAACAAAAATTTTGATTTACAGTATTCGGACTATTGTCCTCATCTTTGTTGCTATTTGGGCCGTTGTATGCTAGGAACTTTGAACTGAACCCTTTATTACAATTACTGAGGTATATGAATTTCCTTGCAAGTTACTTGTTCACCACTGCTGTAGCCTGGTATTGAACTCACCACTCTAAGAGTCAAGTCAAGAACTAACCAACATCTATATCCACTTGACCATGTGCCCTTAAGGACAAGAACAAATTTTTGGGACTTATAAACCTAATTTCCAGTAACCCCTTTTTACCAGAGTTCATATTGCAATTTTTTAATGTTAATGGTTTTCTCTATTATTTTTTACCAGAGCTTATATTGCAATTTGTGACACTAATGATTTTCTCTGGCACTCCTTATTACTGATTCCCATATTGTGTTCATCTCTATGCTTGGTTGGCTTAGGAGACTTTTGAAGCCTAGCATATGTGCTGATTCCTTAAGTTTCCATAGTTTCCATTGGGTTTCTCTATCTATTATTTCAACTTCATCCCAAAGAGGGTGGTGATCCCCTTTCTCCCTCCATATGTGGTCAGCTACACCTGATTTTTCTATCTCCCCTCGTGTTACAGTCTTGCAGTGTTCTTGTAGCCTTACCTTAATGGTGTGGCCTATCTATATTTCTTTCTGCAACTACATGGAATGGCATACACACAGTCCTTAGTCATGTCCTCTTCTGTTGGGGGTCTTACTCGGGAGAGGTATCTGCAAAGTGTAGAACCACTTCTGAAGATCCTCATGATGTTATATAGACCATATATATATGAGCTCTGGTAGAAAATACTAGAGAAAACCATTAACATCAAAAATACTAGAGAAAACCATCAACATCAAAAAATTACAATATGAACTCTGGTAAAAAAGAGTTACTGGACATTAGGTTTATAAGTCCCAAAAATTTGGTTGTCCTTAAGGACACATGGCCCAGTGGATATAGACGTTGGTTAGTTCCTGACTTGAAGTGAGTTCAATACCAGGCTACAGCAGTTGTGAACAAGTAACTTGCAGGGTTAGAGGAAGATAACTCATGACTTCCAATCGAGGCTTCCTGCAAGGAATGGAGTTCATATACCCCAGTGATAGATTAAAAATTCCTAGCACCTGAAGAAGGCCGGAGCATACAACGGCCAAAACATTGTACAAATGGCAACAAAGATGAGGACAATAGTCTGAATAATGTAAATACTGTAAATGCTACCTCATCTCAGAAATATAGACAAATGCTAAACACTTGGATGTGACTATGTTTTATTAGAATCAATGTTAAAAAGTTGTTCTGACTGATATCAAAAGGTTATCATCTGGAGGCATTGAGAAAACAAATAAAATGGTCATGGTTTTTCTCTTGTCTCTCTACAGTTTAATGTTTCATACAATGTTTTGTATTTTTTGAGTGATTAAAGCTTAAATTAAGTTTTTTATGAAACTTATTAACTTTTTTTTTAATCATTTCATCCCAAGAAGGCAGAACTGTCACTGGTGCGCAGGGGGTTACATAAGAGGTGAGTGATGAGAAAGAGGAACAAGTTACAGGGGAGTCAGAGAATGAGTAAGAAAGGGATGAGAATACAGGTGTGAAAAGGGCTGCATGAGAGTGGAGTGGAAAAGAAGAAGAACATGATACAAGGATTGTCAGGAAAAGGATGTGAGTCAAGAAGATAAGAGATGGCAATTGACTTTGCATTTAAATTCTTGGAAATTGTAGCTGTCAGGGAAGCAAGTATATGGAAGGGAATTCCACAGGTGGGAAGTGCAAGCAAAAAAGCTGTATGAGTAGAAGTTGCGGTGACATTTGATTGATTTCACCGTAAAAGGGTGGGAACTACCTGCAAGTCTAGTAGCTCAACTAAATTCATGCATAAGGGACACCAGGGAGCTAAGCTCATTGGTGCAGAAGCTGTGAAATTATTTGTAAAAGAGACAGAGGGAAGCCACATTACATCAGTGATAAAGTAATTGGAGTTGAGCTACCAGGTCAGGATCAATTACATTACAAATTCTTTGTTGGATTTTGTCAAGAAGCCCGAGATGAATAGCTGAGGCACCTGACTAGATATGACAGCAGTATTCAATGCATGGGTGGATGGTAGATTTTTGTATGTGCAAGATGGTTTTAGATAAAAAAAAAACTTCTTGGATCTACAAAGGGAACAAACCTTTTGAGCAGCAGATTTAGCTTGGGCTTTAATGTAGTCATTCCACTTGAGATCGGCTGATAGATTTAACCCTAACCCAGAGGCAAAAAGGTGCCTGTTATGGTCAAATGTGTATCTCTGATAAAGCCAGAAGGGATTCCTGTGGACAATAGCAATTGAGCGAGCAGGGGAGAACCAGGGGATGAATGGGGGTTTAAGTCATAACTTCCTAGCTGGGATGAAAACATCGATGCCAGCTTTAACCCATCACAGAGTTTTCCAGCCACTTGGCATGGTAGACATTGAAGTCTCCAAACACAAATGTATGGGTGAATGGATGAAAGGAAATGGTCTTATTTATATTATTTGAGATATTGCCAAGTATGGAACAGTCAGGAGATAAAGGGGAGTGGTACAGAAAGAAAAGATAGCTAACTGAGCTTATTTGAGAGAGATGGAGACACATGTAGGAAGGATTAGGTGATTCAAGAGAAATCACTCTAGCTAGAGGAAGATGTTTGCTGACATAAACACCAATTCCATGGACATTGGAGTACTTCCTAAAGAGGGGAAGGTAACCAGGTATATAGAAATCAGAGAAAGGAATAGAGGAGTCAAGGTTAGTTTTGCAGAGAGCTAAGATGTCAGATGAGTTTACTTTGAAGGATTCAATGCTGCAAAAGTTGGTACGGATACCACAGACATTCAAGAAAGAGATGTTAATAGGCTTTAGTGATTTATATTTAGCTGGTTTAGTTTTCGTTCTTACTTTGTGTAATATCATAATTAGTGATTTTTTTTTGGTAAGGAGAGGCCTAGAGTAGTAGTATCAGTGGATCTTCAAATGTAACAAGTGTAGGAAGAAAACTGGTGCAGACTGCAGCATAATGTGACTTCAGAGTTGCCCACTGGAAGCACTTGCATGGACACCTATCCATGCGTGACATGGCACTACAAGATACCCCGATAGTATTTAACTGTTGATCAGAGCAACCTCTTAAGACATTATGCAAGAGTTCAGGCTTCTAACTACCAGTCAGAACTTAAAAAGAAGAAATAGTTTATATAATTACCAAAGGTAAAAAGTCTAGACTAATGATGAAAAAAAAAATTCCAAGAAATATTTATTTTTCAACATAATCCCATTTTTTTTGTTAGTGCATATAATCCAATGCTTTTGTATAAATTACATATATTAACTATCATATAATATAAATTTCTTATCCAGTTTTAACTAATGACTTTATTTGGCTATAGACTTACTGATCCCTGCTCATAATATGTTAGTTAGAAAATATTATCTGTTTGACCTTCTTCAGTGAGAAGTTATCATTTTTTACACTATTTACATGTTGAACATTGTCCTCATCTTTTTTCGCAAATATCACAATATTTCAGCTTTTGTGCCCTTTGGCTTTCATCAGGTGTATGTCGATCCAGATAAGCTGCAGTGGATTCTGAACAGAACTGTTTATTTAGTCTAGGCAGTTCCCAATCCACTGCCCATGTCTAGGGATATCTAATCTAGTTCTTATTTTTAGGACTGCATGTCTTCAACAGCAGTATTAGCAGCATGTGCAACAAAAGAGAAAAGTTTCAGTGAGTGAAGTTAATTATGACAAGCATCAGAAACACTCAACAACAGGCAAGTTAGGTTTAAGACTCCATATTCTCCACAGAGAATTGTCCCATGAGATAATAACCTAGTGGTTTGTGAATTTGGTGACACTAATTTTGAGTTCAATCCTTTAGCTGGGCAGTGTATATGTGCAATTAATAATTGAGTAGTACTATTAGCACTAATGTCTATCAATTTCAAACAGATCTCTTGAAAGAATAATAAAGTTAATTCAAGAGAATTTTGTCAGGTATTTTGTTTATAACAAATCAAAAGCTATTTAATACAAATTATTCAATTTTCAGTGAATGCAGACCAGGCAAAAAAAAAAAAAATATTGCAAGGATTTTTGAGATATGTCAGAAATTGATCAACAAGTATGGAAGTTCATTCCATACATTTTTCTAACTGTGTTGTTTTTAACACAATATTTCAGCTAGTGTATTCTTTGATTTTCCTTAGGAATATGTTGTATCTAGGTCTTATTAAAATTTGCTTTATGTACTTTTTTAATTTTAGCAATTAAGACCATTCATACAAGGATATTTAAAAAACTGAACTCACTCACCTTTCCATAACAGAAATGAAAAAAGTTAGGTGCTTGATAAGAAGAGAAGCATTTCATCCAATCCTGTCTGTTTTCATATTAACATTATTAAACTAAGACCTTTACATTCATTTCTGTGGCTTTACTTGAATGTAGTATACTAGTTGAGGAGATAAAATAAATGCTAAATGACTTTTAACAGGTGAAGGCTGAACCATATACCAAAAATACATCACTGAAATGCTACATTAAAAAATACAAGGATGAAAAAGTAGTTACGATAATATATCAAATAATGGAAATGCTTCTTTTCAGGTTAAGAAACAAACATAAATAAAACAGAAATTGGAGAAAAGAGTTTGTCAAGGTCTGTATCCAAAACATAAAATATGGGTTATTGTGCATTACAGTCAAGAAAATTCTATATGCAAAATAACTAATAAATCATTATTGACAAGTCTAAGTTGTAATGAAAATAAGAAAGCAACTAAAATATCTCAAAGTTATTAATATATACTTTTCAGAATAAGAAACCCTATCATAATATCACATCGTTCAATGATAAATTGTTACATTAAAATTGAAGCAGCAGATCTTTGTTGATCAGTTTTCAATAATGGTATGATCATGCCTTCTTTAACTGTGACTTGTTAGACAGTGGATATGTCTATTGAAATTTTCTTTTTATACTTGTCTGACCATAGTCAGATTCATTTCTCCAATGTAGTAGTGATACCTGTGTGTACAACATCAGCAGGTGCAGTAATCTGCAGCTAATTCTTCCTAAGTGTCCAAATCAGGAAACTAAATACATTGATCTGATAGAAAAACTTCACTGATCTACAAAATCATACATGTCTAGACCCAATGAAGCATTTCAAATCTTACCAGAAATATGACAAGGAAGACATTAGAGCCCTAATCTATTCAATCTTTTCATTTACTATGCCCTGTACATGTACAAGTACAGATGTGAAGAGAATGACACTGATCATTTAAGAATTCCATACCATATTCCAAGCAAATCTACTATCAGATGATGATGAGCCTGCTTTCTATCTATCCCAATATCAATGTACTCATGATGGCTGGGCAGGGTATGCTGATGACATAGGTATTCATAGTTGGAATTAGAATAAGCTTGAACAGAAAATCAACATTTTCTATGAAAGAAATAGAACTCAAAATAAACATTTCCAAAAGAGAAACTACAATCTGGAATTGAAATAAAAACAGTGATTTCACATATCTTAAATCCATCATAAAAATTCAGGATGTGGAATTAGTAAATAATAAACACTTTAAATACCTCTGTGTATGGATCAGTTATAACAAATTTAGTATAGGTGATAAAAAATTGAACATAGAAGAGGCTGCACCAAAGTTTTATCCAACACTGCAAATTTCTACAAAATCGAAACATCAAACTGAAAACTTGAGTTTTTAAATATTCTTAAATAGCAGCATCAGATTGAGACATTTATATGCATCTCATGTCTTGTGACAAATCCATTCAGAAATATCTACACTATCAATTCTTTTAAGAATTATGAATGAATATAATAATTTCTGATTGGTAATGAATGTTTATGTTTTCCTGACACAAGATGTTAAATTTATATTGGCCTTTTTTTCCAAAATATTGTTAACCAAAGTCATATAAATTTAACCAGTTTTAAAGAATGTTTTGAGTTTTTTTTTTTTCACAAGGACAAATTTATTTATAACTCAAGTCATAAGGAAAAACAAAACCTTTTGTCATAAATATGAGCCTAAACTAAGAATATTTTATGAATTGGATTACAGTTGATCAGCGATAAATTAGTGAAAGATTATAACCAAAAACAGATTTTATTTTTTGCAAGTTATCAAGATGATGCAAGTTATCATGATGTCATCTCTCTCTCTTGTTTCTACAATGTTGACTTCATTCTTCCTACTTGTTTCATGTTTATATACCACTGAGAAATAAAATTCCAGGTTGAACAGAACACAAGATATTTTCAGAGTTAAAGCTTTTCCAATGATTAGTTAAAGGTATTGTAGATATGAAAATCAAAACATTTTTGTCATCTATGCAATCACTGACTTCTTTATCATCTGTTTATGAATACAGGAATATATCCACATAGATATTTAGGTTTTGGTGAAGGCAGAAATAAAAAATAAGGATTTGGAAGGCTGATTTTCAAAGTAGGTGAACAGAATTGGCAAAGTTGATGCAATATAATCTTTCTCAATGCCTTGTGGCTTTGTATCAGACTCAATTAACCTTAATAAATATCTATATTCAGGTGTGTGAAATAGAAGCATGTAAGAATGTATAAAAATAGATTAACACAGGATCAGTGGTTAAAGTATTTTCTATACTAAAGTCAAAGAAATAATCCTAGATTTCTGACTTTTAAAAATCATCGTCTTTTATTTAAAACTAGCTGTACCCGGCCATGCATTGTTTGGTTAAATGGAAAAAAAGAAAAAAGAAAGCACACATTTAACTTCCTAATACTTGTGGGTGCACAATATTTTTAGTTGTTCCATTGTTTGTGCAGATATAGAGATTGTCTGGTTTGCAGAGAGTCGTGTTTGATGTTGATCTGCTGTTTCTCGTTGACGTCTTTTAGACACTCTCAGCCTGCCATGTTCATTCTGTTGAGAACAAAGCAGATCTGAAGCTGCAGAATGCGACTGCCATGCTCGCAATCGTGCATCCTCAAGTCTGGCTGCATGTCATTCTGCTGCTTCCTCGGTGCATATCTGAACCATTCTTTGCCTTCTTCACTCATTCGCTGATGCCTGTTCTTCCTCACTTTGATTTGCAATTACCCTTCACAGTTTTTCTGCTTTGCTAGTACGATGACCTAAGTTTGACCTTCTGTGAGGCATTATCATTATGAATTGAAGTAGATCTTTTGCACTGAGATTAGGAATCTGAAAAAAAAGAAAAAATGGCCAAAATTGCCATTTTAAAATTTTAAGTCTTCCCCTCTTCATTTTTTACTATATATGAAGAATGAAAGGAAGTTTGTATTTTTCCGCTTATTTTGAAAAAGAAGTATTTCTGAAAAAAGCCAAAACAGCAAAAAAGGGGACTTAACCCTTGATGTTTACCAAAAACAAAAGCAAAAGAAATGGGGGATTGATTTTACTATGAACCTGTATAATGAAGTGAGCACCCCCAGAAAAATCTTAAATTAATAAATTTTTTGAATTTCTTTTTTTTTATACATGAAAGTTTTGTGTCTTATCGAATAATAATTCATTGAAAAAAAATAAAAATAAAACTTTTTAAAGAGTCTGTTGTTTAGGCCCAGCAAACAAAAAATAAAAAATGGCTTAGGTTTAAAAAAAAGAAATTTATTTACTAAACCAATGAAATAAATAGAAGTTGTCTGTAAAGATGTCCATATTGAAAATGAAAGTTTTTTGTTTCAGCTCTCATCTGCTCTAATCAATTTTGCAAAATATATATTTTTTAATATAAGGTATATAAAAGCATGTTAGTATTTGATTAAAATGCTAAAATAGTAAAATTTCTAAACAATTGGTGCAGCCATTTTCTAGATTAGCAGATAGTAACAAATGGACAAGTACATTTATATATATCTATATCTATATCTATATCTATATATATATATATATATATATATATATATATATGTATAGTAAAATACAAAAACTTAAACAAATAAAATTTATTGTAAAACTTCTATTAAATATCAGTCAAATATGATATCATCAGGTATTGAACAAGTGATCTATCTATCTGGTAATAATAATAATAATAATAATAATAATTACTATATATTTATGCTTTACTTTTGTATTGAGCTCTTTTTAAAGTAAATATCTAACTGTGGCATGAACTCCCATTAGTAACCATTACTTATCTATCTATCTATCTATCTATCTATCTATCTATCTATCTATCTATCATCTTTAGCTATTGTGAGTGTATTCGAGGATAAAAGCCTTTCCAAAATATTTTCCATAAAGACAATAATTGTGCTATTACCTGTTATGTCTACATACTAATCTCATCTTTGATTTGGTCTTTTCTTATTGCATTTAATACCAATTGGGCACCAAGAAATCTTTTTCTTCCTGCCATGTATCCCAAGCATTTACATTTTTCTAGTTGAATCATTTCTACTTTATCACCTATCTCGGCCTGTTCTTTGGTCTATGTTGATTGCTTTTTTTGATTTTTACATTACTCTTTCTGTTTTTCTGAGTATGCTTTTGATTTTGTTAATTTCTATGCTTTTCATTATACATTCCGTATGCAGTTTACATTTAAACTCTGTTGACAAGGTCCTTATATCTCTATATTTCTTAAATTATTTCCAATCAGTTAATTTCATTTTCATATTTTTAATGCTATTAACTCCACTAAGATGATGTATTCCTGATCTTCCAATTCTTCTATTCTTATATTATCTTTTTAGGAATGTTAAAACTGAACATTGCCTTTGTTGTATGTTTACTCATTTTTAAACCTATATCTGGAGTTTCCCTATTTAGAGCATTTGAAATTTATTTCCTATTCATCTGATAATTCTAATATAAGTAAAATGTCAATAAATTGTTGATGGTTGAAATATTTTCTCTTTATGTTTACTCCTATATATTCCCAGTTAATTTCCTGAAGATACTTTCAAGGTATGTTGTAAATAGTTTACATAAAACTGTATCACCTTACCACAATCATTTTTTCTTTATTTTATCTGTTACCTCCATAGATAGCCTTAGCAGAGGCCCAATAATAACACTAACAATTTGACAATGCATGTCTTAAACTGACATTTTGAAAATGGCTATTTTCCCCTCTAAATTTTATATATATATAATAGATTAAATATAATTGTTGTTATTGTTATTATTGGCTTCTGTCAAGATTGTCTATTTTTACTTTAGCTACTGGCAAGGGATGTAAGGTAGTTACAGGAGTGTGTTTTTTCTCAAGTTATATTTTACCTAGTCTGTTCTCTGTCAATCAAAGTGTCATGAAATTTTTGTTATGATATCTGGCAGGAGGATCAAGCAAAAAGATATAAATAACCATTTAAAAATGATCCTTGAAGCTGTAATTATATATATATATATATATATATATATATATATATATATATATACACACATATGCAGATAGTAAGAGTAAAAGCTAAGTAAAAAGTTAAAATATAAAATGAAATGAGGGATCAATGTTAAGTCAACAGGACCTGAATTTATTATAGATTACATTTATATAGTTATATCTGTCTGTTGATTGTTATTACATGTAACTTTGAGTAAAGAATTTTGATATTATTTTATTAAGTAATTATATTATTAAAATATACTATATATATATATATATATATATATATATATATATGAAATGATTTATTTGAACATTATTTTTTATCGATACTCGTATTTAAGTAGATATTCTGTTTTTAATTAAATAGTATTATATATTTATATCTACTGGCCTGATTATTTACAATAAATTTTTATTACAAAAATGTGTGTCATTCGGCAGGATTCAAACCTGCGAACCCTATCCACATAGGGAAGCTACCATGTGATCTGGCACGTCTTAGATCTCTCAACCACAAATGACCATTAATTTAAACAGGGTTTTAATCAAGCCTATATAACACAGTTTTCGATTTATCACAATAACCATAACTGCTCTGAAATATATATATATATATGATATAGGCCTTTTTGTTTCCATCATTTCCAAGACCTCGTCATTGCTCACATGCTCGATCCATGATATTCGCAGCATCCTTCTGTAGAACCACATTTCAGTTGCTTCAGTTTTTCCTTGATCTTTGACGGTATTGTCTAGCATTCACTGCCATATTGAAGGACGGACAGCACGTAGCAATCCAGTACTCTCTTCCTAGTTTCGAGCGAAATTGTCCTGTTTCTTAATGCTTTACTCAAATTCTGGAATGCTTCCTTCGCCATCAGATCTTTGTGTCACACTTTCTGTCTTCTGTTATAATGCTTCCCAGGTATTTAAATTTTTGTACCGGCTTGATTCTGGTATTCCCGACCTGTATTTGGCATTTTGCGCTGCCCTTTTTACTGATGACCATGCATTCGGTTTTCATGCAGTTTATTTCTAGTCCTTTCTTGTTACTTTCTTCTGCTACCTTCTGTAGGAGGTCTTGTAGTTTCCTTTCTGTGTCTGCTATCAGCACTGTATCATCTGCGTACCTTAGGTTGTTTAAATTGTGGCCTCCAATTACGAATGCAGGCATAACTTCGAGGGTCCCCAAAATATTCTCACTGTACAAGTTGAACTACACATAAAAAAAAAAATAATGGTTGAAAATCGAAATCATAAAGAGAATTAATTCCTTTTAATAATATGTGGAAATAGGCATTCTTTGCTTGATGAAGGTCGGGAGACCAGAAACACGTGTAGCCAAAATATGAAAAATATAGTACAATACAAATTTCCTCAGACTTCATCATGGAAGGCCATGAGCGACAGGTGTCACCGGATCGTTATCCTGTGACTGTTCGCAACAATCAAAAAACAATTCTTGGGATGTGAAATATCAGAATCATGAGCAATTTTAGACAGCCAGGAAAACGTAAAGCAGGAGATGACTAGATTAAACATAAATATTTTAGGGATATGTGAAACGGGATAGCAAAACAATGGAGTTTTCATCAGTGACGACCACAGAATTATATACGCAGGAGGTGAAAATAATGAAAAAAGAGTTGGATAAAGACACAAGGAAATGCATTATGGGATACTGCCCGATATCTTAAAGAATTGTAGCATTTAAACTGAAAAAGAGGCCTCTTAATATATTGGTAATAGTGATATATGCGCCGACAACACAAAGTACAGAAGAAGAAATAGAATCATTTTACTCCATGTTCGATTATGCCAAAGGCATAGTGAAAATCACAAGAGATCAGAATTATAATGGGAGATCTGAATGCTAATGTTGGCCAAGCGAGTAAAGGTGAACCGGTCGGCAATTTAGGACTAGAACACCGCAATGGCCGTGGTGAGAAATGGGCTCAATGGTGCACAGCGAATAATCAGATAATAACCAATTTCTTGGGTTCCAAGAAGACTATGAACATTGAGAAGTCCAGGACAAGAAATTAAGAACCAAATTGATTATGTTACTATCAAAAAGAGATTCAGAAACGCAGTCCGTCACCGCAAAGTCTACCCAAATGCTGACTGCGGAAATGACCACCTACCATTTGTATAAAAACTAAGGAGATAAAAGAAATCTAACACAGTTCTAAGATTGCAGTACAATAGACTCGTGAATGACCTGAACCTGCAGGAAATGTATACGGACAGTGTGAAAACGAAGTACGAAGAACAAATTGGAAACGGAAGCTAAAAATGGAACGTACTAAGTGTAGCTCTAATGACATCAGTGAATGACATTATTCCAAAGGAAAAAGCACATCGGAAAAAAACGAGTGGATCACTGAAGAGATTCTTGACATGATGCAAAAGAGACAGAAAAACGATGCCAAAATATGGAACGGAATACAGGAAACTATACAAGGAAATAAGGATCAAATGCAGACTGGATAAAGAAAGATGGCTCAACGATAAATGTACCGAAGTAGAGTGACTGATCACAACAAATAAAGGGGATAGTCATAAAAAAATAAAGGAACTAACAGGGCGGTACACTTGTAGTAAAAAATACTTCAGAGATGGGACGTGTATATCGGAGATCTCTTCCATAACGAGAGAGAGAGCGCAACCAACAATGCAAAAAAAAAAAAAAATACGGATGAACCAGAAGCATTAAAATCCGAAGTAGAATCGGCAATGGCCAAATTGAAGAGAAACAAAGCAGCGGACCCTGACGGGATTGAAATAGAGATGTTGATGTCCTTAGAAAGCTTTGACGTAGACGGGCTCTCAGAAATAACAAACGAAATCTACAACAGCGGAAATATGCCGTAGAAGCTAAGCAAATCAATTTTCATAACACTACCTAAGAAGCCAGGTGCAAAGAAATGTGAACTCCATCAAACAATTAGTTTAATGAGCCACATAACAAAACTCATCATCCGGATTCTGAATCGGCACAGAGATAGGACAAGAACAGTGTGGCTTTGTTCAAGATACCGGAACAACTAATGCGATTTTCATGCTCAGAATGCTATATGAAAGAGCAATACAAATGCAGGAGGACCTCTATCTGTGCTTTATAGACTACGCAAAGACTTTTGACAAAGTAAGCCACAAAGACTTAATAGAGATCCTCAACAATCTCGACATTTTAGGAAAAGACGTTAGGATAATCAAGAATCTATATTGGCAGCAAACCGCTTGCGTACGGATAGGAAGTGAATTCAGTAGGTATACAAAAATCGAAAGGGGCATAAGACAAGTATATGTTTTCTCACCGGATCTATTCAAATTATACAACAAAACATTTCTGTGATAAATAAAATCGTTGCCAAGATTTGTTGTTGGCGGCCACAATCTCAACAGTGTAAGATACGCGGATGACACGGTGCTGTTAGCAGACACGGAAAGAAAAATGCAGGACCTTCGACAAATGCTAGCAAGAGAATATGAGAAGAAAGGACTAAATATAGACTTCAAGAAAACTGAATGTATGGACATCAGGAAAAATAGGGCCTCAAAATGCCAACTACAGGTCGAAAAAATTAAAATAAAGCAAGTAAAGAAATTTAAATAAATGTGAAGTGTTCTGACAGAGGATGTAAAGTGTAACATTGAGATCCAAAGACGCATTTCAAAAGTTAACCAGAGTACTGAAAGACTAGAAAATCTCATTGAAAACAAAGAAAAAAGTGTTGGATTGCTATGTGATATCTGTCCTTCTGTATGGAATTGAATGTTGGACGAACTCATCAAAGATGAAGACGAGATTTGAGGAAGCAGAAATTTGCTTTTACGGAAGAAAGCGCTTCAATTCTAGCAGTAATGCTCTATTTTGAAAACTGTTTTGAAAATCACTCATCATTTTGCTGGCAACTTGCTCAACAATAAAAGTATTTTATACCTTAATACACAAAATGAAAAACACTTTTATTATTTATCTTTAATTGTTATGTTTTGTCCTAATTTAAGCCACTTATATTGCTACTTTCAAACTGTCATTCCATGAGTAAAAGAGCACAGATCAGAAATAAAGAATAAACATTTAGTGCAACTCAAATTCGCATCCTTGTTTCATCCCTACAAATGACAGATGTTCAACTATCAGACAAGACTACAATAGAAAATCACTGCAGGTCACATATAATCATATTGTTTGTTTTTTTTTGTTTTTTTTTTTTTGCTTGAACACTTTTATAATGTACACGAAATTGAAATTAGCTTTTTCTTTATTTCCAGTTCATACTACTCACTAATGTGGGAATGGGGCTGTGGAATGACAGTTTGAATAGCTATGAACTACTAACTGAAATTAATAGGAAAATAAAATACTAATAATGATTACCAATGCTTTATTTTATGATAATAGATTGAAGAAGATTGAATCACTGTTAAAAACAATCAAAAAATACAAATGTGACAAGTATAATTGTTTTAGAAATTTTCCTTTTACATTGATTCATGACAAAGTTTATATACTGCATGACCTTCATAATCATGTATTAAAAATGTCTGAACGTTTTTATTTGTTTAAATTACAGAAGAAAATTAAATGCGAAGTAAAAGTTTGAAAAAATGTTCTTTTTATTGATAACTAAAGAATAACAAATTTATTTGTAGGTTTATAGTTGAATTTTGTTGGTTTATCAAAGTTGATTTTATAAAACCTAAAATTTTGAATAGGTATTTAATTCAACAGGATGTGTGTTGTGGCGCAGTGGATATCGGCTCGGAACGACAAATCGGAGAGCCTAGGTCTAATTCCAGTTGAAGTCGTTGCAGTCTTATACCCTTGAAACGGTATTAATCCGTCTTTTCTCCCTCCAGTTATGGGTTAAATAGCAGGCCAGATTGAGTTCGATAGCCTTGGTTCACAACCAATCTACCGAAGAATGAAATGGCAACCTACTGCCCAGTCACTCATATCTCTTTAGACTGGGCGTGTATCACTTAACTGACCGATTTAACTCAACAATACAATTTTTACAATAAAGTTCTTATATGTAATTGTGTGTATATAAGTTGACTTTCGTTTACATTTTGAAGCATAAAGTCTTTATATTTGAAATGTATCGTTTGTAGCAAAATAATAATCTTTTGCACATTTCATTAAAATAAGAATTTGTTAGTAAAGGTTTATAAAAGTATATGAATATTTCAACTATTTGGTTAAAATATTTTTCAAGTCTTATGATATTTTCTCCGCTACATCCGTGCCAGTTTTTTAATTTTTTTTTTATATTAGTGACTTTCTATAGAGCCTAGCGAATTGTATGATCCTATTTCAAACAGAAAGAAACGGTTGTCTACCTATCACTGCAGGTTTCCGAATATTTGTAAAAACTAAAATTAATTATCAGAAGCAAACAAGCGTACCACACATGATTTTTGACATTAACTTATTTTTTGAGACGGTAAAAGAAACTTTAATTTCTTTCTTTTTTAATATTCGAAAGTAAACTCAGAACTATAATTTTCTATAGTATAAGCGGTAAAGCGGTACTATTTCTAACTAACATTTACATTGATGTTTCAAAAGTCATGGGAAAGAAGTATGTAAAGGCAATGGTAGGTATTGCTACTGTAACCTAACGATAGGATAATGTTGCTGCTGCAACCTGATGGGAGAACAATGCTTATCAGTTGTACTCTGAGGTTTGGAGAGTCAGTGCAAACACCAGTTTCATTATTTATGGCAAGGCAACGTGAACTATCGGAGTTCGGACGGAGCATGATTATGAGTGCCAGACGGAGAGAACATTTAAATTCTGAAATTTTGAGGACTTTTAACATCCATTTATTTCTGGTATCACATATGTATCGAGAATACACAAAGGAAAACAGTACACTGTTGACATCACAGTGGCCGACCAAGCTGTTTTAATGTCATGAACTGTGGCCATCTATTAGAATAGTGTGTGGTAATGAATTACTAAAAACTGTCTGAAATCACAGACACATTCAAAACTGAAAGTATCATATACATATTCAGCTGCTTAGTTCAGTACTCTTATCTTCCATGGGATATAGAAGCAGAAGATACACCAGGATGCCCCTGTTGACACCATACCTTACCTGATTGCATCGACGATTGAACCTTGGAGGATTAGTGACATGTGGTGTGATCCGATGAGTTATGACTCTAGCTGTTTCGGGATGATGGTTGGGTTCATGTATGCCGTAAATACCCTGTGGCCAAGCACCCCAGTTGTCAACAAGACACCATACAAATTGGTAGCAATTTCATAATGGGCATGTATTTATATGACATGAGTTTGGTCCACTGCTTCATCTAAACATGTTAGCGACCGGTGATTTATACGTTATATTACTTTATAATCATTTGAACTCGATCATAGACTCCATGTAATCCAACAACTCTGGGTCATTCCATCTAAAAATTGGTTTGATGAGCATTCTGGAAACTTCCGACAAATGGTGTGGCCACAACATTCGTTCAACATGAGCCAGATTGAGCATTTATAGGACGTTGTGGGGAGGTCTATTAGCACGCAAGATCCTGCACTGACAAATATCAGGGTGAGGATAGTTAGACAGTTTGCGTGATGAAATGACTTAAAATCTCTCCAAAGTTATTTTGACCACTTGTGAAATGGTTACTATATCGTTTAGTTACACTTTGTCAGAGTAGCATGAGATCCTATGTGATACTAGACACCTTTCCTATTTTGACAAGTCAGAATATATTCATTTGCAACAATGTAATATTTATCGGCAATTCTATTTTGTTATTTCAGTAATGTAACGGAGGATAAATGCTTTCTGTTTTTATGGGATAAAATATAGTAGGGTAAGTTGACTAACAAATTATTTAAACATCTTTACTTTCTGTCCGAGTTGGACCGATATTTTGACATTTTTTCTGGTAAATATTTTGAGTTTCATTTTTTCCAAAAATATATTGTTCACTGTAGAGTATTTCTGAATAGTCATGGGAATTATTCTTAATGTTTTTCAACAGCATTATAGTTATTTTTATCAATTATATGAACAACATTTCTTGTTTAAAAATACCACAGACATATATCAATGAATCGACAGTTGGATTTCAGGTCTAATGTTCATTTTCATCCACAACAATATTTTACATCGTTTTTTTTTTCTGATAGAGGCAAACATGTGATCAGTATCTGACACATCATATTCTAAAGGTATTCATAGTTATTGTTATTTTTCTGCTGCTAACATTAGGACAATATGTCTTGATTATTCTTGTTACCTCTTTCTTTCTTTCTTTCTTTCTTTCTTTCTTTCTTTCTTTCTTTCTAATTTCTTTTTTTTTCTTTCCCCAATGCTTTTAATATTTTCCTTTATACGCCAACCAATAAACTTTAGCAAGTCCCACTTTCCCTTGAGAACATTTGCATTCCTCGCGCAATCGAAAGGAAGTCTAGCTTAAATTAAAATGGATACCTTAAAGTCGTTCGTTGCTTGTTGATTGCGGTTAAGAGAGTGGCATCTCGTTTCTTGCTCCAGTCTCTATTCTGCCTCAGCAACAGATGATAGATTTCAATTCCAGCCGGAATTCACATTAAAATGTATCATTTTCTTTCTGTGCTGCACATCACAGGGTGAAGATTCAACTGGTTTGTAAGTAATACGAGAGTCTTTAAACGTTATATTCTGTTTCCTTATAGAAACGTCGGTCTTATTGAATTTCGGTCTTTTATCGATTACTCGTTTAGAAGCATGTGTAATATGCGCACGCGTGTCTTTGCGTTTGGAATCTGTTTGTTCAGATGCCACTGAAAAATTTTTCACTGTATATAAACCAACATGTATCTGACTGTATGTATATTTCGAAATGTGTGGATACAGGCATACAGGATGCAATAGACAAATTGTCTTTTAAATTATGCAAAAGTGATAACAACACTGAAATCTCATTTTAACATATATTTACCAAAATTACACAAAAAATATCTTGAAATGCTAAAGTAGGAACCTCTACTCATTTTAGATATCTAAATTTTAAGTTGAATTTTTAAAAATAAAAAAGTTTTCGTGAAATTTTTATTTTAGTTTTAATTGAAAGCTAAGTGATTAAATTTAATATTTCTAGTAAGCAAAATACTCTGGTGTATTTCAAATAGAAATTATATTGACTGAAATCTAAAATTTTTTAATATTTTTTTAATATTACAATTTTTCGGCCATTTTTAAACGATCGATACATTTGTAAACAAAAGTTAATTCTCGGTTTTAAAATTCTTGAAAAAATAAAATATACATCTGTGACATTATTTTTGGAAAATTAGCAAATACAATGTTAAATTAATCTGATTTACATAATTATCACTTATTTATAGCATGATATTTAGAATAAAACTATTTCTTAATCATAAAGATGAACTTTTTAACCTGTCCGCTGTGTTGACAGGTTGACAGATGCGAAACAAGATAAGTGTATGGGATCACAAGTGACAAAATTTGACACTTTTTCCCGGTAAGGAGAAGAAACACCGAAACAAATGACCTTTTAATTTACACATAGAAATTAGCAAAAAAAAAAAAAAAAGAAAAAAAAAAGACCTTCAAATACACACGAAAAAATTAAAAATTATTTTAAAAATAAGTAGTCACGACGATTTCTATTAAACTTTTTAATTTTCGATTAGTAAGTATAATCTTTACTTAATAAGTTTTTAAACTAACCACAACGAATTTTTGAAGTATTTAAAAATGTTTTTGAATATTTATAAATTATTATAATAATAAAAAAAAGAAATGAAAACATTTCTTTTAAAATTTCATTATCAACCGAAAAAACTATTTTTTCGGACTATAATGTTCTTAATTTATATCATTTATTCAAGAAATTAAAAACTTATCAAATTAAATAATCTCATTGTTATATCGCATTTTTTATTTTATTACTGGGGGAAGATTTTCGGAAATAAAGGCAAAAAAAAAAAAAGATGATTTACATTATTCAATAAATCCTGTGTTTAACTAATAAAAACAAAAATTCCAACAAAAATTAATTTCTTAAAATTTCATGCATTTACGTGGACAGGGGTAACAGATGTAAAAAATATTTTTACCAAGATTTTTTTAAAATAATAATTTCAAAAAGAATTTAATAAGTTTGTGAATAAGTCCTGAAAGTTTCATTAAAATTCGACAATTATTTGATTTTTGGAAGAATTTCCAAATTAACGTGTTTGTCACCGGAAAAAAAACTGAGTTATATAATATTACGTTTTTCATTGCAAACTCTCGTAACGATTTCGTTACCCGATAACCAAAATTTCGAACGTGTTACAAGAGATTGAAAATATAAAAAAATATTTTGGTCTTTCCTCTTAACAATAATGTAAATATTTTGATGTAAAAGAAAAGTTTGTTTTTATTAAGTTTGAGGCCTTTTTTATTCATACTATGCTGTTTTTAAGTGATTTAGTGGAGGTACCTATACTAAAAACAATAATTTTCTTCAGTAAAATTGCCATTAACTTCAACCACGGTCTGGAGACAACTTCAGAATCTTCGGCAACCCTTTTGAACGGTCTCGTTGCTTAAGTTGGTGACTACTGCCATAATTCTTGCCTTCAGTTCATCTTTGGTGTTAGAAGGAGTTTTGTTGGTCTTTTGCTCAAATGCACCCCACACATAATAATCAAGGGGTTACAGTCTGAGAAGTTAGGTGGCGAGATGTAAGAGGTAATGCTGTTTACAGAAATTATCTGACAACCATGATTGCGTTCTTCTGCTTGTGTGGCATGGCGCAGAATCCTGTTCCCAGATATACGGTTTTCCAGCAGCCACTTTCTTGACCCAGAGCAGCACTATCTCTTAAAGGCACTTGATGATCGTGTTGAGTTTGAGGCCATGGGAGCAGATGAATGGAGTCATAATATATCCATCACTGTACTATCCTCAGATTGACACCCACCTACTATGAAATAATCGTATTCGAGCTTTTGCAACAAATGCCAAGCAGTACAGCATGCCGTTCCTAAATTTCTGGCGGAGTAAATTGAATTATGGTGCACTATTTCCCAGCTGACCTTACTACACTGTTCAGTCGATAAAATAAAACACGAACAGCGCGCATGCGCGAACTTGAAATATAAAATGGTGACAATTTACCCATCTTACCCTGTATATTTAGATAATTATAGATTTGTTGTGCATTTAAATCTGTAGAAATGCAAGTGTGCATGCGGTTGCAATGGGGCAATATTTTTTAAATGGTGTCCTTCCAAAATGTGTACACATTTTGTTTATTAGTGTCTATGTTAATTACCTGAAAGGTTATTAAACACTTTTAAAATAAAAAAGAAAGAAATAGCAACTGATTACTCATTTTGATTAATTAGCTTCCGAATAATAAGTTTAGCTGTTATTAATAAAGATATAGAAAATAAAAACAAACAAGACGTTTATATAAATTTTAGAAGACACTCTTTATCTGTTACACACGTTTAATACTCTCAGTTTAAGTATATAAATCAAAGTGAGCTTCGAGTGAGGTGTGTAAAGACTCATATATCCCCGTGCTTATGTCTTTTTATGTGGACATATATTTGAGTTTACACCTGAGTGTGGGTTAGATTGATTGTCAAGGAGATCTAGTGGGAGATATATTATGTAACAATGAGTGGTAGATTAAATTACCACGGAAGAGATTTGCCTCGGCAATTAGTGTAACAACTCAGCATCCTAAACTAAACTCACATCGTTATTTATTTATCTTCCATCGCCCCACTTCCCTCAAAAAATATCCTAACCACCCGAGTCTAAGCAACGGAGATCGATTACTCGTGAGACATTTTCTTGTGTGTGTCTTGGTTTGTTGAAAGTGGTTGTTGCACTTCTGTTACCCATTGAAAATGTATGTTCCGTCGTATTGTTTTTGTATGTAAATCCAAGTGCACCAGTTTTAGTCTATCTGTGTCTTGTTTTATTCTATCTCTCTGTTGTTTACCGTTTCTAAATATATTTTTGTTGCCTGTCTACTACTTGAAAAGGTCCTATATATATATATATATATATATATATATATATATATATATATATATATATACGAAAAAAAATCGCAAGATCGCCAAGACCTACCGCGGTTTCGCACAACGGCTCGTCATATATATATATATATATATATATATATATATATATATATATATAGGACAGAGTGGGTTCACATTGTATCATTGAGTAAGAATATATATCTATAGTTGTGAAGGTCTTTATGCATGTCGAGGTTTCTTACTTGTGATTGATGTAAAAACTGAATCACTTCTGCTTAGTTTAAAGTCCTCTACCTTATTGGTTTCAACTGGTTTTATTTTCCACATAGTTGTCCGGGTAGTGTTACTGGTGTGCTGAAAGCCATTTCGGATGTTTGTTTTTTTTAATTCTAAACCTTGTTTAATCACATTCAGCATGGAAAGTAAAACTAAGAGCAGTTTTTTTAATCAGGTACCAGAATCAGTATTTACTGTAAGTACTGTTTTAAGTGTTCCACAGAATCTCTCAACCAAACCATTGACACAAAGATAATATGCACTGGTTTTTATGTTTGGCCCGCAGTAATTTTTGTTAAATTTGTCGAAGATTGTTAATTGGACTTGCAGTCTTCAGTCCGTGGTGATTACTGGGGGATAACCAAAAACAGCTATCTATTCATGCATAATACTTTTAGCTATGGATCCTGAATATATGTTCTTCAGATGTTCAACAACAGGCTATCTTATAAATGTATCAATAATAGTTAACAGACAAAAAATACTTGATTCTAGTAATGGTTTTATATCGCTATGTAGCTTTGTGAACTTATCATCTAACCCGGAAAATTTACCACTAGGTGATTTCATATGTCTTTAACGTTATTTTTTGACAGTTTAAACATGTTTAAGTTCAGTATCTTATGTTTGTTTTCATGTTTGCATGCTAGACAAAATGACTACCAATTAGTTTGATAGTAGCTCGACGTCCTAGATGTGAGAGGTTGTGAAAATGTTAAAAAATCATACGTTTTAGTAAAGACAGAACGTATGGTCTTAAGTAACATCTACTCGCATCGCACAATAGTGATTGTGTGCTAAAAGGTACAAGGTGCTTTTTCAGGTGAAAAAAAGTTTCTTCTTTTACTTTGACTAATGTGTCATTTTGTTTAGTTAATGTGCGATAGGATCGAAGTTGAGAGTACAGAATGTATTGTAGAGCGTGAGAGAGTATCTGCTAAAATACTGTCTGAGCCTGTAATGTAACGGATGTCCGACGTAATATGGGATATATAGTTCAGTTGGCAACCATTTCTAGACGTATATTTGTCAGATTTTACGTGTAAAACGTAGGCGAGGTGTTTACGGTCTGTGAAAATAGTAATGTTTCATCCTTCGATTAAATGTCTAAAATATTTAGACAAATAACTTGCGAATAGCACCCTGGAAAAGTGCTAAATTTTTGTTATTCAGTTATTACGAAGAAAAAGGAAATCGATTTGCGTATGCTGTTTTGATGTAAAACGGATTCGATAGAATTCAAAGAAGCGTCTGTCGTCAATGTTAGTGTAGAGTCTTCGTTTTCATTAATATATGAATGCTTTGTGAAGTTCATTTACGTTTTTTTTTTTTTTGCGCCATGAAAAACTGTTAATGCGTCGCCTTCAAGGGTCATCTTTGCATTTTTATTTTTCTGTTTTCGAATCAGAAATGGTAGTGGTTTCAAAACTTGGACACAACCTGAAATAAATTTTCAGTGGTAGTTTATTAGACCGATGAATCTTCGGAGTTGCTGCAACAATGTTGGTTGAGGGAATTATTACATCGCTACGACTTTTTCTGGAACGGGCGTATATCATGTTCGTCATTGATTGAATCCAAGAAATTTAGTTTTGAAACTGCAAAGTCGCATTTGTTGATATTAATTTTCAGCAAATATGTACCAGTCTTTCGAACACACGTGTTAAATGTTCATAATGTTCTTTAAGATCATGACTAGCAAAGACAACATCGCCTATATAGGTTAAGGCAAAAAGGAATCCTCTTAACTCTGAAAAGTTTGTGCAGTGTTACGTAACCTGAACGACATTATCGTGAATCTTGAAAGTAGGAACGGGATAGTAATCACTTTCTTTTATATGTACCCTTCTGATATTGGAATTTCGTAGTATACTTTAACCAAGTCAAGTTTTGGGAATACTTTGGTTCTTTGTAAACCTATGGTGAAATCGTGTATGTGAGGGATGGGATATCTATCCGGAACAGATTTTAAGATTCCAGAATACCTCAAAACGTTGTCAAGCTCCTGTATCTGGTTTCGCAACCATATGTAATGGAGAATAATATTAGCTTCGTAATTGGCATATTATGCTTAGATGTGGCGTATACTGAAACTTCTCTTTTGCTATTTTATATTAGTTTTGGCAAAATCTGTGCGGTGATACATGCATAGCAGATCCATCTGTTTTGATATAATGTTCTGCGGAGTAACGAATGTTATCTTTGTGTTTGAAAGGAGTGGTAATAGTAGGGAATTTTACTATCAACTTCTGTAAGGGAGTATCTGTTGGTGTAGCATAATTAATTCCTGTTGAGGTTTACACAGAAGTGATTCCTTTTTTATTAATTTTGTATCAATAATCTTAAAATTATTTCGAACTTTTATTCTCATCCTGGTTGATATAGGTGTTATAATAGACACAACATTCCGCCCAAGTACTCTCTGATCCTCTGGTGGGTATATATTGAGGTGAATCTCTTTTTAAAGTTCGGGCGGAATAATGCTGATTTGTACGCTGTCGACTAAGAATAGATATCCAGCATTGTTATTCCGGGTGTAGAATAGATTACTTTTGTGAAAAAAATGTCGCCTTTAATTGCTGCCGGGGTACGCGTTCCTCTGTTTCTGTGCAGTGATGGGGTTTCTCCAATAGAACGTGCAGGGTTTTACGCATGTTTTAGTTTCATTCCTAAATTTATTGTAATACCAAAAGGTGCCACGGGAAAAGTTTGAGTGACATCTGCTTCTACGTGGATCCTCTGATCGCTTCCTGAAATCCGCTTGGGGGCAAGGGAAATTCTGGCTATTTTGTCTTTCCGTTATGGTTTGGAGCTGAATTGTTAAATGCTCCAAATTTATTTCAGTACACGACATTCACACCTTTCTTGAGTCACCATCGTGTATCCTGTCAGCGACTTCTACCATCCATTCTCAGTCTATCTCTTGTTATATGTGTGATGTATATCGTTTCATAACTGATTCAGGACCCTGTCACACTTGACGTTTATTCCGAGAAGAACTTTCGCTTTCCGATGTAGTTGTAAAGGTTTCATATCACCAGATTTTAAATTGTTAAGCAAGTTGTATATACACCTTTGTTTGGATACGATGTCTTCCCTGGCATATATTCAAGTAAATCGACCATTGCTGTTGCAACGTTGTGGGGAAGCTTCTCAATCACATATGCTTATTTAGTATACTGGGATGTGATTCGCTTGGCACTGAAAATTGTCTGTAGAACCAATTTTGTATATTTATAGTGTTTTATGCAGGGAGATTTAAAGTCAAAGTGGCTTTTGTGGGATTCGTGTTTAATTCTGGTGCCATTATAGTTTCGGCGTTGTTGTGGTTTCAGAAATATTCTAAGGTTGAGTTGTTTGTATCTGCGTGAATGTGTTTCCTGGCAATATTAAGGGTTATGTGTGTTAAGGAATCAGGAAGTTGGTTTTCATAGTCGAGGTCACAACTTGTAGGTAATTCTGTCGTTCAGGTTTTTATATTAAAAATCCAAACAGCCAAAACAGCCAAATTCCAAACGATGATAAAATAAAAATTAAAAAACAAACATGCCTATGCCTGTTAAATAAATAATTTGTCTTTACAATCATATGTACATGAGTTCAAAAGTGTCAAACAGAAGTAAAATAGTCTTTAGTTGACTTATTTTGGCTAGTTGGTCCACAGTAAAAAATCTATGGTTGGGAAAAAAATTTGATCGTCAGCGAAGATTCACTGAGTGTCTCTGCTGTTGTTGTTGGATGAGATTCAATAACACAGATTTTTTCAGCATAAGCTGGGAGTGGGTGGAGAAAAAGCTTCTTCTCTTGTGTTTGAGAGTAGCTTATTTGTTCCTGAAAGCTGAGATCTGCTAGTTTTTATAAGTAATATTTCATTAAAGTAGTTTCGAGAAAAATAGGGTTTTAGTTTTTTTCTGAATGGTCAAATATTTCACATATTTATATTAATTTTTGACAGAGAGTCAGTTTGATTTAAACCATGTGCGTTGTATTGTAGAATATTTTTGGTATATTTGAAAATGTTTTCTGTTATTAGGTAGGAAATAATATTTGGGTCTGTTTTAATATGGTATGTGTTAGGATATGTTATTGTGTTGGAAATAAGGATTATTTTTTATACTGGTGCCCTGAGGATTTACTGACTTATTGTTCAGAATGAATTGTTGATATTCTACCTGAATATACAAATTAAATAAACATTCCTTTTCAAATCTACAAATATTTTTCAGTTTAACCAGACACGGAAGACTATCGCCATTTTTTTTATTTAAAGAACGACGAAACGAAATGAAATCTTCGTTTTAGTAAAATCATCCATATTCACGATATGTCCTAACTGTGACAAACAATTTCAAATTTTATGATTTCAAATCTTACTGTCATTATACCATTCAGTGAGAATGATTTAATTATTTCATAACTTACAGGAAATAATTTAGTTTTCTATATTTATACAAATTTTTTTATTCAATTTGAAGCAATTACCTGAATTCTAATGTACAAACATCTAATTTACCACACGTGAGTTTAGAAATTCTTATCGTCATGGAAAAACGTGCTCGCCTTTAGAAAAGCAACTACTTATATTTAAGATAACTCAGTCTCTTATGTAGGTGTGTCTGCATGCTTGTATCGAGAAGGTGATTAAAGTTGTAACAATATAAAGATTCCTATTTTGAAAAGAATGCCAACTTGTGTCACTTTCTAATGAGTAATTTGCTACAGAAAGGAAACGGAAGCCATTGACATACACCTATGAATGACACATTTGTAGTAAGAATGTGGATAACTTTTGATTATAAATTATCTTTGATACGTGAATCACGGAAATAAATTTTCTACTATTTTCACTTGAAGAACAATAGATAGAACTTTGAACTGTTTTGCTTAAAAAAAAAGTCTATTATTTTAAGTTAATTAAAAGAGGAATTTCATTTCAGCTTGAATCTGTTGTAACTATAACTAAGCCAAAAGCCATGTAGTAACATGTTACACATTGTCACCACACACTTATATTTGGTCAGATGCTGTATCAATTCAGGAAGTTGTTTACTTTTAAAATATGATTACATGTTATTACATGCATGTGTGTGTTTGTGTGTGTGTGCAGAATTATAACTGAAAGTTGTGTATTAAACTGAGCTTCGTACAGGCAGTTTATATTCCCTTTGGAAATGCCTTTGGACATCAAATTATACACTTACACCAACGTGCACACGCATAAAACTATCACGGATATATTTGTTCATATGCACATATATTATTTTGTGTGTTAATGTTGGTTTATGAACGTGTTTTTATGCATGCTTGACAATTGGGAATGCATGTGTACATGCCCGACCGCGTGCGCCTCGTTGTATGCATGTGTGTGTGTGTGTGTGTGTGTGTGTGTGTGTGTGTGTGTGTGTGTGTGTGTGCGGTTGTGTGTAGCGAGAAAGCGAAAGTATATATTAATTTGTCTTTGCTTGCACTAATAAAGATGGATGAGTTCCCCACTAACTCCCGCTTCTGTGTAAAGTTTGGTGTCAAGCATGTTTGCAGTAGCTATTAGCATTCCTTTGTGAGCAAACATACACAGACAGAAACTTACAAACATCCATACACACATAAACGTATACGCTCAAACATCAGTATAAGAATTTCTCCGTATGTATATGATCATTTAGTATGCGTGAGGGCTCATAAATATACATATGTATATATTTATGTTTGTAGAGCTGATGGTTTTTCCAGAAAAAATGTACACGTGACTTAAACACGTGACAATAAGTGAAACTTACCACTACTTCTGTCAAAGCCACTCTACCCATCCCACTCTTGTTGCTCCGTCTGTCTGCATCGACCCTTTTTCCTCATTTCTATTACTTCCCTCTTGAATCGTGCGGATCTGCGCCCCTTCAAAGATCTCACACGGGACAATCTTAATTGCAATCGCATTTATCTCATTAACCTTTTTTGATTTATTGCTTTTCTTTCAATTGAATAAATTTCCTCAAAATATATTCGTGCAGTTTCGTTAAGAAAAAAAGAACTTTAGCAGTATAACATTTTTCGTTTTCTCACTTTAACGTTCTAAAAATAAAATCCATATTGCTAAAAAGATCATAAAAGCACATCTCATGACCAGAAAGTGTTACTTGCTCATTATGAGTAAATCTATTTAAGATTGGATTTCCGTTTCCTCTTAAAGTATTTTCATTCCCAGTAGCTCCCTTGCATTTTAGCATTATTGCCTTGCTTCGGGTGAATTGATTTTAAAAGATTTCTCAACTGATTATGCAATATTGTTGGTTCATATCACAGTGGAGCGTTCATTTCGATGAATATGTGTGAATTTTTGCAGTTGTTTGGTATTGTAAACTTTCAAATTGGTGCTAGAATGTAGAAAGGAGTTAATATTCATGTCCTCTATGAGCGAGCACTCAATATTATCGGCTAGCTACCCCCAAAGAAAAAAAAAAAAACAGGTTAAAAATGCTCAAAATATTAAAAATAAAATATTATCGTCAAAATCTTTATGGCATTATTCAAAGGTAAGATTAAAAGATCTGAAAATATGTAAAAATATTTAAAAAATATTTTTTATTCTTTTTAGAACCCTGAAAAAACAAAACAAAAAAAAACTTTTATTATTAAATACAATCTTGTTTTTTCTTTTTTGTTCAAGTGAGATCTTAAGTTTGTACGGGAATTTTGAGCAAAAAAAAAACAAAAGAAAAAAACATTGATTTGGAAATTCTTGGAAAAATTAGATAGTTGTTGGATTTTAATGAAATTTTCAGGACTTATTCAGAAGTGAATTAAATTATTTTTGAAAAGTTTCTTTAGAAAATCTTCGTAAAACTGTTTTTTAATGTTTGTACGAATCCCCTACACTACCCGCCTCACTTGTTTCATTTTTATCAAATTTTGAGAAATCTTTTTTTTGTATCGCGTAATGTTTATATTAGTTATAAGGACAAGTCCTCGGAGAATTTAAATCATCAAAATTCTTTGATTAAATAGGATTCTAGTTGCAGGAAATGTATCATAAAAGTAAAATATAAAAATGTTATAAAACTAAGACATTATTTAAATAGAAAAAAATTTAATTCCTTTTTTTCTTTTTTTTTTAATCATATCACCCCAAGCAAGGCGGTAACGCCACTGATGTGCAGGGGGCTACATAAGAGTGAGAAGATTAGAAAAGAGAAAACCGGAAACCGCATCCTAAACAGGAAACCAGGGATGAGCCTCTTCACCTGTTCAATAGATGTGGGTGGAGTGTGAACCGGGCAATAGTTTAGTCTATCTACTCCAATTGAAAAAAAAAAGAAAAAACAGTGAGAAGATTAGAAAAGAGAAAAACCGGAAACCGCATCCTTACAGTTAGACATGAAAAGTTTTAAAATTAAGCAAAAATATTGGGCAAAGACGGAGAAGAAAACAAAACAAAACAAATATGGCATACGTATAAGTCAAGTCATGATTCCCAGCCGAACTACGGGCAAACTGAATAAAAAAGAAAAAAATATTTTTAACTTTTGGTCAGAGAAAATCGGGAGATGGGAGACTAAGAGTGTCCGTCACCACCAACCAGGCAACAGAAAGAAAAGTAAGAGAGATACTAAGGAAAGTAAAGACGAGGTTCCAGTCAAAAAATTTTTCTAAAAATAAATCAAACCTACAGTTAGACATGAAAAGTTTTAAAATTAAGCAAAAATATTGGGCAAAAACGGAGAAGAAAACCAAACAAAAAAAATTTTACGAATAAAATATATTGTAGACACTATTGTGTCAAGAACAATTTTTTCGATGAATAATAACATTTTCAAGAATTGTTTTCATTAAAAAGATTTTACTTAAAGAATTCACAAACTTTCATATCTTTTACAATTTTGTATTAATGTGTAGAGACCAAGGGATACATTAATGTTTTGGACGTAAAAATTTTTTTCTTCGTTCTGTATTCACTCGTATATATATATATATATATATATATATATATATATATATATTATTTGGAAACGAGTTATTTCCGCAACCTAGGTTTTAAACTTTTGATACCTTCAGGCGATTTATAATGACTAATTTTCGAACGTTTTCTCAACGTACAACAGGGACTTTTACAAATGCGCAACTGGAAGTTTTAAATCACCGAAAATTCAAAATTAAGGAGGAGTTATTGTAGGATCTTAAACAATTTCATCCAAGTTTGTATGATCCTAAGAGGTCTATTTTTGGTGTGATTACACCTGGACATTATTTCTAAGAGTTATTAAACACTGAAGTAAAAACAAAAATTAAAAAAACAAAATATCCTAATTAAAGAAGACAAATCAAATAGGATATATGAAACAAGACGAAAGGAATACAAGAAAGAAAAAATTAAGGAGTTACCAAATCTTACAAAAAGGTACCAGACTTCAACATCGAAAATATAAACGAAGAGGAAAAAAAGATCAGACAAGTTGAGTATAAGCAACAGGGTCTAAATATTGACGAGTAAGCAAGCTTTCCTCAGTATAAAAGATCATAAAGATAATTTTCCCAATAGACCCTCGTACCGACTTATAAATCCAACAAAGACTGAATTAGGTAAAATAAGCCAATAAATATTAAGAAACAAACAAAAAGAAAACCGAAAAAACATGTGAGACTTACTGAGATTTGCTACTTAAGCCAATCAGTGGAAAGACATAGGTAAATGCATTTCTCTTTGTTTCAAAAAATAAAAAACAATTTTCATAAAATATGACATATAAAAACTTTTACCCATCAATATCTGAAAAATGTTGAGGGAAGCTTTAAATTTTGCTAAATGGTTCATAGGTATACCATTTGAACATATAAATATAATAGTCAGTTAAGTGCCGTACGTGATACACGCTTGGACGATCACGTCTCGAAAGAGATATGACTGACTGAGCAGAAGATTATCACGCAATATGTTGCTATAGCTTTCTGCAGTAGACTGGTTGCCAAGCAAGTCTATAGAACCCGATCTGTCCAATTATTTAACTCATAACTGTAGGAAAGACACAGATTAATACTATTCCCAAGAGTATTTGTGCGTAAATGAATGCAACGAATTAAACTAGAATTCGTTGCATTAAAATCCCCAAAAAGCACATTTGATGTACCACAAGGTCGTATGTGGAGCCAAAATCTCAGAAGAGGACTATACATTCTAAATACAATTACTGAGATAATCCACATAGACAACCACGGATTATACAGAGAAGATGGATTAATCATAGCGCCGGATAAAAGAGAAAATGACAAAATAAGAAAAAATGCTCTTGAAACTCTTTAAAAACCTCGATTTTAAGATAGAAGTCGAAATAAATAAAAAAGCTGTCCAATACTTAGATGCAGAATTTAATCAACAAGTGTCTCTTCATATATGAGTACAAATTCAAATTTAAAGTACGCAAATACTATATCTAACCATCCTACTAGCATAATCAAATACATCTCTAAAAGAATAGAAGACAGACTATCAACAAATTCTTCTCACAAAAAAAATCTTCGATGAAAGGAAAAAAATTATGAAAGGCCTTAAATGAAAGTGGTCATAAAGGGAAATTATAATACAAACCTCAGTTAAACGAACGAATGAAAATTAATGCTAGAAATAGAAACATTATTTAGTTCAACCCACTGTTTAACTTAGAAGTAAATTCCAAAATAGGGCGAATATTTTTTGAAATTGATTAATAAGCACTCCCACCCCCCCCAAAAAAAACTCGAAATTAAATAAAATATTCAATAGAAATTAAATTAAATTAAATTATAGCTGTACTAGTAATTTAGAAAATTATATATATAAAAAAAACAACAAAACGTCAGAAACTTGAAAAATAACACGCAAAATATCATTAATAAAGAATGTAACTGTAGGGACAAAAATGCCCAGTTGACGGACTTTGTAAATCAGAAGGAGTTATTTACAATGCAGAATTATAATACTGTTTTCAGAACTAAAAAAAAAAAGAAAAAGTTAAATGAAAAAACAGAAATAATGTCCAGATGCAGTCACACCAAAAAATGCATCTTAGGATCATACAAACCTGGATAAAAATGTTTAAGATCCTTAAATAACTCCGCCCTAATTTTGAAATTTTGGTTGTTTAAAACTTCCAGGCGTGCGTTCGTAAAAATCCCCGTTGTACGTTTGAAAACATTCGAAAATTAGTTATTCTAAATCGTCTGAAGATATCGAAAGTTTGAAGCCTAGGTTGCGGAAATAACTCGTTTCCAAATGAAAACTATTCAAAAGCTCTACAATATATATGCATTGAGCACTTTTTACTACAACTATGTGCTGGTCCAATTTAGTTATGACCTTAAAAAAGCTTCACATATCTATAAATAACAAACGTATTGTTTCTTATATTTAAATGAAAATCATTTTCACAACTATTGTGACACCTGGCTCGGCTAGCTCGCTGGCTGACCCCTAGACGATTACGGACGCCAAATTACGGTGATGACCGGAACCTGAGTCAGGGTTGATGCTGTCGAACACAGCACCAATTATGACGACGCTCTCGGGTCGCTAGTCGTGATGATGGCCTTGACACAGCAGCTGGTCCTCAACATGTCTATTACATCGGTGAACATTCCTGCCCACGCTGTGTATTTTGATCTCGGGAAAGACACGTTGAAACCCGGTAGCAGTTTCTCTACCACCTCAAATCAGACCGGAGACATGTGTACACTTGTGCTGACATAATAAAGCACAGCACCAAAAAAACAAAAAACAAAAAAAAAAACTAAAAAAGAAATAAATAAATGAATAAGTTCGAAGATGCCTGGATAAGTTGCGGAAAAGTCTTTATATATATATATATATATATATATATATATATATAATTAGCAACAAAAGCAGAATGTACAATCATCGAATTCAATTTTCACAACGGAGCGAAAGTTTTTGTTCAGAATAATCAGAGCTTTCAATTTTCCCAATTACTTTTAAAACAAAAAGTTCTTTCGGGGCTCTTTATCGAAGCTTTACGGAAATAGCCGAAGTGGAGCGAAAGGCTGGTGATGATAGTAGATTCGTCTTGTCTCTTTCTCTCGGCAATAAAATAATCTCCTTTCAGCTAGTTTAACTCTTTCTCGGCTCATTCTGTTTCTATACATCGTCAGCTAGGACTCTATCGGAGGCGCATTATTCGACGTTAACTTTTTTAAGTTGATCGGCGGCCCGGAGCTCTATGAAAGGCGACCAGTCGTCTTGGTCATGGCTCCCAGTTGGGAACACTTTTCCCTCAGTCATTACATCTCGACTGCAACTTAACGAACTGTAAAAACAAACTGATTTTGCTACTCGGAGTTCCGATTTTTATACTTGTCCCAAATTCTTTTGGGGATGCGGAGAGACCTGGGGTACTTTATGCAAATCAAATCTTTGACCAATGAGATTACTTCCACCTACACATCTCGATATGGAGGTTTGGTTCAACCAATGAACAGCAACACCTTTTCTGACGTAGTTTCTCTTCCTGTTCTTCTTCTTGATTACATCATTTTAGGTTTTCAAATTTTCAAATAATTTCTCAGCAATTGGGGAACTAAAGATTTAACCTTACTCTAACCCCATCAAAAGTCCTGGCAGTCTTGTTTTGACTATTTGTATTTTACACTTTTACCGGACGAAAAAACAAAAAAAAAACAAAGCTTCTGATCGATCTTTGAATAAACAATGCAAGAATATATTTTCCTTTTTTTTTCTCTTCAATTTTCAGCTAGTTTTTCTGTTTTTCGGAATTTACAAACACACAAGTATTAAATATTTCTAATCAGAGCTCATATTGCTATTTACAATAAACTGCAAAATCAATAATACCACTAATAATAATTTCTTTCGCTCCGTCGTATTAAACTAAGAATTATATTTTTCTCATATGCAGAAATAGGGTTACACTATAATCTAACATTGCCTGATGATGACATAGAAATCTCAAAACAGAAATTTCCGTGTTGCAATTACGTATTGTGTGGATCATTTATTTTGGTAAAATATTTTTAAAGTTATATTGGAGTGTAAGGTATGAATGACACATTACAATTAATTAAACTTAAAGTATGTTTTTTTTAAGGTGCTAGAAATTTTTTAGGTTGGAATTTGAACTGAATAATTTTAGTATACCAAGGTATATTGTAGTTAAGAAAACCAACTAGTATTTTGCGGGCCGTTTATTTTAGTTAATTAAATATTAATTTTTAAGTTATATTGGCGCACAAGTTATAAATGACATATTATGATTAATTAAATTTTAACGAAAAATATTTTCAATGTTTACATAAGACAGTCAATTCATCCCTACGGTTCAATAGTTCACCATTTTTAGGGAACCTTAAAATCTGCAGCTTTTCACTCAGGCACAAAAGGCAGAGGTCATAGAACGACTTACAGTTTCTTGTTTTTTCCAGAATTTTCCATTTTACTTTTTTTTTTTGTGTGTGTGTTCTTTAACTTCCAAAAATACGCAGAAAGGGATGTTTGGCTTTGGTACATGTTGTTTCTAAAGGAAGTTAAGTGCATATACCAACATTGTTTAAAACTGTTCTTAGTAGATCCGATGTAAACATTTTTAATATTTGGGGTTCCACTTGGTGTTATATTACACTCGTAAACAATAGAATTTGTTTAACACCTATTTTCCAGTGGGCAATTGTTAGGATTTAGACAATTACATAAGTTTGTATTATTCTTGTCATTATTATTTTGATAGTTATTGTTACTTTGGTCTACGTGCTGATTTAAGATATTTTTATTATGATTTGTAATGATTTTTTTTCAAGATTATTTCTACAACTATAACTTAATTTAAGGATATTTTTATTAAAGATTTTACTTAGAGGGTTATTAATAGGGAAATGTTTCTTAATTAAATTGAGGAACTTCAGCCCTAACTTGGTGTTAACCATTTGGTTGAAAGGGGGTGTATACCAAATGGTTTTCTATTTCTATTTTTCCTGTTATAGTTATATTTTTGATGTATTTGATATCCTGGTTTTTGTAGCCATTATTTTTAGTGCATTATATACAAAAGTACCCAGCTGTGACAGTCTGTTTCTTGTTTAAACGCAACCATCAGGTCTGACGATTGCATTTAAGAATAAAACATATTGTCGCCGTTGAGTGTTGATCTCAATGTCCACAATTATATTTACATACACTTTATTCCTGATATAGAGTAATTTAACTCATAAACATTGTATACCATAAAACTATATTTTTACCATATATATATATATATATATATATATATATGTGTGTGTGTGTGTGTGTGTGTGTGTGTGTGTGTGTGTGTGTGTGTGTGTGTGTGTGTGTGTGTCAGATTTAAATTAGACAGTAAACAGTTGTATTAGAAAGTGCTCAGAAAATGTTTGAAGGGAAAAGAAGATTCAACATTTTTTCGGTTTCATCAGGCGCTTTGTTTTGACTGATGGCTTAGGGGTTAAAGCTTTTATGAGTTCATAACCGGAAGTTCAAAGCAAGCTAGTGGTTTCTTTCTGGGAATCCTTTCATCCAGGTTTTACGAGCCTAGAGCCTGTCTTTGCAAAATCGAATATTTTTACTTTCACTCATAACAACTCACGCCATGACAAAATTACCACCATGTCTAATTGTTGGAACCACACATTCATCATTTAGTTATTCTGATTTTCTTCTCCCATACACTCTCCTCTTACTACCAAAGAGGTTAAAATTTGAACTCGTCTTTCTACAATACAGTTTTTCACTCTCCACAGTACTTTTGCTCATAATAGTCTTTTCTGCCTCTTCGCCTCCCGTAACACGGGTTTCTTGACTGTCATGCACCCGCTGGACCCCGCTGATTTAAGTCGTTTTTTCAGTTGAAAATGACACTGGATGATCTCGAGAGAAATCAAATTCAAAATTGCGCCAGTTTATAACTACCTTTGTAACAAGTATTGCAGCCTGTTTAGTTAAAAAATATAAAAATAAAAAAATAAAAAATTTAAAAGCTGTTAAAAGACTGTTGTACTGGCACAATTCTTCTTTTCTTCAGAGACAGCTAAATATAGTTACCTCCACTTTTCAGTATAAATTTTCGCTACCTGATTTTAAAATGAAATTTTTAAAATAAATAATTTCTATTTTAGCTTTAAAATTAGCTTTAATTGAAAGTCAAGAGATTAAATTTAGTAATTCCTGTAAACAAAATACACTGGCGTATTTTAAAGCGAAATTATATTGATTGGAATCTAAAAATTTTCAGATTAAAAAAAAAATTAAACGTACCGTCATTTTTTTTAATGATCGACACATTTATGTAAACAGTAGCCACATTTCTGTTTTAAGAATCTGGCAAAAATAAAATATACGTCGCTGAGACGTTATTGAAGTCAATTTTTTAAATTACAACTTACCTTTATCTGATTTCAAACAATTGTACTTGCTTACTCTCTGGAATATTCGGTAAAAGTTTTTATCAGTTACGGTAGTTCGAGTATCAGTGCTTATCTCAAGTGTTGACAGCTTTAATGACAACCGGAAGCTGTCAAGAAGGCTAAAGTAGGGAGGCTGACGGCGACAAAAATATACGAATGTAATTTTTTATGTAAGGGAAGACAACCCTTGAATCACGTGATCTTTTAATGATAAATATCACGTACGGACACCCGTACAAATAAAGATACGGGCAATCAAAATGCACACAATTAAAATGTTTTTAATTATTTTAAAAGTTGACGGGGTCAATTATTTGTATTAAGCTTTTAAATTTTCGATTAGTAATTGTAGTCTTCATGCATTAATTACATACCCTAGCCGGCTCATTAGAGGAAGAAATTTAACAATAATTTTGAAACTTTTTATCTATAATTTTTATATATAATTAAAAAATGAAAAAAAAAAATTCTTGTAAAAATTAATTATTCATTGAATTTTTTCTTTCCTGTCTATGATATGCTTAATATATACTGTTCATAAAAGCAGAAGTTCATTCTCATAAACATTGTCATAGTTATTGCATTTCTCGCAATTCGGACCTATTTTTTAGAAAGTCGGGGACTATCGGAGAAAAAAATTGTTGATTAGCATTCCCCAATGACACCTGAATTTAATTATATTGAGCTTATTGCTGCCCGTTGTCGAATTTTTAAGCATTTCTGGAAATTAATTGGTTGGGGGGTAACATATGTAAAAGATTTTTTTAACAAATATTTTATACAAAATAATTATTTCACAATTGATTTCAGTCAATTATGAATAAGTTCTGAAATTTTCATCAAAATCCGATCATTATTTGATTTTTGCAAGAATTTCCAAATTAATGTGTCTTTCACAGTCAAAAAAGTGCATTGTGCAATATTACGTTTTTTTTTTACTTAACCCTCTAGGGCCATTCGTATCATATTTGATACAGTATTTCCCTATAAGGAAACATTTGGTATTTCCCTATAAGGAAACATTTGGTATTCATTGACTGAGCAGTCAGTACTGCTTTCATTTGAAATTTATAAAATATTTCTCTTAAAAAATTTTTCAGGAAAATATTTCTTTCAAGGCTTGTTTTCATACTGTATCAAATATGATACGAATGGCCCTAGAGGGTTAATAAATGTCGCGTCAATTTAGGTCTAGCACTGATGTAATAAAAAAGACTTTCTACAAAAATTTCGAACATGTTAGAAATAATTAAAAAATAATTTAAAAATGCTTTGATCTATCCTCTTAATGATAATATAAACATTTTGCCGATAAAACTTTGTTTTTATTTAGTTTGGGGCCTTTTTCCTTCATACTATGCTGTTTTTTCAGCGATTTTGTGGAGGTACCTAGAAGTTTTGCTGATAACAATAGCTAGTGTTGAAATAACGTTTAGAACTGTATTAACATTTAATTTAACTGAAAATTTTAGTAATCACAAAAAGTCTACTGAGTGGGTGAATAGTGAAAAAATATGTTTCACATACAAAATATTCATAATTTAGTAAAATGTATTTTGGCGAGACAAATTCTAATTTGAACTTTTTACCAAAAAGTAAGAAGAGGCCGAAGAAAGACTGAAAAATCAAATGAAATACATTGTAGTTACTGAAACTTGATATTCTACTTATCAGAATATACAAAAATATCTCATTTATTTTAATGCAGGGTGGCCTAGAACACTTTACCTGTAGTGCATATATATATATATATATATATATATATATATATATATATATATATATGTGAAAAATTAAATAGATTCGTGTAAAATTCTTTGTAAAATAAAGACGGAAGCTGATGATGGTTCACCTGAAATAGGCCTACACTTCCGATTTACCATGAAATAACGTGTCTGTCTTAATTTTTCTTATATTTGCTCTATATGTATTTATATACATATTTAGAGCTCTCTTAGAGAGTTATCCTATCACTGTATGTACAGGATATTCCTTTGGATTCTTCTATACCCACACTGCATGTTGATATATATATATATATATATATATATATATATATATATATATATATATATAAGAACTCGGGGGTACCCTCAGACCCTTCCAACTATTGCCCTATCAGCCTCCTACCGATTTTCAGGAAAGTGTTCGAGACCATTATTAATGCTGAAATAGTTCAACATCTTACTGCCCATAAACTATTCTCAGACAGGCAATACGGCTTCCGCTTCGCCAGGTCCACGGCCGATATGCTAACGACCATCACGGAGTACATATGTCAGGCCCTTGATAAGTCCGGCATGGCTCGTGCTATTGCCCTGGACATCTCCAAGGCTTTTGATAGAGTTTGGCACGTTGGCCTTCTACTCAAGCTACGGGGTTATGGTATCACCGGACGCTTGCTTGATATGATTAAATCTTTCCTATCTAACCGCATAATGAAGGTCGTCTTGAATGAGCATGCCTCCACATCCTACTGTACAAACGCTGGTGTCCCTCAGGACCCTATTCTAGGCCCGACGTTCCTCCTTAGTTTCATAAATGATCTCCCAGACCTGATCAAGTCCTAAGTAGGCATCTACGTAGATGACACCATAATTTATTCTCGCTTCATTAAGAAATCCGGCGAGGCGGACAAACATAACCTCGCTGCTGATCTTGAGAGGGAACTACAATCAGTAGTAGAATGAGGAAAGAAGTGGCTTGTAGATTTCAATGAGTCTAAGACGAAGCTGCTGTCTGCCAATTATCAGAGGCAACCTCTCCTGCCGCCCATAAGCATGAACCTAGCGAGTTTCCCTGAGAGCAATATACTTTGCCTCCTCGGCCTTACCCTCTCTTCCAATCTCCAGTGGAACCATTACACTGAGTCAATAGCTTAATCCACTGCTAGGATGGTTGGGTCACTGTGTCGGGCCTGGAGTTTTTTCCGCCTGAATACATCTTGCACATATACAAATCAACCATCCGTCCGTGCATGGAATACTGCTGTCATATATAGCCAGGCTCCTTCGCTGTTAATCTCAGTGTTCTTGACAGGCTCTAAAGGATAATCAGTAATGTGATAGGTACCGACTTGGCGGCTCGACTCCAGCCGTTTTTTCACTGACGTGATGTGGTTTTCCTCTGTCTGTTCTATAGATATTTTCATCCTGTGTATCTTTTTCTTTCTCTCTATCTTTGCAACTGTCATCATACCTATATTCCCATCCTTTTCTTGCTCCTTTCTTAGACACCCCTGTAACTGGTTCGTCTTTCTCTTTACTTTCCTCCTATATAATCTTTTAATTCTTATGTAGGCCCCTGCGCATCAGTGGTGTTACTGCTTTGCATGGGGGGGGGGAGATAAAAAAAGAAATTATATATGAGAGTCATTCAATAAATAAGGTGAATTTTTCGGTATAAGGACTTCTAATACAGATAGAAGATTACTTTTGTTTTTCGACGTAGTCTCCTAGCAGTGTCACACACTTTTCCCATCTGTGCACAAGCTTCCGTATTCCCTAAGCCTAAAAATCTTTGGACTGATGTCTCAGTCAATCACTCACAACACTTTTGACTTCATCGTCACTTTCAAACTTCATGCCTCTCGTGAACGCTTTTAAGGGACCAAACAAGTGAAAGTCTGAAAGGGCAAGGTCTGGGCTGTAAGGGGGATGAGGAAGCAGTTCCCAGCCCAGCTTGTTGATAGTCAGCACCGTTTGGGCTGCTGTGTGAGGCATTGCGTTGTCTTGATGCAAGACGACTCCATGTGACTGATGACCACTGCATTTGTTCTCTATGTCTTTCTTGACCTGTCCCAGCATCCTTCTGTTACACTTCTGTCAGACTGAATGAGGTCATTGACTGATTCACTCACCTTAGGAGACCTCACTTCTGTAGGCCTCCCAGGCCTGTCTTCATCCTCAACACTGCTCCGTCTTTCTTTAAACAATTTAGCCTACTTGTAGACATTTTTTTGGCTGAAACATGTGGCACCATACACAGTTGACATTCTCCCATGAATTTGAACTGGTTTGCACCCGTCAGCAACGAAAAACTTAATAACTGACCTCTGTTCAATCCTAGAGCATCTTTGTTAATCTCCAAAACTCTCAAAGTCTTTTTCAATCTGCCAAAAAAAAAAAAAAAAAAAATTAAATCCCTTTGAAAAAGAAGTAAAGGAAAAAGATTTTAAAAAAAGTAAGCTTCTCTCTCTATTAGAAGTCCTTATACCAAAAAATTCACCTTATTTATTGAATGACCCGATATATATATATATATATATATATATATATATATATATATATATATATATATAAAGTAACGTGAATTAATAAATCTAAAAATGATGCTGAATATATGTATAGTATTATTATTTAGGCGCTAATAAAACCGTGCTCAACGTAGTATGAACATAATTATTTTTTACATATAGATAAATTAATATATATATTGTCCTACGTCGATGTGTTATGAAATCATCAGGTGCATTTTTCAAACTGACAGTTTAATAGATTCGAATTATGAGAATTAAATCTTATAAAGTTAAGTTGCTGCTTTTTTTAATAGCAAAAGTAAAAATTTAAATATTCTAAGATTACATGTAGATAAAAAATTAACATTAAAATTTTAAATTACAATTAAAATTTACAATTTAAATTTAAAAAATATTAAAAATTATTAAAATGCAGGGAGAAGAAATCGAAGGGCGTAAATCATAAAACGTAAAAATTTAAATATTCTAAGATTATATGTAGATAAAATATTAAAATTGAAATTTTAAATTAAAAATAAAATATAAAATTAAAAATTAAAATTAATAATAAAGAATATTAGAATTAATCGGGGTCTAATAATTTAAGCAATTATTTTTCTATGGCAGCATATAGTAATTAAATCGTTTTTTGTTAAGTAGATTAGGGTTATTTATTATTTTGAAAATGATTGCATAACGCATAAAACTCTGAGTCGTGCCATCGACATAGGACAATAAATATATATATATATATATATATATATATATATATATATATATATATTTTAATTCAGATACTTCAATCCAAGGGAAAAAAGCAGGAAGGTAAAGTCCCAAAAAACGATCCTAATTAATATTAAAAATTTTATTTTAATATTAAAAAATGATACAGGAAGAGAGCTCCATGTAATAAAATATTACAGAGCAAATATATATTAAAAAAGGATTAATTCAAAGATGTTGAATGGCCATTTCGATATGAAGATCCCCACGGGGGACAACACATCACCTCAGCAACAGAAAAATCCTTTCAGAAACTGGAGAAAAATTAGTCTACTTTTCCTTTTTAAATAGATTGCAAAGAAATTAAAAAATAAAAGAAAATGAAAAAGAAAAAGAAAACGAAAAAGAAAAAGAAAAAGATAGAAAAAAATCAAATAAATAAGAAAAGAAAAACTTGACATCGTCTGGGTTCGCAAAAAAAAAGGGAGAATGTAACTAAAAATTAACAGACAGCCGTGTTAAATCGACGTAAGTTTAAGCAACACGGAAAAAAGGTGGTAAGAGAGATAAAAGAAGGAAGGGAGGGAAAAAGAAAGAAACTAAAGAAAAATTTTTTTTAAATATTACAGACGCTGGACAAATTCAAAAACCTAATTTCCCCAAAACGTTGAAGTATTAGAAAAAGGCCTTTACTTAAAAAGGCATAATTATTAATAAAAGGGAATAAAAAGATATAGGATTTAAAATAAAATTATTTAAAAAAAAATTAGGTCATTTGAAATTAAACTATATAAGGACAACACTAGGTAAAAAAAAAAATTAATTACAATTATACATACCTATAGAAGTACACACATACATACATATATATACACACACAATTCTACGAATAAGAATACATATATACATACACATACACACACATACATTCAATTTATTACACACTTATATACATATACATGCGCATACACACATATATATGTGTGTACACACCTATATACAAAAAATTCATATACACATAATATACATGTGTACACATACATGCACACATATACACACACACACACACACACACACACATATATATATATATATATATATATATATATATATATATATATATATTCCATATGCACTCACACGCATACAGATAAAAATATAAAAAATTAATGAATATTATGAAAAGGAGCATTTAAATAGCTAAAAAAATTTTTTCCAAAATTACATATAGCCCACATACATAAATACATATATACATATATATACATATATATACAAATATGCACATCCACACACAAACATACACATATACATAAAAAAAAAAAATTAAAATTAAAATTAAAAAAATTAAAAAAAATTATAGAAAAATTTAGAATTTATAAATTAAAAATTAGAAGTTAAATTTTAAAATCCGCCCTATGGCGGCACTTGTTTATAAATTCCCTCCTAAGGTTCAAAAGTAAGTCCTGATGAATCAGAATCTTCTCCAATAAACACAGACGACACCTATCACGAAAACTTTTAGGAGTACAAGCTGAAAGCCCGCATTTCTCCATCTAATAACAAGGACAATTACCGGACCTATATTGGCATGTCCGCGGGTTCTTTCAAACAGAGGCTTTATAATCACAAGTACTCGTTTTCGAACCCTAAACAGAGATTCCAGACGGCACTATCACGTAGGTTCTGGGAAATGAAGGAGGAAGGGCAGGACCCTATAATCAGCTGGAAATTAATAGGCTCAGCTTGTACTCCTAAAAGTTTTCGTGATAGGTGTCGTCTGTGTTTATTGGAGAAGATTCTGATTTTGAAGTATCCTCATCAATCGCGTGTTTGTAAAAATTCTTGTGGCACGCTTGAAAATGTTGGAAAATCAGTTATTATATATTGCCTGAAGATACCTAAAGGTTGAAGCCTAGGCTGCAGAAATGACTTTTTTCCACAATTATTTGTCCTATCAAAGTTGATTAGAATTTTTTGAATTCAGTAACCTGAAAATTGAAATCCAAGAAGATAATTTTGTTTTCCACAGGTTTTGATTTATATGCATGCATTATTGTTGCTTAAAAAGGAACAAACCAGACTCTGTAACAAACTCTCTTTTTTAAGAATCATAATTTATTTGCAATAAATAACATCTTAAATGTCAGACTGACACAAATCTATCTTAATTCTCTAAAATATCTCTTTTTGTAATTCCATGAAAACGTCCAGTTTTTTCAAAGCATGATTGCACTATCTACATATTTACTTGTCTTGTAGGTCACACCGTTTTTAAATTTTGTTATATTATTTAGCACTGCAAATTGTCATGGACCTCTAGAAATATTTTCAGTTTTCATCGAAGAAAATTGAGCAGATTACAGAATTACCTACTTTACAAAATAACCGCTTTAAAATAAATTTTGAATAAAACCATTTTAAGTATTAAAATACTTGTTTATCTCATATTTTCAAACTAATGGAACAATTTTAAATCAGATTTATTTTTTATCTTGATTTTTCCGTTTCATTCTATTTTATACAGAGGTTAGCAAATGAATATTTTTTTCTAAAATTCTAGTTCATCAAGCATTTAATTTTTGCTCTACGAATAAAATACACACAAAAAGATAAAGAGGCTATTTTAAACTTTTCTGGGTTTCTCTTACGTAAAATATTTGCTTTGGTTGGCAAGTTTACTTAAGAATTCTTAGCATTTCACTGTGGTTCTGAAATGCCGTAAACATAGTTTTGTTCTAATTATTACTCCTTTCGGTGCTGTTACGACGATAGAAACCTTCGTATGTTTTGTATTTTTATAAAGTTTTAATAGTTTTATAAAACTATAATTGTCAAAGCCTTCTATTCATATTAGTAAGAACAATGTAGGCTTTACAAGACTGTTTACAAAGCATCTTTTATGCTGCAGATTCACTACTTTGAGAATTCACCTTACAATCCCCATCAACTTTCTATCTCAGCTCTGAAGTCGAGCTCCATCTCATGAAATTTTACATTCTATCTCTGTATTCCTTCTTCATTCTTAAATCTTAGATTCTTGTTATATAAAGAACTTGAACATTTTTCAGAATTATCAACTACGAAGAGATTTGATCTCAGTGAAATTGCTCACGTTAATGTCTAACCTTCATATTTTATCCATACACAACCCTTCCAGTGCCATTTAATCTGTTTTCATTTGGAATTACTCCGATATTTCTTTGTTATATTTTATTTTTTGATGCCTCAAACCAATTTTGACGACACCTTCGTAACTTTTCAGCTCAAAAGATGAGTTTGTTTCAAATCATGAACTAACCCTAAATTCCTAAAACTAAATATATGTTTTTATCCAATTAAGTTAAAGCGAAACATATTCTTTTCACTTTCCTGTTCAACCCTATTTCTTTTGCAGTGTATTTTTATTTTGTAAGCCCCAAATAACTAAACTTAGAAATTTGTTAAATTCTGTCAAGGTGGTTACTTATTTAATTTTAATTTAAATTTATTTACAAGGTAGTTACTTATTTAATTTTATTTTAAAATTACTTATAATTTTCTATATAAAGACTATTGGATTGGCTATTTGTATATTTGAAAATAGATTATGTTCAAACCTGCTAAGTTTATGTTCAAACTGAAAGAAACTGCAAATATTTACAGAATCGAGGGAAATTGCTCATATTTTTAAGACGTTTTCAGTACTAAGTCTAATAACTCAGGAACTAAAATTATTTTATGAAGTTTAATTGTGAGTTTCAAATGTAAACGTATGACGTGTAGCAAATGTTTGCAAGAAAATTGTATTGTTTTTCTAGAATTTAAGTTTAGTCAAAACAACTCTTGGCTTTGATTTTATTTTTTATCAATGCCATTTATTTGTTCTAGGTGCGTACCGCAAAAGACACATCCATGCTCATCATCTGAACGTGTCCTTTAGCCAAAACCTACTTGGTAAGGAGTATTACTGATCGTGTGTTTCGCTTCTCGGTGTTTTTGAATCCAAGGTTTGAAGTATTAGTAGATTTTTTTGTTTCTGCCTGACATCTTTATGTTTCTGCTTCTATGAAAAGATCTTTTGTTTAAAAAAATACAACCGGAGGCGGCAGCTGTTGTCGTTATAGCCAAACTCTTCAACCGTTGTGGTCGTTTCGCTAATTCCACCAGTGAAGCGTTGCATGACACACTTACCAAAATCTATGTGAAAAAAAAACAAACAAAAAAACAAAACAATTATTTCCTTCTGTAAAGAGCGCTGGAAAGAAGAGACAAAAAGTAACTTAAAAAATAAATGTAGATAAATAATACACACAGTCAAAAAATAAGCGCGCGCACATGCGCACGCAAAGGCCAAATACTTAGTCAATTATGTTTAATGAGAAATTGCTATGTGAAAGAACTGGTGATAATTTTTATGCTATTTGGGGAGTAAAAAAATTTTATACTCGCAAAATTAACAAATATTAATGAAAAGATATTTTCTGTTTTCAGAATTCAGATAAACATGAGTCAGTCGTTGCTTGACCATTGAATAAAACGAAAATAATCCGGTTTAAAATGATTTATTAGTCGATGAAGTAATTTATAAAGAGAAGCCATTTTTTGCTCGGCTTTAAATTGTTTTCCTTGAATGTAAATATTTGAAATGAATACTTGCTCAAATTATAGATTTTGAGCTCATAATATCCAGTCCATTAACGTATAAACCAATAATAATAATAATAATATTTGTATTTTTTGCGATTTTACATGTATATGAAGTAAAAGCGTGGATTAAATACGCTGTTTTTCTTTGTAAATGACAAAAATCTCATGAAACAATGATTGGATGTCAAGTTCTACACCAATGACCTTTGGAGTTAAACTACTAGCATAAAAATTGTTTAAAAGCAAGGTGAAGTGAAAATACCTGTTGGTGGAATCAAGTGTAGTGGTATTTAAGGCTCAGGTCTTTTAGAAAAGTGACAAGGATAGAAAATATGATTCGCTGTACGACACATTTTTTATGCATTTTGTAGGGCTTTTTGCTACCATAATTCTAAGTTGGTTAAAGCAGGACAAAAAGAAAAGTATTCACTTACCGGGAAAATGAACAAGTAATCTCTGGTGCAAATTTCAATTCGAATTTCTATTATTGTCAATAAATTAATTTTGAATATAAGTAAATACAACACAGATTTCGTGAGGTCAAGTGAGAGTAAATTCCATCAGCAGTGCGTCTCACAGTCTATAATATTAGATGTTTTTAAGGCTAGAGTATTCTGATACATGTCTACAATGGTAGAGTAGTCAGTGAATATAAAATTTGCTACACTAGGAATAATGGACAAGACACAAGAGTAATTTTGTGAGCATTAATTTAAAGTAGGCGGTTACAAAATCTTTTTACATTACTGCAGTTTTTATTTTCTATCGTATTATTCATTACTGTAGTAAACTTTTGAGAGATTTCGGTTGTTTTTCCACTTTCTCAATAATGCTGGATGTAAAATTAATGTAGAATTTCTTTAGTTCTCAGTGAAAGTTTTACTATTTTCTGCTCCCTTCTTCCCTTCCACCTTCCTCTTACTTTCTGATTCATCAAGTATTTTGCTGATACAGTCATATCTATTACTAGACAATAATATTTATTTTTGGTCTTTCCAGGATGGAACAGAGATTTCAAAATCTCGAATAATTTCACCAGGACAAATGGCAGATAGAAATCGTACTGTTTTTGTCGTATAGTTAGTCTGGTGACAATTGTAATTCATACTATTGCTATTATTAGTCGTTATGGTCAGTGAATATTGTTTACAATTTTTAGGTGAATCAGATTTCGTAGTAGAATATCATGGTTTGAAATTACAGCATTTTCTTTTGTCCAAAGTGTGTTAATGATGCTCAGCTAGTTAGCAAAATAAAATGCCAATCATATCTCCATTTATTTGAGATTTATCAATTGCAATGATTGTATCATGTCAAGTTGTTATCCATACTGTTTGATATCATAATTCAAAAAATGAACCCGGAGTAATTGTATAGAGTCATGCCGAGTTGATTATATTCTATTTTTTTTTTTTTTTTGTTTATCGTTGGATTGGTTCACGTTTTTACCAAATTTGGTACATGGAATGAAAAGATAGACTTTGATCAGACCGAAATCATTGATGGTAGCATTAACAGAAACAAGAGTAACAAAATGGTTGTTTGTTGACTAATTAGTATTAAACGTGGAAATGGTTGTTGGTTTTCTAGTTGTTGTCGCTATGGTCGAAGAGATGGTAAACCATCAGCTGTTTGGATTTCCTAATCACGTGACAGTCATTGGCACCATTAGGAGGACTTATTGTTTTGTTTGTAAACAGGACCCGTTAATCATCAACGACTAAATCCTCGAATGGGTTAATTTATTTTAAAATCGCAAAGGAAAAAAAAATAATTTCACATGCTCATTTTCTATTTTCTGTTTCCCTTTTTTTTTCATATAGAGCAGCGTTCGAAAGTCCCAAACAATTACGAACCATATGATTAATAAAAGTGGCAAAGTAAAAACTCGACCGTCACACAGCCATGGATGTTTGACTGCGCGCGTGCTTATATATCTTAGTACTTCTGAAATTATAACGCAATTTTTACTTTTAGACGCCAATTTACGAAGAGATATTTATGTATTTTAATATCTTTTATCAATTAATGTACCAGTGATAAAACCAGAATTAACATGATAATCGATGGAACAGAGTGGTATGAAAAATATATACATGCCTTAACAAAAGACTTTAATGTCTTGACGGTAATTCGAATTCGGTATGTCGAACCTATTGTAATTCAAAGATAAATAATATTTGATATTGCTATTAGTATTATCTATATTCATAAAAATAGTCATACAATTCTCTAAATTTGTTTCTATAAGAAGTACTTGCATTTAAATATTTGTAGATATTTCTTATGTACAAGAAACTGAGACATATTGGTTCGCTTAAAGTGATTAATATACTGACATCGTATGATGTTTAATTGATACACGTAAAACATACAGAGCCGGCGAGTAGTACCCATGAAACTCCAGATTGGGGACAAGCCTGACTGGGTGGCCGGGGCAATGCTTTGTGACCCTCATTATCTTATCAATATTTGCTTTTTCTCCCTACATTTATATATGTTACAAATGAAATTAAGCACAATTGACTATTAAAGGATAAACATTTTTTGCGGATTTTGATATCATTCTGGGGTCTTTTATTTTCGTCCAAATCAGTGAATTTGTTTTGCTCATGCTAAGTCTGGAAAAACCACCATATAAAATTCACTCCTTTTTTTATCTATAATGTTAAATGTGTTAAAATTCTACAACTTTTTAACAAGCAAAAATCTCAGGTTGTTGTTAAAATTTCTGTAAAACATTGTTAATTTATTTAATATGGAATGACCTATTATAACATGTCTCTAATTTGCATATAAATAAATTCTTTTTTTTTTAATTTCTAGTTGAAATGTTTATCTATATTGTACATAATTAGGTTACAATAAAAATTTGTATTTTATATGAATACTACCTTATGAAAATTGAGATGTAATTGAAGGTGGGGATATCATAGATGGAGGGGGGATCACGAGACTCTTGCACCGGCCCTGAAAACATACATACATATCTATTTATTACGCAAAGTTCCGAAGATTAATGAAGTTGACAACCGACAAATTTAATTTATGTTTGAACATTATTTTTAATCGATACTCGTATTTGAGTAGATATTGTGATTTTGATTAATCAGTATATTTATACATATATTTCCCTCGGCCTGATTATTTATGATAAATCTTGTTCGGAAAATGCGTCATTCAGCAGGATTCGAACCTGCGACCACTAACAACATAGGGTAAGCCATCAATTGATCTGGTGCGTCTTAAACCACTCGACCACCATGTTTTCACAGTGCAAACGATAGTATTTTCTTCTAATACTTGTCTTAAATGTTGTATTTTGTTTTTGATGAGATTATCGATATGTGCACGAATTGCACTAATTGCAAAAGGTGACAAGTTAATGTCCGAGATAGGATGATGCTTGTGAGACCAATATAAGAATTTAATGTTGTTTTCTGTTTATTGATACTGGAAATACCATCTTCCAAAGGACACATAAATTTATAAACAACATAATTTTTATCTCCTATGATTTTTAAGTCCCGAATTACTGGCAATTTTTATGTTAGTTGTTTTAAACATTAGTAGTAAATGAAAGATGAAAAGTGTTTCTTGCAATAGTTTATCTATCGGCGAATAATATTTTTAAATGATTTTCTATTTTGTTTATATAGTGTAAAACTGGTTACTGTAGTTTCTACTGCTTTTCTTTTTTAATATCAGGATGGTTCTTTGTGTCGTTTTTCTAAAACCATTTAAAAATATATTTATGTGCTTGTCTACGACATGGTTGGAGACATTATTATTGTTGGTAAGTATTTGTTTTATTTTGCTCAGTTCGTAAGAAATAATTTTTGCTCGATTAATTATGTTTGTTTTTAAACAGCAATTTTGAGATCCGTGAGGGTATTTATCTTTTTTTATTCAGAAGACAATAAGTTTTGCTTGTGTCCTTTTATATTTAGAAACTGGCAAAAATACAAATTTAAAAAATTAGAACTTAGGTCGAATTTAATATTTGTTTTAAATGAATTCTTAATGTTTTAATATACACGACGTGCATATCTAATTTTGAAGATAAATCGTTTGAACTGTTAACTGTTTGTACTCTAGCTTTCTCAGTACGTATTTTTAGTTACACAACTTTAATCACCTCTAAATTCTAGTAATGTTACGTGTTTGATTAGGCGTTAACATTTTCTGTTATATTGCACACACACACACACACACACACACACACACACACACACACACACACACACACACACACACACACACACATGTATACAATATTTCCTTCCTGTCACGCTTATGAAGAGAGAGAGAATAGTCAGGCAGTGTCAGTTCAGTTCATTAGACAGATAATAGCGTAGCAGCGTCGGCCCCGTTCATTTTCTTTACTGCCAGTTTTTAAACTTTACTACTTGTTATAAAAGCTCCTGACATGTGTTTACTTCTTAACAGTGCCTTATTTTTAAAAAAATTTTTCCAATAATTATGCCGTCGAGTAGTGATATAAAAATTTCCCTCCTGTCATGCTGAGAGAGAGAGAGAGAGAGAGAGAGAGAGAGAATGGTGAATTATTTTGTTTTCGTTTCTTATGTCTTAATTTAAGATACTTAATAGCAGGTGCATCAATATATATATGCAGCCGTCATTTTACACGGTATGCCGATATAAATATTTTGCCACGACTCACACGTATATATATATATATATATATATATATATATGTGTGTGTGTGTGTGTGTGTGTGTGCGCGCGTGTGTGTGTGTAGATGATGAAAAAATATCTAAAACTAAATAAAACAATGTTTTATCGTCAAAATCTATGTTATTATAGGTAAGACTGCTGTTTGATGTGAAAAAAAATCTTTTCACCCTTTTTAGAACCTTCTAAATTTGGTTAAAAGTCTTGTTTTGGGCGTCAAACGCGAACTATAAATTAGTATGGAAAACATGATCGTTTTTTTTTTCGGTGGAAAACACGTTAAATGGGAAATTCTTCTAAAAATCAAATAATTGTTGGATTTTACTGAAATTTTCAATAAGTATTCACAAATAAATGACATTATATTTTAAATGTTTCTTTATTAGAAAATCTTGGAAAAATATTATTTTTTGCATTCCACCCCCACTTGATGAAATTTCGAGAATTTTTTTTTATGTAGCACATAATGTTTATATTGATTATAAGAACAAGTCCTAGAAGAATTTAAATCAAATTAAGAATTTGGCCAAGAATTTGGGCAAACAGGACCACCAGTTACAGAAAATTTTCTCTGAATCGTAAAATAAAAAATGTAATAAAATTAAGACATTATTCCATTGCACATGCTTTTAAATGTTTTAATGAATAAAAAATATTATGGACATTTTTTTTTCGAAGAATAATGAATTTTGACAAGAATTGTTTTCGTTTCCTTTAAATTTTTAAAGTTTTATATATTTTAAAATACTGTATTAATTTGTAAACTTCAAGTTATATTGTTATTAAATAAAAACAATATTTACTAAACATAAATGGATTTTCTACAATTACTACAGTTCAAGCGCCCACCATCGTATTTTTTAAACATTTGAATTACTTTTGTATATGCATAAACGTGCCGAGTTTTGTAAACACAGACATCCAGATAGAATATTATCAGAAAGTGTGGTAACTATAGTTATTTTCAATAACTTTTGATTATTATTTTTAGGTTTAGACTTTTAAATTCTCTATGGATTAGTTTTCTTATTTTATCGGTTATAAAATGTGTGGAATTTTGAATTATCATAAGTCCATCATCCCTATATAACCCTATGTCATGAGTGCTTATGTCATGGTGCGCGGTGAGATTGTATAGAGAAAATAAACCAATGAGATCGGAAGATTACGCAGAGTCTAACGCACCCATTGTGATGTCAAATTGGTTTTCAGAATTATGTTTTATCCGTTGTTCTTGATTGTGGATAAAAAACGGATGTCTCAGTGGCACTATAATATTATATTCATCCTTAGTTAATTCTGAATAATATGTGGCGAATTCCGGTGCCAAGGTGAAAAGGTCTTTGTAAATTGACGGGTAATAGTCAACTATGTCAAATTGTATTATAGAACAGTTGTTTTTATCCTTTATATTGCAAAACCAATTTCTCTCTCTCTCTCTCTCTCTCTCTCTCTCTCTCTCTCTATATATATATATATATATATATATATATATATATAAATTAAAGTAAATTTTCAAAATTCAAAAATGTCGAATGCACATTTCGACATGAAATCTCTAATAGAGAATTCACGTCTCCTCAGCAACACAGTTCTATCTCAAAATAAAGAAAAATAGAATTAAAAAGGAGACAAAAATAAATAACGGTTAAGATTTGAGAAATATACGTCACAAAAATTCTTTTAAGGTCAGTCTATTTTTGGTTTTTACTTTGTAAGTGAAAATCGATATTGGTAAAAATTTTCTCAAATTAATAGACAAAAATTTTAATAACAGTAATCCTTTACGGAAAATGTTTAATAGGTACACCCTTAAAATCAGCTATTCTTGTACCCCTAATATAGACAACCTTATTAATTCCCATAATAGAAATATTCTAATGAATTTACGCATGTAAATCCACCCAGGTGATTTATGAAGCCCGCATTTCTCCATCAAACAATAAAAATAACTACCGAACCTATATTGGTATGTCCGCTGGACCTTTTAAACAGAGACTTTATAACCACAGGTACTCTTTTTCGAACCCGGGTCAAAAGTACCAGACAGCCCTTTCACGAATATTCTGGAAAACGGAAGGGCTGGATCCTGTAATTAGCTGGAAACTAATAGGTTCAGCCCGTATTCCGAGGAATTTTCGTGATAGGTGCTGTCTGTGTTTACTAGAAAAATTTTCAATATTGAAATATCCTCACCAGCACCTGCTACTGAATCTTAGAAGGGAATTTATCAGTAAGTGCCGCCATAAAGCTAATTTTCTGAATACTTAAATTTAAAATTTAAATTCCTAAATTTTAGATTTTAGAATATAAATATAAATTTAATGATTTTTGATTAATTAATTTTAATTTTAACTTTAAAAAGTATTTTAACCCCTCTACCTTCCTCTCCCAATCTCTTTTAATTGTCTATCTTTATAAAATATGGATTCCTTTACTAAACCCCCTTTTTTCCTTTGTTAGCATATACTTTTTTAATAATTTTGAATTTATAATTTTCTTTAATTGTTATTTAGTTCGTCTATACCTAAAAATATTTTTAATTAGATAAACTTAATTAATTTTTTAAATCTTATATTTAAATTTATTTTTCCTCCTAAATATAGCTTTTCAAATAAGTTTTCAAATCCCTAACCCTTTTAAGCATTTAACGTTAAACGTATTTGACACGTGTCGAGTGTTTTCTATTTGATATTCCCTCCTTTTCCTTCTTTCTTTTTCCTCTTCCTTATCTTTTCTCTATACACTCTTTTTATATTCCACCCCTTCCTTTTTTGTTCTGTTTTGTTTAACCCAATCCTCAATTTAATGACCTCCTATTTCCTTAACTCCTTTCGTCTATCAAGCTAGACATGCCAATCTCCCATCTCTTCACTTACAAAGTAAAAACCAAAAATAGACTGACCTTAAAAGAATTTTTGTGACGTATATTTCTCAAATCTTAACCGTTATTTATTTTTGTCTTTCTTAATCCTATTTTTCTTCATTTTGAGATAGAACTGTGTCGCTGAGAAGACGTGAATTTTCTATTAGAGATTTCATGTCGAAATGTGCATTCGACCTTTGTGAATTTTGAAAAGTTACTTTAATTTATATTGGCTCTGTAATCTTAAGTACATTGAGCTCTCCTCCTGTATCATTTTTTAAGATTAAAATTTTTAATATTAATTAGGATAATGTTCTTGAAATTTACCTTCCTACTTTTCCATTTCGGATAAAAGAAAAAGAAAAATTAAAAAAATATATATATAGGGTGAGATGGCTAAGTTATCGTCTATATTACGCAAAAATTAAAATGCAACTGACATCTCTGTTTAACAGATATATTTACTAAAACTAAACGAAAATATCTGGAGATACTAAAAAGTAAATTTATTCAATAAAATCGCCTTTGGAGAGATTCCAAAGCAGTTTTCTTCAAATACTGTTTTGTCTTTCTTTCATTCTAATCTTAGAAATTTAAAGAGAGCAGACGCTATTGTCAAAACACGTCATTAATAAATTGTTCATCTTATTTCATCCTCTTCATTTTTGTTTCGGATACTATTATACAAAATCCTACAAACATGCGTGTATTGTTTTATCCGTGTATAAGCAGAAACGAAAAAATAATTTCGATCTTCCACTATGGGAAGAAATAACTTAGTGGATAAATAATTACATTCGAATTAGATTATTAGTTTTTATTCTGTTTCTTAAATAACAAATACGACTGAAAATTAATTTACGGCCATATAAGAGAGTAAACATGATGTAGCATTCCAGCGCTCTTTTCATTTCTAATGCTACTTTTGACCTGTTAATACTTTACTCATTTGCTGAAAAACAACTTTCTCTATTCATATGCGTCTTCGAATTTTTGTGTGACACTTTCCATTAGTTATTACTACACTTCGTTGTAGTTGAATTTCTGCATCATTTTGATGTCCCAGATGGATAAATCACACTTTGTGATATACATTTTGCTCGCAACCATGCACCCATCTTGTTACAATCAATAGCCTGTGCTTTTTTATCATTTCTCTCAAGTACTTTCTCTAATAGATTTTCAGTTTTCTTTCTGAGTCTGCAATCAGTATAGTGTTATTTGCGTAGAGTATATTTTTAATATTGTGACTGCCAATAATAAAACCCTGGTAGGAACATAAATTCTCTTACAATAACTCGTTGTATAGTAAGAAAAAATAATCTTATTATATTTGCTTGTTTTGCTGTACTTACTTCATTCGTTCTCTTTTCGAATATAAGCCATTTATTTCTCATATAGATTTGGATTTATTCGTATATCCTTTCAATTCAGATTAAGCTTTCCTAACATTTTCTTTGTATTGTACTTAATGTAATCGCTGAAGCAAAGGTAGAGGTCTTTCTGTATTTCCGTTGCTTAGGTACCTCCACTCATATTTAAATTTTAAATTGAATTTTAAAAACAAAAAAATTTTCTTGAAACTTTTATTTTAGTTTTAATTGAACGCTAAATGATTAGATTTACTATTTCCAGTAAGCAAAATACTCTGGTGTAGGTAGCTCCATTAAATCACTGAAAAAACAGCATAGTGTGAATAAAAAAGGCTCCAAACTTAATAAAAACAAACTTTTTCCATCAAAATACTTATATTATTATTAAGAGGAAAGATCAAAGTATTTTTTAATTATTTTTAGATTTTTTAAAATCTCTTCTAACACGTTAGAAATTTTGGTAAAAAATGATGTTTTGATTTTAATTAGCGGGTAACCAAATCATAACGAGTGTTTACAATGAAAAACCTAATATTACATAACTCAGTTTTTTACAGCGACATATTAATTTAGAAATTCTTGCAAAAATCAAATAATTGCCAGATTCTAATAAAACTTTCAGAATGAAATTAGTTTTGAAATTATTATTTAAAAAAAAATCTTGGTAAAAATATTTTTTTTACATCTGTTACCCCCTCCACGTAAATTCATTAAATTTTAAGAAATTAAATTTTGTTGCGTAAATTGGTTTTATTATTTAAACGCAGGACTCATTGGGGAATGCAAATAATCTATTAGTTTTTGAAAATTTTGTCTCCATTTCCGACAATCTTCTCCCAATAATAAAATAAAAAATGCAATATAATTATAACATTATTTAATTTCAAAAGCTTGTAATTGCTTTAATAAATAATATAAATTAAGGACATTATAGTCTGAATAAAATTATTTTGGATTAATAATAAAATTTTAAATGAATTGTTTTCATTTTCTTTTTAATTATAATAATTTATAAAGTTTCAAAAATATTTTAAAAATACATCAAAGATTTGTTGGGGCTAGTTTAAAACTTATTAAGCAAAAAATATACTTACTAATCGAAGATTAAAACGTTTAATGCAAATCGTCGTGCCTTCCTATTTTTGAAATAATTTAAAATCTTTTGTGTATGTCAATTTTTTTTTTGTATGGTAATTTCTACATGTGAATTAAAAGGTCATGTGTATCAGGGTTGCTTCCCTTTACAAGGAAAAATTTGTACAATTATGTCATTTGTGATTGCCATACACATATCTTACATCTGTCAACACATACGGTGGAAAGGTCAGAAAGTTGAATTGTGCGTTTAAAAAATAGATTTATTCTAAATTTCATGCTACAAATAAGTAATACTTGTGTAAATGAAATTAATTTAACATTAAATTTGCTAATTTTCTAAAAATAAGATGTCACAGATGTATTTTATTTTTGCAAGATTTTTAAAACTGAAAATTAACTTTTGTTTACAAATGTGTCGACCGCTTAAAATTGCTGAAAAATTGAAAGACTTAAAAAAATTGAAAACTTTTAGATTCCAATCTATATAATTTCTGTTTAAAATATACCAAAGGATTTTGCTAACTGGGAATAGTAAATTTAATCATTTAGCTTTCAATTAAAACTAAAATAAACGGTCCAAGAAAACATTTTTATTTTAAAAAAATTCAGTGTAAAATTTACATATCCAAAATGAGTAGAGATACCTACTTTGGTGTATTTTAAACAAATTATATTAATTGGAATCTAAAATTTTTCAATTTAAAAAAAAAATCTGATAATCACAGTTTTATATCCTACAAATATTGCTCTGGTTTCTGCAAACCATATAAAAATAGTACTTTGGACAGACTGTACAAAACGTGCCAATAAAAAACCTTAGGAGGAAATTGATCGACACTATTACCAATAGGCAAAGTAACGCTAAGTTATCAACTTTTGTGTTACATGTTTCAATCTATGATGACGAAAATGTAAAGGAAAAATCTAATCTAATATCATCACCATCGGGATCTTAACGAAAAAGAAAAATCAAAAGTATTTCACAGAACTGAAACATGGAGCAATCATCATGTATTTACAAAAGTTTAAATACCTTATATAAGGTAGGAATACTCTTTTGTTAACATATCATAAACGTTTGTGTAATGCTTTTAAAGTCGGGCAGAGAACAGCGTCATCTTAGCTTTATAAACGAATATATCACAGACATTTCTCATGTAAGAGGACAGGAAAATGTTGTTGCCGACTGCTTATCAAGGCCGACTAATGCTGAAACAATAGATCTTTGAGATTTACAGGAAACTGTCACTCATCAGCAATCGAATGAAGAACTTAAACAGTTTAAAAAAAAGGTTGGAACCGTACCATATAGGTAAAGACTAGTTTACACTATGCGACATATCATTACCGTTTCCGAGATCTTATGTACTACAAGAGCTTAGGAAATCTATATTCGATAGCCTTCACGCATTATCACACCCAGGAATATCAGCCACATTACGCTTACTAAAATCAATGTATTACTGGGTACGGATAGACAAGTCAGCTAAAGAATTCTGTCAAAATTTCCAGCAAGCAAAATTTTTAAACATACTAAAAGTAAAGTACAACCATTTGAATTACCTTCTGAGGGATCAGACAGTGCATTCAGACACAGCAGATCCATTATCACCAGTAAGAAACCAAACAGACTCCTATTTTTCGCCATATCGGTATCTATTAATTATGATTGATACAGCTACTAGATGGGTGAAAGTGGTTCCTCTAACTGAAATAACTGCACAAAATGTCGTTATTGCTTTCATTAACATATGGATAGCTAGATTTAGAGTACCCTTATATGTCATCAATGATAGAGGTAGCCAGTTTGAGTCAGAATTGTTTTCAGAGCTGTCAAAGATCATAGGCTTTCACGAACTGAAAACAACTTTGTACCGTCCTTCAGGCGAAGGGATTAATTGGACATGCACAGAACGTTAAAGACAGGAATTATTGCAAGGAAGGATTCATGGTTCTATTGTACTTTTAGGTATCAGAATCAAATCCAATGAATCTACATACTCGCCATAACGGGGTGTCATGCTCAAGTTCCAAGACTGTTGATTGACCCATCTAACGAGGATAACGATGAGCTATAAAACCTGGCAACAATAGACCTGATGAAAGAAGTGCGGAAGTTTGACATGGAGAATCATTCTTCCGGACACATACATTGATCACTGAAACCTTATATACCAAAGGACCTAAACGATTGTAAATTTATATGGCTTAGGACTGAGAGTTCGGAAATCTTTGGAAGCGCCTTATACAGATCCATTAAAAAAATAATTAGCCGTAATAATATGTTTTCCCTCTTACAACTGCAGAAGATGTCAATAGCAATGTGTCCATAGATCGATTAAAACCAGCGTTTATCTCTGACACGGTAAAAAAGCCTGATATTGATAAAGTTATACCAGCACAAGAAGATACTCCACCAGACAATAATATGAAGACAGAACAGCAAAGCAAAACAAAAACTATGCCTGGAAGATTGGTTAGTTGGAAAACTGAAAATAGATACCACTATTGAATTATCAACTTATTCATGCACTAAAGCAGAGTCCGTCAAATGGGAAGGAAAGTGAGAACTAAATAAAAATAACTTTTTTTTCCTGTTTGCAAATTCGCGAGCAAGTGTGAAATTTAATTTGAACCAATAGAAGAAAAGATTGGCTCCGTACTGAAGAAAAAAGATCAAGGCAAATTTCGCGAGCCTGTGTGAAAAATATATTAACCAATGAATTTTATTTAAGGAATTCACTTTTTCGTCCTGCTGCTGCGTATGTTGATTACTATTCTCTCATATAAATCAGTTGAATTTGACATGGTAAACATAACCAATAATCATAATTTATTTTTGTGAACATATTTCATGGAATTATTTTAATGAAACCTTTTAGATGTTTTTTCACATTAATATTTTCATACTCTGTTGGAACTTCAATACTTTGACTGCACGACTGCCCAGGCGCAACGAAACCAGCAGAAACTAACTCTCGACTACGTTTTTTATGTGACGTGTCTTTTCAGAACGTAGGCAATCATGGCGCTCCATATCTTCCTATTTCTTGTAGCTCTTACTTTTGTATTTCTGCTATTCCTCCCAAACCCTGTTCTACCATCCATTTGCTCAAGCCCATTAAGTATGTCACGCGCTGCTTTTCCCTGACTATCTTTCTCTCTATTCACTCTCTGAGTATCAGATTCTCCAAGCCAATCTTCCTCATTACTTGTCCCAGAAATTTCAACTGCCTCTTCCTGATTTTAAGTATGTTTTCTTTTTGTTTCCCTTCTCTCCAAAACCTCGTCGTTGCTCACATGTTCGGCCCATGGTATCCTCAGCATCCTTGTAGAATCAAGTTTCTTTTCATCTTTTAACAGATTGTCCAGATAATTCACTGAACTACATATGCATATTGATTTTCTGCAACGAGTCTATCTCGACTACTACCTTATATTAATATCCTGACGAACTGTGACTAAACCCCGGAACAAGCAAACAATCGGATTTTATAAACCACAGGAAATAAAAACTTATCGTTGTCTATATTTAATGTATTGTCACTTCCACTTTTTCTTATTAATAATGATAACGCCACACTTATAACATTAAGTCTAAGCAGCAACACATTCCCTCTGAACTTGCACTATTTTGTATCAGTTTCTAAGTTATTACCATTTGCATTCACAAAGTACTCGACTGAATGGATAATGTCGTACAAATGGCAACAAAGATGAGGACAATAGTCCGAATCATGTAAATACTGTGAATGGATACTGTTAGTTCGATTCATTTTGAGTCATCTAGAATTTTGACCATCTGACAGGATCAGCAATGTTTGCTACATATCTATCCACATCTTCTGCACATAATTATTTATGATAATAATAGTTTTTCTTTACTGATTGTTTCTTCACTCAGAATAAATAACTCCACTAATTTCCAGCGATGAAGTTTTGCAAGTTTTGAAACTAAAATCCTCATAGCAAGCAACCGAAAATCAGATAGACTCGTAAGTTGCATATTTCTACCCATGCATATTGCTATTAAATGATTTTAATTTTCGGTTTATTTTAATTATTCTGACTTATGTAACATGAGGAGACATTAGTATAGCAATTTTCCTTTGACAAAAAAAGGCATGAAAACGTAATAACCATTTCACTATTTCTGATCTGAGAAACTAGATTCCTGTAATTTTAATGACTATGATTTCTTCCAATTTTTTTACGAGATTAAATTACATTTTCAACTAGCATGCGTACACTGTCATACTTTCTTCTTCTTCTACTTCTTCTTGCCCCACCATCCACTTACTCAAGCCCATCAAGTATGTTAAGCGCTGCTTTCCTTTATCTCTCTTTCCCTCTGTCTGACCTGTGAGTATCAGATTCTCTAAACCCTCCTTCCTCACTACATGTTCCAGGAACTTTTGCTGTCTTTTTCTTGTTAAGTATTAGTTTCCTTTTCATTTCCATCCTCACCAAAACCTCGTCGTTGCTCACTTGCTCAGTCTATGGTATCTGCAGCATCCTTCTGTAGAACCACATTTCGGTTGCTTCAAATCTCTCCTTCATCTTTAATGAGATTGTCCAGCATTCGCTGCCATATTGAAGAACTGACATCACATAGCAATCCAATACCCTCTTTTTTGTTTTTTAGCGAAAGTTTTTCAATACTCTACCCAACTTCTGGAATTAATCCTTGGTCATGCCAATTCACATGATCTCAGTTTCGCACTTACTGTCTTCTGTTAGGATAATTTTCAGGTATTTAACTTTCTGTACCTGCTTGATTTTAGTATCCCCCACCTGTAGGTGGAATTTTAGGCTCCTCTTTTTACTGAAGACTATGCATTCGGTTTTCTTGTAGTTTATTTGTCGTCCTTTCTTTCAGTTTTCTTCAGTTACCTTCTGTAGGAGATCTTGTAGTTTCCTTTCCCTGTCTGCTATCAGCACTGTATCATCTGTGTATCTTATATTGTTCAAATTGTGGCTGCCGATGATGAATCCTGATATAACTTCTAGAGCTCTCAGAATAGTTACTTTGTACAAGTTGAATAAATCCGGTGAAAAGACACATCGTTGTCTTACACATTCGTTTCCTGGCTGTATCCAGGTGGTTTGCTACCAGTAGAGGTCCTTGATTACTTTAATGTCTTTCCCAAATATGTCTAAGATGGTAATCATTTTTATCAAGTCTTTGTGGCGTACTTTATCGAATGCCTTTGCGTAATCTATAAAACAGGTACACGTCCTTCTTCATTTGTATTTCCCTATCTGATTGCATTCTAAGCTTAAATATCGCGTTCTTTCAGTGTCAGCAACAAAATCACATTGTTCTTGTCTCATTCTCTGGCCTAATTCATCAGGATTGGATGATGAATTTTGTTATGGGACTGATTAAATTGATTGTTCGGTGGAATGCACATTCGTTTGTACCTGTCTTCTTAGGCAGTGCTATGAAAATTGATCTGCTTTCTGTTTTCCGGTATCTCACCACTGTTATAGATTTCATTTATTATTTCTGTAAATTTCTCTACGTTGAAATCATCTAAGGCGGCCATAATCTCTATTACAATGTCGTCTGGTTCAGCTTCTTTGTTTCTATTCAGTTTGGTCATTGCAGTATCCACTTTGGATTTTAATATTTCCGGTCCATCAGTATATCTGTGTATTGTCGGTTGCTCTTTCTTGTTGTGGAAGAGATCTTTTATATATTCTTCCCGTCGCTGGGGTAATCTCTCTTTCTCTAATATGAGCGTTTCACCCGTGCATTTTATACATCCTGTTGAGGAGCATGTTCTTTGTCCTGTTACTTCCTTTATTTTTTTATGCATGTCTCCTTTATTAGTTGTGTTCAATCTCTCTATTTCTGCACATTTGTTTTTGAGTCATTCCTCTTTAGCCTGTCTTTATTTGCTCCTTATTTCCTTGTGTAGCTTTCTGTGTTCCATTCCATGTCTTGGCGTCGTTTTCTGTCTCCTTTGCATCATGTCGAGAATCTCCTCAGTCATTTAATCATTTTTTCTTCTACGTCTGATTTCCTTTGTGACAATGTTGTCTGCTGATGTCACTAGCGCTTCCTTTAGTGTGTTCCATTTCGTGTTTCCGTTTCTATATTTTTGTATTTATTTTTTCATACTGTCAGTGTATTTTTCCTGCAGGTCGAGATCATTCACAAGCCTGTTGCATTGCGGTCTAGGTGTTGCACTGGGCTTCTTCAGTTTCTGAAATGTCATCCTTAGTCTGCATTTGACTGGGAGGTAGTCGCTTCCACTGTCGGCACTTGAGTAAGTTTTGTATTGAACATCTGCATTCTTGTTTATGGTTATGTAATCGATTTGATTTTTCGTGTCACCCACTGAGCTTCTCCATTTCCTCAAATGTCTTGAGTGTTCTTGAAACCAGATGTTAGTTATTATCTGGTCATCTGCCGTGCACTATTGGACTCATTTTTCTCCTCGGTCACTGCGGTTTTCTAACCCAAAGTTGCCAAACTGTCACCTCTTCCCACTCCTTACCTATCTTGGCATTCAAGTTTTCCATGATGATTCTAATTTATTGGGTTTTACACTGAGCTATATCATTGTCTAGTATGAATTAGTAAGATTCTGTTTCCTCCTCAGTGCCCTGCGTTGCCGGTGCTAATATAAACTATCGCCCGGTTCACACTCAACCCACGTCTATTGAACAGGTGAAGAGGCTCATCCCTTGTTTCCTGTTTAGGATGTGGTTTCCGGTTTTCTCTTTTCCAATCTTTTCACTCTTTATTTTATTTTCAATTGGAGTAGATAGACTGAACTATCGCTCGGTTCACACTCCACCACGTCTATTGAACAGGCGAAGAGACTCATCCCTTGTTTCCTGTTTAGGATGTGGTTTCCGGTTTTTCTCTTTTCCATTCTTTTCACTCTTACGTAGCCCCCTGGGCATCAGTGGCGTTTTCACCTTGCTTGGGGGATATGATTAAAAAAAATTATAATAATAGCTACACTGAAGGGTCTCCCTTTCAGTTTGACCAAGAGCACTCTTTCGGATTGCTAGCAGTATCACATAACACATTTCTTCATTCATCGTTCATTTTTAAGCAGACTCCCTTTCGTTATTTTTACCACTTGCGTATATGATCCTGATGAAATCTCTATTGTTTGACCACTTAGTTTCATATATTCCCAGAATATTGATGTTCAATTTGCTCATCTCCTCCTTGACATTCTCTAGCTAACCACAATTGTTCATCGTTTTCATAATAAAATTTGTATTAACTAATCGATATTGGTAAAGTTTTAGGGCATATTTAGCTAACCTGTCCTTATTAAAAATGATGATCATAACTTGTTTTGAAGGTTTCGGATTTTATCATGCAAATAAACTTAAATATAGTTTTTATTTATAAATAAATAAAATATATATAACCTGAAGAAACATTTGAATAGCACAACATACTTTATGCCAAAATAATTTGTTTCTTTACATCTTAATATAGTTAGCACCGCGAAAATAGAAGAAAAATGAAAACAAAACAAAACAACAAAAAGAAATGCCACATGTATTTAAAACTTTACCAAAAATCAGTGAATTATCAAACTTAAATTAAATTTTCAGAAATTATTTATAAAAAAAATACCTGAAAATATTATTTCAGTAAAAACAAATCTGCAATATGAAATCAGAAAATCTTAAAATTTGTCAGAAAGCCTCACAAAAATAATTCAATAAAACCCAAGAAATATTTTTGTTGAGAGTTGATGCTTGCATAATTTAATAAAATACATTATTTTCTTTCATATTTAACGGGGAAAAAATCTACAATGAATATTTATTTTTGAAAGATTTACTTGTAATTTTTCAGTGCGATTTTGAATTTTTTCCGATTACTAATTATTCTGGTTACTATAATTATTATTAAACAAAGGTGTTTGAAGAATAAAAAAATTATTTAAAGGACTTTATTTTATTTACTTTTTCAAAAGTTTTAGATCATTTTTTTTTTATAGAGGTTCAACAAGGAAAAAATTCTGATGCACCTGCCTCTCGGGAAATTGATATCTTAGTATTGGGTTAGTTGCCCCTGTATTTTTAGCACTTCCTTTAGTTTGGGAATTTTCCAATCAAAATATTTATAAAACCCTTGTTGGATGAAAGTAAATATTTTAAAATATCAAAAAATTAAGAAAATAATAAAAAAAATAACGAAAAATAAATTCAACTCAAAAGTATCATTTAATGAATTTTTAATTAATTCATTTTTTTTATTCTTCTAATGTATAAAAATAACATTATTTATTCTACAGAATAAAAAATATTCTTAAACTATTGGTTATATAAGGGTTATTTTTAAGCATAAAAATAACATTTTTTTCATTATTGTACTGCTGGTGTTTTCCAATTCTTTAACGTTTTTGAAAAATAGGGGATGGTAACAGAAAACAATTGTTTTTGATCTATGACAAAACATGCTGCTATGTGTAAGCAAACGTTATTTCCATGATGTTTTAAGCAAAAAATAAGCATTACATTTACAAAATCTAATTAACTAATTCTTAAATATACTATTATATCTTGGAACATATTTCTTGGGCAAATATTGAATTTTTTAGAGAATTTTAAATTTGTTGTTTACATGTTTCGACTATTATGGTGGTTTCTTGACAAGGTTGACACTAGTTATGTTTGCTGCATACGAAAGAGCATTGTCAAATATTAATATATGCTTTAAAGGTTCTCCATTTTAACCCGCACAATTAAGAAAATGTCTTTATAATAATTATTTGTATCTATCTGAACACCAAATATGAAATCACCTGTAATATTACATCCTACAATATGAGCACAAAAGATTACATCCGACTACATTGTTTTACCTATTGATTAGTTCCATGACTGACTATAATTTTAGTCCAGTTCTAATATACCTACCATCAGAATGGATGACGCTAGTCTCCGGGAGAGCAACACACTGCGCTTCCTTGGACTCACTCTTTCAAATGACCTCAAATAAAATGACTACATCGAATCTATTTCTGCATCTACTGCTCGCAAGGTTGGGTCTCATGTGTTGGGTCAGGAAGTTTTCTTCATCAGAATCTATTTTGCACATTTATAAATCTATCATTCATTCGTGCAGTGAATACTGTTGTTATATCTGGTCGGGTGCTCTTGCTGTTCATCTTGAGGTTCTCGACAAAAACCAAAAGAAGATCTTCAATATAATCAATTCTGACTTGGCATCTCGCCTTCAATCACTTTCTCACGAACCTGATGTAGATTCCCTCTGTCTTTTCTACAAGTATTTTCATGGCAACTGCTCTGAAAAGCCTTTTTCCTGGTTCCCGGATCACATGTATTTACGAGTGCTACTAGATTAGCATCCAGGTCCCACCCTTTTATCGTCGAAACAGTTAAATGTAACCACCTCTTCTTCTTTAATAGTTCCTTTTCTTTTGCTTTCCGTTTGCTTGCTTCCCTGAGAGGTACAATCTCCAAAATTTTAAATGCAACGTCAATAACCATCTTCTATCACCTTGATTCCAATCTTTCTCTTATCCTTACTTCGACTTTTCCTGTACTTTGTTTTTTATTTTTTCACTGTAACCCTCTGCGCACCAGTGGCGGTACTGCCTTAGGGTGAAATGGTTATGAAAAATAAAAAATGTTTACATTCATTATTAAAGTTACTGTTGAGAAATCAGATTTTATATACTTCGACTAGCCTTAATGTCTTTCTTTGTGGTGTTTACTTAAAGGTGGTAGTGTGGCTGCTTTAATATAATTTTTGTTGGTCAATTCCCTTTTCTATTTTGTTACTCTTTTAATTTGTTTCAAATCTCTTACTGAGTCATTCTTAAAACCAGCTATTTTTTTCTTATCTTGCCAATCTTTTCATTTTTGATTGTTAAGCATTTTCACAATTTACAACGTTATGTTCTTATCACTCATATCTTGATTCTCTTTTGAGATAATATATTTCTTATGATACATGACAATTTTTATATAGCTTAAATTAAAATAATAAATATAAATAAGGATACGTGGGATACTGAAAACTTCTCATTTCGAATCACTTCACAAAACCTGATAAATGTCTAAACACCAGAATTTGTTTCGGAATCTCTTTATAACCGAAACAAGAACATTTCGGCATTCTTCATAGTATTACGTAAAATTTATGTACAATATGATGAACAATCATCGAGTTGCATAATAAAATGTCACTGGGTTATTATGAATATTATAAGCTGAAATTCATATTTATCATATATGTATAAGTATGTACCTTCACAGATTCGCTAAAAATGAGGATACAATGATAGAAAATGCTCCAAATTTAATAAAAATAAAGGTTTATTGGCAAAGTTTTGAAGTTATTATTAAGAGGAAAGATCAAAGGATTCTTTGATTATTAAATTATATATTTTTATTCTTTTTAGAACGTTCGAAATTTTCGTTACAAATCTTGTTTTTCATGCGTCAGCGGGAACCATAAATTAGTAACTTTTAGTGTTTTTTTGTGGTGAAAAACACATTGATTTGGAAATTCTTGCAAAAATCAAATAATTGTTGAATTTTAACGAAACTTTTAGAATTTATTTAAAAATCAATTAAATTATTTTAGAAATGTTTCTTTTTCCGAAAATCTTAGTAAAAATATTTTTTACATACTTTTTTAATTTATAAAATTTCTAAAATCTAATTTTTGTACCGTTTAATGTTTATATTAGTTATACGCAGAACTTTTTGAAAAACTTAAAGCATCATTTTTTTTGTAAAGCAGGACCCCCAGTTACAGAAAAATCTGCTCTGAATTGTAAAATGAAAAATATGGTGCTCACGGTAAATTTCTCGAGTAAATGTTTCAGATATCACCCCGTAAAAAATTAGATAAAATTCCAATTGTCATTTCAAACTGGCAACTTCTCAAAACCTTAAAAAAATAGCTACCTTTATGTAAAAATAAAGATATTTCGGCAATATTTTAAACTAAAATAAGTAATATTTATTTCAAATAAGACTAATTGAAGCTTACCTCAACTAATATTCCTCAAAGAAAGATTAAAAAATGTATATTTTATTTTTTTTTAAATTTTTCAATAAAAATTACTTTGTGCTAACAGATGACTAAAAACGGTGCTACAGTCAGCAAATTTTACCGATTTAAAAAAAATAAAATCCTTCAAGTCAATTTAAATTATTCTTGAAATACAGCTAAGTATGTTGCGTATTGTAAGTAAATATTAAATATATTAACTTGAAATTATAACTAAAATAAATACTTCATGAGAGATTTTTCAATTTAAATTTTAGGTTTCACGTTTCCTTGAAGGTACCTACATATTAGTATACTCTAAAAACTCTTTAACAAACATCAGTTAGTTGATACCATTTTTATTGACTTGCGTAATAAAATATGATATTGCATATTTTTCTTTTCAAAATGTTACTCATGTTTCTCAAAATTTAAAATTTTTGAAAGGCCAATAACAAAATTTTTCTTCGAAGCAAAAGGGAAGATGAAAATTTTGGTTGGCGTTTTTCGTTTTTTTTTATTATGAACAAAAGCCAGCTTCTATTAAGCAAACGGCTATCGTTTCTCTGTGCTCAATGAGTACATCAGTAATAAGAGAAAAAGATTAGGTTGATCAGCTGAGTGTGTTTTAAGAACATTTATGATCGAAAAGTGACTTATATTTAACCATTTAAAACAAGAGAATACTTGCGAACAATTTACATTAATTTTTTTCGTATATATATATATATATATATATATATATATATATATATATATATATAGCATAGTGATGATCCACGTATAGTGTCTTAATATGTATAGGAAAGAATAAAACGTTTTGAGTTTAAAAATGTGTTTTTTTGACAGTATTTGTTTATTTCTACTATTATATTTTATATTTCAGACCGCCCTCGGTCCTTCATCAGAAACAAATGATTTTAAAATTTGAATTAGTAACGTATTTCGCGTGTCTGTGAAGAGTCTGTTTACATCACGTGACGCGTTTGTGGAGAGAGTTTTTGTTTTTACATTAAGTGACGTTGAAAGCGACAGATTTTAAAAAAAATTATGTTTGTAAACATAAACCTATCTTTAATAATGCTTGTAAATTTGTTTTAGATTAAAAAAACTTTTTAAATGTATCTAGAAGAGTTTTAAAAAATTTTTTTTAAACGTTTCTAAAAAAGTTTAGTTATTGAAGTATTTGTAAAGATTCAAAGCACCTATTTAACCCTAGCTTGTGTGTATTTAATTTTAAAATCCAGTATTTTTCTTTCTTTCTGCGTGTGTATGTTGAACTAAAATTGGAGTCTATTAGTAAACATTTGCAATTTTCCAAGGTGTGACCCGGTTGATTGAAATGTGCTCCTACTGGGGAATATTGATTATTTTGGCGTATATTAAGTTTATGATTATTGAAGCGAAATCTAAAGCTATTACCAGATTCGCCAATATATCCACTAATGGGACATATTGATATACGCCAAAATATCGAGATAGACGGTTAATAAGTTTATTAACATTATATATATATATATATATATATATTTGCATCTAATTTTATTATAGACATGTCAGATTAATTAAATTTGAAACATTGTGTCAGCTTATTTTTAATAAAATCCGTTCATACTCACGGATAATCTTTAGCGTATTATAATTGAAAGATGTAAGAAATGAGCTGTAAATTTGACAGATGATTTTATTATTCATTTCTCGATGTTCCCAAGTACTTTCAATCTCCTTTCGAGATCATCTTCAGGGGTGTGAGTAGTGGTAACAAAAATACCAAAAAACTGTGTTGCTAAAAATTACTGTAAATTTTCTTTTTTGCTTCTAATATAACGGTTGAAAAATAGCTTAGCGTTCATTAAAACGTGAAAATTATCCAAAATGGATTTTTTTAATGTTGTAATGTCATGGTCATGTATGAGTTAAAGCATGAAAAAAATGTTCTTTTTATAAACAGTTTAGAACATTACTACAGTATTTATACCTGATTCTATTAATTGACGACTTATGCTTTTTTAATAAATATTGCTTCGAGGATCTGTAGTTTTCTTTTGTTGTTTTCTTGGTGTAGGATAGTTGTGATATCGATCATTATTTTTTATATTGTGACTGTAGATAGTAATGTTGTTGCAGATGTCTAGAAATTGATGAATGGTCAGACATGTGTAATGTAAGACATGTTGTTAATGTAGTTGTTGTAAATTTGTAAATCCAACATATATATATATATATATATATATATGTTGGAGATACATTGACCCAATGGACATTTGAATTGATATATAATGTTGGTTTTACGTAATACATCAGGTGGTGGGGAGGAGTTATTACGGAAAATTAAATTAGTAGTATTGTATTTTTTATCATATTAATCTTAATTTTTTTAGGATCAACAAGAGATATATTAGTTTTTTCGTGCTTTAACACGTGCATGGTCATGACATTACAACATAAAAAAAATCGATTTTGGATAATTTTCATATTGTAACGAACGCTAAGCAATTTTTCAACCGTTATATTTGCAGCAAGAAGAATATTTACAGTAATTTCTAACAACACAATTTTGCCGTTATTTTTGTTTCCACAACTCATACCCATGAAGATGATCTCGAAAGGGAATTGAAAGTACTTGGGAACATTGGGAAATGAATAATAAATTCTGCCAAAATTACAGCTCATTTCTTACATCTTTGAATTATAATACGCGAAAGATTATCCGTAAGTATGAACGGATTTTATTAAAAATAAGTAGACACAATGCTTACAGTTATTTTATATATATATATATATATATATATATATATATATATATATATATATATATGTGTGTGTGTGTGTGTGTGTGTGTGTGTGTGTGGAGAGAGAGAAATGACAAAAAAAAAACAAAAAAAATGACATATAAGCGAAATATGGTTAAAAATGAATTTTCCAGTAAGTTTTAACAGACAGACCCCTGAGACTTTTCAAATTAAATGAACAGATTTCGTATTTTTCCTTAGTGATCTTGAAATAGTAGTTGAAAGGTATTCCTTAAGTGGGGAAAAAAAAAAAGCAAAAACATGCGACAACTTTTTTTTTATCACAGACAATTAGCTGAGAGGCTTTTTTGGTGCATTTACAACAAAATATATTAAGTAACTACTCTCTTAATTTCTTATTTGAAATTTTCCATTTGAATTCTTGCGTATGTTAAAAATGCATCTGATAAAAATATACAGAAAGAAAGCAATTCATTTTTATTATATGAACTCTTAGTCACTTTGCTTGTGGTTCATGAATGACCTCAGAACCTTTTCTAAATATTACGCAGTTTATAAAAACCGAGTTGAACATTCAAATTTCTCATCTTAATATAAAACTTAGTACTGTGGAATATTATTTAATTTACGTCTTCTGACTTTATAATAATTGTAGTATGAATCAGTTGAGTCCGAGCCTAATAAAGTTTTTGTAATCTTTTAATACCAAGGCAATAGATATTTTTGTCGTAAGCATGTGATTATAGAGAAATAAATAAATAACAAGAAGTAAAAAATTTCACTATCTTTAAAAATAGATGGTTAATAAAAATCTCCAGGCAAACAGAACCAAAGTTCGACTAACCAATCAGAAGCTTTTCACAACGAGCATGTAAGAAAATAATTTAGCAAAAACCAATAAAAGGAAACCGAAATTTCCCCATTTTCAAAAATAGATAGCTCGAACAAGCAATCTAAAAGCTTTCACCACCAGGATATAAGACCGCGACTCAATGAGAAGCGAGCAGCCTTTTCAAAATGGATCTCTAGGTGTATATATAAAAAGTTGGAAAATCAACCAACATCAGAATCGATACATGAATTTTTTCCCAATGCTTTGATGCTGTGGTCAGATACCCAGAAACAAAATACGACATTTGCACGACTGTCAAACTTACAAGGCTAATCCGCCCTTGCTATATTGAAAACAGCATACAACGTGTCAAGGAGCAGCTAATACATTTAGATATATGCATACGTATACATACATACATATATACACACACACACATCCCCTCTAATGCGTCAGGACCTTTACACTTGAACACTTGAAACTTCGATTTCCACCTTATCCTGTGATATATAAAAATGTATTTTACATTTTTCAATAATTTGTAAATTTCCTTTGATATTATTAGAGCTTTTAAAATAGTATGGCTACTTAAATGATTTCAACTCTAAATGAAAGAGTTTTCTTTTATGATTAGTATGTGGTGAATACGAAATAAAAGTTACTCTCTTTTGTTCACTGTTTTCAATTTTACGAGCTTGCGCAAAAATTTATTTTGACCAATAGAAAAAGGGATTGGCTCCGGGCTGAAAAAAAGACCAAGGCAAAGTTCAGCGAGCCTATATGAAAATTTTCTTTGACCAATGAAAAGAGAGCGGCTTACAAATTGAGAAAAAGTAACAAGACGAAGTCAAATCAGTTTTTGATATAAATAGGCAGAGAAAGTTCAATCAAAGATAAAGAAAGAAAGAGAAGAGAAGAGAGAGAGTGTGTGTGTGTGTGAGAGAGAGAGAGAGGGAAGGCAGAATTCCACTCGTCTGAATAACGCCGGTGTTAAATTACACACTAATACATTATCAGCCTCCAATGGGAGCTAGGGGATTTCAAAGAACTCTATTTAACTTCTAAGCCAAGTACTTTTGTAGCAAACAAAACAAGATCCAAATTTAAACTTCAAATGCTAAGCAATGATTGGTTCATTTTGTTAGAAATTAAAAAGACTAGAATTTACAAACTTTGCTTAACACACACGCAAAAGCAGATCCAAAAGAAAATTTAAGAAATTTATTCTATAATTTCACTCTATAAAAAAATCAACCAATCAGTGCTTAGCAAATGAAGTTTAAATCTGGATCTTGTTTTGTTCGCTACACTTTAAAATATATCTTTTTATTCATATTGAACACAACCGTATAATTTTATGTGAGAAACGAACTCTCAATTTGTTTAAAATATTCTGGAATATTACTTCGTATCTAATGATTTAATATGAATATTTTCTCTTCTTGACAATTCATCAAAATTACGAACCTTTAATGTTTGATTACTTGTTCTGAAACAAGCTACAGAAACTTTTAATGTGAAAATTTGTATATAAATTCCTTATCTTGTTTCGTTAAAAAGAAACACGTGTGTTTCCTCGACATTATCCCTATATACTTCAAGTATGCTAGTGCGCCACACACGCACACACAGATTCAAAACAGAGTAACGCATACACAAATCAGAAAATTTGAACTATGCAGTTAAAAGGGCATTTTGTTTTATTGATACATAGATTTACCATTACACATTTCATTTACATTTACACACGCACGCACATTGAATCTAGGAAATAATATATGCATTGACACAAAGACACAAAAAATATTCACAAATAAGTTATGACTACGAACTTCAAATGAAGTTGTGAAGATAATTTGAATTTTGGAGTGTATTAAAAAGATTTTAGCGTAAGGATAGCCATGAAGTGACATACAAGTTCGTATATTGGTATACACAGGTGCATTTGAGGTAGAGGCATATATATGCATATTCAAATAAAGAAAGAAAGAGAATATTACTGAATAAGAAGTGAAAGAAACAACAAAGTCAGGACAAAGGGAAAGAATTTAATGAAAGCGCAAAAAAGGGATGAGATACAAGCAAACAAAAGAAAGAAAGAAAGAAAGAAAGAAAGAAAGAAAGAAAGAAAAAGATCCATTCCCATTCATTATTGAGTTAGTGATAAGTGCGCAGCAATCGTGCCCACCCCACCGGCACTTCCTGCATAACTCTGTGATTTCCATATCTGCCCGCCACATGTGGAATAAGCTGCCTTTAAGTGATACATCCACCCAAATTGTCGCAGCTTTTTTGATCAAAAGTGCGAACCAGTGAGACAGGTTTTGTTTCGCTGGGAGAATAGACCGGCCGTTGGATGACCCAACCGTAGACCAGGTTCACACATTTGAAATTGAGACTTTGAGGAGGGAGAGCGGGCTGCGAGGATAGGGTGTCTGGGTGGGTTACAATCTCGGAGTTGGTTGCTATGTCAGTTTTGTAAGAACTGGGAAAACTGAAAAATTATATTTAATGATCGTTCATTGTAATTCGTATTTTTAAAAGATCACACTTTTTTATCTTGGCGAGAGAAAAATCTATCTATCTATCTATCTATCTATCTATCTCAAACTATATGCGATTTATTTTCTACAGCTTTTAAAAAGGATATTAAATTCCCTGACTTTGAGAGCTCATTCATGGTTTATTACATCCTTATGAATTGCTGATGCATTCATACGCACAAAATCTCATAAATAACCACATTAAACATAAAGAAGATTTTAATATATTTTAAAAGGCAAAAAAGAAGGTCGAAGGCTACATATCGATGCAAGTATGTTGTTATTTCAGTTTGTTTTATTAGAACATTGATCTGAAAATACCAAAACAGACACCAAGGATAATTTACAATTTTGCAAAAATAAAAAGAGGACATTGAGTGCGAAAAACAACATACCCAGAATATAACGTATAAACCGTTTTTTTTTTTCATATTCACTTGCACTTTTCCCGTTTTTACCTCCAAAACCATCAGTCTTATAGAGACCATTGATTTTTCATTTAAATTAAAATATTTTTGACAATCACATCGGAAATTAACCACTTTTAGTTTTCTGCTTTATATTTTCGATGATGACATTAATTGAACTATGTAAAAATTAATAATCTATCAGTAAGTCAAGTGCTATACGCGATACACGCTTTGGGCGATCATGTCTCGAAAGGGACATGACTGACTGGGAAGAAGATTATCCCGCAGTAGGTTGTCATTGCTTTCTGCGGTAGATTGGTTGTCAGCCAAGTCTATAGAACCCAATCTGTACTGTTATTTAACCCATAACTGGAGGGAAGAGACGTATTAATATTTGTGCGTAAGTGAATGCAAGGAATTCAACTGGAATTCGAACTCGGCTTCCCGATTTGTCGTTCCGAGTCGATATCCACTGCACCACAACGCATATCAGGACTTGAAACGTTAGAACACCTGTAAGGAAAATTTCGATTTGTTGAAACATTTATTTATATCAAGCTTTTTGAATAAAAGCTATTATCATTGTAGCTCATTTGTGGTTTGCTATAGTTTGAGATTAAAATCGGTTTCAAATAAAAAATATATTTAATGTGATAAATAATTATCTTGCATTTCTAATTTTTTGCTTTTGGACTTGATCCATTTACTAGGAGCACGGAAAAGTTTTCGGTACAAAGACTTCCCAAAATCTGACCACATAGTTTTGCATTTATTAAAAATATTTGTAGTTTACTATGCGATCTTGTGTTGTTGGTGGGATAGAATTGTTTCCTTTGGTAAATGCAGGATCAATTCCGGTCAGTTCCCTTATGTCGCTCAGAAAACGCTTTCCGCGCCCACGTCGTATTGAAAGACCCTCGGAAAGGAAGGCTGAGGAAGGGACGTCGAAAAACTTTATCGAAACGCTGTTTAGTTGGCCCGGTCCGGTCACACACAAGAGTCACCAGAATAAACAATCTGAGTGATGCTTGGTAACAAGTGTAAACTTGATTTATTTTAACATGTTTACAAATCATATATACAACTTAAATAAAAGATAAAAATATGCCGAACTAGGAGTAACAGATTGGGAGCATAACATTGATGGGCACTTAGAGCTAATTAACTCAAAGTTGTCAGGCAACTACAGGGGAGATACATTCGATGATGTCGTATCAAGGAATAATAGTTTCAGGACTTTGGCTTATTTATGGTCGACACTGCTGTCTCTCTCAGCTGTAAGAATATTCCTTAGCTGCGACTGATTAGTACTCTTGATCTATCAGCGATTTCGGCAATTCCCCATCTCACTCCGCTCCTTCATCCGACAAGGCTTTTATGGAGGAGGGGAATTTATCCAGGTTTCCTAGATTGACCAGTGGAAAACATTATGTAATTATTAACCAATCAAAATACGTTGACTTGTCAGCAGGCAGTTCAGATGACATAATAATTAAATATCAGCAGTGATAGCACAAATACCTGCAACCTTTAAATGAAAGCTTCCAATTTGACACACTCATAATTCTGAAAATGTCCCTGCTACCAACTCAGCGAGTTGTTTTGAAAACATCTCTTCGAACTTTGAGCCAGGATGATATCCGGTAGCACCTGTCACCAGAACTGCCTGTCAACCATTCTGACCTTTTCAACGGAGAATTCACCATACGTTTTGTACCTGTTTTCTTCTTAAAAATCCCTTTTTACACTATACACAAGAGTGATCAGTCAGTTAAGTGCCATACGTGAAACACGCTTGGGCGATCATGTCTCGAAAGAGACATGACTGACTGGGCAGAAGATTATCCCGCAGTAGGTTGCCAGCCAAGGCTATAGAACCCAATCTGTCCTGTTATTTAACCCATAACTGGAAGGAAGAGACGGATTAATACCTTTCCCAAGGGTATTTGCGCGTAAGTGAATGCAATGAATTCAAATGGAATTCGAACTCGGCTCCCCGAGTTCTCGTTCCGAGCCGATAGCCACTGGACCACAACGCACAAGAGTTATATATTTCTTAAAATCCATTAGAATTATTTTTTTTCTTAAAAAATACCTTTCCTTCCTTAAAATAAATTTTAGATCGCCAGTCAACTTTAAACACTACGCTTCTTCACTAGCCACAGTGTTATAATTAACCTTTGCATTTTGCCAAAATGCCGCAACTATGTCGCACCCAAAGAGGATTTAACTTATAATTATCTCTAAGTTTGTTAAACATTACACCCAATAGAAATGATCAAAAAATTAAGATCGTTTCACAAATTTTGTATCCTTTGCATTTGCTTTTTGTAATCAATTGCACAAAGCTTTTTTTTCCTTTCTCGTTAAAAGTGTTTTAAGACAAATTGTAATAAACAGCAGGACTAAACTTAGTTTGGGAAATTTAACGAAAATAAAACATTTATAAAGAATTAGAAAGCCAGAGATAATTACTACTGTAATGAGTTCGGTTTTCATTAGACTCACATGTATAACTTTCAGTGAGATTAAGTTAATCTTGGGTAGCCAAACGGTTATCGGTACGCAAAGTGGAATCGACGAATCAAGTTCATATTCCATTCTAGTCTGTTGCGTTCAGTTTCGGAAAAAAGCATGGCACCATCTCTTCTCTTCTCCCAGGTATGGGTGAGTTAAATAGCAAGATTGACTTGGGTCTCGGGCCTTGGTTGGCAGAAAGTCTAGGAAAAGGAAACTTCTGAAAAGAAAACAGTGGAGAAGGCAACGTGAAACCACTCCTATATCTTTTCCATGAAGCAGTGGCGATTGTGTGAAGTATGGTGGGGGGGGGGGGGGTCTTAAGGGCTGAAATATTTCTAAGGAGTAGGGGGCAAACTCAAGCGGCGTCTTCATTTTACTATACCACTATCGTATGCACAACTTAGGAATTAGTTTGAATATATATATTATTTCACTAAATTAAAAGGAATAACTTTTTATTCATAATAGTGGAATTTTAATCTATTCTTGCTCTCTTTTCCACTCTCAAGCTGTTGGAAGACAAGAGAGGTCAATTTCAAAATAAAATCAAAAGGTTAATTTTAACGTCAATACTAGCAGAACAGTGTCATTTGTATGCTCTGAATTTTTTCCTGTACAAAACTTTTTGAAGCACAAAATTTAATGCAAAAAAAAAAAAAAAAAAATAATAATAATGCAACGAAATCAATCAAAATGCTGTGGGAACCACAGCTGTAAAAAATCAGCTAAAAAGATAATTTATGTTTTCGGCAAACTCCGACCATGCGATCAAGCAGCTACTTTGAAATAAGGAACTAATTTAAATAATATAATTTCTCCATGACCCTGAAACAAAACATCAAATAGGGTAGCTGGATGGACACAAACCCAAGTTAACATACATGCTATAGTATATTGCTTCAATTTTACTTATTTCTCTAGATTTTAACAAAAGTTAATGTAAATTATTTTACATGAATATTTAAAGAAATGTATTTCCTAAAGAGTCAATTTACGCTACTACTAGTTAAAAATGTAAGCTTGATTGAATGATTAGACTCGGGGTATAATCGGTAACTGGATAATTCCCAGACAGGTTATTCATTCACTTGGCCGACTGCGAATACCCGTTTGTACGTTGATGAAATTGACGAAATTGCTCCTAAGGGAGATGTAACCCCCCCCAAAAAAAACTCCCCCCCCCCAAAAAAAAAAACATAAGTTCATTTATTTTGCTTTGTTTTTTTCTTTTTTGGTACCAAATTTTTTTAACCGTTATAATTTGATTTTGCTTTTAAAAAAGAAGTAGAAGGACATTTTTATTACCCTGACCGCTGGTATTCGAATTTTAGCTGATACTTGTGAATGATGACTGATGATTTTTGGGATTGACATTTTATTGCTCTCTTCTGACTGACCGATTCTCTAAAGGTTGCGAAAGTAATCTTCTTGCTGATATAGCACGAGCTCCTGTTTCATTTGCAGATGTCTCCTGCAAAAGTGTTATGATGGCTTTCAGCCGGAACAGAGCATTTTCGCATGATGTACTAGACACCACCATTGTGTATCACTGAGATGTTGAGATGTTGCAGCTCTCGGACTTGATCGTTGGAAAACATTTCTTGTACTCCAAGACATTTTTCATGAACAATAGAGTTACTTAGGAAAATATACTAATATTTAAGTAGGCTGAAGAAATCGGTAGCACCAGGAATATGTTTTGTTGTATTGATTAATACTAAATTCAGTGTACGTAATAAGCAAATGGTGCTTTATCGTATATGCGTTTTTGAACACCGCTCAATTGACCCCTCATGACTGATGCTCAATCAAAACCTAATCCAATAAATGAGGATATATAATCCAATCCTAGTGTCTGCAGATTGTTCAAAATGCAATCAGCGATAGATGCAGCATCCCACTTAAGCTTTGGCGTGAAGGAAATAAAGCACTATTCAATAGCAGAGGAAGTTTCATCGAGAAATCAATCTTATCACGAGGGATAGCTATTCAGTTCGGCTGACATCATTAGCTTTGTTGGCCTGTATTGAAAAATATTTACAAGATTTAATACTTTCTGCGATTTCCTCCCTCATCATAGATGCAAAAATTGCAGTCATCTCGTTCTTTACCACAAGACACTTGTATAATTTTCATTCTTGGAATCGTCTCTGGTCCGGTCGGCGATGATTGCATCATACTTGGCAGCAATTTTGAGAATTTTACAGACATTTCCTGGGTTGAGTTCATTGTCCCCTTCTCTGTGTCCTCTCTGAGCGGTATTCTGAGTTACTGTCAACAGGATAATTTCCGAGATGGTCTTGATGTAATGTCAATTTTCCCGAACTTTTTTTGATAAGCCACACTACGTTGGTAGGTCTTCCATGCAACACAGGAGAATTTGTGGCATTGGAAATTCATATATTTTTGAATTACCCGATTTTTCCGTGGGAATTTTTCTATCGTCGAAATTCAGTTTTAGTAAATGCGTCATCTGTATTGCCATATGTTGGTGGTGCAAAGTGTCTACACGTAAAACAGAACATTACATCACGTTCTTGTGAAAGTTCGGCCCATTGGAATTTGTCAAACCAAGCACTTACAAATGACTGAGAGTGGCTCTTTCCTTCACTGTGCTTGGGATATTCTCGTAAAACTGGTTGAACTGGAAAACCATAAGCAGGTTGGGATATGTGAGCTGGTGCAGTATCATTCTTCTTCGGTTTTTGAGATGAATGCCCAAAAACAATTGCAGAATATTCAGCATCTAACTTCAACATTTTTGCAGATACTATTGCTTCTTTGATGTCGCTGTTTGTTACTGAAGTGCATTTTTTTATACTTCAAAAAATGATCCATAATGCAGTGTTGGTTTATAGTTGTAGTGTCGTGTATGTGTTTGTGCTATGTTTTGTAAAAAAAATGTTTGGAAATGTAACTCTGTTTAGCCGTAAGGAGTCGAATATGAGAGAGACAAAAATACGTATGTTTCGCTTGATCATTCGTTTAAAAAAGAATCATTTCGGTGTTCACTATTGACCACTATAAATAGGGAAAGAAGAACTCTAAATTGTTTTTCTACCAACCCCTTTTCTTTGATTCTTTTACCAAATTTCAACATTGTCATAAAATCTCAGGCAAATCTTAGTGATCTGGGTTGGAACCATTGATAAACAATTCACGCCACATGTAGTGGTGGACGAGCCAGTCTGCACACTTCTGAGACATAGAAATTCGGCATCTGAGAATTCAGTGCCGATTGTCTTCAGTGGATTGGTGAAAATTACTGACCAATTCTTTCATTCGGCTATAAATCACTGAAAGCCTATGTATCTATATATCAAGATGGGAATATCATTTCTTATCAACGTCTTCCTTCAGATATGAAAATATGACTATTAAGTCTCTTTCCTTCCCTAGCAATATGTCTGTTTCTATCTATCTGTTTGTTTTATTTTGTTTTTCTTTCAAACTTGTCTCTGCATTTGTCATGTTAAATGAAAAAGAAAACGCAGAGAGAAAATGCTGAAGATCAAATCTTATTAAAATCAGAGACTCATCAGTTTCATAAATTTTTGAAGCTTATAAAAGTGGGTGGCAACCAAGAGGCCAGCCAAAACTTGGGGTGGGGGTTTGGTACCTTCTGCACCCCTCATAGAATCACCACTGCTACGAAGTAATGGCAATTCACACTTAATAAAAGAAAGGAAACTGTAGAGAGTTATGATAGCTCACGAAGAAACAAGAAAGTGAAAATATATAAAGATTTCAGAAAAAAGGTTTATTTTACCACAGTTATTGGTAGTTTACTTTTGTTACTATAACAAATGACCAGTTCTACTATAAAATAATCACCCCATAAAACGAACTTTATATTTTCTGAGAAAAGACGATTTTTTCAAGATACAAAAATATTAAGAGACATATATATTCGGGCACACAACTTTCACTTTCATATAAAAAGAACATTTAAATATAGAACTGCAAAACTTTCTTGGTTCAACTTTATTGTCATTTAAAAAAATGGATAATGAATATAAATTAGATAATACTACAGTTAAAATGCAAAAATGTATGGATAAAACAGTGAATATTTTACTTTTTATGTTCAAGGCACAGTTCGCGCTCAGAGGTATTAGCATTTCAGCAACAAGTTTTTTCGCTGCTATTGCAGTCTAATCTCTTAAATTTGTTAAACAATCCTTTTTTAGCGTCAGATTCTTGGAAGTATGAGTAAGTAAACCGAGCTTTTTGTCACCTTATTAAAAGATGAGATATGAAATACCAGTCGAACTTATAAAGATAATAACAATTACAGGACACCCATCAGTTTATTTATAAGAAATGTTATTGATAGCAAACCGTGAAGCAATAGTGCAACATAAATCTTTTCAAGCATAATTTTCGTCTATAGTATTTCTCATTGCATTACGAAAACAGCTAACTACTACTCAGTTAAGCTAAAGCCTTTATTGAGTAGAAATTCTGCAGACCTCGCTATTAATACAGTAAAAATAAAAAGCACAAATCCACACCAGAAAGGACTGAAATATTGTATAAAAAAAAACATAAATATGCAGATCTCACATGTTTTTACGTCAAGTTAATGACGTGTAAACGTTGCCTTGGTGCTGATGGCTCCCAGAATAAAGTCACCGTCAAATATTAACCAGTTCTTGACCAGCAACCTCTCTTCCCGGTGATGAAAAAAACATAGGGCAGACTGTATTAGTTTCGATCGACGCGTGACTTCTGGAAGTTGTTACACGATAAGGAGCTACCAAAATAAAATAATTATGATAGCGCTAATATTTTTATTATATCAATTTCTATAGTGAACTGAATTTTGAACCAAACTTCTATATCAACATCATTCACCAGTGCTGTTAAAATCAAATGTCAAGGACAAACGAATCTGAAGATGGAAATTCCTTGTTTCAAAATTTTTTCCAGTGGACTTTCGTGAACCCTGGAAAATATCGTACTGCCTATCATAGAACAAATGCAAGAAATCATGTCTCAGTTTTTGTCAAAAGTAAACAATTTTTTATAGATAATTCTAAAGCAGCAAGAGCAGAATTAAAAAGAACACTTTCAGAATTCGAGAATAAATTTCTAAAAGTTCGATGATCAAGTCGCCTCTGTCTTGTTTCAAAATAAAATGACAGCGACATTGCTTACATTACTGTCCTCTGCAGAGTATTACCAAAAGTGATCAATACCCTATAATAAATGTCAACTTTTTTTATCTTTATATTATACAAAAGCACACTGTTTTTCAAAAACAGACTTAACTTCAAGCTATATTCAATTAATTTCTCTAGATTCAAGTACAATTGAATAATGTGCATATAATAGCAGTAAGACTTTGGACTGTTTGCATATAATACGTAAACGCCTTTCGGACTGAAAATAATACTGCTTAATGGACAAAGTATTTGTTAATAAATATTGTCTATTTTGGTGATATTCTTTTAGTGATGAGAAAAAGCATATAAATATAATTTAGATACAGTGTTTAAAATTTTAAATGAAAACTATACGAATATTTGTCAAAAGGTACCTGTAATATTAGAATTTTGATTTATAATAAGACTACAGAAGGGCGTTTGCTTTGAGAAGAAAATTAACGAATTGAAATATTTTCCATATCTAAAATATTCAAAGACTTTATATACAGTTTTGAGTCTAATCGCGAACTTATCACAAATTGAGCCCAAATTTTGTTATATCTGTCCCAACATAGGTCATTTTGAATTTTTCTTAGAAATTTTCTATTAAAAAAGAAAGACTCCTTTAATAGTATTGCGCAAAATCTTTGCAATATAACTTTCCTAGTTCTTCTGCTGTCTAAAGGCTCTATCACTTGGTCACTGATAGCAGTCAGTATGCGCTTAATGCTGCAGTACACAAAGTGATAGATATGATATCTATTCTTACGGGTTTCTTTACCAAAGGTTGGCACAAAATCAGGCAAAATATTACACTTTCGACTGAGAGTTATTAACAGCCAATAAGTAACTTTCACCACCTCATGAAAGCTCTCCATGTGTTTTTAATGACAGACCATAAACCACTATGCAGTGCTTATCAAAGTTTATATCCAACAAAATTGGATTGTCAACACCGACACTTGTCAGTACTTACTGAGTACATTTCTGAAATAATATATTATAGTGACTGAGTGTATGACGCGAACTTTTTTGTATATTTTGCAATAAGAAATGTTGTTCGTGATTTGTCAGCAATCACCGAGATACAGGCTAATGATGAAGAAACCGTTTATATTGTACTTAAGTTTAGTTACAAGAGTCCATAGTGTCATGAATTGATTCTAAAATATTGTGTAATGTATCCACTTGTTAACCCCAAATTTGTATGTCTAAAAAAGAAAGGAAATCTATTTTTGTTAGCCATCAAATTGTCCATATAGATATTGTTGGACCACTCTTACCAGTCCGCAATTATCAAAATCAATATTTAAACCCCTCTTTTAACGCTACTGATCTTTTGATTAATTGGATTGAAACTTAATCGTTAATTAAAATTACCTCATAATCAGTAACTGAAGATTTTTTAAATACATTGGAGTCCCACACTATGTTGTAACAGAAGACAATTTGAAAGTGAGTTGCTTTTATACCAATAAAAGTGTTTAGTTTTCATTGAGAGGTAACATCTTTTTACTACAGCACTCACACTGTAATGACTTAACAAAGATAGCACAAAATACTTAAAGACGCGATTATAACTTATACAGAATCATAACTCTCAGATTTATCAGTCTTAGTTCTCGGTATATAGAGTACACGTAACGAATTCAGTTTCTCATTTTTCCGCTTTAACCAGCTCCTCAATCAGTGCATTTGATACCCAGAATTTATTTTTTAAATAATAAAGCTTTCCTCATTGAACTGAATGGTTATATACGCATTTGTACTGACTGACGACTTATATTAAAACATTTATAAACAAAATAATTTTGAGGATAAAAATAACAAAATACTGTAGATATTTTAAACAACAATTGACTATAACTGGTTTCCATACTTCTAATATAAATAACTTTTTGCTATTAAAACTATTCAGACATTTCATGGCAATTTTGGACGGTAAGTAGTAAAGTAATATTCAAAATTTATCCATTAAATTAGTAATCCTATAAAGATTTCAGAGACATGTCAAAACAAAAAAGTCATATATATATATATATATATATATATATATATATATATATATAAATGAACGGCAGATTTCTCAGAATCTACTAAAATATCTGAAAGAAGATTATAAATTTGCAGACATAGAACAGAAGTTAAAAAAAAGAACATTTTCAATCAATCGCTTATAGCGTGAATAAATTTTGAAAAATTCGTTTGTATCCTATGAAAATACGATGTTTTTCAACAGACTATGTCCAGCTAATTTAAAATACCACTTCGTGTATACAAATTTACCTAAAGCGATTCCTTTTACCAGAGATATGCGAGACAGCGTTCAAATAACACCGACAGCTAAATTTACATAATAGCTCAGTTATATTAAGTCAGTCGTTTATCCTTTTCTCGTGTCATGGCAGTTACTAAAATTTATGAACTTGTTCCATAGCAGACACACGTCTATCTAGGAACATTTAATGAGATAATTTTATTAAAGAAAGGTATGTACGCAAAATCAAGTTGCATCCTTGGACATAGAAATTTTGTTATAAAAATAAAAATAAATTGCACAATTTCCACTTATTAAAAGTTTATTTACTACATCATTTGTGGCGATGATTAATAACCGCTTTTGCTCCATATGGCTGCTTTGTTTATGAGACAAATATGAAATAGGTAAATAAAAAGTTTAGCCGACAGAAGTGATGGGCGTGATATTTCGATTTTGGCAAATTTTGTTCTTCTCTGAAGCCAATATTTTGCGCACAAAAAAGCAACTACACACGAGTTATAAAAACATCTACAGTCTACACTTTGTATGCGCATATGGCTCACTAACATAGAACTATACTGAAAGTCGAAAGATTCCAATTTTGAACTGGTGATAATTGTTGACTATCATTATTATACAGATTTCAAACTAGATATAAAGGATTGATTCTTAGAAGGCATGAAGTGTTACTTTTGTGAAAGTCTGTAATATCTGATTAATGTAAATAAAAGTCGTACTTTATGTAACAGAAGGTAAGTTCGTTTGGTTGCTTGTAAAATCTATCATATGTAAGTGGGACCGACTCATTAAACGTTAACGCGCGGCTGGGTTTATAGTTTGGGTGGGACAGAATTGACTGTGTCAAGGATTTTTATTTGAAGTAGTTTCTAACCTTAAGCACAATATTGATAAGGAAAATATTGACAAAAGCAATATTGTTTCCTACACACCTTTGACTGCTTTTTCGTAAAAACATCGTCTGAATTTCTATTTGGATACACACACACATGTATGTACGTACTCATGTACGTATGTATATATTTTCGTATATTTTTTAATGTCGCTCAAAAGTTTTAATTTAGATGGGGGGGGGCGGTGATATGTATAATTAGTATAGCAATATATAAGTACTCGAAAAAATATTATGAATTGGAGTGTTTTCCGAATTTCATCCAAATGAACAATATCAAAGCCGAAAATTAAAAAAAAAGTAATAAAAGTTTAAACTCACAGAACTTGTTGGCCAATTTTAATAGAATAATGAATATATATATATATATATATATATATATATATATATATATATATATATATATATATATATATTCGTGTACATATTGATAATCACGAATACGAAAATACAATACAGCAAAGAAACGGTAAAGAAAGACACAGAATACTTGAAAATGTTATAATACAAGGAAAAAACTGCATTAAGTGAAATATCTTTCACCACAGGAGCCAATATTTAAAAAAATTAATAAAATATCTAAAATATATATAAAATAATTTGATGATGCTTTTATTTTGTGGCGACATCGATTCTAGGAATAAAATTAAGCCACTTGTAGGAACAATACTATATGTCATACTATTCATGCTAATCTTGATTGTTACAGTGACAAAGTTTCGATCGTTGTATGTATTCACTGACCTTTTCCGAATGTTTGTCGTTGCACTCGAAAACCTTTTAGAATATTGATAGAAACAATTTATTCAATCTACGTTAGTAGAGTTTTATCATTTTCTTTTCCAATGTTAGGGAATCTTTTATATTTTTTATCAGTTTTATCCACCTTGTCAAGTTTCTTTCAATGGACTACTGTATGTAACTTTTCAATATAGGGTTTCAACACATAACTACTAGGGAACCTGACATATTTTAAACAACGCTTTAGTCTATATTGTCTCGTGGATTAAAGCATTGGTTAAAACATAGCATAAGAGTTCGAATATCATAAGTATATATTAATTATTCCTCACAAACTGGAGAAACAGTTTTTGTTTAAAATTTTTAATTTAGTTTAGTTGACGTCGGCCACTCATAAAATATTGATGTATAATTATAAAATCACAGGAACATCACAGTCACTTTTCAAATATTCTAATTAAAAATTCACGGCACATAAAAATGTGTATGTTTTCTTTATATTAAGTACAATTAAGCCGAGATTTCAATCATCAACTGACTTTTCACGTTTAGCTGACAATTTCAGTGATCTATAAAACTTTTTAGATGTAAGCCTTGTATATTTAAGATTTATGTATATAGATATACATCTTATAAATACATTTACTGTTTCTAAGCGCATGGATATTTTTATTTTGAAATATTTGCAAGGGTTTATGCACTTCTAATGATAAACTGCGTATCAGACTGGTTTAAATCAACACGTATAAAGAGATATGGCTGGTCAGAAATATTGAAGTGCATGTGCGGTTTTCTTATCTCAGAGTGATTCTTCTTTCATCTGAAATCTTGATTGTACTGAGCCCATAACCAATTAAAAGCGACTTATCTTTTTATGACTTCACTAATACGTGCTTAAATCAATTTTAGCAAGTTAAATGTGAGTACATGCGTGTGTGTAAGCACGTTCAATCGAGTGTATTGCATTTCTTCAAAATTGGGAATTGCCTCTAATGTATGCGATTCATGTAAGCAATTTCCAATCTCATTTTGTGCAAATGATTTCGGAGAAGTCAACGCGTCCAGGTATACACCAATCGTGAGTGCATATCTTGAAAAGTATGAATTTGACTGTTTTTCCATGAATTTCATAATTCTACACTGACTTTCAAAGAGGAGAGTACTCACAATTGACCACTGAATATGTCATTATGATTTTAAGGTTAAAATATTGTACAAGTCTAATATCATTATTAATTGTGATGGTATTAACTTTTAGCCTCGATTATAGTTTTGCAGGGATAGCTACTTCATGAGTATATCAAATTCACCTTAATCTTTGATTATAGCAAGATGTAAGCAAAGATGTAAGCGTTTTTGAATAAGATTTTCTCGACTGAAAAGTAAAAGTCTGTCTATTATTACCATACGAATTATTTATTAGTCTCCACGGAAACAAAAAAATCCTATATTTTGAAAATACTTCTGAATATTTAAAATAATTTCCCTTTTTTATTTTGCAATTTTTAAATCGTTCTGCTGAAAACTGCAGTTTCTTGCTATTTAAGAATATACACTGCTTAAATTAAACAGAATTTCGCAATTGAAGTGTTGATTGATGTTTGTTTCATACTTCGTCTATTCAATTTGCTTTCCAGTGATACACAAACTAAAAACTTGGACTTCTATAACATTTCAACGTAAATCCAAATATAACACATTAAAAACAACAACATTTTTTATGCTTTTTGGTCTTAAATATTTCAGGATATTTGTTTGATATTAATTCACGTATAATTCATATTTATTAAAAATGTTAAAATGTAAAAAAAAAAAATGAATTTTCCAATGTGTTGTGCACATTGTCACAGTTAAATTTGTAAAGTTCATATGTTAAGTGAAAATCTTTGAATTCGTTTTGAGATCTACAAAAAATAGAATTCAGAACAAAATTAGGGTATCGAATTTTTATAAAGCAATCTTGACAACAAATATATATATATTACTAATTTTTATGAGTAGCATTTCTTTTCTAAAAAGAAAAATATTAATTCATATTTTTATTAGCGCTTGTAACTACCTAATAATGATGTGAATATTAATTATAAGGAGTTAAGACTCAACGAAAACACGCGCACACATAGGAAATTATTAAGTATTATACAAGTAGGTATCTCCAAAATAAAAGCGATACTTAAGATTTAAAATGCATTTTAAAATAAAAAGCCTTTCTTGAATATCTTATTTTGGCTTTAATTCCAAGCTAATAGATTAAATTTAATATTTGCAATAAACAAAATACTCTTCTGTATTTTAAACCGAATTTAAATTGTGAGTATGTTTTTTAAATCGGTAATATCAACTATATTGATAAATCTGTCAACACAACATAATTCTCTTAATTAAAACATCTTTCAAGGACAGAATATATTTTTTTGAAACGTTATTTGAGCTAGATTAACTGATTTAAAGGTTAATTTGTTTTATTAAAACAAACATTATTTATTTTTAGTTTAAAATATCGCTGAAAATCGTTTTTAACACAGGGATATATTACTCGGTTAATGTTTGACATTTTTACGTAAAGGGTACATAACTGTAAAACTACTCAAAGAATAAAATGTGAACGACTTTCTTAGATATTTCGTTAACTACTCCGTAATTTAAAAAAAAATAGGAGAATATTCTATGTAATATAATATTTTATTGAATTTTTAGTACTTTGGCTATCAAGCAAAAATACCAAACATTCAATAAAATATTAGATACAAAGACACTTGTTGAGGAAATGTTACGAAAGTACGAATCAGTTTTAAACTTATTATAGTTACCGCTCATATTTTCTGCTAATGTTGTATATGGACGTCCGTATTTATAAAAATAGGCAAGTTTATACACTCACAAAAATATTCAAAATTATTTTTAAAATACTAGGGTCGCTGAATTGTCGTAAGCTTTTTTTTATTTATGATTAGTAAATATAGTTTTGTTTTTACTTAATAATGACATCCCTATCCCTACAAATAAATAGATAATTTTTAAAGATTGAAAACTTTATAAATTATTATAATTAAGAAAAAACAAACTATTCTTGTAAAAATTCAGTATTTATCGAAATTTATTTTCCTTAAGATAATAGTGTCTCTAATATATCTTAATCATAAATGCAATTAAAACTTTTCGAATTAACCCTCTAGGGCCATTCGTATCATATTTGATACAGTATGAAAACAAGCCTTGAAAGAAACATTTTCCTGAAAAATTTTTTAAGAGAAATATTTTATAAATTTCAAATGAAAGCAGTACTGACTGCTCAGTCAATGAATACCAAATGTTTCCTTATAGGGAAATACCAAATGTTTCCTTATAGGGAAATACTGTATCAAATATGATACGAATGGCCCTAGAGGGTTAAATAATGTCTTAGTTTTATTGCATTTTTATTTTATGATTCAGAGTATATATTCTGTACCTGGAAGTCCTGTTTGACAAAATGTAAATTCCCCAAGGACATGTCCTTATAACTAATATATACATTAAGCTCTACAAAAATGAATTTCTCAAAATTTCATAAAATTAAATAAGTGTGTGTAATAGATGTAAAACGTTTACTAAGAGTTTCTAAAAAGGAAACATTTCTAAAATAATTTAATTCTTTTGTTAATAAATCCTGAAATTTTCATTAAAACCTGACAATTATCAGATTTTTACATGAATTTCTAAATCAATGTGTTTTTCACCTCAAAAATACGCTCAAATTTCCCATACTAATTTATGGTTGCACGTTGATGGAAGAAAAATAAAATTTTAAACCAAAATTTTGTAGGCTCTAAAATAGATTAAAAAATATAATTTAATAAAAAACAATTCTTTGTTATTTCCTTTTAATAATTACAAAAAGATTTTGACGATAAAACTTTGTTTTTATTAAGTTTGGGGCCTTTTTTTCGTAATGTATGCTCATTTTTTAGTAAATCTTTGGAGATACTTCTATGAGAGCATGTATGCACATGTATTTTCTGGAACTTTAACATATTTTTCCAAAATCTATGGTTACATTTAAAAAGATAATTTTCCCCAAAACTAAAAATATACCATTTATTTTGTGTTGCTTAAATGAAATTTTGAATTAGCTTTTCATCATCACTTTACAGCAGGTGCTCACTCACTCACTCACATGCACACAAACACACACATATGTAATATCAATAAAAAACGTTATAAAAATTCACTTGTTGAAACTAATAAAGGAAGCTTCGTAATTCACTTAATTGGATGTCAGTTGCTGATGTTCGAGTGCACCTTTTTGTTAAGACTTCAACGTTTAAATAATTAAAATCAAGCAATCAGTACATATGTGGGATTTTCACTAAAAACAATTTGATGAAAACAATTCACTTATCAAAATTTTCTTTTAAAAGGTATATTTTGGTAATCTACCATTATAAAGAGAAAAAAATAAAACAATTTGAACAAAAGTTAAAATCTGATGGTGTTTCTTTGGTTAACCAGTTATGTAGATATTTACCAAGTTAATTTTAGTCTGGAGCAATAGTGGGATACCGAGTGAAGATTAAACTCATTTCTTTTGCAATAGTTCACAAGACTAGCTTGCTACCTACTGAACTAAGGCAAGCGCCAGAACGAAGTATGTAGGTATATATGAAAAGGTATTGCATGTAGATGAACGTAAGTTTTTCTATGCATATGTGCGTAGGAAATATTTATTTTGATATTCAAATCTTTGTAGCTAGAAATTATGAGGGGAACTAAAAAGTGTTCAGCCCAGCCCACTCACGAAAATGTGACCAAATGTAAGACTTGTTTTTGGAAAGCCTTCTTTGTCGGACCGAGAACTTTTCCGCGCTCTTGCATATAGTTTGATGTATGTGTATACGTGATTGTGTATTTGTCTTTTTGAAATTGTGATGCCATGTGTAAGTGCACTTTCTTTCCATATCCATTGCATTTAATAGTTTTAACATTTTCCCCTCACTTCCTGCCGCAACGCCCAAGGTGGATGAAATAAGAAGTAAAAATGCATACACAGCAAAAAAAAAAAAAAAAGAAAATAGACATAAACATATCAAGATTCAAGAATTTTCGATAGAACTGAATATGAATATACACATGTGTTTTTATGTGGATACTAGGCTTAGGCTGGTACAAGGCCACAATAATGCGAATTAAAGTAACAATTAATGGTTTGTGAAACTCTCAATATAGATAGATATATACACATATGCAGTTATATATATATATATATATATATATTTATAGACATGAAATATTTAATTCAATATACAAATTATGTTTCTTCATCTATATGTGAGAGTGCGTGTGGGCAAACATGTGAATTACATGCATGCACACATGCACGCACACACACACACACACACACATATATATATATATATATATATATATATATATATATACGTATGTATGTATATATGTGTGCGTATGTTTCTGTCTGCATACATGTGAACGTGAAAAGGAGAAATACATGTATAAATGAAAAAAAGTTCTCCGATGAATCGATCGTATAAATGGTTGAAAAGTCGTCAAATACGTTATTGCTGGATGAAGCATCTTTGTGTCTTTTTCAAGCAAATTGTGGGCCATTGGGAATCAAAAGCCGTATATCTTGGGCTCTAATGCGTTTTCAATGTGTTAATTACCGAAACTTTTGTAAAGCTCTTCATCATTCATAAACAGATACCTCGCCTCGTGGGGTTTAATCTCTCTAAAGAGATGCGCTCCTCCATCAAACAATGATACATAGATAAAGGGTCTAGGGGAATAATGTATGGCCATGCACTGCACATAGATTCAGTATAATTCAGTGATGTCTGTTGTCAAAAACAACTTCGGAGCTTAACTGATTCATTTCGTTTAAGATGTCTTAACACTGGACTGAATGAAATACGTACAATGAATGAGTCTGTTTGATGGAACGTAGAATTACGCGTGAACTAAGAGGCTTGCATTTTGTTTATTCCTGTGTGAAAACTGTTATAATAAATTAATGAGTGACCCATCTCCAGAATGAAGAATGACAGAATCACCTGCTGACAATTTTCTAGCAACATTTCAAAGTCAAGTGAAAGCAAAAACAACAATGTATGCCTGGAAAAATTTCAAAATCATTTTACTTACTATCATCATATTGTTTGAGTGGCGGCAAAAAATATCATAGAAAGAATAAGACTTCAACTGATAAAAAGGACTCATTGTTTGGGATAAGTTTACCATGAAAGATGATATTTTTATTTAACATTTTAATGATGACTCATCGAGAGGCTTTTTTCTTTCATTTGAAATTGAACTTAGATTAATGCACAGACCTAAATGCCAACAAAATCTGCCCATAAATATTTTTTTTCAATATTGCAAATCTTAAAATATTTAAATCATTCTCTAAACATTCTGTAAACTTTATAATTTGAGATCATTTTATTCCATTAACATTAGCAGAATTGCATTTCAAATTTTGAATTTATATTGAGAGTGGAATTTCCGCAATAAGGATATTTTTTACATTTGAACAACGTAATTCAATTTTGAATAAAACACAAGTCGTTTTGTTAAGATTATGCTATTCTGTTAGTATTTCAAATGTACCACGGTGGCTTTTATTTCGTGTTACATTATATTCTGACCTTACTTCCGTTATAGCAAATTGGTCATATCACAATTATAAGTAGCTAATTAAACATTGTCTTCAAAATATATTCGTGGCTGAGTAAACATGACAATATGTAAAATGAATTCTTTGGAGATTTTTTCTTTCAAACTTGCATGCACAAACATGTATAAGAAGCCGGAATAGAAACGTGTAAAAAATGGAATGGGCGAATCGAGTTCAAAATTCAATATCTGTTTCAAGTTTCAGAAGCAAAAGTTGAATGTCATCATGTTTATTCTATTGGCAGCCATTTCGGCAACTTCTAAACAGGCGGGAAATAAATGTGTTGAGTAAATAGAAAGATATACCATATTTCCATAATCACTTCTACAGGCAGTAGAATCTAATGGCTGTTATATTCGTTTTAAATCATGACAAATATAATTGCATGCAAAGGAAGTTCTACGCGCACATATTTATATGTGCATCATAACCGGAAACAGGAAATATATTTGCACGTGTGAGTAATTCGATTATATATACCAGTGTGTGTGTGTGTGTGTGTGTGTGTGTGTGTGTGTGTGTGTGTGTGTAAATATATGAAGACAGTATGAGAGTGAGAAAATTGATAAAGGTTAATATACCGAACTATTTATATGGGAAATAAAATAACTTTATGAAAAAAAAAGAACATATTATATTGGCACATTTCTATGTTTTTACATCGCCATTTTATGTAACAAAATATGCGTAATTATTGAATCAATGCATAGAATATATATTTATTTTATTTGCAATCATCTATCTATCTCTCTACTTTCTTTCTTTCTCTCTCTCTCTCTCTTTCTATAATTGTAAAAAAATAAATTATGAAGAAATGGAAACGCCACAGTCAATTTCACACTTGGACGATCAACATATTGATATATTTGATATATATATATATAACATAAGTACTTTGATATATATATATATATATATATATATATATATATTAAGAAATATAAATATTATCCTACGTTTACAGCATAACTCGGACCTTTACGCACTATCTAATCATCAGATGCATATTATCTATACACATCCATATATTTATTTATTTATATCCACACCTATATATATATATAATATATATATATATAGTTCTAAAGTATGCTATATCTGTGGATTAAAGTGGTGAATATCAAGGATGGAGCGCCTATAAATATAAAAGTGGATACTGAGGTCAACATTCAACAGCAATAGTCTGTTTTATGCTTTGACGCAACCTTTAAGACACTAAGACAGACATAACTACAAGGAGTGGCTGAAAAGTTATCGAAGCGATATCCTGCCAAAATTTTTCACCAAATGACTAAAGGCCTTATGTTTGTTTTGGAAGAGCTTTTTGATCAGTTTGGGAACTTTTCAGTACATTTTATAACAAACCGATAGAGAGTGTAAGCGAGACTAATAAAATGAGTTAGCGTAATAATTAAATTTTCCCAAAATATTTGAATTTGTTTTTATCTTAACGAACTTAATAATTATCTGTATAAAAACCTCCTCATTTGAGGTCAAATATTGCTGTTCACTACAGTATTATTTAAAATGTTGATTTTCACTATCAAAATTTTTCAGGACAAGATGAAGCATGTAAATCAAAAAACGCATTTGTGCACTTACGATGCAGCAACAAAATGTTTTTAACACGAAACACATGTTTATTATTGTTTTTTAAGGGAAGGGCTTTTTTTTAGGCGAGGCCTATTTATTAGTTGTGCATCCATACACACACCTGTTATTATATACCTAAAGAAATGCATTAATTTTTTTTAAAAGACTCAATGTCAAATTTAATACATGGTGAATTACGCTATTTTAATTCTCTTTGTAAGGTGCCTTTAATCTAGAACATTTCTACATAGACATAATATGTTATATAATCATTATGTTTGAATGACGACAAATTTAAATATTTCTTCAGTCGAAAATGCAATTTATTTCAAGGCTGTTGATGTAGTCCCATTGATGGAGATTTTCAATTCTAGTCTACGTGAGGGCCAAAAACTTTTGGTCTATCTGCGGAAAATGTAAAATCGATTAATATTTATTAAGCAATTCATTTCTGTGCGTAAACTAATTTATAGAACTAAAAATGATTTGAACACTAGATAAAAAATAAACTACATATTATATATATATATATATATATATATATATATATATATATATATATATATATATAATATTATATTATAATAATGCAGGTTGAGCGCACCTAGCAAAATATGCAATAATTACCTAATTTAACATATTTTAATGCAAGCAGAATCTTTTGCTCTAAAAGTGCTCAATAGATAACTAGATTAACAAAATTCAATAAATCAATAATTGTTCAATGTACTTATTCCACTAACCTAGAGTCGGTTAACTGTTGACTCCATAGACTTTTACATGATGTTTGTATATGCACTCATATATATGACTATGTATGCATGTACACACACACACACACACACACACATATATATATATATATATATATATATATATATGCATATATATACATACGTATACTGCCAGAGTATATATACATTATGCTGTATATATGTATATTCATCTAATTATTCAATAGGATTATATTTTATGTTAGTAAAACTACGTATATATTTTAACGTCGGTCATCATGCATTCGCATACATTAGAAAAAAGGAAATATAGATTTAAACATTTTAACACACATGCCCATATGAGGAGAAAGAAATGCACACGCACACATACACAGATGTACAAATATACACGCATACATACACACATGTACAAATATACTCACAAGAAATCTCCCATCTCAAACGCGCACAAACACATATTTCGACCAAATAATTAATTATAAATCACTGAATAAATTTAGGTCATTACTGCAGTATAATATTATAATTTAAAGCATACTTTGTTTGCATTTGAGATTCCAATTTAATTTCTTGCATTCACTTACGCACAAATACCCTTGGGAAAGGTATTATCCCGTCTCTTCCTTCCAGTTATGGGTTAAATAATAAGACAGATTGGGTTCTATAACTGGCTGGTTGTTCATTATATTTTAATTTCAAATATATAAAGAGTCGACGAGTTATAAGAAAAATAAATCTTTAAAAAAGATTTTTTTTAGCCAAGGTAACGCATAATTATGTTTCAACATAGTCACCCTTGTTTTCTATGCATTGAATTTAGTCGTGAATGTTAATTAAACATATCGATCATTATACAAGTCAAAATTCAACTAATATCAACGAGACAACCTCCAGTTATACTGCTCCACGACATTAAATATAATCAGGTGGCGCCTATGTGTATTTGCATTTTATCATCACAACACACGTATACCGATTTTTACTTACATGCAAAATTCAATTTAAATGTTACATAAGAAGTCAGCACTTCTACCTTCACAAGTGCAACCATGTATCTTTGATCAGCTGTAAGTAGTTTATTATTTACATCTATCTATCTATCTATCTATCTATCTATCTATCTATCTATCTATCTATCTATCTATACACACACACGCACGCTCACACATATCTCTTTGCGTATGTTTCTATGTATATAAAACGTATATACATTTTAAAACAGTATATTATTGAACTGGTATGTGATTGTGTTAGATTTACATGTAATTGAGCGTGAGCACACACACGTGTGTGTGTGTGTGTTTGTATGTGTGTGTATGTGTACGTGTGTGCGGTTTCTTTCTAGAGGTTTAATAAAAAATGACAGCCAACGTACGTCTGTTAAAGATTTTCTAGTTGTATTTTTCTTGTATGAAAATAGGAGTGTCATCAGAAATTTTCTAAATCGCTGCACAATATGTACAATAGCACAACCAAAGTTGTTAAAAATGTCTAATAGATTTGCCGAAAGCGCTGTTTGGAACGAACAATTGTTTGGGTAATTTGTAAAAGTTAAATCAAAATCACTTCTTTATCTAGTTCAATAAAAGATTTAATACGAGTACATTGTCAGTAATTTATAATAATATATATATTTATATTGAATTATTTTGAACATTTTTACCGATACTCGTATTTAAGTAGATATTCTGTTTTTAATTAAACAGTATTTTATATTTATATCTACCGGCCTGATTATTTCACGATAAATTTTTATTACGAAAATGTGTGCTACCCAGCAGGATACGAACCTGTGACCCCTATATACATAGGGGAAGCTACCATTTGATCTGGTACTGTCTTAACCACTCGGCCATGAATAGCCTCTTGATCAGACGAGGTTTTTATCATGCCGGTTGCTTATAAGTAATTTGAGTAGGTGGTAACATTTTTCCCCTCAAAAATATTTCCATTATAATTAGTTCATTTTTACGTAAAATCGTTCAATTCAAAGAATGGCAAATTACTTTGTGTGATTACTTGTAAATTTTATTCACTTTTCAAAAAGCGACGTCGACAACTGTATATACGAAGACTATAACGAAGATATAAATAATAATTAATTAATTAGTGATAATTATCTAATTAACATATTGTTAAAGAAGAAAAAATAATTAGGGCAAAATTTTTCCATTATTTAAATTAATATCGCCTTATAATGGCAAATTAAATTTTCATGAAATGAAGAATACATTTTCAAATATTTATTCATAATCAATTTTAGTAAATAAAAATAATTTTGAATTCAGATATTTAAAAAATATTTTATAAGTACGTAAATCGGTTGAATGCAGTGAAGATGACGGTCCCAAAACTTTTAACCAAACTTGGAATCTTTGAAATTTGAAACTAGCAGAAAAAAAACAACAAAAAAGAAACAATTACTCTTTTAAAGAGACACCTACGACACCTCACAAGTCTTGTAGATGTTACAGTATCTTTAAAGCACTAGAATCAATATATAAACTAGTTAAGACTTGACCTGATTTATGGATGGATGAAGAATTAGAATAAAAACTAATAATGAAATGAATTGTTCTTTGAAAATCTTAAATACAGAATTAAAAAGAAAAATATTCTTAAATTACATCATTTGAACCAACCTACTGTTGTGGTCCTATACTTTATCTGGCTAACAAAAACAACTACAACAATAAATTTGAATCAATTAAAACAACCTTGGTCTTTGAAATGCACGTTTATATTTTTCAATCAGTTTTTTTAATTTAGAAATAAAATTATTATTTTAGGTGATATTTTTGCTTTCATTAAAAGTAGAAACCAATATTTTAATCTATTAATAAACATAAATGAATACAATACAATTATTATTTCTGTTAAATTTTCTACTGAAAATTAAACATGATCAAAGCTGCAGATTAAGCAAAATATGAAAAACAAAAATTCAGTTAAACCAGTGGAGATCAATAGTTAAAGACTGGCGATGAACTGGCGTTTGTGTTCCAATGATCAATTTTGGCCATGTAAATAATTTCTACCACTAATCAACTCAACATATCAATCCTGCAATGAATTTTAATTATAAAAATTATTTGGGAATTCTTTAGTTTCTTTTACCCGTTCATATTAAATGTAATCTAACACGTACGTATGGAAATAAAGGGGTTTAATCACCAAAGTTTATCGTCCATGAAGTTAATGCATTGTATAACGATATAGTGCGACTGATCATTTTTCATATGAATCAATCGTTTCATGCAAGTTTTCTTAGAATAACAATGAAATATCAACTAAATATTTATGACATAAAACTTTAATTTTTTATGCAAGTGAAATAAATACAATTAGGTATTTGTTGAAAAAAAAGGTGTTTTAATGCAGTTTCATACTAAAAAATAACCAATTTTTGGAGATCAACAATAATTAAAGCTGCAAGTTAATGTTCTAGTTTAAGAAAATAAGTTAAAAATTAAGGATGAGTGTATGCGCAGATCATTTCTAATTCAAGAATCGAGAGCTTACGACGAAAGATATTAAACACACACACACATATATATGACTTTTAGAAGATTTAACCTGATTGTTTAATCGTTATTGGATTTTTATATTTTCTAAATCAAATTTTGCTTATCTAGATGAAAAAATAAATCACCGATTGACATTATAGTCAAAATTTGATAAATTTGTGTTTAAATAAATTCTTATCTTACATATATATATGTGTGTGGGGGGGGGAGGGTATGCATTTATATTATGTGTATGCATATATACATATATATTATATATATCATATACATACATATATATATGCATATATAGTTATTTATGTATAAATAAATACGAATATGGAATATATATATTAAATGCGTATACACAGATATATATATATATATATATATATATATAATCAACAGAAAATATCTGTTGTCTTTTATAAAATTTGAGTTATATATATATATACAACCCTTTTGTATCTATCTATCTATCTATCTATCTATCTATCTATCTATCTATCTATCAAGCAAATTTTATAAAAGCCGACAGATATTTTGTGTTAATTATATATATATATATATATATATATATATATATATATATATATATAGATATAGATATAGATATATATATATATATATATATATATCTTATTCTCATCAGTTGACGGGTTCAAAGGGCAACTATTAATATTGAATTAAATAAAAATGATTCTTTTTCAATTTTTCAAAATATATTTGCTGTTTGGAGACAAAGTGAAAAGAAATATTTGTTTTCCATTGTCAATAAATATCTAAATCTCTTTTACGTTCAATTCTGAAAAATTATAAAAATTGACATTATTCGATAAATTATTTGAACACCTATTCTCACCTTTGTCCTTTCAATCACAATATTTGAATCGACGATCATTTCGGCTTTTCTGAAAATTTAAAATTCGAATTTAAATGCCTACAGTATAGAGTAATTCCTGGCATGATTAATTGGCAAGAGTGGATTTATCATTATACGTAGGTAAGTATTGTTAGAAAAATACATAGAGTTGAGAGAGACCGTAAAAGTCTATCGGTTTTGTGGAAAAATTACATTTTATATATTTTGACAACTGTTGTGCGACATGTCATAGAAATAATTTCCATGTAAATGTACTTTATCCATGAAAACTACGTAATATGAACATTGTTACAAGGCATCTACAGACAAAAACGTATAGAATAATGAAAAGACTTTTTAAGATTGTGATAAAATTGAAATTAGAAAGAATATAATAACAAATATGATACTGAAATAGAATTATAATGAGGTTGATGACACATTTCAAACAAAAGTTTATGACGAATACGTTTCTTAATAATAAGCTTCCCAGCAAAAAATAATTCTCAAGAATGTCACATATTTGATATTAATAAATGAATTTGCCAAGATGAAATCTCACAAAATTGTCACGATTATTTTTCAATCAGAAATAGTTTTTCAAAATGTGTTATTCACGATTACTGTTTAGTGTTGTCATATCTTATAATTAAACTTTTTAAACATGTAGGCGTGTGTATAGATATTTTTTTTCTCAGATTAAATTTGCTATCAAGTTTTTTTCTATTTATAGAGAATTGTGTAAATTTCAAAACAACTCTGAAGAAAAATTATCGATATTGCAAACTAAACAAGCAACATTATTAAATAGATAAGATGAGCACTTATTTCTTTGATTATTTTTTCCGTTTCTTAAAAGACCCTATTATTCTGAATGTCGTTTTAAATTTGATAAAAAATATTTTTTACGAATAAAAAGCAATACACGACTTGCATAAAATATCAAGAAAATGGAATATTTATTGAATATGTTTGAATATGTTTTAATGTTTTCATAAGATGAAACCACATCGAGTAGGAGATTTCTGTATATATAAATGAATGAATTTTTCTCTTTACACCAACTCCCAGAATTTCTCTTTATCTTTCTCTCTCTGCTATCTCATTCTCTCTCCATATATATATCTTTGTGTGTGTGTGTGTGTAGAGAGAGAGAAAGAAACAGAGAGAGAGAGAGAGAGAAAGGAAGAGAAATTCTTGGATTTCGTATAAAGAGAAAAACTTAATTCATCTACAGACAATTAGACACGATTTATTTCTCTATCGTCTAAAAGTGCATGAAAATCCGGAATTGGATTATTCATTCTTGTTTATTATTTTTTTATGAATTGCTGGTGCATTGGCACTACTAGGTCCGTCAGAAATTTATCTCCCTGTGAATTTTTATGTGACTAGATTTACCGAGCTCAGTTTTAACTTTAAAGACATATATTTATAGATATATAAGTATGTTTGTAAACAGAATACAATTAAATACCTATTTTATACATACACACATACACACACGCGTGCACACATACACACACATTTATACCGTCACTGTTACTCTCTAGTGCAAATATATTCATACAATTGTGCATTGACATATATGCACATATATTGTATGTATGTGTCTTCTGTTCATACATGATTTATATATAATGGAATTGCATATTTGCATATAGGAGTGAGTTATTTAATCAATGAATCAATTGGAAATCCAGTATTGATTAAATAAATTTTCTTAATATGTATTATTGACTAGAGAAAGCTATCGATGTGTTTGTATGTATCAAGCAACGCACAATTACAATTTAGATTTTTATTAATATATTTATATCTATATATCTAGGAAACATTTAGAAATTTTCAAATTTAAATATTATCATGATTAGAAAGAAATTTAAAATATTCAAATATTTCTTTACATAAAACATGAAAAATACATACACATTATTTTCCTTACTCATTTATTCGTACTTGTTTTAATGTACATCTGTTGTGTGAGCTTGTGAAAGAGAGGAATAAAAAAACAAAGAGTGAGACATTGGTGACAGTGTTATAAGATTAGGAGCTGGATATTGCGGATAGCAAAGTAAATTCTTAGATCTCGCCAAAAGTATTCGTACGTGTTTATTTTGGCACACACACACACACACACACACACACACACACACACACACACACACACACTACGTAAACTGAAGCTGCAAAAACTAAATCACGTTTTTTTTTAATCGCCTAACGAATTCTATCAGTTTTATGTCAAATTAACGAACATTGTCTATTGATTTCAGTTAAACATTTAAATGTAATTTTTCAGCATATATGTGTGTGTGTGTGTGTTTTGAGAGATAAATTGAAAATATTAGAGACAGTAGAGAGTAGAGACTAAGAGATAGAGTGAGTAAACAAAGCCAATTTGATCGCTTAAACGTTTAGCTTCCACATAATTTTTTTGCTTTAGAGCGAATTAAAACTCACTCATTTATAGTTCTCCCCCCGCCTTTCTCTCTCTCTCTGTCTTTCTCTGTGTGCGTGTGTGTGTGTTCGTGTGCGAGTGTGTCTTTCTTTAATCTTGTGAAAATTAACACAAAGGTAAAAGTCACTCACCAAAATCAATTTGTATTTACGTTTCGCTTTCAGTGTTTCTCGCGTCAAATTTTTGAAACCAGAATAAAATTGGATTCCGTTTCCTTATTCGTTTTATAAATTTGCGACAATTGGCCACACCCTTGCATCAACACCAACTCGCAACTAGCGAATTGCGTTTACAAAATAACTGAAATTTTTTGTTCGGGATTCATATTCTAACACGCAGCTGTGACAGTAAAAATAACACACACACACACACACTCGTGCGCGCATGAAAGCACGCACTCAGTCATTTACGTAAACATGATCGGATATACAGCTCATACAAGTGTGTTAGGGGTTGTGAGGATAATAACGCGTTTGATGTACCTGAATTTTATACGAATGTCTTATTTGATCGATTAAGTTTAAGTATATTTACTTTACTACATTCGCATGTGATTGTCTATCGTGCTGATGTGTAGGAGTTCCACTTTCAGACATTTTTTGTTTTATCTGAGTCTGGGAAAAAAGATAGGATAGATAGATAGATAGATAGATAGATAGATAGATAGATAGATAGATTAAGAGAGAGAAAGATTGAATGACAGAGAGAGAGAGAGAGAGAGAGTGAAAAGTGCTTTGTGTATTTTTTTAATCTTCGTTAAATTGCCTATTTTGTTCTGTCAAAAAGTTATATGCACATGTTCTGAATTATTTGTCCGTCTGTTTAACGCTTTCAGTGACTATCATTCCCGCGCTTTTAATGTTGATTTTCAAGTTTAGGACACTACACACACACACACACACACTCTCTCTCTCTCTCTCTCTCTCTCTCTCTATATATATATATATATATATATATATATATATATATTTGTGTATGCGTGCGTGCTTGCGTGTTTATTAAGCTTGTAATCACTTCTGTAATAAAAGTAAAATATATCTGATAGCAACGTATTTAAGTGCATGCTGATAAACATTTATTATATACACTGTACTGCATGTGTCACGTAAAACGCGCAAAAATGTGTGCACAAGTCTAAATACAATCAGATTAATCATATATGTGTGTAGAATTATGCACATTGGCAGATTGAGATAGATAGATAGATAGATAGATAGATAGATAAACAGTAAGAAGGTATATTTGTACGTATATGACTTTTTAGCCAATCTTTGTATATTGTTTGAATATAAATGAAAGAATGTCGGCATTTATATACAATGTTTATATTTGGGTGTGTAAGCGCCAAAGTATTTATTCTCTAATGTGTGACGGTGACAAGAGACATATGTAGCGGTAAGTATTTAGTATGTGCCCCATTGCGTGGGTGCGTCCCTGTAGAGTTGTTGAAGCGGATGTCGGGGTTGTGCATGTTGATAAATATGTGTCATTAGTCAAGAGTTTTGCTCCCTATGTTCTTTTCATATTCGTTTAATATTTATGACATGCGATTTTCAGTTTATGTCAAGTCTATTTAATGTATCTGTTGGCGCGTCGAAAGAATCGAGCAGGATTTATTTGTGACTATCCATCGTTGGTACATACGCCATACATATGTGCAGTGAATCTTTCTTTCTTTCTTTCTTTCTTTCTTTCTTTTTTTCTTTATATATATATGTGTGTGTGTGTGTGTGTGTGTGTGTGCGCGCGCGCACACACACACACACTCGGGCGTGTGTGTTTTTATCTTACCCCCATCCCAAAACAATGCGATACCTAAGGTTTAAAATGCTTTTTAAAAATGAAATATCTTTCTTGAAGTATTTATTCTCTGGAAGGAAAAATATTAATTCCTCTTTTTATTAGCGTCTGCAACTACTTAATAAAATTTTAAATGTTTAATTATTATAAGGAGTTAAATTTATTGAAAACACGCGCGCGTCTGTAAAAGTAGATACCCCCCTCCCGCAAAAAAAGAAAAGAAATAAAAGTGATCCTAAAGTATCTTAGAAATGAAATCAATACCCAAAGCATTTTAAAAATGAAAAATCTTTTCGAAGATTTTTTTTTAGTTTTAATTCCAATCTAATAGATTAAGTTTAATGTTTTCAATAAGCAAAATACTTTGCTGCATTTGAAACTAAATTTAATTTGTTTGGAATTATTTTTAGTCGCTAAAATCAGTCATAATGACAAATTCGTCAATACAACATAATTCTCTTTATCATAAATTGTTTCAAAAATAAAATATACTTTTCTTAAACTTTATTTGAATAAGATTATTATTTTTTTATACTCGTGTCGCCCCAAGCAAGGCATTTTACTGCCACTGTTGAGCAGTGATTGTAACTGTCAGGAAAGCAAGTAAACGGGAGGGAATTCCACAGGCGGGAAGTGAGAGAAAAGAAGCTGTTGGAGTAGAATTTGCGTTTACAATTTATTGGTTTCACAGTAAAAGGACGATACCTAGTTGCTAATCTTGTGGCTCGAGCAAATTCATGTATGGGGGTACCAGTGAGTTAAGTTCGTCTGAGCCGAAGCCAGGAAAGTATTTGTACAAGAGACACAGGGAAGCCATGTTGCGCCGGCGAGAAAGTGACTGTATCCGAGCTGCCAAGCCGGGATCGATCACATTACAGATTCTCCGTTGTATTTTGTCAAGGACCCCTAGGTGGATAGCAGGGGCATCCTACAAGATATGGCAGCAGTATTTAGTGCACGGGAGGATGGTAGATTTGTATATGTGCAGGATTGTTTCAGACGGGAAAAACTTCCTGGCCCTGAACAGAGAACGGATCTTTTTCTGAATTAAAACAAACATTATTTATTTTCAGTTTAAAACATCGCAAAAAAGCAATATTTTGAACATGGGTGTGTGTTTTATGAGAGTTTGACACATTTATCAATAACCTGACGATAGCGGGATTTAGGTAAGGGGGAACCAATTTTTACTACCCAGTATTCTTAAAAATTTTTAATATTTTGGCATTTAAATATTTTATTGAATTTTAAGTACTTTGGCTTTATAGACTTTCTTAAAAAAACTTTTGTTAAGGAAATGTATGAAAATTACCAATAAATTTTAAATTTACTACAATTATCGCACTTATTTTCTGATAATGCCGTGTATAGACGTCTGTATTTACAAAAGTCTGTACGTTTATACACGCACACATGCAAAATTCAAAATACTTTTTAAAATACTGGAATCGCTGAATTGTAGTAAGCTTTTCTATTCAGAATTAATAATAACGATGTCATCTAATCTCTATAAATTAGAACTGAATTTTAAAAGATTTAAAACTTTATAAATTATTAAAATTAAGATTAATAAAAGGAAAACAATTCTTGTAAAAATTCAGTATTCATTGAATTTTTTAAGACAATTATGTCCACAATATTACTTATTTATAAAGGCAATAAAAAGCTTTTCGAATTAAATAATATCTTAGTTTTATTGCATTTTTATTTTACAATTAAGAGCAAATTTTCTTTAACCGGGGATCCAGTTTGATAAATATTTGATAATTCAAATCCTCCAAAAACTGATATAAACCGTAAGAGCTACAAAAATAAATTTCTTGAAATCTCATATAATTAAATTAGAGGGTAGTAACAAATGAAAAAATATATATTATATACAAAGATTAAAAAAAGAAAAACAAAAACAAGCACCTAAAATAATCTAATTAATTTGTAAATAAGCACTGAAATGTCATTAAAATCCGACAATTATCTGATTTTTGCAAGAGTTCCCAAATCAATGTTTTTCACCACAAAAAGATGCTCAAATTTTCCCTGCTAATGTATGGCCACCTGTTGACGTAAAAAAATATTTTAAAACAAAATTTCGATGCTTTGAAAAAGTAGTAAAAAATAAAATTTAACAATCAATAACCTCTTTAATAACATAATGTTTTATGATAAAATTTTGCTTTTTATTAAGTTTGGAGTTTTGTCATGAAATGTTCATGCTTTATCGATACTTTAGAGGTGCTTATTCGTTAAAAACGACCGATGTCCTCATGTTTGACTGTAATGACATAATAACAACATCGGCAAAATGACTTCCCTGAAAATGGCCAGTGAAGTGGCTGAAAGCACTGGGAAAGTAAAAAAATGATGGAAAATTTTTGCACTCCGTATCTTCAGGTAAAAAGAAACTGGAAAGATTAAACAAAAAATTAATAAAATTTTCCTTTTCGGTCGTTTTTAACGAAACCTGTTTAAATGAAAGATTGCTGTCCAATATATATATATAAAATTTAGAGAGGGGAAATAGCCATTTTCAAAATGTCAGTTTAAGGCATTCATTGTCAACCCCGTTTAAACAAAGAATAAGGGAAAATTATAATGCCGGATGCTTGGTCTAGTAAACGAAGGGGTTGGGGAATATTGGCTATTATAGGGTTAAGTTAACGGAATTTTAGTAGTAATTTCTTCTATGGTAGTAGGAGGTATGTGGCTTGACCATTGGGTTAGTAGAGGTAGGTAGGAGGGAAAAGCTAATTGCTTAGCCAAATTTTAAAAAAATTTCTATTGTGACTAAATGGAAGAAGATAATTATTGCAATTTAAATTTATTTCTGTGACGACACATACTAATGATCGCTCTACGTTTATTCAGAAGTACTTTTTGATAGCAAAATTTCAAAAGTTTAATTTGGAAACAAATTATGTGAATATATTCAAAAAATATTTATCTAAAATATTCAAACGTTCAACAATATAATTGTATTGAACATTTTTTAATACAAATGTGTACTAGTTTAATTTAATTATGACAAAAAACAAACTAATTAGCAAATTATACCATTATATATATATATATATATATATATATATATATTTCATTTGTAAACAAGTCATATTACGTAAACCAGGTTTCTATTATCTGCTGTCTTCAGGTGATTTATAATAAAAATAATAACATTATATATATATATATATATATATATATATAAATTAAAATAGGATTAATTCAAGATCAATATCCTTGAATTAATCCTATTTTAATTTATATTTGCTCTGAAATATTTTATTATATGGAGCTCTCTTCCTGTATCATTTTTTAATATTAAATAAAATTTTTAATATTAATTAGGATCGGGTTTTTGGAATTTAACTTCCTGCTTTTTCAGCTTGGATTAAAGTATCTGAATATATATATATATATATATATATATATATATATATAAAGTAAAATAAATTTTCAAAATTCATAAATGTTGAATGAACATTTCGACATAAACAACGTCCGTCTTTCAAAATGGAAATAAAAAAAAATTATATTAGCTCTGTAATTTTAATTACATTGAGCTCTCCTCCTGCATCATTTTTTAATATTAAAATTTTTAATATTAATTAGGATCAGGTTCTTGGGATTTACCTTCCTACTTTTCCTTTTTTGATTTAAGTATTTTAATTATATATATATATATATATATATATATATATATATATATATATATATATATATATATATGCATGCGTGTGTGTGTGTGCGCGCACCATGAACATAGTTTACGTGTATATAGGTGTGTAGATATATACACATGTGGTTATGTATGTATACATGTATATATCTTTTAAAAATTTATTAATTTTACATGCATGTACTAACACACATACACATGAAAATAATACAATCTCTCTCTCTCTCTCTCTCTCTCTCTCTCTCACACACACACACACACACACACTATATATGGCTATCCAACGGATTTAAATATCGAAATTTTCGTTTTGTATATATATATTTGTATCTTTTTATACGTCTGTAGTACTGTTGAATTTAACTGACATATTTAGTGATGTAAGTGTTGTTTGTTTGTCTAGGTCAGTTGCGTAGGTGGATCTATGTCAACCAGTCTGTGCGGGTCTGCATTCGTCGCAGTTTTATCCACATACTTGCATGTATACGTCATTTATTATCAGTGCCTGTTTTATTCGGTCAAATGCACATATATTGGTGGAGGCCATGGATTAATCTTTGCAGTATATTCTTGAGAGGAAATATTTCTTTGTAACATTTCATAAAAAAAAAAAATGAACGAAAATCCTGTGGTTTAATTTGATTTCCTGATATTTGATACAAAATAAATTTTGCATAGTGTGTGTAATTCAATCAAAATATAATTAGATCAGATAATTTAGTGATCAGTTTATCAATCATTTACTTGATTATTGGACCAGCAGTTTGGTTGAAACGATAGCAGCGGGTGCCATTTCGAATTCAATTTTGGGAAACATTTTAACGTTGCTCAATTACCATAAATGATTAAATCCTTAAAATGGCAAAAATAATCATGGTTTATGAAAATCAAGTAGATTTCGTTTCGCCATTATAATATTACTGTTCTTGGCATATATATATATATATATATATATATATATATATATATATATATATATATATATATATATATATATAAGTAAATGCTTGAACACCAACACCGGGTTTTAATCTACTTGTTCTTTCACTTTCTTGTATATATAGAGAGAAAATCAGCCGGTTACACCACTATGGTTCCGACCTTTTTTGGTTTCGTCAGGCGAAATTGAAAAAGTTAAAACCATGGTAGCGTAACCGGCTAGTCTTATCTACCTAAATATTTAAGTGCGCTACATGTTAAAACTTAATTTCCCTTCAAACATGTATTGAACACTTTCTAATGCAACTATTTACTTGTCTAATTTAAATCTGACCTCTAAATCTTCAGTATATATATATATATATATACTGTGTATTTGGTCAGAAATCTCTCTTTTATGCAGGTTTCATGAAAAATGACAAACAAAATACTATGGTTGTTTTTTTTAATGTTATTTTTCATGTGATCTTATGATTTTTTTTCTTTTTAGGGCATAAATTATATAAAAATTGTACAAATGTTTTATTTATCTGAGTGCTTTCGCCCCTACTTTTAGCCATTATCGACAATGGATTTTATTTTATGCGTAACTGAATATGTGTAATGTTTAAGTGTGTGTGTCTGTATGTGTGCATGTGTGTGTGTGTCTGTGTGTCTGTGTAATCATCTTATTGACTACCACGTTAGACTTTTTCTTTCAAACGTAACTAATGACAACAACAAACACGGAAAAAACAATAACCAAATGTATAGCAGTTATAAACAGGACGAATCTTCACTTCAAAACATCATCCAAAAATACGCAACCCCCGTTGACTTAAAAAAATGACTGAATTATCTACTACACAAAATTTAAAACTGCTAACCTCATCTTAAAAAATAATTGTTCACCTGCAAGATCTGAACTACAGCAAACCAATATCATTTACGAATGAAGAAATGTGTTTTTGATCAATCCAAATTCGTAAATAATCACATTGGTCCCACCACCACGCGGTTGACATGAAGATTAACCTTGCACCTCTCAGATCAGAGTTCAATTCGATCTCATTTAAACACACGCAGTGACCTACCAAATTCTCTCCGCAGCATACTTAATATATACACAAATACATAAAAAATGCACATATATCATAGCATGATCCACATGCTAAAAACATGCTAAAAATAATGGGAGCCTTATTAATACAAAAGAAAAATCCAACACTTAATAATATCAACGACGAACACGGCAACAATATGCTCACTGTGTTTGGAATATAAAACAAACACATGACTCTAAACACACGCACATAAACATTACACATATTCAGTCACACGTAAAATAAAATCCATTCTTCGTTTACCCTAAAGCTCAAGGAAAAACGAAACATTTGGACAATTTTTATATAATCTATGTCCTGAAAAGAGAAAAAACATCACATCAAATGAAAAATTACATAATTGTCACGCTTCAATGCGATTTTCAGATTAAGACACTTCTGCACACTCTGGTTTAAATGTACTAAATATTTTGTGATAAAATAATGTGAAGAAAGGAAGTAGAAAAGCTACACATAGCACAGAGACTTTAATGGAAGTTAATGGAAGACTCGATGAAGTCCGCCACATTTGAGAAATATTTGATGGAAATAAAATGATGACTGATAAATATTGCAAAACGAAAGAAAAGGAAAGAAAGAAAACTAGAAACGTGAAATGAACGCAACACTTCTAGAATTAAACGAGAAGAGGAAAAATTAATAAATAGAAAAATGGAGTAATGAAAAAAAAGATTAAATTAGAAAGTGAAAGTAAAATTAGAAACGAAATTTCCGGAAAAGAATGGAAAAGGACAGAAAAAGGTGAATAAAAACGGTCTAAAAGAAAAATAAATGATAGTATAAATGAAAGAGAAAAACTGAATAGAATGGAATCGAGAAGGAAAAGAGAGAAACAACGATATAAAAAGGGGCGCGAAATATTGGACGTGGAACGCTGTAATGAACAAGAAATAAACGTTTTGAAAGAAGAATAGAAAAAATAAACGTTCGAAAAGATAAAAAGAAAGACTGAAAAAGAAGTTATAGCAAGAAAAAGGAAAAAGAGTAAAAAGAAAAATATAATGAAGGTGAAACAATACAAAAGAGAAATAAGAAGAAAGAAATACAAGATAGAATGAAAACGATGAGGTGAAAAATGGGAAAGCTTAGAAATGATCTAAAGTCAACGAAAAGCTTTAGAAAAGTAAAATGATTAAATAAAAAGCATATTAAAAAATAAAAATGAAAGAGAAAGAAGGGCTGGTGAACCAAAAGAAAAAAAAAACGGTGAGGGTGAAGATTTAACTGGGCCGACATTTTTGATAAGTCTAGAAAAAAGATTTCCATTGATCTGATAAAAGTTGAAAACAATTAGCAAATAATTTTGCCAAATTTTAAAAGATGTTTTTTGAAAGAATACACGCAGAAGAATTTTGAAAAGAAGTAACGGGAATTCTTCAAGGAAAATATTCTTTGCAAGTATTTTTTGTTGTGTTAAAGCGTTGTATATATGCCTGTAAAAAGTATTAGGATATATATATATGTATATATGCTCTTTCATTCTCTCACTTTTAATGTTACACACACGGACACACAATCACTCACTCCTCCTCATATATATATATATAAGGGGGTGTTAGTATTAACGTGTGTATATGTATGCGTAAATCGCTTCGTAAGTTTACCAGCAGGAAATCCAAAAAAAAAGTCGTTTGCAGTAAAAATGAAAGGCAATTTGAACGCGTAAAACTGATACGTGAAATAAAACTTATCGTTCTTTTCGGTGTGTGTTGATTGCTCTTTCATTCTCTCACTTTTAAATTTACACACACGTACACACAATCACTCATTCTTCCTCATTCACTCAGTTTAGGGTTAGGGCTAGGGTATCAGTGTTTAGTGTTAGGGTAAGGATATCAAAGTTTCTTTCTTTACTATTTTGGAGGTTATTCTTGACTTTATCAATCTCTTCTTCAATTCCACTCGTTATGAATCTGTGTTTATATGCATGTGTGCATATAAAGCTGGTGTGTATATAAATCTCCGTATCTTTATGTGTGTATGGAATATATATATATATATATATATATATATATATATATATATATATATATAAGGGCATATATCTATCGAGTATTGACACACAGATGTTCTTCACTAAGTTGGTGTAGAACAAAAGTTCCACGTTAAAAAACACTATCATTGTTGATTTGATCCTACGTGCAATTGAGTGAATAATATGTGTTTATTTTTATGTTTGCGCATGTTGTTGGAGATGGATCTGATAATAACAGATCCATCCGCCAATGGACTATTTCAGGTCGCAACGTAAGAGTTCTTGAGTTGATCAATCCGCCAACTTACGTTCCAACACTGTATTATCCAATGAGATTAACAGATGTTCACATCTTTCCTTCACATCCAGAAGAGTGCAGACTGGAGTTTGTTAGTTAAGGGTTGGGCGCGGATATGAAGCTCTGCCTGCTGGGGGTGGAGAACAGACAGTTGGGAAGAGTGTAGCGAAGTAGGGCAGAAGGGTAGAAGGAAGGTTCAGTCTGTTAGGGCCATTTTAGTATCTTCAGAGAGAACCAACAGTACATGATCCCTGGCCAGGTTTACCAGATGGGATTCTCGTTATTTCTACTGTCAACAACAACGGCTGTTGCCGCTAAAGCCTTGTGCAACATGGGAAATAAAGTATGGATGCACATTAGGAACACAAATTCTGAACCATGGCTATTTGTATACTGAGCTTATGGGTGGTCCTGTAGTTCAAATTTATGTTAAAGCAAGATTATTAGTAAAAGTAGCATCAATTCTTCTTTTAGTAGATCACGAAAGCATGCTTAGCAAATTGAATATATGATCATCAAAGATGTGCTAATAAAAATTTTACAAATAATTATGTTAAAGTTATTTCTAAAATAATTTTCTAAAAAAAGTATTTGATAAAATAAAACTAAAATAGAAAAATTAGTTCAAACATATTTTTTCTCCATGACTTTGAAATCAAGAAATTTGTAATGGTGATAATGCATGCAGGAAAACACGAAGAAATAGAATGAATTCAGCTACAAAAAACACCATAAAGACAATGAACAGAAAATATCATTAGAAACATAGTTGAGATAATAGAAGTAGACTTAATAAGATAATATAAATTGAAAGAAAAACCAAGAAAAGATTTGATCAAAAGAGGAAAGATTTAGAAATTAAACTCAATAGCAGAAAACTTACAAAGACATATATATATGAGCAGGCGACATAGCAAGATATTAGATACTTCTCCGAAATTAGACAAGAAAAGAGTAGAGATCTTTGAGTCAGAGAGCAGAGAACTTTGACGATAATATCTGAAAAATAACATTTGATATACTAGATGTAAAAAAAGAAAAAGTGGAGGAGACAATTTAGTATTGAATATTGTTTAGTCTGAATAGGGATAAGTACTGCCAGGCTATCTTGCTCTAGACACACCACTTAATGGGTTAAACGACTCGTGATGTAATGTTATTGTACCGAGGTAATTACCATGTGAATTGTGGACTATCCAAAGCAGGCAAATGAAAAAAACAGAATAGAACTAGATCAAAAATTCCAAATGAGAAGTAAAAAATTGGAATAAATCAATTCCTTGTAAATTTTAAAATTAAAATGAAGGAAATTGCAAGTAAATAACACCAACACGATTGTGCATCGGACAATAGAAAAAATGAATTCGTGTTGATAGCATCTGAGAAAAAATCTGGTACAATAAACTAAGAGGCTAGAATCGTAAAATTCCAAGTCACGCTGCTTGTTTTAACAATCATAGAAGGATACGATCCGGACACCGCGAGAAAAATAACAAACATCCTAAAAAATTGGAAATTATTGAAAATTATTGAACACACTATATTAAGGCGAAGAATTTGGCAACATAATATATATACCCTGTGAAGAGATCAAAATGAAATCATCATTCATATAACAAGCGAATGCAGCAAATTGACCCAGATGGGTATAGAGAACAAACTTGGTTGAGTGGGAATAGTAATTCTATAGTAGAATTTATAAACGACTGCTATTTGACTATGCAAGCTAAATATAATTTGCTTTGAATTTCGAATGGATCAAGAAACCAGAGCAAGCATTAGAAATCTTAAGAAAAAAAAATAGAACCATCTAAAGAAATAACATTAGAAATAATACCGTAAAGAGTTTTTGAATATTAATCACTCGCGAGAGTCATTAGATATTACAAAAAATCACCGAGTGCTAAATAATAATTTGGCGTGAATCCATTTCTAAAATTCTTTAAAAAAATCATTGAGAAAAAAAGACCCTGTTACTCATACATTCTGCATGAATATGTAATCTGAAGACGAGATTTGTCACTTGGTTTCTTCTGATTATATTTAAAAATTGAAACGACAATACGAATGAATGTTACTTCTCTGAGAACCACACACACACAAAAAAAAAAACAACAAAAAACAAAATGATACTCAAAATAACTACAGCGACGTCATCATTGACCAACGGAAGCCCCAACATTGATTTAGACGTTTATAGTGTTCATCATGAGACGCGGTAGAATGCGAAAATATCTTGTTCCTCTACACAACTATACAGCTTTGTCACAAGTCGACATAATACATCCAAAAGTAACTAGTAACGACTTCTCTTGAAAATGAAAAAAAAAAAAAAAAAAAAAAAAACAGAAAAGAAAAGAAAAAAAAGAAATAAAAAGAAAATGATATCGTCGTATTATCAAGTACCTGCAGAAAAAAGGTTTAACCCCCAAGGTTATTCATACTAACCATGTTTCTACATTAGGGAATGATTCTCCGGCTTTATTAACAGTGTAAAAGTGAGAAGCTAAATTCAGGAGAGAAAGGGAGAGTCTTGAAGGCGACTCCAAATCGAGACGTCCTGCTACTGCTATCACCAAGGGAAACATTGACCGTTTTAACCATGACAAGCGATTGACTATAAATCAAATAGCCAATGCTATTAGTATATCCCGTGAGAGGGTTGAGAATATTCTGCACATTAAACTTAGCATAACGAAGGTTGATGTTCAGTGGGTGCCACGGTTTCTGACACCTGATCAAAAGCGCACTAGGCTGATCCCATCACTGGAAATTTTGACAGTGTTTAAGACAAATCCATCTGGTTTTCTTTAACTTTTCCTAACCGAGGATGAGTGCTAGGTTCATCACTTTGAGTCAGAGACAAAGACAATCCATGCAGTGGAAATATCTCTCCTCAGCTGTTCCAATGAAAGCCAAGGTCATTTCATCTGAAGGAAAGGTAGTGACCTCAGTTTTTTGGGATGCAAGTGGCGCTGTGCTTATTGACTCTCTATAAAAGAGCCACACCATCAATGGAGAGTACAATGCCCACTTGTCTGGGCAGTTACTAAAAGCTATCAAAACCAAACACCCTAGAAAACTGACGAAAGGGGTCTTGTTTCATCAGAACAATGCTCCAGTAGACGTCCTTGTGCTGTGCATGACTGTGGCTGATCAATCTCCTTACTCTCCTGATTTGGCGCCATCTGATATCATGTGTTATCAAAAATGAGAAAACTGTGCTGGGAACCGGTATCGTAGTGATAAAAATATCATATATGCAGTTGATGACATTTTGGTTAACAAGATGAAAGTTGTTAAGCAAATTAGATCAAAACATGTTTATTTTTTTATGTAACAAAATATGGACAGTATATGATGAGGGTTGATTAAATCTCAACACATACCAACAACAGACACTATTTTTTGGGTGAATTTCTGAATGGGGAGTTATTGTCTACACTATTTATATTCAAACAATTGACCTGTTCTTTGTTGTTGTTATCAAAATCTTTTCACTGTTTTCTACACGACAATAGCCAAGTGGATAAAAGCGTTGGTTTGTGAATTTGGTGACATATTAGGTGTGTGTTCGAACCCTGTATTGGTCAGTTTGCGCTTGCACTAAGTGGAAATGGGTGAGCAATAACTGAAAAGTACTAAATAAAATAAGAACTAGACGATATCCTTATACGTGAACAGTCAACATCGGAGATTACTTAAAAGACTCAGATCAAAATTCCCTGTAGGTTACCCTGTGGAACGCTTGAGTGCACAACAGCCGAAGCGTTGTGATGACAACAAGAATGAGGATAATAGTTTAAATATAAATAGTGTAAAAAAACATTATTTTGTTTGGAAGGAATAGTCATAAGTTTGGTAGTTTACTTCAGATAATCAGTCAACCATAAAACCATATTTCTTCACGCATTGTTTTTGCATCAAATTATCTAAATGTGGACGGGGAGTCTTAGCCGAGTTTGTAGATCCCGCTTTTCTTGTGTAACCATTGAAATGTCAAATTATAAATCTTTGTACTTGTCCCTATTACATTTGGTCATGGTATTTTTTGCCAATAATTAATCAATATAGAATTTACTAACAATCAATAAAGAATTTGCCAGTATTAATATATCAATATTAATTGCCAATAATGGATAAGATTGCAAATTTGATTCGGTTTTCGAATGTTTAAAGCAATATTACTGTTAATGAATCATCATAAAACATTATTCATAACTCTAGTTTACAGCAAATATGTCATTTCTGCTGATTCTAATATGTTGTGATTTGCGCAAGTTGAGAGAGAAAAACACAATCGGCAACTTTTTTAAAGTTTCTAAATATTGTTATTTTACATCTGTTTTCTTTGGAAAGGTAAGCGTAATGGATAATGATTATAACTGATAATGATATTCCCGAAAGATAAGTTTGGAAGGAATCGATAATTGCTTAACAAACAAACTAAGCTTTTGTGGAGAATACGAAAAATCCTACGCAATGTATTAAACTGCTTCTGAAACTACCAGAAACCAACGGCAAACCACCGCTGTTAAAAGGCTCAGAAAGATGATGATAATGTGAAGCTTTATCTTGGAAGAAAATGACGTGGAACAACATGATTACTAACAATTTTAAGATAATAAATCATTGTGTGAAAGCCAGGAAGCGTTACTTGTGACAATAATTTCTGAATTTTATCAGTAACAAGAGACCGCAAGCCAATAACGACTTTTCGGTTCTCTAAGACTTGCAACCTATTTTCCTGGCAACGCCCTACGCATCCATTTCATGCGCGACAAACGTATTTCAGTTAGAAGCAATTAAGACAATAAAAAATAATACCAATACATTGACACAGAGAATCTGGACATATGCTATTCTATAAATACATATGGTAATCATTATGAAATTTTGTTAGCACATATGGCAACCGTCTGTCATATCTCATCTAAGTGATGTTTCTCTGCAATTGCTTATGATAATCTTTTGCCACTTATGACACATCCTTTAATTCATTTTGTCAGGTCAAAGCGCATATCGTCACTTTCTTTTTCGTGTATTTACGATACGTTTTCTTTTGACACTGATCAATTCGTTGTTTGTCTCTCTTCAAATCGCGTATTAAATAATTTTTAAAGGTAAATAGATTTCTGTGAGTGCCAATTTCTGTGAGAATGATTAAATATAAAATATGGTTAAAGGATTTCGTTCTTGATCAAGACGGAACATCATCGACAAAAATAGTGGGGAGCATAATCACAAAGTCCTGTTTGTTATTATCGAACATATCTTCACGCTTTCTTGCTGTTGTATATATATATATATATATATATATATATATATATATATATATATATATATTTTTTTTTTTTTTTGTAAAAATTTCAAATTTATTTTTTGGTATGGCATTTTTGAAACTGGATTTCGAATTACATTCCTAACATTAAGAAATAATCCCTATGAGTAAAACATTTTAATTTCAGCTCAAATTTAGATGTATATTAACGGTGATTTCTCCGCATGAATGCGTGTGTGATTGAATGAGTGATTTGTTCTTTGCGGCTTATTTTCTTTTTGCAGGTTATTTAAAGCCAGAAATTGGATTTTATGAATTTTTGGGAGATAATAATGATTTACTGATAGAAGTCTTACTAATTAATCAATATCTGGAGGAGGAGAAGAAGTAGGTTTTTACATTCCCCGGGATTATTTGTACGTAAGTAAATATAACGAACCTAACAGGAATTGAAATGCGGGTCTCCGATTTGAAATTCTGAGCCGTTATCCAATGCAACTAGCTTATATCACCTGGTATTCCTAAGCGGTCACTGACCATCTCGATGTTGCTTAACTTCAGCGATCGTACCAAAAAGAGAGTAAAACACTGCGCCTCCTTGGTCTCACACTTTCAGCGGACCTCAAATGGAATGACTATATCGAATCCATTGCTAAATCCGCTGCTATGAAAGTCGGTTCTCTGTGTAGGGCCCGGAAGTTTTTTCCGTCTAAATCTATCCTGCACATTTATAAATCTACCATCCGCCCGTGCATTGAATACTGCTGCCATATCTGGTCGGGTGCCCCTGCTGTTCTCCTCGGGCTTCTCGATAAGGTTCAGAGGAGGGTCTGTAATGTGATAGATACCGACTTTGCAGACCGCCTGCAGTCTCTCTCCCACCAGCGCGACGTGGCTTCTCTGTGTCTCTTCTATAAGTACTTTCACGGCTTCTGCTCCGATGAACTTAGATCACTAGTGCCCCCTAAATACGAATTTGAACGAGATACTAGATTAGCAACTAGATCCCACCCTTTTACAGTGAAACCGATAAAATGCAGCCGTAACTTCTACTCCAACAGTCTCTTTCCTCGCACTTAACGACTGTGGAATTCTCTTCGAAATGATTGCTTCCCCGACGGCTACAATCTCCAGGAGTTTAAATGTAAGGTCAATAGACACCTCCTAACACACTAACCTGCTCCCATTCTATCAAGCACTCTTCCCATCTGCCCAACCCTCATCCTCGCTATCCTTACTTATCTGTCACCTTCCTCCTGACATTCCCTATGTCTAACACTCCTTCTCTTTACCTTCTCCTATGTAGCCTCATGCGCAATAGTGGCAGTGGAATGCCTTGCTTGGGGTGAGATGATTTAAAAAAAAAAAATTAGTGTTTCAACGCATGCTTGTGTGTGGTACCTTCCATTTCTGGGATCCTGAAGCAGGACTTGTTATGTGTGTGTGTGTGTATATGTGGGTGGAGACTTTTGCAGTCAACATCGAACAAGCTCCTATGTTCTTTCTTCTTTTGAAAAGACCTTGAGGCTCAAATAGTGGCGAACGTAATGGTTAGGTGAAGTCCTTGAAAATGGGCTATGCACTGAGTTACTTTACATCATCAATAAAGTCTATAGAACCAATTTTATTTTTCTCAATGGAGTTGTTCTACAGGAGATCTTCACAAGAAGTGGGTCATTATAGAGCTCTCATTTAGATAAATAAGTGAAAATCTAATTTTTGCTATTAAAATGGAAAAAGTGAAACCGATGCAGCCAGAATTGAGAATTCAGATGATTTTTTTATGGTTCCGGTTAGCTTTAGCTTAAGACCTGAGCCGCAGTACTATTATGTCAAGGAACAACAAATGATTCGAGGTTTCAACTTCCAAAATGTCGATTATGAATAGATTCTGTTGACACAGCTGGGACAAGGGGGGTGTCACAAACTGAAAGCCCATGAAAACTTTTAAAATTTGAACAATTACAGGGAAATTGTGAAGCATTAGAACTCATTCTAAGATAAATATTAAGTTAGTACATTGGTTCATGATTCTATCACTAAAATAACGTAATTTTAATAACTCACCTAAAAATTTCGTTATGTCAAAAAATAACTATTAAAAATGTTGCTTAATGGTTCCTTTTGAATTCGGGGCTTTAAAGCGCAAACTTTATTAAACCCATAGAAGATCGTCTGATGTGTATATATGTGTGCATATATACATGTGTATATATTTATGTGAGTGTATACGTACGTGAATGTTTTGAATGAGACGGTTGAAATATGATTAAACAAAAATTAATTCTTTGTTCGAACGTGTTCGTATATTAAAAAGCAACAAAGGTAGCCAATGAAGTAATTTTATCTTCTTAATAGTCTTCCATACACACTAATTACATCCTTTTTAAATAATAATAAAGTTACAATAATATATTATAAAATCTTAAGATCATTGGATTTCGTGATTATTAAAACAAAGAATAATTTAATAACTTGTCAGAAATGTTCAAGGAAATATTAACAAATACAGAATTTAACGCAAATGAAAGTGCTCAAAAAAAAAAAAAAAAAAGAAAAAAAAGAAGATTTCGCCCGTCTTCTTGCATCCACTTCCGAAATACAGTTAAAAAATATCAGGGTCATAAAACAATTTAACATTCTATAAAAAAGTTCACACGATTATCCCAGCAGCTATTTCTGGTCACTGGAACTATAAAGCCAACACTGATTTAACTCATCAAGGCAGGTCCAACGAGGATTGAGTTCAAGTTTATCAGACTTTAAGTCTTCGAGCAAAGAGGGACTCATACAAGGCTAGGTCTACGGCCAGAATCTCGGCCCGGGAAAATAGACAAAAACCCGACCCCGCGTATGCGAGCCTGGGTCATTTTTGCCCTAATGTACGAGCCCGGAAACCCCACATTAAAAATCGACCTAGTATTACATCCCACCCCAATGAGGAGAACTGGGATAAATACCCAGATCCAACTAGGCTGGCATTAACGATGGACCCCACAGCAGGTCATCTGCATTGACTCCAAGGCACTTTCATCAACAGCGATATCTTCGGCTAACGCCGAAATCATCATCAGCAAACACTAACTTTCGACTGGTACAATGCGATAAATCCTGGAATATATACTCTACAGCACCTTCATGGTGATTCTGCCCACGTGTCGATCTTCACTACTATCTTTTATTATACCTCGAAGAACTCTCAGTTCTATGGATATATGATAATCTGAAAGAAATAAATTGTTAAACCTTGTAAATTACGGGAAATAAAAACACTTTATTTATTTTAACTATATCTTAATATGTAGTTGTTTTGTCACTTCCACATTTTGTTTCTTGTTAACGTTGCTGTTACAACATTATCTTTTTCCGATAACTTAATTTTTTCCTTTAAAAATTCAGAGCATATTTTCTACAGCTCGAAGAAAGTTTTCACCTCGTCCCGATCTGAAGCAAATCTGCCCCCTCTAGCAGATTACAAGCCCTTAGCACCGTTTTCCTATGAAAATATATCTCTCAGTCTCCACGATGGCTATACGATAACCCGGATGAAATAAGTTGTCAAACCTTGTACATTACGGGAAATAAAAACACTTTAGTGTAACCATATCTTAATCTGTAGTTGTTTTATCACTTCCACATTTTGTTTCTTGTTAACCTTGCATTTTCTTTCTCCGATAATTTAAGTTTTCTTTTCAAATTCAGAGCATTTTTTCTTTTTACATCCCAGTTGATATCTCGAAGAAAGTTCTCACCACGTCCCGGTATGAAGCAAATCTGCTTTCCCTAGCAGTTAACAAGCCCTTAGCTTTGTTTTTCTATGAAAATATATCTTAATCAGATATAAAACAATCTCTGGCTAGCATTCATGTGGCTTGCCTTTTCCAGTTTGAAGGGAATATGTCCTCGCTAATGACAGCAGATAAATCCAGCACGCTCGAATCTTGAATCCTAAATATGGATTCTCCAGAAACACAGAAGAATCTCCAGATACCAACTCCCATTTTTATAAACAAGACTCAAACTTTTTGTTTAATTTTCACATTGCTTGTTGTTGCATATATCTTTCATATTTTTTCTAATTAGAACACTATGTATATGTATAATTTTGTGTATGACTTAGAGGAATACAACTCTCTCTGAGAACAAAGTATGTTTGTAATTCCTTTTCTTTCTTGATATTCGGTTTCGACCTTGAAAATAGGATGCCATTATATGAGGTATATAACAATGTCCATGACAAGGGAATAGCGCCCCCATTATCTGAGGATTAAACTAACGTGATATATATATATATATATATATATATATATATATATATATATATATACTACAATGGGTAATACATATTTCACCGCATATGCGGAGAGGTAACGAATTAAACTCGATATAGCGCCGCTTATTCACATATTCGTGGTGGAACTCTGATGAACTCCTTTTACCCATAGTACTGTGCCTCCCAGAGCCACGACTACTATCACCAACCCGCTCACACTGGAGCATTAGAATAGATTTGGACCTACTTTGTTCCTAATTTACATCAACAAATTATCAGTTCTCAACTCGGTATCTATGTTGATGATACAATTATTTATTCCTGTCTTAATGCTAAGTCTGATCCGTCGATATGACCAAATTGGCAGCAGACCTAAATGACCTCGGCGTGGTGTAATGGTTAGCAAGCTTGCCTCGCTGGAATAATTACAACTGAGTACCTCATACTTTCGGCCTTGTGCCACATCTAAACGTCGCTTAGAAAATCAACTATCGCCAGAAATATTTTGTTAACGAAACTGCTCTCTTTTAATCGTCTGAGAGAACCTTTTTTGCCTTGGCTTAAAAACAACAACAAAAAAAACAGTGGTTTTATCTTCTTTTCTTCTCCGGCATTTTGACTGCAAACTTTCTTTTAATATTGCAACCAGAGACTTTATTTTGATTATCATCCGTATTATAATTTATTTATTTATTTAAATCTTTCTTTAGGTTTGTTTGATGATAATTAATTAGTAAAGTTTGGGTTATAAATGAGAATAAGAAAATTGCTTTCAGGTTTTAACGTTTACTTTAAAGTAAGTAATGCAAAAAATAGAGTTTGCAAAGTGATTGAACTAAGCAAAGATTAAAATAAACGTGTGTGTGCGCGCGTGCATATATGTGTGTGTGTGTGTGTCTATACGTGCGTTATTTTCATTTTATCAATGTCTAAACCGTAGAAAAAAAAATGAAATAAAAGAGGTTGAGTGTCACATAAAGTTAATTCAATTTGAATCGGGTGAATAAAAGTTCATGACTAGACCAAAATGGTCATAAAACTGTCAGTGACAGGATTAAGTGGGAAAAACATTTTTCTATAGATGAAAGTCACTCGCAGTCAATCACGCGAAACAATTTTATCAATTTCACCTACGCACAAAATAGGGGCAAGAACTTCGACGAAGCCTACAAATAATACTGCAGATTTCGAAGATACTTAAGTATTGACACTTATATTTTATAGAAAAATGAATGTTCAAATTGAATAAAACAAGATGATCAAAAGCGAATACTCGTGAGTCGTTCAACGTGACAGAAAAAGAAAGCAATTACGTAATGTGAAATATTTATAAAATATTTTATTTTTACATATAAATTTCATATGGAAAGCAATTATTGTAAACTGGCATGATCAGCAGTTTAAACAAGTCTAAGTACGTTCAAACCTTCGGTCACGATGACTTGTGACTTCGATAGTTGCGAACAGTTCAGTTTACTCAGTCAGTCAGTTAAGTGCCATACGTGATACACGCTTTGGGCGATCATGCCTCGAAAGAGACATGACTGGCTGTGAAGAAGATTATCCCGCAGTAGGTTGCCATTGCTTTCTACAGTAGACTAGTTGCCAGAAAAGGCTTTAGAACCCAATCTGTCCTATTATTAACCCATAACTGAAGGGAAGAGACAGATTAATATCTTTCTCAATGGTATTTGTGCAACGTGAATGCAAGGAATACAACTGAAATTCGCACTCGGCACCCCGATTTGTCGTTCCGAGTCGATATCCACTGCACCAGAAGGCACATCCAAGGCACATCAGTTTACTCAGTTTCTCTTAAAAAGCGCGGGTCAATTCAGTGCTGTGGTTTTCAGTCATTTTCGAAAGGAGCAGTACGTTGGGATCGCTAACAGGTAATCGAACAAAATCCCAACGGACAAAAAATCAGCGGGCAAAATCTCAGCCTTTTATACCAAAGTAGAAAAAAATCTTAGTCTCATAAATAAAAACGAGTCTCATGTAAAAAGAAACACTTGTAATATCCAATATATACACTTATATTAGGTACTTTCACTCATTTTCAATACCTAAGTTTTAAAGTGAATTTTGAAAAATAAGCATTCTTGAAGATTTCATTTTTGCTTTAATTGGAAGTTAAATGATTATATTTACTATTTTCAGCAAGCAAAATACTCTGGTATATTTCGAACAAAAATTATATTGATTGGAATGTAAAATTTTAAGATTAAAAAAAAATTAAATTTTAACATCATGCTATGCTACGCTCTTTTTTAGCGAATACGTAAAGGTACATAACTTATATGTTCAAGAAATTTATTTCGCAAATAAAAAACTTTATTTAAGCTTTTGATTCGGCATAATAATTCATATACAATCTTGGTGGTTCTTTTACATTTTGGAGCAAACTTTAAAAATAAATTAACATAAATAAAAGTTTGCTGCAAACAGCAGATCCATAAACACATGAAGAATACTACATAAATAGATTTTCCTTGGATCTTAGGTTAATTCAGGATATGAATATACCTGATTCGGGGTTATTTCACGAATAAAAAAATATTTAAGGGCTTAATTCAGCTTAATAGTTATATATACTCTCCGTGGTTTGTTTCATGACACGTTTAAACGCAAATGAAAAAAATAAAAAATTAAAAAAACACCCTTCTAAAAAGACTTTTCAGGTCTTAAAGATACCATATCTATGAAATATATCAAATATGTGAGCGTAGAAAATATTGTTTAGAAGTTGGAATTGTTTGCGATGAATTTCTATAGTAAACAAAGCGGGCCGATAAACTTGTAAATTACCCTACAGATCTTGTACATAAAACTGTATATAATGGATAACAACTAACAACTCGATCAAGAGTAATATATATATATTTAGGCGTTACTCTTTAGTAATGAATTGAGTTTTTCTGGCTACTGGCGTGTGTATACACCGTTTATATATAACACCCTAAAATTTATGCGCTTAGGGAGTAGGGACTCCGATTGACACCAGATCGGACGAGTCTCGATCCCAACTGGAAGGAAGTGAACGCCTAGTCACACTGATGAGCTGGCATATAGCGAAACAAGCTTGTATATATATATATATATATATATATATATATATATATGTGTGTGTGTGTGTGTGTGTGTGTGTGTGTGTGTAATAAATTGAAAGAATTAATACAGAGTTGGTCTGAAATTATTATGCAAATCACATAAACCTACCTCAATAATTCGCGTTTACTACGAAAATATTTTGTCAAATTAAAGAATTCATTTAGACATCAAAACAAACCTTGAACTAAATTTATACGTAGTTTTAACGTGTTTTATTAAAGTTATTGGATTTATTATAAAAAACAAACTTTAATTTGAAGTTATTATGCAAAACTAGATAATCGCATTTTAATTCAATAACAAGAGAATAAAATTATCAACAATTAATCAATGTCTATAATAAAACAAAAAACCAACATATATGATAAGACTTTGAAGCAGTCACATTTTAATATATTGACTCTTTTTCTTAATAACAGCCATTTTGGCATTTTAAATATTTGCTTTATTGTGAGGTATTTGCCTATCTGATTTTTTAAGCAAATCTCAATTTGGGACGCAGTCTATAACTTTTGTGATTGATTCCCTCAATTCCAGCCTGTTTAAAGATCTGAACACCGATCAAAAATGGTTGTTTCGCTCTCACTCGCTTTAGTTTACGTTCCTCTCAAGGAGAGACATATTCAGAAAACCATTTCCTTTGTTTCTAGTTCTCAAATTAGTTATATTTTCAACAGTCTTCTTTATTGATTAGTGCATGGAGATGCCGAATATGTTTATTAAATTGGCCTTGTGCCAAATACAACCGAAGTTAAGATTATCAGAATCTTGGAAGATATAAATTTGTTTCGTTTGTATAAATAAATGAACATTTGTTTATCGAACAACAAATTGTATATATGACATGTTTAAAGAAAAAGGATAGTAAAGAGCTTAAATAAATCAGTGTTCATTTGTTTAGGCGAAATGTAATTTGCGCATAAAAAGATAAGTCCATGTTTTCGCTGTGTGTATCAACAAAGCAGAAGTAATGTCTTGTTCCTGTCTTGTTTGTGTGTTGACGGTGATTAGGTGAAGAGGAAGAAGGAGATACAAAGAAAACAACATGCGAGAAGGTGAGGGAGTGCGAATGTGTGTCGCTAGAACAGTTGTGTCCGATCAGCAGTTTGAAATATCTCTTGTTACATTGTGGCTTTGTTGAACGCTCTCTGCTTTTTTATCTCTCTCTCTGACCGACCAACCGAAAAACGTGAAATATGTAGCCAACTCGACCAAGTAGCCGGCTCATTGTTGAGCGCGAAGAAATATGACATGGGTCATTGAAAGCTGGATTTGTTACTTATTGTAAATATTTCTCTTTTCATTTGTTAATATTTCATACTTGCCCGTGAATTTACAAACAGTGAAGAAAAGAGAGTTATTTTTATTCCATACTCACCACAGGTGATCTCTGCGAAGCTATTTTTATATATCCAATGTGAAAATTCTCTTATATCAATAAATTTTGTTAGCTTCTCTTTTTCAGCAATTGCCAGATTATTTTTCTTACCCACGTTTCAACATATATTTTGGAAGAAAAAAAAAAAGAAGAAAATAGTTTTATTAGGTTTCAGAGGCTTTAAACTAATATTAGTTTAATCTGCATAATAACTTCAGTTTTATAATAAATCCAAACTTTAATAAGACATATTGAAACTACCTAAAATCTAACAGAAGCTTTGTTTTGACAAAAATTTCCAAAGCAAATTCAATCCATTGAGGTTTAAGTGATTTGAATAATAATTTCAGACGAACTGTATCTAATATAGAATACAAACACCGTTTAACCTTATATATTAATGGTGGATGTCTTTATGTTAACGTCCCTGTAACAACCCTGAAGATAGCTCATGTGAGCCGAAAGCTTAGAACCCGTATAATAATAAAATATCCAAATGTTGGACAATTTTTGTCTTTGTTTTCACCTGAAATTAAAACCGAAATACGATGTTTAGAACGGCTCATAATAAAACCTAATAGACATTCCTTGTTTGTTATATTTAACAATATATGTTTAGAATATATACATATACATATATATATATATATATATATATATATATATATATATATATATATATATATATATTTCGCTAAAGATATGCGAAAATTGAAACCTAACTACAACACAGAATATTTTGTGTCTTTTGATATAACGAGTCTCTTCACGAATATTCCAATTGATGAAACAATTGACATTTGTGCCGGCTTCTTGAATCGTGGCCCCACGAAGTCCCCAACTTTTCCTTTTTTCTTGTTGAGTTGATAGAGATGGCGGTTAAGTCTGTCACCTTCAGTTTCGACAATTGCAGGTATCAACGAATGGAGTGGTAATGGATAGTCCATTGGGTCCTTTGATGGACAATATTTAATGATCTGTTCTGAGAGCAAACTTGATGCTGAGCTAAGGAAAATCAAACAACTGTTCTTAATGAATGGCTATTCGGAATATGTAATTACATCCGTCATTGAACGTAAAATTTCTAAGTTCAATGAGACTAAGATTTCTGGGCCATCTAAATGTCATGTATCCAGAGTACCGTGGATTGGTCCCGTTTGTCAGACATACGCCGATAAAATTTCTACGGCTATTAAGCGTTGTTTAATGCCATTATGGGTCGGAATATTTTCACAACTAGAAGGGCATTACGTTCTTGCCGTAAGAATGTTTTCCATGCCCATCAAAGTAATTTAGTTATTTATCAATTTAAGTGTCGATGGGAGGTCGACTATGTGGGCAAAATTATCCAGAGGTTGGAAGTTAGAATCGCCCAATATGTCCCGGACCAGATACGTAGGCATGAGCCTGTGACATTCGGGTGCTCGCAGACTAATGCCTCTGCAATCGGCGAGTTTTATTAAATTCTGTTGCTTTCAGGACAAATTATTCTGCCAATTTTTTCTCGTTATTGCACAGGGCACGGAACGGGCCCCATCTTGATATTCTTGAGTCTGTCATCATTAATCATTAAGCCTACTGTGCATACAACGAAAATTGAAATTTAAATTGACCCTCTTTGGGGAAGCCATTACTTAGTGAAGGAAATTTTGTTTCTTCCCCCTCCCCTTTAATATATGTAATTCTTTTAAATTCAATAGTTAATGAAAATTTTCTTGTTGGTCACTTGGTTTTAATAATTACCGACGATTATTTTTTGAATATTGTCGGTGGAAAGACGCCTAACTTATTTTATACGTCGATACTTTTTGTATTTTGTTTTAGTTTAATATGATCCTCTTTTTCTTCCTCAAGTGTTTGATTTCATTGTGTGGCACTAGTAATTTGCTTATATATATAAATTGAATCAATTAAATAAATTAATATTCAGTAAATATTATTGATAGGATTTCAACACATACATACATACATACATACATACATACATACATACATATTGAAACCCAGGCACAATATTGCATGTGTGAGGCATTTAAGCAAGATGACGTTCGCTGTGATATGCAATTTTGGTGTTTAAATCTTTGTAACAATTTGAATTAAATCAGTAACTCTATATATTTATAAAGTTAAGTACATAAAGCTCTGTATAAGAAGGCCTCCTAGAATTATGAAAATTAAACAAATCTGGAATATTAAATAAAGGTGGTTGAGTAACTTTACATACATGTATATTTTATACTACACAACTTAGCAGTTTTTGCTTAATGGGAAGAATTAATTTGTATATTCAGCTTTGAAAATGCATTTTTCTTAATAATTGGTTTTGCTCTTCATTTCGAATATTGTCTTTTGTCATCTTTATGATGAAGCAATTGTTTTTATTGATGGTTTTTATAATGAAATTACATAACTATTCAAATAAATCCGTTTCCTGCCATGAAATTAATATTTATCCCACAGAATTAGAATAAACGTATAATGGGAAGCAAAAAAAAAAAAAACTGAATTTTATTCACGTTTTATTTTTAAAATAGAACAAATCAAAAATATTAATTTTAAAATATTTATCGTTTTTTTAAAGTAATTTTCACCCTGTACAAGCCCAAGAATAACTCGAGGTAGAGGATTACAGAGCAAGAGGTAAAGGACACAGTTTATGAGGATATATATAACGGTTATCTTGATTAAAGCAGGTTATGGTTTCAGTGACCAGGAAGGTTGCAGTTTATGAGAGGAGTGAAATGCAAAGAGAATAACGGTGGTTTGATACAATGTGCGTAACATGGCGGGTCTTAGCTATGTCTTTTATAACAGGTGGAACTACGGAATGTAGTTTGAACTTTTCCTATGGAGAGAGCGATAGAGTAACAAGAGGCTTACGTTTCTCCTGTGGAGAAGAGGTTATGAGGTGGAAAATAATTACTCACAAGGCCGTGTAGACTATGAAAACTAGGTAGCATTTGACCATATATGGTAGCAGTACTCCATATTCGGCTTGATCTGGCTCTTGTAAAAGGAGTAGGAGGAATCAGGTACTAACTGGAGTGGTACAGAGAACCGACCATTTTTCCGGCATCTTTAGCAAATGGTATGTATTCCACTTGAGATCTAGGTTCAGTTTAATATATACCTCCAAGATACGGGGCTAATCTGGAAGAACACTCATTCAAAGGGTATTTTTCCAGGATAGCCCCGATAGGTGAAAAATCATGGTTTGCTCGGGGATGATAAAACGTTACTAGTTTGGTTTTCGAGGTATTGAATGTAACCTGCTAGTTTTCTCCCATTGAACTGTTAGAGCCAGGTAAGACGGGAAATCAGCTGCCAGGCTCTGGTTATTTAGAATGTTTATGATGCACTTATATACCGTTGTATCATCATCTTATTTATCCACAAAAGATTGGAATATACAGTTCACTGATGTAAACTGGAAAGAGAAGTGAGACTTGGAAGAGGCCTACGTAGATCAATTGGTCTTCGAAGGACCGGCCATTAACAACTACTTTCAGGAACCTACACATTAAGAAGAATTTGATAATTTAAAAAATTCCAAACGATTACATAGATGGAGGGCTTGTGCCACAACCCTCTATGCCATATCTTATCAAAAACCTTCCAAATATCCTTGAGATGTACTTATTGTCTAGTGCCTGTCTGATTCTGTGAGCATTTACATGAGACAAAGCTGATCGAAATCCGTTCTGCTTGTCGCTCAAAAATTTGTTCCTATTGAAGTGATCAACAACTTTCTTATTTGTCGTGGCCAAAAAAGTTTGCAAATGACACCGAGGAGGCATATGGACTGATACTGAAACACATTCCTGAAAACAGGACATATACATTCAAAACTTTCACAGACTTTGTGAAGATTTCTCCTTTAAATAGTTTTGCTGAAAGCGGAGATAACTCTTGGTTAATATTAAGGACCGCCATTGAGATTTTATTTGCACTGGTTGCTTTTTTTAGAGTCTTAGACTTTTGATAAGCCTTGAGACTTTACGAATTGTGGTAAAAATATGAATTTGTCCTCTGTAAGAAGGAGAAGTCGAGGGAAGTTAGTCTTTGTCTTCTAACGTGGATTAGTAGCGAAGAACATTGCCTGAATTGATGAGGATAAGATGAACTCCGGGTCATTCATGATAGTAAGCACTGATGTTATGCCGCTACTGCGAATTGGGTTGACGATTTTTCAGAACTCCCGCGGTCGAAGATTTTTGCTTTCAACCTTAGCCTAAGCTGCTTGTACATAGTTGCCCTTTTAATTTTCTAGAACTCCCTTGCAATGATTGCAGGTAATTCTGAATGCAACGTCTCCTACTGCACCGTCCCATGAGATATATATTGTAGTAGTGGTTACGGTGAGCTATGGCTGCAGGAGATTCAAGGATGAACGAGGTCTAGCTGTTCTGTTTTTGTTGGATTTTTTCTAGGATATAAAAATCTCCATTTTAGAAAAGATCCATTCAGAGATGAGTGCGACAGTTTTGGTGAGAGTTTGAAGAAGACTAAGAGCGGAACCATGTAAGATCGGAAGCTGTCCCAGTCTGCTTTCGTGTACTGATGTCTTTGGTTTGGCATCGACTTTAACACTGACTAGTGAATTATCTGACGTGCCCAGCAGTGTGTGTATGAGGAGTAACAATACAGTGAAATATTTTCCCGGTCAGAATGTGAGAAAATGATTTGGAAGATTTGCCAGATGTTTTGTTTTTGGAACAGGGGTGGGTTACTCAATGATTTGTGTCTATCCATAGGTGACAGGAAAGTCTCTGCAGTACATGCTTCTTTCATTGGTTTTGTTCGAGTGTACTAACTTTGAGGGGACTATTGAAGTCACTACAAATATTGATACTAGCTGAGGGATGCTAATACTGACTTTATTAAATGTTTCAGCTTTTTTGTCGAACATTACAGTTTCATTATCATGACGAAAATTGAGAGTGTAGATGAAGGAGATACTGTAGACAAGTCCCATGCGGAAGCGCATATACAATAAATCAGGTGTCTCATGTTCGTTTTTTTTTTTTTTTTGCTACATGGGAACCCTTTCTTAATGTAGGTGCCAAGTCCGTGACCGTAAATTATTATGTTTTATTATTAAGAGCGAGTAACTTGAAATTACGAGATCCTGCACTAGATAGACACAGTGATACCTGCTTCAGATAGGAATAAGAGGTTAGATTTGGTGTAGAGAAGATGGAAGTTGGAACATAGACCTCTCACATTAGTTTAGGAGATGTTGAATCTGGAGTTTACTTTTGTTTTTCAGGGTGTGAGCAGAATAATCGCCATGATATTATACACATACTGATAGGATAACGTCCTTTGAAGTTACTCGTTTCGGATCCCTGGCAATAAGGCAGATAATGTCAAAGCCAAGAAAACGTTATTTCCATCACCCGTTAGTGAAGAGAAATAATCCTGGAAAGAAGATACAGGCATGAGACCCTGAGAGTCTACCCAGATATCAGGGCAACAACACTTTTCGAGTAAGAAACATTATATTGGCTGAGATCTAAGGTACCCAGACAAGCTCGTCCATATGTGAGGACTCTTTGGAAAATATACAGGTGCTCGGATGTGAATCACTATCTTTTTATGTTTTGTTAATAAAAATACGAAGCCAAACGATTTTTCTTCACTAATGGAAAAAAAGTAGTAAAAGCAAATTTAAAAGGACTTATTGAAATGAAAAGAAGAAGAGATAACATTAAATTTCTTTTCTCGAGTATTTTGAATAGTGCAAATGAAAAAACAACACATTACGTTTACTCTAAATGAATTGTGTAGAGAAACACATATTTATTACAATAAAAATATTTTTCACAACATACAAATAGTACAGATAGGTCTTGCACAAAATTCCCCTTTTGGTCTTGACTTATACAGTCGGGTTAACAGTTATTTCAAATGCAAATCTGTTTTCTCTTTTAAGACTACAGTTCGTTTAAAGCAAACTCAGGAATTTTAACAGCTTCCTTTTTGATCAAAACTTAATATAAATTAATTTCTTAGCAGCAAAAGTGATTTACTTACTTCGAAAAGTTCATAATTCAAACTATTGCACATTCAAAGGCTGAGAATTGAAATTCAAAAACGGAAGTTAAAGTTCGTAGGGGGGCATAAAAATGACCTGGCTCGGTGAAGCTGCTTTTCAGGCTTCTTTTGATGACTGTTCAGATTTTTAGAACGGGCGTCCTCAAATTTGAGATAAACTCTCGCAAGTTCATGAAAATCATTCATCTTATGAGAATATAGAAGATTCTTCTTTTTCTATTTTCTTTTTCAGTAACAGAAGTAGTATTTTATAATCCCAGTTTAAAACCTGGTCTGTTTTCAGATACGAAAGACTTTACACGCCGAGACATTCTGCCTGATGGCAGTTTTTCACTTGAGTGGTTTAATCTCTTTTCAGCAGTAGCAGCCTTTCACATGAGTACCGTTAAATCCTTTTCCGCCTTTGCAGTCAAGTTTTTCCTCTTACATAGCAAAAACGTGGTTCACAATCGATTCATAAATAAATTTCTTGGTGAGAGTATACTTTTTGTCCATATTGGTTAATAATTCGATAATCAATCCAGTCAAACCGCTCCAATTTCAGTTTAAATTTGGTTGGTTTTGAAAACACCAAAGTTGTGCCACTCATGTAAAATATTTGCGACGGAAATTTAAACTGTCTGGTTTTATTTTTGTGGGTTCTTATAACAATGATATATAAAAGCATTATATCACTACACAAAAAAATTTCTTGTTTCAAAACAATATTGTTCTTCAGATGATATTTTAAAATAAATAGTGAAAATGATTTATTTTTTAAGATATAAGATGAATTTTTGAACGCGCAATTTTTAAAGTTACTAGAAATTATAACGTTTTCCTCCATGGATGAAACCGTAAAAATTTCTAGTAATTTTAAAAATTCCTCGTTACGTGAGCGTTAAAAAAAAAAACAAAAAAAAAAAACACCGTTACATGAGCGTTCTTAAAAAAAAAAACGGTAAAATCAGTTATTGCAAATCACCGGAAGACACCACATGATAGAAATCTAGGTCGCGTAATAGCTCAATTTACAAATGAAGAATATTCATAAGTTCTATAATATAATTGTATTGAACACTTTTTAATACAAGCGTGTACTGGTCTAATTTTATTATGACTAAAAACTAAGTAATTAAACAATATATATATATATATATATATATATATTGTTTAAGTACATTGATTGTTAATATATATGGATTGTTTAAACAATATATACACACACACATATATATATATACATACATACATGCACACACACACACACACACATATATATATATATATATATATATATATATATATATATATATATATTGTCATCCGCAGACGGATCTCTTTCGCTGTATCACAGCTCATCAGTACGGTTAGACTCCGATTGCTTTTTAACCCAGGATTGAAACCCGACCGAATTGGCGCCAGTCGGCAATTCTACCTCTGGGCTATGAGCGTTCGGTGGAAGAAGGCAGACTTTTTAGCACATATATTATCATTATACGCGCCCAATAGCTAGAGTGCTCTAATTCATTTTACTGAATGAGAGATGATTACATGCCAGAGTAGCTACTGTTTTTCAAAGTCTACCATTCTTCCAGACTGCTCAATCAGGGTGTGAGAGCGTATATATATATATATCATTTGACTTCATTTCGGCGGTTTCTTTTTCAAAGAAACCTTGTTAATAACATTCTCATTTTTAAAAAATTAGTTTTTAATGCAATCAAAAACTTATTTTTATTAAAATATTTTAAAATTTTTTTACACAATTCTAACATTTTAATTATTTCTTCCTCATTCAATTTCAATATTATCGTTTTTATTAAAAATATTTTTATGAATACTCGCTATTGCACTTACAATTGCATCACGACATTTAATGTTGAATATGAACTAAACCATCACTAAAATATTTAAGATATTAAGCTGCATTAATTACGACAATTTCGGTATATCAATTTACAACATAAACAAATAAAGAATCGACTGTGTAGCGCCGCCAAGGACAGTAAAGAGACTTAGTCCAGACAACGTCGAGTATCATTACTAGCAAAATATAAAAAGCAAACTGAATACAAATATATTCAAGATTTAATTAACTTATGTTAGAGATCGAAATACTTCAGCCTCAATAAATGGAACATAAAATAGGGCCAACCGTAAAATCGCTCAATTTTTGGTGCTAAGAAAAGAAAAAATAAAATTTAAGAAAATATAATCGTGATGCGGATGCAGTCAGGTTTAACATTCAATTATATTTTGTCTGGTATTTATATTTTATATCGAGGAAAAGTTGTTAAATATCTCTAAATGGTACAAAAACATATACATATATACAGAAGTACTTAAAATTATAACCATTAGACAATTTTAAAATTCTAAAAATTGGGAAATACTTGTAGCTAATCAAAATAAAATAATAAAAAAGAAGACTTGATTTTGTTTTGAGTTCGTTATTTATACACATTATTCGAATAGATTAATATTTTGCAAATGATGTGAATAAACAGTGAAATATTAAGAAATTCACTTTCTGAGTATTGAGAATGCCTTTTTGTATATTCAGATATTGCTAGTGTTTAAATTTGTCTAGTTTTGTCTGAATAGACATCGAGAAAAGTGTCCAATCTATAAGACCTATACATTGAAAACTAAGTAACAGATGCAAATTATAAGTAAAGAGACGCCTAATGTTTATTTGTATTGATGTGTATTTATTGTTAATCTTCATTGAAGTAAGAAAAAATATATATTTCATCTTATTGTATGCAATGAGAAGGCTAACATCAGTCATTCGGCACTGGTTACTCGTTACAGGTTTCAAAAGTATGTGGATGCATTTCTATAAGCTCTCTCTCTCTCTCTCTGTCTCTCTCTGTGTCTCTCTCTCTCTCTCTGTCTCTCTCTCTCACACACACACACACACATTCAACTTTGTGTCGCTGTGTGTGCTTGTTAGATTGGACTGATGTGTATATTCGCGTACCTAAATGTGTGTGTGCGCGCATTCGCGTGTGCGTGCGCATGTTTGCGTGTAATTGTTTATTTGTATGTGTCTTACAGAGACACATCTGTATTCACAACGCATTCGTCATTGATAATCTAAAGACGTGAGTACCTGCTCGGATAAACCTTGGGGTATTCATGCGAACGATGATCCACAAAATGGTGGCTATTCACCCATTAAGAAAATAAATCTATAACAATTGATTTACCACCCACCTCGAGGATTTTGACACCCGTGATGACCGAAAACAAAGGTCAGTATCTTTTTTTTCAAAGGAAGTCCGAAACAGCCTCACCGATTCCGACCACAAACGGAGAATGCATTATCTTCTCAGAATATTCAGATGAGTTGAACAAACAAGAAAAATTGTAAGCCAAAGAACAGTGTAGAATTTATTGTCATTGAAAAACATAAAAAAGACCGCCATTTTTATATTTTCAGCAAATAATTTAGTTTAAAAATTTGATAAAAAGTTAGAAAGTCATTTGTTTCTTGTGATTATTCACCTAGGGAAGCCTTTATTTACTAACCAAGTCTGGCACAAGTTCACATACTATTACGGAACATGATACTCGTAAGAGCTCACCTATCGTAGGATAGCTGGACATTTCTATCGAATCCTAATATTATATCCTTACATGGTCGCGTGGACAGTGTCTTTAATCATTGCAAATAATTTGTTGTGCAGTTAGAGCGAATGCTTTAGGTAAAATATTTGCTAACTTATAAATGTCCTATGAGGGCTGAAATGAATCTAAGCGTCTTCCTTAAACCTATATTTTAATACAACACACGGAAAAGATAATATACAGTACAGTTTTTATTAATTAAAAATATTTGGAAAGGAAGTGTTATGAAACTGAATGACCTAATGGTTATTTTTGGTATGAAAATTTAAAATCAAAGTTTACTTAATGCTTTAAATGTTCCAAGGTATAAAGTTAAAAAATCTTTCCACTAAAATATACGTCCAAAATCAAAAGAGTGATCTATTCTGTAATATACATCTGACTTTATACATCTATCGGTTTTTCCTTGTAAAAAAATTAGCTTTACTGTTTTGAAGTTCTCTTTATTTATTTATTCTGCAAAGCGAAGCCATTCCTAACCAGATCGTGGCCGTTACTAGGCAGTTGACCTCCCCCTCCCCTATAACCCAACCCTGTGAAATCTCTAAGTTTCGTAGATGGTCTGTTCTTCAAATTCAAATTCGTTCGTTTGCTTTGTACATGGACAGGCAGCTTAGCCAGACCTTAATTTTCGGGAAAAGGCAAGAGTTGATGATATAAATTTCTTAATTCAAATTCCTGGGTTAATCCTGTGTCGTATGTGTAATTGTTTCTTATTTATGTATTTTAATTTTTTACTAATCTTTTCGGCGTTTATGCTCCATTTGGACTTTAACTAAGTTAAAACTTAGTTAACTCACCACCCGTGGAATTTTTTTTTAAATAGTAGATAGATCACACTATCGCCCGGTCCATACCTCCTCCCACGTCTATTGAACTGGAGTAGCGTCTTGCCCCTTGTTTCCTGTTTAGGATGTGGTTTCCGGCTTTCTCTTCTCTCTTCAGACCTTGGTATTGGTACTTCCGTGATTTTCCTGCGATCTGGCCGGATGGTGGCAACGGCTCATCACTGTGAGGGTACCGGGTTGGCAGTTTCCTGGTTGCTGCTTCCGACTGGTAGTTAGGAGCCCTAACTCTTGCGTAGCGTCAAGAGCAGCTGCTCTGATCAACAGTTGTATAATATCGGGGTTCTTGTAGTGCCATGTCGCGCATGGATAGGTGTCCCTGCAAGCGCTTTCGGTGGGCAACCCTGAAGCCACACCTTGTTGCAGCCCTAGCCAGTTTCCCTCCCGCACAGATCGTGGATAATGACCGCCTGTATCCTCTACTCTGGGTCCCTTTCTATAAACAAAAACATGACGAAACAAATCAGAAATGACCCTAAACCAGTTAAAATCAAACCACCTAAACCCATTAACCTTTCTTTCACTAATATCCGGGGCATTCGTACTAACTTTCCTAGTGTAGAAGCATTCCTGCATGAAAAGTCCCCGGACATCCTTGCGCTCTGCGAAACTAACCTCAACTCAGCTATTCCCTCCTCTGACCTTTCCATCCCTGGTTATCTTCCCCTCTTAAAGAAGGATTCCACTGTCCACAGGCATGGGCTGGGTGTCTACGTCAGCGAACACCTCCCCAGAGCTAGGGTGACTTCACTCGAATCTACTGACCACCAATACATATGTCTCCGCCTATCTCTCCTCAGTTCGGTTAGTTACCTATTCTTTCTTTACCGTTCTCCCTCCTCTCCTGACTGCTCCCTACTAGATAGCATTGCTGACGACATAGATAAGGCTATTTCCTATCACCCATTCTCCCACATATTTATATTCGGAGACCTCAACGCCCATATGTTCGATGCTACCTTAGAAACGCTATATCTTATTAGTAATTGCGTGAAAACAGGCTAATAACATACTGCTTTTGTTTCTTTGATTCTTAGGATGTTCTTTTAATGAGTCAGTCAGTTAAGTGCCATACGTGATACACGCTTGGGCGATCATGTCCCGAAAGAGACATGACTGACTGGGTAGATGATTCTCACGCAGTAGGTTGCCATTACTTTCTGCGGTAGACTGGTTGCCAGCCAAGGCTATAGAACCCAATCTGTCTTATTATTTAACACATAGCTGGAGGATGAAGCGACGGATTCATACCTTTCCCAAGGATATTTGTGCATATGTGAATGCAACGAATTCAACTGAAATTCGAACTTGGCTCTCCGATTTCTCGTTCCGAGCCGATATTCACTGCACAAAATACATTAAAAAAAAATGAAAAATCGTTCATGATGCTATATATGTAGTTTCAATCCTAAGCTAATAGAATACATTTAATACTTCCAATAAGCAAAATACTTAGTTGTTTTCAAAACCGGATTTGCAGAGATTGGAATCTTAAAAATCTACAAAATTTTTTATAAATATGTTAACACGACATAATTCTCTTTATTGAAAAATGTTTAAAAAATAGAATATACTTTTCTGAAACGTTGTTTGAGAAAAAGTTGCTGATTGAAAGTTTAATTAATCTGAATAGAAAGGAATATTGCTTATGTGGCCGTAGGGAGATAGTTAATGTTTATTTGATTCGGCCTTGTGTCATACATAACCGATCTCCCCACAGTAAATTTAGTGCCGAAGAGTGGAAGAATAATAATATATATTTTTCATGTTAAAATAGAAGTTTATTAAAAGAAAAGAATAGCAAGAATAGGTAGTCGTTAAAGTTCAATGCGAAACATGTAATGAGTTAAGGGTATCAAGAATTGTTCGTAGTAGTAATTTATTGGCAAGAGTATATGCGTACCTATGTATGTATAAGCGCTTGTTTGGTAGGAATGTCTTTGGATGGAGAAGAAGAAGTAAAATAAATCAGCACACGAGAAAGGAGGACAGTGTGCGAAGCGACCTATGTCCGGGTCGTGGTTGAAGTTTCTTCTGTTACATTTTAGTTGTTTCGTCTCGCTGCGCCTATCTGAGTGCCTGGCGCTGATCTGATCAAAGCCTTTATAGTCATTCGCACTGGATCGCTAAGTTCCTTTAGTCTTGAAAATTGCTTCCATTGGTCAGAAAATCAATTTAACATCTACTTGCGAAATCCGTTTTTGACTTTTTCTTTAAGCACATGGTCAATCCTTTTTCTATTTGGGAAAAACCAGGATTTCACACATCATTGTGAATTTTTTTTAAAGTAAAGAAGAAGATTGATTTTAATTCTTAATTTCCTATCTGCCACACTTACTTTTAGTTTAAATATCTCAGAAATGAATGTGGATGTTTTTATGAGGTCTTGACAGATATATTAACAGCCTGATATTTGGGAAATTAAAGTAAGAGGAGATAATTTTAATAAAATTACATGATGAATACAATGTAAATGTCATTTTTACATAATTTCTAAATACCCAGCAATTTAAAAAAAATGTTAATATTTTAATCATTATAATATTTTATTGAATTTTAGGTACCTTAGCTTTATAGTCTTATTTATGAAACGCCTGTTGAGGAAATGTTTGAAAATTAGCAATAAATTTTAAATTTACTAGATTTACCACTTTTAGTTTCTGATAAGGCCGTGTATGGAAGGTAGTATTTTGAAAAATCGACACGTTTATAAACAAAATAAATTAAAAAATTCCAAGAAAATACGGTTGAAGTGTAGTAAGATTTCCCATTTATTAGTGAATGCAGTTTTAATCTAATAAAAATATCCCGTGACCAATGTTATCACTTAAAGTAGTGGAATTGTTATAAGAACGTGCGCTAAAATATAATCTACGTCAAATATATATAGACCTCCTAGTAGGTTATACATCAGTTATTTGAAACAAATTAATTAACAGAAAATGGAAGAATCAAGGGGGTAGACTATAGATTATGGGATCTAGCTATATTATAGTAGAAATGAATTAACTATTCTTAAGGGTATATATAAGACGTCTTAAAAAAGTATAGTAAATTTATTTTGCTTGTTGCTTTTAAATTTTTATATATAACGATTGCTAACAGAAAAAATATTTCACTGCCTGATGAGATGCTAATAAGAAGTCCCAAAACACAACAGCTTTTGTGTTGCAGTCAACTATGTTTTATTATAAACAATTATAAAAAAAATTATTACTGTAAATGTTGCTCTATTAAGTAACGAACATTCTTCAAAAAAGTAAATTACTGCAAACAGCGGACTGTTAACTAGGTACCTTCACTCATTTTCGATATCTAAATTTTAAATTGAATTTTTAAAAATAAAAAGTTTTTTTGAAACTTTTATTTTAGTTTTAATTGAAAGCTAAATGATTAAATTTACTATTTCCAGTAAGCAAAATACTCTGGTGTATTTCAAACAGAAATTATATTGATTAAAATTTAAAGTTTTTCAATTTTTTAAAAACCTTTCAATTTTTCGGCCGTTTTTATGCGATCGAAACATTAGTAAACAAAAATTAATTCTCGGTTTTAGAAATTTTTCAAAAATAAAATACACATCTGTGACACCTTATTTTTTGAAAATTAGAAAATTTAATGTTTATCTGATTTACGCAAGTATTGCTTATTTATAGCATGAAATGTAGAATAGAACTATTTCTTAATCACATAGTTGAACTTTTTGTCCTGTTCGCCCTTTATCAAATGTTTTGACAGGTTGTCAGATAAGAGATAAGATACATATAGCGATCACAAGTGACATAATTGTACACATTTTTTTTCGGATAACGGGAGGAAACTCTGAATTACATAACCTTTATAATTTACACATACAATTTACCATACAAAAAAACTTGAAATACCAAAAAAAGAAAAAAAAAAGTAAAAATGATTTTAAAGATAGGGAGGCAGAACAATTTGTATTAAGCTTTTTAATATTCGATTACTAAATATAATCTTCGTTTAACAAGTTTTTAAACTAACCCCAACAAATCTTTGGAGTATTTTAAAAATATTTGTGAAACTTTATAATAATTAAAAAAATGAAGACAATTCTTTTAAAATTTCATTATTAATCGGAAAAAAAATTGATTTTTATTATTTATTTAAAGCAATTAAAAGCTTAGGAAATTAAATAATGTCATAGTCATATGAAGTTTTTTTATTTTATTATTTAGAACAGATTTTCGGAAAGAGAAGCAAAATTTTTCAAAATAATAATAGATGATTTACATTCCCCAATGAGTTCTGCATTTAATTAATACAATCATTTATCGCAACAAAATTTAATTTCTTAAAATGTCATATATTTACGTGGATGGTGGTAACAAATGCAAAAAAAATATTTTTACCAAGATTTTTAAAAAATAATTCTTTCAAAAATAATTTAATTCATTTGTGAATAATTCCTGAATTTTCATTAAAATCCGACAATTATTATTATTTTTATTTTTGCAAGAATTTAATTAATGTATTTGTCACTGGAAAATACTGAGTTATCTAATATTACGTTTATGTTATATATGTACAAGACTGCTTTTGAAATTTATTGGCTAGATCACCAGATCTTTTTTGTCCTTTATCAAGAACCTCAAAACAATAATTATTTATAATGATAAAAATTAATCAAGTAAAAATGTGTAACGTTAAAGAAATCGATCTTGAAACTCTCAAATGTATATTTCAATTATAATGCCCCCGGTATAACCCGAAATCTGCAGCTAAGACATACACTAGCTTTGTAAAGTGTCTTATTTCGTTGGCGACCAATTAGCAGAAAATCACTCTAGTATTCTTACTGACTGTAGTAATTCTGTCATTTTCATAGTTTTATTTGACCTTTAAATTTTAATTCTTGTAAGAGAAAGAAAGGCTGAGATAGAGATATTTTTATGCATGCATTCTTTCTATCACAAGGAAATATATTCACCAAATATTTTCTGTTTAAAAAATGACTCCTCTCCACACATAATTTATATGCAACATCTTACTACTGATAAAATACACAGTTTTTTCTTTACTTGTTTGCTTTCCTGTTTTATCACTGACATGTTTTTTTTATTGATTCCTAAAATTTATTCAGGCACGATTTTGTCATCAATATCAATGAAGTTTCTTTTCATTGAATAAAGATTCACAGTTAAATTCCTACTTGATCACTCATGAACTTTCTTCAAAACCTATTTTTCTTTTATGTTTCTGATGATTAATTAAAATAAATGTTTATATCTTTAAATGATCATCATTAGTCGTAATAGATGATATCTTTTACTGCAGATTAAGTAACAGCAAATCTCTTCAATACTCCAGCAACCCCATCAGTTTCTCTTGGTCACGGCACTGTCTCTTTTATATTAAGTTTAATCCAATATAAGGCTAAAGAACCACTTATGATGGAAGGTTAATGAATAATGGAAGAACTGAAGATTATGATGATAAGGAGCATAAATAGCTATTGTCCCTTGATTTGAAAAAGTTATAACTGTTGTGTTCTTGGACACATCTACGCGAGAGTTTGTTCCAAAAAGTAACAGTTCTTAGTGAAAAGCTGAGTAGAATTTCCTCCTAAACAAATAAAATACGGAGATGTGGATGATTCGATGTGGGCGAACGTAGCATAGCAAGTTCCACTTTTAAGGTTCTGCACGGTTTGAACAAAAGAGTACTGTTACTCAGAACATTTGATCTGGAAAAAGTGATAGAGTGAAACGTCTGTGTGAAAAAAACTACAGAGTATAAATAAGTCACCCTATACAAGACTGTGTAAATGCGGGAAAATGAGGATTTGGAATCTATAACTCATAGATGGCAGTAATATTCCATTTTGGAACTAATCTGACTCCCACGAGCAAAGCATGGCAAGATGGCAAGAGTCATGTACTTTCTGGAATGGTACAAGAACCCAACCATTTTGCCATCATCATTAGCGATAAATCGTATGTCTATTCTTTTGAGGTTTAGATCGAACATTAGTGCTGATAGACGTTCAATGTATGGAGCTTTATTGAGCGTGCAACTGTTCATTGTGATTGGAGAATTCAATGATAATTAAATGTTACTATCTTGGTTTTAGACGCATTGAAAGTTACAAGCAATTTTCCTCCTTTTGCTTTTAGAACTAAGGAATTGGCAAGATAAACGATAAGGTTATGAACGTCTTGATTTTGTCAGATGCTTCCGTAAACTGTGGCATAATCATATGTATTTTTACTAATGATATGAGCATGTTCTCAGGCAGATCGTTAATAAAAAGCAGAAAGAGAGTAGAACCGAGCCTTGGTGGACGACAGCAATAATCGCGTGGACTTCGGAAGACAGGATTTTTAAAACGAATCGCATTGAACCACATGAGAGAAAGAACTTTATAACCGCGTAAAGAGAACTGACAGGACAAAAATCCTGCTCCACAACAGGATGTATATAATCCAAGGATGGAACGATCAACTGGAGAAAGAAAATACTCCAGCGATGGGAAGAACCTATAAAAGATGTTTTCCACTACAAGAGCGAGCAACCGATAGTGCACAAAGATGAGGACGGAACAGAAATTTTAAAGTCCGAAGTGGAAGCTGCAATGGCGAAACTGAATAGAAACAAAGCATCTGGTCTAGACGGCATTGTAGTAGAGGCACTGATAGCCCTGGGAGAATTCGACATAGAGAAAATTACAGAAATAATAAAGGAAATTTATAATAATGGTAAAATACCAGACGACCTAAGCAAGTCGATTTTCATAACACTGCCCAGGAAATCAGGTGCCAACGAGTGTGAACTCCACTGAACAAGCAGTTTAATGAGCCACATTATAAACTGATCGTCCAAATCCTGATGAATAGAGCGAGAAGCAGAATTAGGCCAGAGATAGGGCAAGAACGTCATATTTACGATTAGGATGCTCTCCGAAAGGGCAATACAAATGAAGAAAAATTTGTACCTGTTTTATCGATTATGCAAAGGCGTTCGACAAAATACGCCACAAGAAATTGATGGAGATGCTCATCAGCCTCGACATATTTGGGAAAGACATAAGAGTAATCAAGAATCTTTACTGGCAGCAAACCGCTTGCATATGGATAGGTAACGAATTCAGCAGATATATAAAGATAGAAAGGGACGTAAGACAAGGATGTGACTTTTCATCGGATCTATTCAACTTGCACAGCGAGATTATTCTGAGCACCCTAGATGTTATACCAGGATTCGTCATCGGAGGCCACAATTTGAACAACATAAGCAGATGAAACATTGCTGATAGCAGATACGGAAAGGAAACTACAAGACCTCCTACAGAAGGTAACTGAAGAGTCAAAAAAAGAGAACAAATAAACTGCAAGAAAACCGAATGCGTGTTCATCAGCAAAAAGAGCAGTCCAAAATGCCAAATGCAGGTGAGGGATATTAAAATCATTCAGGTACAAAAATTTGAGTATCTGGAAAAAGTTCTAACAGAAGACAGAAAGTGAGAAATAGAGATCCGAAGGCGAATTAGCATGGCAAAGGACGCGTTCCAGAAGCTGAGTAGAGTATTAAGAGACAAAATCTTTCGCTAGAAACAAAGAAAAGAGTACTGGATTGCTATGTGATGTCAGTTCTTAAATATGGTAGTGAATACTGGACAATATCAAAGATGAAAGAAAAACTTGAAGCAACTGAAATGTGGTTTTACAGAAGATATCATGGATCGAGCATGTGAGCAATGATGAGGTTTTGAAAAAGATGTAAACGAAAAGGAAATTAATACTGAGCATCAGGAAAAGACAGCTAAAGTTCCCGGGACATGCAATTAGGAAGGAGGGCTTGGAGAATCTGATACTAGCAAGCCAGACAGAGGGGAAAAAGAGACAGGGGAAAGCAGTGGATAACAAGTGGATGACAGAACGGAGGTTGCGTGGTGTAACAGGAGAAAGTGTGCTAAAAGCCACCAGGGATAAGGAGACGTGGAAAGCCATGATCGCCTACGTCCTTAAAGGACAAGGCACAAAGAAGAAGAAGAAGAAGAAGAAGAAGAAGAAGAAGAAGAAGAAGACGACTCTTTCAGGAATTCTATAAATGAAGAATTTGTGAAGCAATCCTCTATACCATACTTTGTCAAAAGCCTTTTAGACATCTAACACAATGGCTCTTGTGATGTAGCTCGTATCGAATGATTCATTGTTTCTTTGTGCAATGACAGTTAAAACATCAGCAGTAGATCGTGAAGCGTGAAACTCATAGTTTGTCACTCAGGGGAAAAGGTGATCAGCTACCACCTTACTGATAATAGTGTAGAAAAGTTTGGTAATGACAATAAGGAGACTAATGGGACGATATAGCGTCGAGAATGAACGCTCACCAGCATTTTTGAAAACAGGGTATTCATCTGGCTTTCTTCCATAGACTTGGGAAGCATTTCTTCTTCAGGGAGCGGTCAAAGTGAAGATAATTTTGTGGTAAGATTATTAGCCGGACCAGCATTCTTCATAAGTACATATTTTGGTCAGTCTGCAAACATTCCAACCTGAGATGATGAGATCCCAAAGCTTATATTCTATGAGAGTTGGGTAGTCAGGTAGAAAATAACCCTGATCGTCTAGTGTGTAGTTTTAGGCAAAGAACCTTGCAAAGAGCTTATATTTTTCCGGCTAAGAAGAAACAACCAGGATCCATTTTGCAATGTTAGGCACAGATTAATAAGCGGGTAAATTTTTTTTAAAGAAATCGCTGCAGCTAGGTCTTTTTAGGTCAGCTTTAACATAGAATGACTGAATATCAGACCTTAGGATTCATCAAGACTTTTTGTAACATTGTGGGTAGTTCTGACTGCAACATGCGTGTTTTTGCACTGTTCACACTGATAGAGGTGATGGTAGTAGTTACGGTGAGCTACGGCAACGGTTTATTTATGTGTGTATCAAAGTTAACTATTTGGCTTTTGCTGATACTTCTTGTAAGGGAGAAAATTCTCATTATCGGAAGGAATCCACTCAGAAATAAGAGAAATTATTCTAAATGTTCGATTTTTGAATGTTGAGAGAAGAGCTTTTGCAATGAAATATGAATGATCGCAGTTAGCTTTGTCGTATCTATAGATTCTAAGTGTATCGTTGGTTTGGCATCAAAGTGTGTCGTTGGTTTGGCATCAGTCTTGACACAGATCAATAAGTGGTTCTGAAGAGCTCAAGGGGATGGCACTAAAGTGGAATATTTTTCATGACGAGTGGTGAGAAAGAGATCTAGAAGATTTGCGTGGTCATCTGTTATATCTGGAAAACTAGCAACCTCATTCACGAACTGGGACAATTCGTATGCGATAGAAAAATCATAGCGCTATTTCCTTTTGTTTGAGTGGACTAACCACACCTCATCGAGAATATTGAAGCCGTCACATACATGAATACTATCTGATGGATAATCATACAGTAAAACATCAATGTTCTGTGATATTCGGTCAAACATAAAACATCCTGAGGGCGACTGATGAAGTAAGTATTATGAACAAGTGTCCCCCCCCCCCGAAAAAAAAAAACGAAAGAAATCAAAATCTTCGTTAGTGGAATCTACCACGCAAGAATCCATTCTTGATATCTAAGTTATTAGATGATGTTGGTGTAGCGATCCTCGTAAAATTATTATTATTATTATTATTATTATTATTATTATTTCCTTATTTTCTGGTGTATACTCATTTCTCTCCGAGCTCCAACAAGAGACCTAAAGTCAGAAATGGCTTCATGACATTTTCAACTGATCATTTTGGGGGGGGAAAAAAAACAAAACAAATCCTCAGTAAAATGTTTTGTATTTCTTTAAGGGATGGACTACCAGAAATCTCTTCAATGAGTCTATCGAAACCTTTTCCAATCAATCAGAGTGCTCTAGCTGTAACTGGAATTACTGATGTCCGCATGTGCCACAATTTTTAGATTTCTACTTCAAGGTCTTTATATTTTGATAGTTTCTGAAGATCTTCAAGGATACATTACAATCTGCTGAAACTGACATGTCAATAAGAAAGCACATTATGTTCTTGTGGTCTTTGATCATAATGTCTGAGCGATTAGCTTTGGTTGTTCTCTCTGTGTGTACTGTGAAGTCACAACTGATTGTTACACATCCTATCTCTGTAACCCGGTTACAGAGATAGGCGATGTTCATACCAGTTTCCTGCAAGTTCCTTTCTATAAGAATTGCATATTTAACAGTGCAGATATTATCCGAGACTATGTGCAACCTGATACAACATTTTTCCTTGTTTGTGGATATTTATCACAGAATCTTGTCCACCAAATCAGTACCCACACGTAAATCTGCATGAACTGCATTCACTCGCAGATAAAATTTTGTCCATATAACAAGATGTCTCCACTAAATTCAAATGCCACTAAATTCATACTCTATTGTATCCTATTCGTTAAATCCTTTTCTTACTAAAATTCTTCTCAATTAGATTGTTTTCTTATGTAATTCTCCCATGATAACAAACTGTCCCCACGAAATCCTAATCACACTAAATCTTGTCCTAATTGAATAATAACCGTTATATTATATCCGCACTAAATTCTGTCCTCATTAATTTATCGACACTATTAACCCTCTAGGGCCATTCGTATCATATTTGATACAGTATTTCCCTATAAGGAAACCTTTGGTATTTCCCTATAAGGAAACATTTGGTATTCATTGACTGAGCAATCAGTACTGCTTTCATTTGAAATTTATAAAATATTTCTCTTAAAAAATTTTTCAGGAAAATATTTCTTTCAAGGCTTGTTTTCATACTGTATCAAATATGATACGAATGGCCCTAGAGGGTTAACACCTGTCCACTAAATCCTGTCTTCAATTTATTTCTACATAATAAATCCTGTTCTAGACAATTTCCTATCATATCTGAACTTTGTTCGTGAAATCTTGTCTTCATTAAGTCAGGTTACCATTAAATCTGGTATTCTCTATGCTGTTTCAATTGAATCAATGTCCCTAAATCTTATTCTCACTAAACCCTCTCCACAAGTTTTGTAGTTAATACACATTTTGCATCAATATTTGTGAATGTGTACGCATGCATTTATTTGTTGTATTTTCTTAAACGATTTTTCATACAAAAATAAATTCAAAACCAAAACAAAGGACTTTATTCTCATGCAGTTGAATTTCTGTTGTAATGTTTTAATAAAATATCTCAGAATATCATATTTTGAAAACGAAAAGGGTACGTGATTGGAGAGAGAAATCGAATTAGCCTTTTGTAAAGAAACTTTTAGTTTGATTCTTGGCTAATGCACATGAAACACATTTTCATGAAATCTTCCCCGAAAGGAAGTTTCTCATCGTATTGCACATCATTCCCAAACAAAAATAAATTTTCTCAGAGGTGGTAAGTATAGATTTACAAATATTACTTTGAGTGAAATTTTTAGAGATACTCACAAATCAATAATACTTTATTTAATTTCTGAAAAAGAAAAAAACTTTTCTATAACCTATTCCAATGAATATATACCCACAAAATGTTTGCCTTCCACTCCCCCACACACAAACACACACAGCCACACATACACAAATATATATATATATGTTTGTGTGTTTTTATGAATGTAAATGCATATGAGAGAGAGAGAGAGAGAGAGAGAGATAGAGAGAGAGAGAGAGAGAGAGAGAGAGAGAAATGTTTAAAGAGGAGGAGCTGATTGGAAAAAAAAAGAACTCAAAAGACTAAAAAAAGGGTTTGTGCACAAAGAAAACAGTGCGTTCGTTTTCAAAGAATCCCAACTGTCAATTTCTGGCAATTAAGCCACAAATAGGAAAGGAAGACACAAATACTTATGAAAACAAAATGCCCCGAAAACACGAAAAATAAAACGAAACTAACGCTGACTTGGATGTTTATATTAAAAAGGTTGGAGAGAGAGAGACAGAGAGAGAGAGAGAGAGAGGTCTGCACAAATAAAGACAGACAGAAAAATAGGGATCAGCACACAGAGAGAGATAGAGTTAGAGAGAGATAAAGAAAGAGAGAGAGAGAGTGGAAGTGAGTAAACACATACCGACAAAAACCTATTCACGTTAATGCGTACATTAACACACTAGCAAATTCTGTTCTATCCAAACTCGGTAACGCATTCAACATTTACAAAAATACGCTCAAAATATATTTACATTTATATATATATGAAATGTAGATGCGAAAATCGATGTACGCACACATACAACAATTCATAATCTTTTACAGCATTAAAAGAAAAATACGAACATATTTTACGCTAACCTACTCATAAAAAGAAACAATATATACATTTTTAAAATAATCCTTTCAACCCAAGCAAGACGATAAAGCCACTAAGACGAAATAGGTTACTGCGTATGAGAGAATATAAAAAATAAAACATTATTAAAGAGAGAGAACAATGAAAAAACAGTAACAGAAAACAAGAAGACAGAAGATAACAAATGACATTGCATTTAACTGTTTGATGATCAAAGTTGATTGGAAAGTAAGAAGCAAGAACAGAGTCCCACTAGCGGGAAATGCGAGAAAAGAAACTGTTAGCATAGAACTTATCTTTATATCCAGCCATTTGAACTATAAAATGATTAAAACTTGCGCTAATCTAGTAGTACATTTAAATTTCTAAAGACTAGACATCAAAGAGGAGAGTTCGTTAGAACAATAATCTTAAGAAAAAATTATATAAAAAGGACAGAGGAGCTACATTATGGTAGTGGGAAAGTGACTGAAGTTGAGATGCCAGGTCGGCACCAATAACATAGCACATTCGTCTTTGTATTTTATTATGAATCTTTAAATACATAGCAGAATTATCAGACCACATGTGGAAACAATGTTCAATGATTTGAGAAATGGTAGACTATAAATGTGTGAGATAGATTCTGGTGAGAGAAATTGTCTATCACAACATAGTTAGCCAACTTTCCTAGCGGCAGGACTAGCAATTGATTCAATATAATTTTTCCGCTTCATGTCAGTGAGTCCGAGAATGTGTCACTCCTCTGGAGGTTAGAATCAGGTTCATGATTCCACGTTCCGCGTCCATGTTGGTGGATGCATATTCTCTCTAAGTTGTATCTCTGTCTACGAGCTGAGTGCGATTCAGTTGTGGCCCCTGTCTGCATACAGAGAGGCGACTGAGGAAAATAATACTGCGAGGTATACAGAGAGGGATCGGTATTGCCGGGGCTTGGGGAATTTTTGTACCTGGCCCGAGTGTACGCACTCTTGTTACCCACAATAAACCCGACCTTGTGTCACATCCCATTTGCGTGCGGAGACTTGGGTAAATACAACAAGTGTTCCGTGGCCCTACCGTCGGATGCATATCATGTCTCTGCGGTTATGTTTTCGGGCAGAAAGCGACTCAGTTAGGGCTCGGTCTACGGACTGGGACTTGGGCGAGAAAGACTGACGACTTCGATTATGCGGGGGCTGGAAAATGTGGACACTTCATCCGAGTGTTCACAGTAGAGTTCCCCACGTTGCTTGACCTTGTGTCGCATCCCGTCTCAAAGTGGAGACATTGGTAAGTACTAGAGTTCCACGGATCTTCCGTTTGATATATATCTCTCAGTTGCGTCTCTGTCTTTGAGCAGAATGCGACTTAGTTGTGGCCTTTGTCTACAGACTGAGGCGCAGCTGAGGAAAATAAATACTGCGCGGTACTCGGTTCTGAGGATCAGCTGCCTGGAGATGCACCCCCTCCATTGCATTAGAGAGTGGGGATCGGTCATCGTTACTGAGGCCAGTGCAGCCGACGTTTCCGGGGACTGGAGTACTTTTGCTCCTGGCCCGAATGTGCTGCTCGGATTCCCCACAATATACCCGACCTTATTTCAAATCTCTTCTCAGTGGAGATACAAAGGGTAAATACCCAGATCACTAGGATCAAAGCGTAGTATCTGTTATAGTAGCAACAGCCGACAGACAACCCATGGCTACAGTCATCAACAGCAGTTCCAACTAACCAGCTATCAACACCATCATCATTTCCAGCACCTGCCACTTTAGCCACCTTTAATAGATTTCCTTCCCCAGCCATCCTTGCCAGTAGCCATGGTATGCAATAAACTTTCCTTTTTAAGACAACGCTTTTCAGCGACCACGAAATTGTCCTTTTCAGAACAACGCTATTCTCACCCTCGACGCGAGTATGGAGAGTTATCTTTTATCTAGTGAACTTTAACATGATTTTTGTTTATGCATTTTCTTTAACAAAAAAGCTAAGCAATGTATTTTTGACTCAAGTCTTTGCTTTGTTTGTTGTTGTCTTCCGTCATTCAATATCTCTTTGGGAGCTAATACATCACCGGCAACAAAGTGATGACCTACGACGTGATGGCACAGTAATAAGGGATTTTAGTAAAACAAAAAACCCCGTATCCACTATGGCTTCAAGCAAGATACAATCGAGATTTCATTCAATGCGTCAACACTCCTCCTCTACCTACCGCCATATAACGAAGTGAACCCCAGAAATTGGTTTCTGCAGCTTGAAGCGATATTCACCACCTGGAGAATCATTTAACAGAGATCCAGGTTCGCCAACGTGGTACAAACCATGCCATCAAATGTAGTCGACAAGATAGTGGACATACTTGAGAACGTCCTGGAATGAGAGCCATACACGCATTTGAAAGTTGCAATCATCAAGAGGACTGGACGCTCCGACGAAGAGTTACCCCGCGAACTTTTCACTCACACCATGAGAAGCCGCTTAGGCAGAACCCGTCTCCCGTCTTCTGTGGATAGACAAAATACCAACGACAGTGGCAAAGATACTGGTATCAATGGTTGAAAAGGCGATAGCAGACCTGCAGAAGCAAGTACACAAGATGCAACACCCAGAGGTGATCAAGAAATAGAACTTTAGTTTAAGACAACAATCAGGAGAGGCTGAACAATTCAGATATCTGATGGCCCAATCAAACTTTTCGATACAATGAAAGAAAGTGCAAAAAGCCTCACAAATATCAGACGGCCTAGGGAAACTGAAAGACCGAAGGATAGCAGCGATGAACCCAACCGGTGGAAAAATCTTCTTCTTTATGTGCCATGTCCCTTCAGGACGTAGGTGATCATGGACTTCCATTTTCTCCTATTGTTGCCTTCAACACTTTTCCTCTTGGTATCTCTCCCAAACCTAACACCGTCATCCACCAGTTCAAGCCCGTAAAACTGCCATTTATTCTATTTATGGGTAAAAAACAACAGACTAAAGTTCTTCATGGACACAGGGGAAACGATCAGCGTAATATCCTCTACAGACCGTCACGCCCTCAAATCCACCCTGTTTAAGCTCTAAGCAGCTAACGGTTTCCGCACAGAGACATGGTACGAAGACTCACCATAATCATTGACACGCGACGTGATTTTATCACGTCACGTGTCATTTACTTAAGCAAATGTCAGGACACGCACACAAAGCAGATTTCTTGACACATTTTATTTTGTCGGTACATATGAATACGAGAATCCTGTCGGACAATGCAACAAGCATCTGTAACATTGGTACCCGCGCATACTAAAACGTAACTGAAACCATTTCGCAACGTACCACAATCGCGAGTCCATGGACATATTGAGTCAGTATACAGGAATCACACAGTCGTTTAAGAATACTGATCCAGAAAAGCATCAAATCCAGCACCATATCAAAACAATTTGAAAGCCCCTAGTTCCCATCCAAGATGATTGCCGCCGCACAAATATAACTACACAAAAAAAAAGTTCCAGAAAATGATGGACGGGGGCTCCATCCGTCCATCAGACAGCTCATATGCTTCACTGCTACACTTGTCCCGAAACCCGAAAGCACAGATTTCCAAGTATGCATCAATTATTATGCAATCCTTCAACCATCCCTGATCGGTTTCCAGTCCCTCACATCCATGGCTTTGTCTCAGGGCTCTAGGTAGCTGCATATTTCCTAACTAAGGCACATTCACGTAGCTACTGACGACATTCCCAGAGAAATGTGTATTTATCCAAGTTAGTATTCATACCTGTCGTCAGTGGTTTGTGTTCAGTGTAGATGGCGAAATCTCATTCCTCAAACAGATGGCAGAAATGTTTGATGCCTAAATAAATGGCTAGTAGTTCTCGGGAGAAGATACTATATGTAGTTTGAGCTGATGAGAGTTTAACCGAGAAGAAGGCGATTGGTTTACACTGGGATTTTAGTTCTTGCTCGATGAGTGCGCTTACTCCTACGTCAGATGCGTCTGTAGTCAGTAATAATTTTGTCTGTTGATCATTGTCGATAAATGGCAATTTTGTGAAGTCGACTAGTACAGTTTTTGCAGTGTTGAATGCATGCATGGCATCAAAAGTAATGTTTTTGTTCTTCTTCTCCTGAAGATTTGTTAATATGTGAAGATTTCTGAGCAATTTGGCACAAATTTTCGGTAGAAATTGATTACACCGATGAAACGTCCTAGTCTGATTGAAGTTGGCGTAGGAAAGTCCTGGATGCTTTTAATTTTCTCTGGTAGGGAAGAGATAGCATCGGCGTTAATGTTGTGTTCAAGCAAGTTGACGCCTCGCGAGCCAAAGATACATTTATCTAAGTTGATCCGAAAACCAAAATACGCCAATCTGTAAAACAATTCATGGAGATGCTTGTTCCGTCCGATTAAGCACAAAGAGAAAAATAGAGACATTAGGGAATAAAGCTACTGTTACAAACGTCCGAATAAATTTTTTTCTATCCATATCCTCTGATTCAGTGGAAGAAGAAGAAACATCAAGATGAGACAATCGTTTTGAATAATTCAATATATAGCAATACCAATTTAGATTGAGTGTCAACAATTTTTCGGCGATTATCTAGTAAAGGAATTTTCAGAAACTTACAGTACATTATGTTAAGTTGATTTATTTAATAGATGCATGCAGAGAAGAAAAGTATATTTTATTGTTAGAATTTACAAATGTAATAATGAATACGAGAATGAGAGAGAGAGAGAGAGAGAGAGAGAGCGAGAGAGGGAGAGAGAGAAAAGAGAAAAAGAAATAAAGAAGTGAGAAATTTTTCTATACACAAAAGATGTTTTAAAAATTGGTGATGGCTACATTTTTCTCTTGAAAAATATACTGACATTTAACCAACAGATATTAAATGACACGGATTATAATCATGAATTCAAGACTGGAACATCATAAAGCAATGGTTGTAAGGTATGCAATATTTATGGGTTAAAGTGCTCAATATTAGGGATAAAGTATATGTAAATATAAAAGGTGACATTGAAGTCAACATCCAGAGGTGACAATCAAGGACAATTACGTTGGGTGTTGACTTCAATGTCCACTTATATATTTATACAGAGTGCCATGGATGACGTTTCGTCTAAATTACGGAAAAATCAAAATAACACTGTCGTCTCATTTTAACAGATATATTTAGCAAAATTTAACAAAAATATCTTGAAATACTAAGGTGTAAACTTATTCAATAAAATCGACATTGGCTTCAGTAGATAGACTGAACTATCGCCCGGTTCACACTCCACCCATGTCTATTGAACAGGTGTAGAGGCTCATCCCTTGTTCCCTGTTTAGGATGTGGTTTCCGGCTTTCTCTTTTCCAATCTTTTCACTCTTACGTAGCCCCCTGCACACCAGTGGCCTAACCGCCTTGCCCGGGGTGATATGATAAAAAAAAAAAAAATCTTCTGAAACTCTTCTGGGCTGTGTCCTTGTTTGGTGAATGCTGTTATAATACTTGCCGTCAGTTCATCTTTGGTGTTACAAAAAGTTTTGTTAGTCTCTCGCTCAACTGTGCCCAAACATAATATTGAAGGAGATTGCAGTCTGGGGAGTTAGGTAGCCAGAAGTAAGGGGTGTTGTGGTTGCATAAATTGTCTGACAAGTTTTTCCAGCAGTCACCCTTTTGATCCAGGGTAGCACTACCTCCTCAAGGCACTTGACGTAGGTCTCCGTGTCGAATCGGAGGCCCTTTGAGAAGATGAATTGTGGTATTACGTCGCTATCACTAGTGATCACTTTAAACAATTTCGTAATTACTATTCGACTCATCCAACTCTTTCTTTTTAATATTCTGCACTGTCCTCAGACTGACAGTCAAACATTCTAAAATCTTGTATTGGAACTTCCGGCGTGAATGCCAAGCAATACAGCATAGCATTTCCAAATTTCTGTCGGAGTGTATTGCGTCATGGTGCTCTTTTTCTCACAACTGACCAAACTATACTGCACATCGACAAAATCAAAAAACAATTAACGTGCATGAGCGAAATTAAAAATATAAAATTGCGACAGTTTACACATCGCCCCTTGTATAATACTGGAGATTTCTTTTTTGGTGTGTGTGTGTGTGTGTGTGTGTGTGTGTGTGTGTGTGTGTGTGTGTGTGTGTGTGTGTGTGTGTGTGTGCTAGCATTTAAATGTTAAGACCAAGTGACGTAAAGCTTGTTATGAAGACTTACAAGACAACAGATTTTAAAGTAAGTTGATCTCAGAGATCCCAAGCGATAAGTTATGGATGAAAATACATTCTTTGTTTCAACCAAATGAAAGAACTTAAGGGGCTAAAACCTTGATTTTTCTGTTTTGCTTGTAAAATTGCAACACTGATAAAAAAAATTGTTCAGATCAAAATTGTAACATTTTCGAGATTATTATTAATTTTTTAATCTATTTAAAATATCAAGTATAACCACACAAATTACTAGTTGTTCTGTGACTGAGATATATTTACTTCAAAGAATGAGACAGTTGAAGACATAAACTCAAAATTGTCATAGCAAATTCATGGGGTGGTACGGCTATACAGATTAAGTTCCAGACACTTTCGACGTTGACAATTACCCAAATGATTTCCTTATTACTCTGAATTTTATTTTGTTTCTCATAACAAGCTTCCACAACTCTATGGTGCTTATTTGAAATTTTAACCGTCCGAATTTGTCCTGTGGAACTTGTCATATCTGATAAAGATTATTATCTGAATCAGTGTGGAAAAGTAGTGTTAATTTCCAGGACCCCAATAATCCCGACAGCCTTGCTCTTTGCGTTTAAGCAATTTCAAATCCTAATGAGATTCAGCCTTGCTCTGATCAACAACAAGGCACAAATTTAATTTTCTAATATCGCTTCCGACATCATTCAGCCTTGCTCTGATCAACAACAAGGCACAAATTTAATTTTCTAATATCACTTCCGACATCCTGTATAACCGTGCTAGTATATATAGCACGGTTATACAGGAAGTCCATACTTTGTTATTTTTGTTCAAGTACTTTCGAATTTCGCAGTCATTATTAAATGTATATCCGATCATAAAGAATAGAATGCCTGTAACATTTTTAAAATTTTTCACTTTATTTTATTTAAAAATAAATGCACACATATCGCCGAACTCATGGTACTTTCTTAAAACTAAATTTCACTAAGCATTGCTTCCTTTTTGCCTTTTTTTAAAAAAAATCCAAACTCGAACGTAATTTCAATTTTTCCATTTTCATTCATTTTCATTTGCTAATTTTTAAAATTTGTTTCAGTTTATGTTTTTTACTTTGATACGATTTTAAAGCGATTAATTCTATATTGAGTTTAGTGTGTTCATTTTTATAGTTCATTTCTAACTTACAAAATTCTTCAAATGCCTTAATTTTTAATATCTAAAAGTAAAACACCTAGTAATTCGGCTTTTTCTAGCTAGTATGCATGCATCATATTAATATTTTCTTTTTAGACGTAATTAGATATTGGATGTGAAAATAGGCCGTCGATTTAAGAGACAAGAGAGAATTGGCCAAAATGGTTTCTACTAACAGGAAGCAGACAATCACTTCTTTGTTAAGGAGAAAAATTTCCTCTCTGTGCTAAGAATTGGCCAGATTAAACTGCTTTCACGGTTATATGCAAAATTTCTTATAAGAAAGTGTTTCTTGAAAACTGAATATTTATTCTCACTTGGGCACTGTCGGTTACTCAAAGAGACGCGACGCTTCTAATTTGATCTTTATTTTTTAATTTTTATTTACTTTTTCCATGTCATTTTTCTGTTCCTTTGATTTAATTAATACGCGCCCAGATGTCAATAAAGAGGATGTCTACCCACACCAAAGAACGAATGTGTATGTTCTCCAGCAGTCATGACTTTAGTCTCGATTGGAACACCACAATCGAAAAGTTACATTGGCCTCGAATTTTTAAGGATAATCCCTTCTTCATCTGGTCAATACGTTTTAACACATTAGGTGCTATTTATTTAGTTTGCTCTACTTTTGTATTGAGCGCTTTCTGTTAGATGATTACTCGTGTCGGGTTTTTTCTTTAGGCTTCTTGCTGATTTCGGTCCAAACACTTTTGCCTGTGTTTCATGCCCTAAGCTCTTTCTTTTTTTACAACCATTTTTCCTTCGTTCGATAGGTTTCGAGGAATGTTTTCGAGACAAGTATAAATATAATCTCGTTTATATATACTGCTCTATACATCATATATCGAGCACTGTTTTAAATTAATGTTTTGGACGGAAAAAAATTTTTCTTTTTTCTCTCCTCATTCTATACTCACTCGGATATATATATATATATATATATATATATATATATATATATATATATATATATATACGAGATTACATATATATATATATATTGATTGATTGATTGATTGATTGATTGATTACTTAGTTATTGGTCATAATAAGATTAGACTAGTGCACATTTGTATTAAAAAGTGTTCAATACAATTATATTGTAGCACTTTTGAATATTGTCTTCAGACACCACATGGTAAAAATCTAGGTCGCGTAATAACTCGTTTACAAATGGAATATATATATATATATTAATTTATTATATTCGATAGTTCAGGTATTTTTGAAGCTTCACGTATTCTCGCATTACAAGACATGACAAAGAAAGATTCGGAATATTTTAAACCATTTACATCTAAATTCGTTGGGCTTTGTTTTATTTCTAAATCAGTTTTAAAGATGATACTTTTGATTTCAAACAAGAACATCAAAATCTATCTAATGTTAAGCATTCTACTTATATTACTCAAGATATAAATTGAATAATTTTGATCTCATTGACTTTGAATAACGAGTAACGAAACATTGGAGAGAAGCTTGTATCTAACCGAGCATTGTTCACTGAGAACAAAATAAATACCTCAATTAAATCTTTAAAGTCACCTTCTTTGACAAATTACTTCAAGAAATGTCGGTGACATCCACCAAATAAATAATCTCCGACGAGTAGAGATAAAAATCGGGATGCTGTTGATGGGTGGCACTGGTGATTCGATTTGACAAATATGGATTCTAGACGATGAAGGTAGAGAAACACTGAAAATGAGGAATGAAAACTGACTGTTGTGATGAGAGAGAAGTAAAAAAGATGAAATGAAAATTGAAGGAATAGAAGGAGTATATTTTAATCGAAAATGTCAAAATATCTGGAGTGATGTCCTTTATTTTCTATTATTTGTTTGTTTTCACCAACTTTATTTTAAACTTTAAGCAAAAGAGAAAGCGAAAGTTTCTTTTTCTTCAGTCTTTGGTTCCTTTTTCTCACGAGGCTAGATTTTATTTCTCTCTGTTTGTGTCTTAATTTCTCTTCTTCTCTTTTACTCTCACTTAAAAAAGACAAAACAATGAAAAATAAAACAACTTCCTTTTTCGGTATTTTTATACACTTGCCGGATATTTTTTTGTCTTTCTTCTTTTTTTCTTTTTCGTTGTTTCTTCTTTCTTTTTTTTTCTTGCCTCGTTTCTCGGGTCCGCCATCGCATCAGACCGTGTCTCGTTTTTCAAGCCCGCGTCTTTTCAACTCACAACAAACATTTTTATTTGTTCTGCGAATATCTTTCGCCTGTTGGGCAAAATCTTGAAGGCAGCAGGCGGGGAAGTAGGGTCCGGGATTCAGCTTAGGCTGGAGATTGAATGAGGAGGTGGCAGCAGTCGAAGGAAGCCCGGGCAAAGTGACAGAAACGACCAGCTGAGTCAACAAAATTCAGCTATCTAACAGCTGGTCCCGGCCTGACCGCCTGTTTACGTCATTAAAGAGAACTATATATTTACTTACCTCCTCACAAGAGAGTTACACAGTCTCAGCCACACTTTCGACTATATTTGACGGCTCCACTTTTTTAAAACTTGTTTTCTGCTGGTGCTGCTAGTGTGTTAAAAGTGGGTGGTGGAAAGTTGTATCTGCCGTTTAGTGTGTATATTTGTGTGCGTGCGCAAGCACGGGTGTGCGAATGTGTAATGTTACTGAGTATTGTGTTTGTTCGTATAAATGAATTTTTCAGGGATCTGCTTTCAAGAGATTGAAAATCTTGCTGCGATAGTGGTAATGATGATATGGAACGAAGTAAAAAGAGTAGGAGTGGAAAAGTGGGAAAGGAAGAGGGTGAGAAAAGAAAATTGAAGAAACAATTTCAAACGAAAAATAAATAAATTGGTTGGCGAAAAAGAACAGAATGAAACTGAATTGAATAAATGGAAGTGAAAGAAAGGAAGAGAAGATGAAAGAAATATGAGAAAGAAGAAAAGATGAAAGAGAAACGGATGGAAACAAGCAAAGAGAAGAGAACTGTGAAGAACATCGAAACGAAGTAAAAATAAACAAAGAAAAGAATGTAACAAGAAAAAAGAAAGATGTTAAAATCAAAGTAAAAATTAACACAAAGAAAAGTAAAAATCAAAAACTTTTTCGATTTGACAATGACGGAAGAGACAAAAATAGACTGACTTGAAATACGATTTGCTTTCATTTCCAGCAAAATTCCCAACATAAAAGGATGAGTAAATGGGAACACTATTTTCACCATATATAAAGCAGAAATGAACTTTAATGAAAATTTTGTTTAGTCACTAGTTCTTACAGAGAAATGTCAAAGTTTAAAAATCAAGAGATACCAAGTATTGTTTTTGATTTTTGGTCGATATATGTGTACCTTTTTACTGTTCAAGCGTTATTTCCTTTGAACTGGCAATAACAGGCGCGGCTGTGTCTTGGCTATGACAATAATGGATTGTTCGAAGATGTTTATAAAGCCAGGAGGAGAAAAGACTAACTTCGTGAAGAAGAATAAAAATTGGAAAACGATATTGAAAGACACATATGCGCAAATCTAATAAGAACAAAACAAAGTATCAATTTCACAAACGCCGCCATTTTTTTACGGCATGGATAAACTAGTAAAGGCGTAAAAATATCAGACGATATTTTGTTTTCTATCCGAAATAATCTGCCATTTACTGTTGATCAGTTGATGACCCAGCGAAAAGTAATCTCTTCTTCGATTTATTTCATCAAATATTGCCTGATTATTTATGTAGAAATAATGGTTGTTGATTAAAGATTGTTTACTTAGCAGTAAGTGTTGAAAACTCATTGAGGATTGAACTACAGAAAGAACCCCAAATTTCATAGCATCTTGCCTTTGGGTACACAAATATTTTTCTGAATTGAACAGTCGCATTCTTTGTAACTTAGCAATGGAAATAAAGCCGCAAACCTCTTAATTACCAGTATGATTCTTGAACCACTGTTGCTAAGCATAATTGTATGTTCTAATGTTGAAAGAACCTATCAGTCGGTTTCATTAAGTAAACAATTTGTGAGAAGCAGTGATAATTATTCCGTGTATTTTCGAACAATCTTTAACAAGTAACAGACATATTTGAAGATTTATGAATATTGTAGCGTTCTTGTTTGAAGCAGCTTTTTTGTCTTTGGTGTATTTGATATCATCAACCTCATTTGGAAACACCAAACTTTTTTGTTGCCAATTCTCTGCCAAATCACAATACAAAGACACAATATAACATGTAACTGGTTTTGTGTTCTTGATTCAGAATGTTAATATTCGTCCATTATAAGCATTGTTTAAAATCTATTCATAGGATTCAAATATATCGCTTGTAAAGTCAGTGATAGTAATAAAATGACTAATCAAACAATTTGTCAGAATTAGCGTTAGTTCGAAAATATATATTTTATTTAAACAGAAAAAAAATGCTCATGATAATTATTCTACGAAACTTCAAACAATCGTGAAAGTTTATTTAATAAATAATTATCCCACAGTAGGTTGCCATTGCTTTCTGCGGTAGACTGGTTGCCATCCATGGCTATAGAACCCAATCTGTCGTGTTATTTAACCCATAACTGGAGGGAAAAGATGGATTAATACCTTTCCCAAGGGTATTTGTGTTTAAGTGAATGCAAGGAATTCAATAAGCGTAAGTAGATCTAATATTCCATGTGAGGCAAATTTATTTGTCTTAATACCGGAAAACCTGCTTTGAGCTTGAGTTTGAATGCTAAGACACGCTGGAACAACCCTAACAAACCATCATAACTTTCTCGCTCTCTCTTTCTTTCACACACACACACACACACACACACACACACACACACACACACACACACACACACATATATATATTATTTGAATGTGCTGTATCTATCAGAAAAGACTGCTCAATATAAAGTACAGAGTATTTGTAAATGCAAACAGTGTCATAGAACCAGAGACATAGAAATACACACGACACGGTATCTGGTAGTTTCATACGTGAAGCAAACATAAAATCATGTGTTGTGTAGGCTATATAACTATAGAGCGAACACACGAAGTGGAGTAACATATTATATAAGTAAACAGGCGCCTCCATCATTAGATATCCTTCTCGAGAAGCTTTATAGAAACACTGCTTTCAACAGTTTTGTTGCTCTCTCGCTCAGCTGCACTTGATGTAGGCCTCTGTGTCGAGTCTGATGAACTTACCATCAAATTCGGGAGTTTCTCTTATCAGAACGATCAAATGGAGTTTACCAAGCTGCGGTAGCTTCGTAATCAACATTACAAACATTGCACTGTCCTCAGATTGACACCCAAACACTCCGAAATTCGACTCATCCAAATCTTTTTTTTTTTAATATTCTGCACTGTCCTCAGATTGACAGCCAAACATTCTAAAATCTCGTATTGGAACTTCAGGCGCGAATGCCAAGCAGTACAACATGCCGTTTCCAAATTTCTGGTAGAATGAGTTGCGTCATGGTGCTCTTTTTTTCAAAGACGGTGCATAACTGGCCCTACTATACTATATAAAATCAAAAACAAACAACGCCCATTCACAAAATTAAAATATGAATGGCGACAATTTACCATCACATTACAGATATGGACTATATGGACTATGCTAAGTGTTGTATTAAATATATATATATATATATATATATAATATTAAAGCTATAATAATGTCATGAAATTGATAAAAGAGACATCAGATAACATAACGCGAACAATTATTATTCGTTAGTCAATGTATTAATTTTTTTAATTTCGCCGAATTAGCTCAGCAAAGACTTCACCCTGAGTCATATCATAATCTTGGTAAATACGTTTTTAGAGATTTCCCCTCTGGCGACGTCAACAGTTTTCCCCCGGAGTTATCTCATCACCCATTCAAATCCTGCATGATACTCTAAATTTTTTATACAAACAGCGCGTGCGTACACATTTCACAAGCCCACATTATCTCTTATCCTTTTTACACGCATGCATGCAAGTAAATGTATATATATATATATATATATATATATATATATATATATATATATATATATATATATATATCAGTGGATATTGGAAGCAACAGTCTGTTCCATGCAAAACGAACTAGTTTCTAGATGCTGACTTCAATGTCCACTTTTATTTTGAAATACGTTCGATCCCTGATATTGAGCACGTTAGCCCATAGTTATTGCACACCTTAAAACTATATTTTATCTCATATATATATATATATATATATATATGTGTGTGTGTGTGTGTGTGTGTGTGTGTGTGTGTGTGTGTGTGTGTGTGTGGAACAAGTATAGTGGGGTCTGATGAAATGACTCAATTTAGCTCATAGAAATGAATTATAATTTATAAACAATCTAAATGATGTGTTGAGTTTTCCTTTATATATATCAATATATATCAATATATATGTTAATTGATTGTTTAATTACTTAGTTTCTGGTCATAATAAAATTAGACCAGTGCACATTTGTATTAAAAAGTGTTCAATACAATTATATTGTAGAACTTTTGAATATTTTCCATTTGTAAACGAGTTATTACGCGACCTTTTTATTGAAAATCGCCTGAAGATACCACTCAAATGGAATATATATATATATATATATATATATATATATATATATATATATATATATATATTATAACAAACCTTGAGATTCCTTCTTGCATCTACAAAAAAAAAATATATATTTCTTCCGCTACCATTGATATTAGCACATTTTTGTCTTAAAAAATGACAAATTATCTATACACCCAGGAAAATATCTTGTTTAAGACACTCATATTAAACTATAAATGTATAATTAGCGTACATTTTTTAAAGTGCGAGTTATAATAAAGATTTTACATTTTTTCTATTCAAAATTTAATTTTTTGTATTAATTCTTTAATTTCGTTTTAAAATTATTTTCAATTTCCTTTTAAAATTATTTTTCTGAAGTTAATTTTTATTAATTAAAATAATTATTTTCTTCTACTGATCAAATATGGCATTATAATTGATTTAAAGAGTTCATTTATGAATAAATGTTCTTTTCTTCAAAAGCTGGACCTTATAATTTGTTGAAAAAAAAAATGATTTTCATTAGAATAAAAAAATTATTTTGCTTTTCCATTTTCTCTTTCTCTATTTAACCGTAAGAGCTCGGCAAATAATTATTAACATTGAACAAAACATATTCAAAGTTCAAATAAATGATATTAAAAATCTCACTAGGTTCAAATCTAATCACTCATCGGATTAAAGAAAATGTAGAAATATTTTTTACTGTTATAATTACGCTCCTTGTTGCATTGTGGTGTAGTGGATATCGTCTCGAAACAAGAAATCAGAGAACCGAGTTCGAATTTCAGTTGAATTTCTTGCATTCACTTACGCGCAAATGCCCTCGGAAAAAGAATTAATCTGTCTCTTTCCTCCAGTTATGGGTTAAATAACAGGGTAGATTGGGTTCTATAGCCTTGGCTAGCAACCAGTCTGCCGCAGAAAGTAATGACAACCTACTGCGGTATAATTTTCTGCCTAGTCATTTCATGTCTATTTCGAGACATGATCGCCCAAGCGTATATCACGTATAGCACTCAACTGAATGAATGAATTTACATTGTCTAAGGTAAGTCACAGATGCAGGTTGCCCAGTGAGAATCAAAGCATTTATTTTGAAGTCATATTGATTAGAAAGAAAAGAGAATATTTTTTCTAAATCATTGAAAGATTTATATTTGTCAAATTCTCGTTCAATAATTAGAATAATATAATAGCGTCCTTATTTATTTTCTCTTTTTACTTTATTGTAGTATTTTTTAAAAATATGATATTGATACCTTTGCAAAAAGATGAGAAATAATTTTTATTTTGTTTTTTTTTATGAAATAAATGTATTACTGGGCATTTCATGAATATTTAGTGTGTTTTAAATGTTAAACTCACACAAAAACAGGTGAAGACAACACACACACGCGCGCGCACATGTGTATAAAAACTAACCTATTTATCAATTGTTTCTATTAGAATCAGTTAAAACTTATTAAATATAAACCAATACAAACCGTTTTAAGTTTTCTAAAGAGAGTTAATGTTCTTTCTTAAATTAGAAGAAATTTTACCACAAGATTGTACTTTAGATAGTTTCTGTTAATGCTTTTGTGTCTTATAAAGATGTCATTATTATTATTATTATTATTATTATTATTATTATTATTATTATTATTATATACATCTTGCAAATAGTTCATAGATTTTCTAATTATCACTGACCGACAAGTGAATCAAAAGTTAATAATTAACGAAAATAAAATTTTACATTATATCGAATTATATTTTTTTCACAAAAAATTATTTTGTTATTTATAAAATTATTGATAAAACATTTACTTTTTTATCGGCTTTTAAAAATTTGAATATACTATTTTCATTTTAATAATTAATGCATCATTATTTTTATAATTTTATGCGATTATGAATTGTTAATCATTATCACCAATTAATTGCTTCAGTAGAATAAATATCCTGTTATTATTATTATTATTATTATTATTATTATTATTATTATTATTAGCAGCAGCATCGAATTCCTACTTCCGTAGTATCTTTTACTGGAGACAAAGTTTCGACAAGTTTCGTTAGTATTTCAGCACCCACTACAGTACAGAGTGTAACATTTTAATGCAATCTTTTTCCTGTTTTATGTCTCTCACTATTACTACTACAAAATAATATTAATACTAATATTGCTAATAAAATAATTGGGAAAAATTCCGATTGATTACTTGGTTGATTTTTACGATTTATCAACCCTTTGTGGGTTATTTAAAGCCAAAATATATTTTAATTGTAAGAACATTTTTGTGACATTAAATTAAAAGAACAATTTCTTGTGACATCAATAGTATTTTGAGAATAACAATGATTTTTCCAGTTACACATCATACTATTTAACCTATAGGCGGGGGAGCTTTCCCAAAAGTATTTGCGCGTAATTGTAGCGAACTCTACTGGAAGTTGAACTCGGCTCCCCAAATTAACATTTCGTGCTGCTGTCTATTACACAACCTGCACATCTATTATGGAAAACTCCACAAAAGAAAAAATAGGAAAATTCTAAAAAAATCTGGAAATAGTTGAAAATCAAAAGCTTTAATGGAAAAACTGGGGAAACTAGCTGCCACTTAATCTTCTGTGTAAGCTATTCGGATGAAAACTCATTATAAATTAGAACACATTGTATAGTAAAAAAAATACTGAAGATCTCAGGGTATTCACTTTGTGTAAATGCAAATGCATGAAATATAATAACTTGTATTATTATTATTTCAAATTATTTATTAAAATAAAATTTTGTTTCCTGGTAGTGGTGGTGGTGGTGGTGGTGGTGGTGTGTGTGTGTGTGTGTGTATAAAGAGTATGCTGAAAATTTTCCGGTTAGATTAATTGATAATGTTTAGCGTCTATGTTGTTATTTTTCAGTGGTTTTTCTGATAAAATGTATTTTGGCAAGCATTTTTTTTTATCGTAAAGTGCTCGATATCATGGTGTAAATGGAGTCTTGAAAAGTAGAAAGAATTTGTCTCTTTAACATAGCAGATTCATGCCGACTTCGTAGTTTCGTGAGGACACCGTTATGATATTCTTACTTGTCAGGGTAAACATGAAATACTGTTATTTCAATGTCAAAACAAAATGTACAATTTTGTAGTAGTTGCTTACATGTTCTAATGTAAAAGTTATATGATAATATGTGTGTACTCTTGTCTACCAAGAGCAACATGACTCTCAAATAAGAATCTAATAAAAAGGCTTTTGAAATGGTCGATGTTTGCTCGAAATGTTGCATAAATATCAAAATTAACCTTGTGCGTTTAAAAAACAAACAAAAACTCAATAGATTCAAGTGAACATTACACCGACCTTTAATAAACGAAGAAAGTTTATCTGTTTTTTCTCTTCTCTTGCTATCCGTCCTATTTTCATTATGTCGAGAGATTTGAAGAAATTTTACATCAATTATTTTAACGAGATTTTTTGCATATTTCATAGAAAATATATTTCGCCATTAAGCAGCTATAAGAATTTTTAAAATTTTCCTGTAATAGCAAAACGATATTAATTTCTTTTTATATTTCGAGAGTCACAAAAAGTTTGCAATTTATTTATTTTAAATGTTTTTTTCTCATTTCTTGTTAAACCGAAATATTTTGATAATACACAGCATTATTTTTGTGGTTATTTTTTCATACTTTGTTTAATCGAATAGTCAGAAATATTCCAATTTTCTAAGTGTCGAAAAATGTTATGCGGGTAAATCATTAAAATCTTCTAAAAGTAATATTTTACACAATTTATAGGTCATTATTTTCACAGCAGTAGCAACTAAGTTTACATCAGTGTTTTCAATATTCTAGCACTCTCCTCAGTATTCGAACTATTTTCAGTAGTGCAATGATCTAGATTATTTTTCATCTTGCACATTCCTCCAGTATTCTATGTAATACTCACATAATTTATTATAGGCACGTACATGTAAATATCAAGAAACGTACCTATTTAATCGTAATTACAGTATTGTTTTTGTGCTTGTGTATATATACGATTAGTGAAGGTATCATAACAGTGTCCTCACAAAACTTCGAAGTCGCCTTGAAACTTCTCAGTTAAAGTGACAAATTCTTTTCATTAAAACTATATATATATATATATATATATGAATGTGCTTGAAGTGCAGTGGATATTGGCCCAGGAACGAAATATTGAGGAGTCGAGTTTGAATTCCAATTGAATTCCTTGCATTCAACTACGCGCAAATACGCTTGGGAAAGGTATTAATCCGTCTTTTTCCTCCAGTTATGGACAGATTGGGTTCTATAGTCTTGGCGAGCAGACAGTCTACCGCAGAAAGTAATGCCAATCTACTGCGGAATAATTTTCTGTCGAGTCAGTCATGTCATTTTCAAGAAATGATCGCCCAAGCGTGTATCACATATGGCACTTAACTGACTGATATATATATATATATATATATATATATGTGTGTGTGTGTGTGTGTGTGTGTGTGTGTATTATTAAATAGAACAAAAAATGAATGCCTATTATGTTTAACCATGAGCTGTTCTGAACATCGTATTTTAGCTTTAATTTCAGGTGAAAATAAAGACAAAAAATGTCCAACATTTGGATGTTTTTTTATTATGCTAGTTCTAAGGTTTCGGCTCACATGAGACATTTTCAGAAAGCTTAGAACCAGCATAATAAAAAACTATTTTCTGTTATATTTAATTTCATTTTCAAACATACGCACCGTAATGGGGGCGCTAGAGGGTGTCGTCAGTGATGTCATCGCGAGGATCACTAGGGGGTTTCGGGTCTTTCAACATCATACCCCCCTTCAGGCACTGGAAAATTACGTTTAGGCCCTGTACAAAAGCTTGCAAATGCTTCCGATTCGCGACAGTCAGAGCCACTTTCCATTTAAAGGCGAACCGCACATGAGCTCGTCCGAAACATTAAACATAATTTAACAATATATGTTTAGAAAATTATCTGCTGCCTTGATACACTATATATATATATATATATATATATATATATATATATATACACGTACACAAACACACACACTCCTATATATATATATATATATATATATATATATATATAGTCATCCGCAGACAGATCTGTTTTGCTGTATTACAGCTCATCAGTACGGCTTAGACTCCGTTCGCTTCCTAACCCAGGATCGAAACCCGACCGAATCAGCGATTCTACCACTAGGCCACAAGCGTCCGGTAGAAGAATGCAGGCTTTTTAGCGCGTATAAACACGCCCAATAGCTAGAGTGCTCCAATTCATTATCGAATGAGCGATGTGTGCGTATATATATATATACACGCACACATGAGCTATATATGAGCAGACGGAGATAAATAGCTGCATGCATAAATCGATTGATCAATATATAAATATAATATTCTTTAAATTATTTTTAACATTGCTTCAAAGCTTATTTCATCGATTGACCATCAGAAATGTAGAAAGGAACAAAGCAATTTTAATACGCATACTAGAACGGAGAAAGTTTTCTTAAAACGCGCGAAATATTGCCTTTTTTAATTCATTGGTCAGTGATGAATCATTCCGAGAAGAAGGGTCGTTTGCAATATTTTCAGTCAAAACGACAGAGTTTGTGTGTGTCGGCTAAACTTTCTAGCCAGGGTAGCTAAACAGGCCCACCCCTGAAGATGATAACTGTCACTTATTGTTATTATTATAAATAAACTACAACAGATGGGATTGTAATTAGTGAAGTAGTATTTTAAAAGATAAACAAATCGTGAATAAACGAACATACACAAATAGACATTCGTTTCTTATAATATTAAATGTTGCCAAATCCATATTAGCAGGCATCGCGTCCATCAGTTTATAAGAATGTATATTCATCACATTGGAAAAGTTGCTCTTAAAATTTCATTTCCATCAACTCACGAAAAGAAAATTCATTTATTTATATATAAATAAATATATATAAACATTGTATGTATCGATACACAAAAATATTTACATAGTTTTATAGATATATATAGTACATACACGTATAAATATTTACTAATATATAGGATCACACAGACGCACACATACATATACATAGAGTCTGATGATTGTGCGCAAACAGAAAACAGATTGTTACTGCTTGGTGTTGACCTCAGTGTCCACTTTTTTCGTTTAAGCATGAAACGAACAGTCGCCTCTTACTTATGACCTAATGTACACTATATATATATATATATATATATACACGGAGAGAGTAAGAAAGAGCCAACAGTCAGATCGTATTGTGTCGTACAACTGATAGTTAACATAATGTGAAGATTTCTGCGACCACGTTAACTACACCACCAAATTCTATCCAACATTCAGTACTTTTCCACGAGAAGTATCACACATTTTACGAATATATATATGGATAAATATATATATATATACAATCTAATTTACAACCAAACCTCTGGAAAAGTTCCAGTGATACCATAAACTAAGTTAATAACATCAATAATAAATCTAATTCCACCTTCCTTAAATTCGATATTGTTGACTTTTATTTTTCTATATCTAAAAACCTTCTTGAAAGTTGCATAAATTTTGCTAAAAATTACGTTGATATTTCAGATAGAGACTATAAGATTATCTTAGCGGATAGAAAATCTATTCTCACCTTTAATAATTCCACATGGACGAAAGGGCCAAATGATAGCTTTGATGTTCCTATGGGAGCGTATGATTCAGCCCAGGTGGCAGATCTAATAGGAATATATATTTTAGATGTTTTAAGTAGATTCTTAGACCAAAAACAAATAGGTCTATATCGGGATGATGGATTAATGCTTATCCCCAATTCAAATGGGCTCTATACGAATAGAAGTCATAAAAAAAATAATTAGAGCTCTAAATTACCTCGGTTTTAAGGTTGAAGTTACTTCTAAACTTAAAATTGTAAACTATTTAGATATCACCGCTAATTTAAATGATGGACCCCACCAGACTTTTCTCAAAGAAAATAGTTTTCCCACTTATATTAATATTTTATCCAACCACCCCAAAAATATTATAAAACAAATAATCAATATAGTAAGTAATAGGATTAACCATTTATATTAAAACTTTCAATACAAATAATACAAATACAAATAAAGATATTTACAAAAAGACCCTTCAAAAAAGCGGATTTAAGAACAAATTAACGTATAATAAACCTACAATAGACCCCGAATCATCTAAAACTAACAAGAAAAGAAAATGTAGAAAAAGAAAGATAATTTGGTTTAACCCTCCTTACTGTAAACTAACTAATATCAATATTGGTAAATATTTTCTCAAATTAGTGGACAAACATTTTAATAACAATAATCCTCTACGAAAAATCTTTCATAGGAACACTCTAAAAATCAGCTACTCTTGTAGCTCAAATATAGATAACATTATAAATTCTCATAATAGGCAAATTCTAAAGAATTTATGTCATACTGACTCTGAGTCCGGAATTTTAAATAAATGCAATTGTAGCTCCGTGGATGCCTGCCCGGTGGAGGGCAAATGTAAATCCACACAGGTAATTTATGAAGCTCACATTTCACCATCAAACAACAAGAATAATTACCGAACCTATATTGGTATGTCCGCGGGACCTTTTAAGCAGAGATATTACAACCACAGGTATACGTTTTCAAACCCAGGTCAAAAATGCCAGACAGCCCTTTCACGGAGATTCTGGAAAATAAAGGAAGAAGTGCTGGACCCTGTAATTAGTTGGAGACTGATAGGTTCAGCCCGAATTCCGAGGAATTTTCGTAATAGGTGCGGTCTGTGTCTGCAAGAAAAAATTCTAATATGAAAGTACCCAAACCAGCTCCTACTCCTGAATTTTAGAAAGGAATTCATTAGTAAGTGCCGCCATAAAGCAAAATTTGTGAACATTTAAACTTTAAATTCTAATTTTAGTTTTTAGGAGAGTAAATATAAATTTAATTGTTTTTGATAAATTAATTTAATTTTTAAATAGTATTTTTAAATAGTAAATTTGACCCCTCTACCTTCCTCTTCCTATCTCCTTTGATTATCTACCTTTATAAAATATGGATACTTTTACTAATTTAACCCACGATTGCTTCTGCAAGTATATATATTTTTTCACAACATAAAATTTTATAAAAAATTTTTAAAATAATTTTTTAAAATTTTTTATTAAATTTTTATTTTTATTTAATTTAATTTTAATTTTAATTTTTATTTTATCTATATCTAGATTCATCATTAATTAGATTAACTTAATTAATTTTATTTAAATATATATCTGCTTTCTTCCCCTAAATATGTTTTTTCTAAAAATCTTTTTTTCTAATACTTTAATCCTTTTATAAACGCTAGTTTTGTTTGACACGTATCGAGCGTCTTTAAAATATGGATTTTTTTCTTTTTTCTTTTCTATTTCCTTCTTACCCCTACATCCCTTGCCTTCTGTTTTGTTTAACCTAATTCTCAATTTAACACCACTTCCTATTCCATCCTTTAACCCATTTCCCTTTGTAAAGCTAGACAAAGCCAACTTTCCCAATTTTTTCACTTACAACTCTATCTAAAAGTAAAATCTAAAAATAGACGTTGATTGCTAACCGATTTTTTATGACGTAATTTTTTTAATTCTTAACCTTCATTTTTATTTCATTTTGAAAATGTGGTGGTTGCCGATGAGATGTGAAATCTCTCTTAGGGATTTCATGTTGAAATGATCATTCAACAGTTATAAACATCGAAATTTATTTTATATATATATATATATATATATATATATATATATATATATATATATATATATATATATACAAAGACTTCTGAAATGCTCGATCAAGAATACACTGATTTACTGATGTCTTACAGATTTACTGATGTTTTGTCTTATATATATATATATATATATATATATATATTATTTGTAATAGTATTTAGTTTGTTGTTTTTAGTGGTTATTACTGATAAAACATATTTTGGCAATCAGGTTTTTATCGTAAACGGCTCGTCATTGAGATAGAGCGTTGATAGAAAGGGTTTGACATTTTAAAAAATTGTACTTCTATAAAGAAAAGGAAAAGAAAGAGCAAAGTAGAAAGTGAAGAGGAAAATAAAGATAATTGTTCTAGAAAGAAAAATAGAAACAAAAAAATCATATGGTATAATCCTCTATTTAATCAGTTTGTTAATATTAGACTGGAACACAAATTTCTTAAAGTAATTGATAAAGATTTTCCCAAAAATAATCTTTTAAGCAAAATTTTCAATTATTTTCACTGTAATAACATAGTTATAGTAGCACTAATAATTTAGAAAAAGTAATTAAATTACATAATAATAATATATTGAAATTATATAACAATAACAATAGTAATTCTACTACTCATCTTCATTTGCCCCATAGTAAAAACTTACGCAGTTGTAGAAATCCCGATCAATGCCCTTTATCTAGCAAGTGTTTAACTAAATCCCTTGTCTATATCGTCAGTAGAAAATCAAAGGGTTACTAAAGTTTATAATCGTAATACAATGAACCGTTTTAAAACGTGTTTTTAAAATCATCTCTGATCTTTTACTAATAAGAAGAAACGAAGTATGACATCACTTTCTAAATATTTTTGGAAGTTAAAAGAAGAGAACAAAACACCTAAAGGTAAATGAAAAATTCTCTAGAATCTCTAGATCGCTGAACAAACCATGTTCTCTCTGTCTGCAAAAAAAAAAAAAATGGAAATTATAAAGTATATGAAAAGTGACATATTACTAAATCAAAGACAAAACAGCAGTAGATTGTAAAAATATTAAAGAATTAACTTTACAATCCTGCTAGTAGTACGAAATCTAAAGTATGAAACTATAGCAACTGTAAAAATTTTATAGTATAAACCTTGCTATCTTGATAATTTACTCTATGTGATCTCTCTTATGTCATTGTTTTCTTTATTTTCTATTACAAATAGTGATTTTTTTTACCATAAGTATTTTTATCGCACTCGATAATTACTGTTAGTAGTTTTAACCATGATTGAATTCTTAACGGTTTGGCAAGCGAACGCAAGCAACATAACTCGACTATATTCTGTAAAAAGCGGTTTAATTTCTATTTTTGTCTTCAGAAATTGAATGAAATCAACTTTACAGTGTTAGCTGCTTGTGGTAAGTCAACCGGGATTCAGTCCATTTTTCAGTCTGTTTTTGTGAAATTTCTTGGAAATTATTTTTATTTATTATTGTTTTTTTTTCGTCTTTTGGTCGTCTTTGATTTTTTTTTTTTTCGTCACTTAATTTGTGTAAATAATTTTGCTATTCAGGGGTATTTTTGACTAATGTTAAATAGCATCACGGTTCAATTATTTCCATTAGTTTTGTCTTGTAGAAGATTTAAATTTCTGTCTTCGAGAGATTGAATTCTTAACGGTTTGGCAAGCGAACGCAAGCAACATAACTCGACTATATTCTGTAAAAAGCGGTTTAATTTCTATTTTTGTCTTCAGAAATTGAATGAAATCAACTTTACAGTGTTAGCTGCTTGTGGTAAGTCAACCGGGATTCAGTCCATTTTTCAGTCTGTTTTTGTGAAATTTCTTGGAAATTATTTTTATTTATTATTGTTTTTTTTTCGTCTTTTGGTCGTCTTTGATTTTTTTTTTTCGTCACTTAATTTGTGTAAATAATTTTGCTATTCAGGGGTATTTTTGACTTTTACTAAGTTAAAACTTTGTAAACCTCAGTCACTTTTTCTTTGTTTCTTTTTTTTTCTTCTTCTTTTTTTTAATTGGAGTAGATAGTTTCTACTATCGCCCGGTCTCACACTCCACCCCCTTCTTTTGAATGAGTTTAGAGGTGATCACCTTGTTTCTTGTTTAGGAAGGGGTTCCCGGTTCATCCCCTTTCTCTGGTCTTGGTGTTAGTTCAGCTGGAAGCTCTTTGCAGTTACGTAGTATGGTGGCAACGTCTTTACATTCTGAGGGTACCGGGTTGGCAGTTTCCTGGTTGCTGCTTCCGACTGGTAGTTAGGAGCCCGAACTCTTGCGTAGCGTCTTGAGAGGCTGCTCTGATCAACAGTTGAATAATACCGGGGTTCTTGTAGTGCCATATCGCGCATGGACGGGCGTCCCTGCATGAACGTTTGGTGGGCAACCCCGAGGCCACATTATGTTGTAGGCCGCGCCAGTTTCCATCCTTCACAAGTTGCAAATGATTGACCGACTGATTCTATTCTAAGACCACTCCTTAACTGAATTACTATGGAAAAAAGCAAACATAATAACAAAACTAAACCAGCTCATTTGAAAACGCCTAAACCTGTCTGCATCTCTTTCACTAACATACGCGGCATCCGCACCAACTTCCCCAGCGTAGATTCTTTCCTCCATAATAACTCACCTGATATATTAGCCCTATGTGAAACTAATCTTAACCCTTTTATCCCCTCATCTGAGTTCTGCGTTCCTGGCTACCTTCCCCTCTTCAGGAAGGACTCCAATGTTCATATGCATGGGCTTGGTGTCTATGTCAGCGAACACCTTCCTTTAGCTAGGGTGTCATCTTTAGAATCCCCAGATCATTCTTTCATGTGCTTCCGCCTTTCACTTCTCAGCTCGATTAGCTATCTCTTCTTTCTCTACCGCTCTCCTTCCTCCCCTGACTGTTCGTTACTTGACATAATTTCTGACAATATTGACAAAGCCATTTCTACCCATCCCTCTGCCCATGTATTCGTGTTTGGTGACTTTAACGCCCACCACACCAAGTGGCTGAAGAACGCTGTCACTGACGCTGCTGGTGTCCACACCATGAACTTTTCAATCACCCAATCCCTTACGCAAGTAGTGGACTTCCCCACGCGTTTCTCCGACAACCCTAACGGAAGTGACTCACTTCTAGACCTCTGCTTCACTTCCATCCCAGACTCTTGCACTACCAGACAACTCTGCCCACTTGGAAACTCTGACCACACTGTAGTGTCCGTCAATATTTCACTCCACTCCCGCCCGACCCATGAAACACAGACAAGTAGAATATCCTACTGCTATCAAAGAGCAGACTGGGATTCGTTCCGAGACTTCCTCTGTGACATCCCTTGGAACAACGTCTTTAGTCTTCCCATCGAAGAATGTGCATCCGAGGTCTCCTCCTGGGTTAAGGCTGGCATCGATGCCTTCATCCCTGCTAGGAAATTCCAGCTTAAATCTCATTCGTCTCCATGGTTCTCACCCGCTTGTTCGGCTGCCATTGCCCACCGGAATCATTTCTTCCGACTCTATCGTAACTATGCGTCAGAACAAAACAGGCGCCTTTTCACTTCAGCTCGTAATAAGTGTAAAAGGATACTTAACGAAGCTAAGATGTTGTTTGCTGCCAGAATGAAGCAACGCATAGCATGCTCTAAATTCGGCTCTAAAGACTACTGGCGACTCTGTAAAAGAGTACTTAACAAGAGCAAGTCCACAATACCTCCGCTAATCAACAAATTTGAGGTCCTCACCTCCCCAGCAGATAAGGCTGAATGTTTTGCCCGCAGATTCTCGAACAATTCGAGTCTGGACTCATCTGGAGTTTTTACACCCAACTTCTCACCTAGAACTGAGGCACAACTGAATGATGTCCACATTACACCTTCGCTTGTGTCTAAGATAATCTTAAAACTTGACCCTCATAAAGCGAGCGGTGGTGACGGAATCCCAACCATAGTCTTAAAGAAATGTGCCCCTGAACTCTCCTCTATCCTTTCTAAGCTCTACAACCTCTGCCTATCTGCTTCCTGCTTTCCTGCCTGTTGGAAATCTTCCTCTATAGTTCCTATATTTAAAAACACTGGAGAACCCTCTGACCCTGCAAATTACCGCCCTATCAGCCTTCTTCCGATCTTTGGCAAAGTGTTCGAAGCCATTATCAACGCCGAGGTGGTTCAGCATCTCACAGCACATAGGCTCCTCTCGGACAAGCAATATGGTTTCCGCTTCACCAGGTCTACTGCTGATATGCTAACGACCATCACCGAGTACATATACCAGGCACTCGACAGGAATGGCGAAGCTCGAACCGTTGCATTGGATATATCTAAGGCGTTTGACAGAGTTTGGCATGCTGGCCTTCTATGTAAACTGCGGAGCTATGGTATAACTGGACATTTGTTTGAACTAATCCAGTCATTCCTCTCTAAACGCACAATGAAAGTGGTATTAAACGGACATGCCTCTCAGAACTACCATACAAACGCAGGTGTCCCCCAAGGCTCCATCTTAGGTCCTACACTCTTCCTGATATATATTAATGATCTCCCTGATTCCATAAGAACCCAAATAGGTTTGTACGCCGATGACACCACAGTTTATTCTCGCCTCCAACAAAAATCTGGTGTAGGTGTCAAAGCTAAACTCGCAGCCGAGATTGAAAAAGACCTCCAATCCATATTGGACTGGGGTAAGAAATGGCTAGTAAATTTTAATGCTTCTAAAACGAAGCTACTGTCAATTAACCATCATCGACAATCTCACCTACCTCCCATTAGCATGGACCAGGCTTGCCTCCCAGAGAGTAAAACACTACGCCTCCTTGGTCTCACACTTTCAGCGGACCTCAAATGGAATGACTATATCGAATCCATTGCTAAATCCGCTGCTATGAAAGTCGGTTCTCTGTGTAGGGCCCGGAAGTTTTTTCCGTCTAAATCTATCCTGCACATTTACAAATCTACCATCCGCCCGTGCATTGAATACTGCTGCCATATCTGGTCGGGTGCCCCTGCTGTTCTCCTTGGGCTTCTCGATAAGGTTCAGAGGAGGGTCTGTAATGTGATAGATACCGACTTGGCAGACCGCCTGCAGTCTCTCTCCCACCGGCGAGACGTGGCTTCCCTGTGTCTCTTCTATAAATACTTTCACGGCTTCTGCTCCGATGAACTTAGATCACTGGTGCCTCCTAAATACGAATTTGCACGAGATACTAGATTAGCAACTAGATCCCACCCTTTTACAGTGAAACCGATAAAATGCAGCCGTAACTTCTACTCCAACAGTTTCTTTCCTCGCACTTCCCGACTGTGGAATTCTCTTCCAAACGATTGCTTCCCCGACGGCTACAATCTCCAGGATTTTAAATGTAAGGTCAATACACACCTCCTAACACACTAACCTGCTCCCATTCTATCAAGCACTCTTCCCATCTGCCCGACCCTCATCCTCGCTATCCTTACTCATCTGTCACCTTTCTCCTGACATTCCCTATGTCTATCCACTCCTTCTCTTTACCTTCCCCTATGTAGCCCCATGCGCAATAGTGGCAGTGGAATGCCTTGCTTGGGGTGAGATGATTAAAAAAAAAATGTACAAGCTTATATATTTATATTTATATTTTTTATTTATTTGCTATTATTTATTCTAATCCTTATTTATTTTTATATTTATTATTATTTTATTATTATTTTATTATTATTTTTTATTATTTTGTTATATATTCTATATTTATGATTATTATTATTTTTTATAATATATTTTTATTTATTTATTTTATGTTTATTTAATTTAATTTAATTTATAGCATTTTATTCAATTTTAATTTAATTTCAATTTAATTTCAATTTACTTTTATTTTAATTTTAAATGTATTTTATTTTGCTTTGTGATTTATTATATTAGGTATAATGAATTTATATCTTTGTGTTAGTTTGTTTTTAAATATCCTTTATTTTACGTTTTTCTCTTTTCCTTTTCTTTATAGAAGAACAATTCTTAAAAAATGCTAGAAGATACTGTAACCGATGTCAATATTTGTCCGCAATTCACTTCCGTCCAAAATTTAAAATTTCTCTCTCTTAGCCGTTTCCATTGGCTCTTCCCTCTCCACATTGTCTTACTTATTTTTCCTTTAACTTTCTATTTCTTCTGTATCTTTCCTTATCCTCTTTCTTTTCCATTTATTTATTTCTCATCTTATTTCCTGATCTTTTTTCCCTCTTTCTTTCCCCTTTTTTAAATATCTTTTTACCTCATACGAAAAAAAAAATCCTAAAATAAAGAGAAGTGTTGCTCTTAAAAGACATTTTTAAAAATAAAAAGTTTATTACCATCATTATTAACAACCTGATGAGACATTGTTCTTTCAATGTCGAAACAAAATGTACAATTTTGTAGTAGTTTGTAGTTCTCACATGTTCTAACGTAATAATAATAATAATAATAATAATAATAATAATAATAATAATAATAATAATAATAATAAATATTCAATACTAAAAGAAGGCAGTAAATACAAACAAGATTTACAGTTAGTAGATTCAAAACAGAAGCCAAGAACCAACTATTGCGGCAAAAAATATGAAAATGAAAGCCATGGATAAAGCTCTTGAACAGATGAAACAACGCTGGCAAGACAAACCTCTGCATGGCCAATATCCAGAACGTGCCAATAAATCCAATGTTGATAAAGTTAATACTCATCGATGGTTACGTGCATCTGGATTAAATTCTAAGACTGAAGGCTTTATTCCTGCAGCGCAAGACCAAAGTCTTTCCACGAGGAACTTTCAGGTAAATATTATACATAATAATGTGGATCCAAAAAACAGGTTCTGTGATAAATACCAAGAAACAATAGACCATCTAATCTCAGGCTGTTCTGTACTTGCCCCAAATGAACATAAAAATCGTCACGATAGAGTGGGGCAATATTTACATTGAACAATGTGTAAACACTATGGAAAATATGTAAACAAACACGGGTATGAACATCATGCTGCACCGGTTACAGAAATAGAAGATGTCACCATTCTATGGAATTACACCATCTACAAAGATAGAAAGATTGAAGCAAATAGGCCGGACATTATTGTTAAAAACCAGAAAGAAAAAACTTGCCAATTAATTGATATGGCTTGTCCAGCGGATTGTAACATAGCAAGAAATTCGAAAAAACTGTAAAAATATAAAGACCTGGACATTGACATAGAAAAAATGTGGAAATTGAAAACAAGAATTGTGCCAGTGATAGCTGGTGCACTTGGAATGATAAAAAATGGAACAAAACAACACATTGAAAGAATCCTTGGAAAGCCCAGCTTAAGAGATATACAAAAAATTGTCTTGTTAAGTATAGCCCACACACTAAGGAGAACGTTGTCTATGTAACGCTAGGGATAATAGGGGAGATAGAAAAAACATGAAATGGAGCCATAACGACACACCACGACCTGCCTTAGGTTTTCTCGCAGACTTGGTTGGTGGTGCGACCATAGCAGATATAAAAAATATGATGAAAAATGACAACATAATAATTATATATAATATTCATTTGTAAGCGAGTTGTATTACGCAACCCAGGTTTCTACCATCTGGTGTCTTCAAGCGATTTGCAATAACTGATTTTACCGTTTTTTAAGAAAGCTCACGAAACAGATTTTTTTTATGAACGCGCAATTTCCAAAATTAGAAGTTATAACGTTTTCATCTACGGTTCTATGATCCTCATAGGTACTTTTTGGCATGTTCTTTCATTCAGTAATTCATTTTCGTTTGGGAATAACATAATAGCTAGCTTTTCTTTCTGGCATAGTCTACATGTTTTGCCACCGTTGTAAGGCTTGGCTGTTTTCACTATACTCCACGTTATGTCTGGGTCTTTTCCATATTTTAATTTCAATTTCTACAATATATATATATGCCGATAAAGTCCTAAAGGACAAAATGGATCATGTGAAAACTGTCTCCACTTTGTAATACATCTTTCGTTTATATATATTTCTAAAGAATTAATGAATTTATTTTTAAGCCGACATTTTTATTGCTTCAAACGTAATTATAGTCGATACTTGTATTTTAATGTTTATAGTAAAATTAAAAAGTCGGTGTCTATTTCCACTATAATATAATATAATATAATATGCACCTGATGAGCTGTGATACAGCGAAACAGTCTTCTATGTGGATGACTAATATATATATATATATATATATATATATATATATATATATATATATGCTATTAAATATAAGAGACAATGAATGTCTATTATGTTTAATCATGAGCCGTTCTAAACGTCGTATTTTTGCTTTAATTTCAGTTGAAAATAAAGACAAAAATTCTCCAACATTTGGATAATTATTTATTGGTTTTCTTCTAAGCTGAAATAAAAGCAAAAATACGACGTTTAGAACAGCTCATGATTAAACATAATAGACATTCATTGTCTCTTATATTTATTATCATATGTTTAGAAAATTACTTGCTGCCTCGATATACTAAATTTAAGTTACATGATGCCGCAGCATTAAATGATCCCACCACTAAGAAATTGCAATATGGTGAATTTTATAATATTTCAGTGTAAACTACCTCTCTTAAGATGGCTCATGTGAGCCGAAAGCTTAGAAGAAAACCAATAAATAATTATCCAAATGTTGGATAATTTTTGTCTTTATTTTCAACTGAAATTAAAGCAAAAATACGACGTTTAGAACGGCTCATGATTAAACATAATAGACATTCATAGTCTCTTATATTTAATAGCATATGTTTAGAAAATTACTTGCTGCCTCGATATACTATATATATATATATATATTGTTACGAGTATGCATTTATATATAAAAATAATATTAATAATGTATAAAAAAATTGTACTAATGGATTCTATTGAGTCCTACTTGTTATTACAAAAAACTTTTAATTCATGAAGTAGTTGTTAAATAGAGAAATTAGAAATAGAACGTTTTGAAAGATTGTAGAATGTTTGAGTAAAATCGAGAGAATTCTAAATGGTTCTAGAAATATGCAAATTAGGTGTTAGTCCTTATAAAATACATTTTGGGAGGAGAGTTAGTTGTTAACAGGATTTACTGACATTATCAACTCTGGCCCGATTCATGGATTTGTACATCCAGCCGAAAGTATTTCCAAGAAAAGTTGCTGACCTGAAAGAGAACCTCATGGAACTAAAAGGGTAAATATATATGCTTTTACCTTTTCATTGACCATACTTGAAGTTATTCTTTATATACATATTTAAGTATTTCCAAAAAGTATAAGCACTTAAACTACTTCGCTAGCTTAACTGGGTAAAGATACTGACCCTTCCTTCCTCTTCGTAACACTTCGCCTGCCAGTAGTAAACTCTACGTTTCTGTTTTGAATGCAAAAAATTGTAAATTTTGTATATATATATCATTTTGTGTTTATCGTAAATTAAATATTTGTATGTGATTTAACTCTGAGTTTTGGTCAATCATTTTTTTCTTTTGTTACACTTAGCACGTAACAATATATATATATATATATATATATATATATATATATGAAATTTTTGTAGAACTAATACTATATTTAAATGGAGAGATTAATTTATTTAATGAATTTGAATGTTGAGATGCGGAATGAGAACTTTTTTGACCTAGAGAAAAAGCGAGTTTATAAAATCCTCAAATTGTTTATCAGGTCGATAGTCAACAATTCTTACCTTCACACAGGAATTTTTACAAACCTTGAAAAAAAAATAAAAATAACAACAATGAAATATTGTCATAAAAACATATAAATAACATAATATTGTAAAATGGAATTAATTAATTTTATAAATAAATTTAGAATTATGCCATTGATTTTTGTAAACTTTTCAATCCTTTATTTGATATCATTGGAATTATTTTTTCATGCGTGAGAATTTGTTCTTAAACTTGTAATAGTATAGTTATATTTACGTTTTAAATTTCAGTTCTTTAAGAATTGCCATGGATCATAAGAAAGAATTATCCTCAAAACAAAAAGAATATATTATAAATTTATTATGTAATGGGAGCAAAACGTTGGAAATCGAAAAATGTTGAACAAGTATCACAAAAATCAGAACAATAAAACATGAAAACAAAATAAGAACAAGAAAAAAATCTGGCTTGAATAATGTCACATAAAAAGGTTTGAGAAACGTTAATAAACAAGAAAATTAGATTGACCAGCAAGAAAATATTTGAAGAAGCAGGTGCTATGAATGTAACATGACGAAAGTTGGCAAATTTAGAGAAAAATGTCTGAAGGGAACCATACTAACAGATTTAAGTAACCAACACTAAGTAGAACACGTAATTTGGACTAAGAACTACTTGGAAACTGATTTGTAGTAACAAATGTAGATATATAGTGAATGGATCTTATGACTGACATAAATATGTCTATATTTCTGAGATATATTGTATTTTAAGTATTTACAGTTTGCATTGTTCGAACTGTTGTCCTGATTTTTACTGAAATTTGGGCCGTTGCACACTCCGGTCTTATTTAAAAATATCACCTGAAGAAGGCCGGAAAGTAAAACAACAGGAACGTGAATGAGAACAACAACCCAAACAGTGTAAATAGAATAAATACCTGCATGCATGTTATATTTCTCATGAAAATAGTAAATTAACATGACAACAGAAGTAAGTTTAATAATGATTTTGGTTTAATATCAAAAGCAGTAATATGATATTTTTCTTCAAAGATGACAATGAAGTGAAGATAAAGTCAGAGAATTATTTAAATGTCTTAGAGGTTTTAGTTTTCTAAGCCAAAATAAAAAATCTTAAAGTTAAAAAGTATATTCATGCAAAACAATAAAAAGCTGCTTTTAACTTCATCAAGGTATTAATCCAGTTGTAAACTTGTGATTCATCATTAAAAGAGAGGTATATGAGAATGGAAAAATATTCGAGTAAAGAAAACACCCAGAGAGCCATAGAAACTGTTTGATAAAAAACATGAAATTCTAGAATGGTCCCCAAATTCATCAAGGTATAAATCCAATTGTAAGCTTGTGGTCCACCGATAAATGAGACGTATATGAGAATGGAAAAAATAATCAAATAAAAAGACACCCAGAGATATATGAAAAAAATCACCAAATACTAGAATAGACCCAACTTCATCTAGGTAATAATATATTTCTTAACTTGTGATTCATCAATAAATGAAACGTATATAAAAACGGAAAAAAACATATTTAAATACAGAAGGTACACAGGGAGGAATAAAAATGTTTGAAGAAAAGTACCAAATTCTAGAATGGTCAACGACATCATACAATTATTAAAACAATTGTAAGCTTACGGTCGATAATTAAGCGAGGCGTCTATGAGAATGGAAAACAATATTCGAGTAAAGAAGACTCCAGGGAGTTATAAAAACTGCCTGTTGAAAAGCACTAGATTCTAGAATAGTCCTCAACGGTAACAAGTTATTAATTCAGTTGTAAACTTGTGATCCACCGATAAATAAGACCTCTATATAGGAAGAGAAAACAATAATCGGATAAAGAATACACTCGGGGCGCTATAAAAACTATTTAATGAAATACAGCATATACTAGAATAGTCCCCAACTAAATCCAGTTATTGACTCAATTGTAAACTTATTATCCAATATTGAATGAGACGTATATGAGTATGGAAAACAATCAAGAAAAAAAGACTCTATGAGAGTTTTTAAAACTGTTTGATGGAAAACAGAAAATACTAATAGACCCAACTTCATCCAGGCAATAATACATTTCTATACTTGTGATCCATAATTAAATGAGACGTAAATGAAAACTGAAAAAAATATTCGATTGAAGAAGATACACGGGAGCTATAAAAACTGTTTGATGAATAGCACCAAATTCTAGAATAGACCACAACATCTTACATATTTTAATCAAATTGAAAATAATATTCTAGTAAAGAAGACGACCGATGTGCAATAAAAAGTGTCTGATGAAAAACAAAAATATTAGAATAGACCCCAAATTTATTCACCTAATAATATATTTCTAAACTTGTGATCCATAATTAAACGAAACGTATAATAAAAGGGAAAAGTATTCAAGTAAAGAAGATGCATGAGGTGCTATAAAAATTTTTTGGAGAAAAGCACAAAACTCTAGAATGGTTACCAACATCATACAGGAATTAATCCAATTGTAATTTTCTGATAAATCATTAAATGGGGCGTATATAAGAATAGAAAACAATATTCGAGTAAAAAAGGGTTCCCGTGAAGATATTTATAAATGTTTGATGGAAAACACTAAATTCTAGAGTAGACGGCAACATCGTCCAGATATTAATCAAACTAAAAAACATGATTGATCATTAAATGAAACTTAGAGGAGAATGGAAAACAATATTCAAGTAAAAAAGACAGACAAAACACCATAAGAAATGTTTGAAGACAAACACCAAATACTAGAATAGTCACTACTTTCTTCCAAGTTTTATTCCAATTATAAACTTGTGGTCTATCATTAAATGAGATGTATAAGCGAATGGAAAACAATATTCGAGTAAAGAACACTCCTGGGGAGCTATCAAATCTGTTTGAGGAAAAGCGTAAATGCTAGAATAGACCCCAACTTCATTCTGGTAATAATACATTTCTAAACTTGTGATTCATCATCAAATGAGGCATATATATAAAAAGGGGAAATATTTGACTAAAGTAGATGCACGGGGAGCTATAAAAACTGTTTGATGATATGCAACAAATCTTAGAACGGTCCTCAACATTAACAATTTATTCATCCAATTTTAAACTTATGACCCATCATTAAATGAGATGGGTATAAAAATGGAAAAAATATTCGAATAAAGAAGACTCCCGGGGAGATATAAAATCTTTTTGATGAAAACAGAAAGTTCTAAAATAGATGGCAACATCATTCATATATTAATCAAAATGAAAACTCGTGATCGATCATTAAATGAGATGTAGAGGAGAATGGAAAACAATATTCGAGTAAAGATGACCCCCAGAAAGCTATAAAAAACATTTAGATGAAAAGCACCAAATTCTAACACAGTCCACAACTTCATGCAGGTATTAATCCGATTGTAAATTTGTGATCTATCATTAAAGGAGCCAGGTATGAGAATGAAAACAATATTCGAATTAAGAAGAGACCTGTTGAGATATAACACACTTTGATAAAAATAACCAAATATTAGAATATTCACCAACGTCATCGAGTAATTAATTTAATTTTAATCTTATGATTCATCTTTAAATTAGAATAAAAAACAATATTCGACTAAAGAAGACGCTAGAGGGGTTATAAAAATATTTGATAAAAACACCAATTACTATAACAGCTCCTTATTTTCTCACTTCAATTGTAAACTTGAGATCTCTCATAAAAAGAGACGTATATGAGAATAGAAAACAATATCCAAGTAAGGAAGAATCGAAAACCTATTGTGGTAACGAGAACTCCCACGGAGCTATAAAAATTGTTTGATGAAAAATATGAAATACTAAAATAGACTCCAACTTCCTCATGGCACTATTTCAATTGAAAACTTGAGATTTTTCATAAGATGAGACGTATATGAGAATGGAAAACAATATTCGTGTAAGGAAGACCCGTGTATCTATAAAAGTTCCTTGATGAAAAGCACCAAATTCTAGAACGTTCCTCAGCTTAAAGCAGCTATTAATCCAGTTGTAAACTATCATTAAATGTGACTTATATGAGAAAGAAAAAATATTTTAGTAAAAATAGACACCCGGGGAGCTATAAAACAGTTTGATGAAAGCATCTATTTCTGTATTGCTCCCGAACTTCATCATAATTGTAAACTTGTTTTGCATGATTTAATGTGACGTAGATCAGAATGGAAAAAATAGTCTAGTAATGAATACCCTCCGGTTGCTATAAACACCGTTTGATGAAATGCATCAAATTCTATAATGATCCCAAATAAATCTAGCTACTATTAAACTTGTGATCCATCATTAAATGTGGGGTATATGTGAATGGAAAACAATAGTCGAGTAAAGAAATCTCTCGGTGAGCTATAAAAATTGTTTGATGAAAAGCACCAAAATTCTATAATGGTCCTCCATTTCAACCCGTTATTAATCTAATTGTAAACCTGTGTTCCATCATTAAAGTAGACTTATATGAGAATTGAAAACAATATTCGGGTAAAGAGAATTTCCGAGAAGTAATAAATACTGTTGCATTTGAAATTGAAACAATGAAAAAATATTGGAAATCTAGAAAAAGTGAGGAAATGTTATAGAATATCAAGGAGCTCATCAAAAGTGTCTACTCGGTCTTGTGGGGGATGTATTATTTTGTTCCCTACAATCCCTTTTCAAAAAACGAAATGTCACAAGTACCTAGCTACTCTATTGCTGTTTTCATGGCAAATGTTCTGATAAGGTATATTCCTTAATTCCACCAGCCCTAATCTTCACAACTGTCCCACCATGTTCCGTACACTAGGATGAATTATCCCAATGCTATTCCTATTCCATTAGTTTGAAGGAATTTTCATGTAGACAGCTTCTTTCAAAGAACCACTGCTTTGTAAAACAGAGACGTTTTCCCAACCACTACAATCTTTACCTTTTCAAGTCTAGAGTTAGTCTTTATCTTTTCTACTTAACTTCATAAACTGCACTTCATATTGCTCGAATAGAGTTATATATATATATATATATATATATATATATATATATATATATATATATATATATATATATATATATAGCCACTGGCTAAAAGTCTGCCTTCTATCGAGCGGGCATAGCTCATAGGTGGAATCGCCGACTGATATCAATTCGGTCGGGTTTCTAATCCTGGCTAAAACAATCGGATGTCTAACTGTACTGTTGAGCTGTGATACAGCGAAACAGATCTGTCTGCGGATGACTATATATATTGTGTTAAGCAAAAGCTTTTATGGCCTATATCTTTTAGATATATTTCTTAATAAAACTTATAATTATAAAATGTTGCAATTAGTTTCTTAATTCTTGACATCCTCCACAAACAAATTATGAATAATATGTTTAATAAAGAGAAATATTATAAGCTGAAACTCATACAATATTTTGCTCAAGTAGATCTTTGTCAACAGCGACTGTGTTTTGGCTTGACTATTTACATATGCTTGTCAGTGGTTTATTATGGATAGTAGGGTCTATTGTATTATCCTGACAGATATTTGGTGGATGGTAACGGTTATGTTTCAAATTATTCTAGCGACTCAGGAGTAGAATTAATTGTGAATCCAAATGCGGTTGTTTGATAACTTTTACCTACTGTTTACTACTCATTACTTTACACACACACACACACACACACACACACACACACACACACACACACACACACACACACACACACACACTTTTTGTTTGTATAATCGTGTCGCCCCAAGGAAGGCATTTTACTGCCCCTGTTGTGCAGGGGGTTACATAAGAAGAATGTTATGAGGAGTGAGAGGTTGCAGGGGGTGTTAGGAAGAGAGGAGGAGAAGGAAGAGAATACTGATGAGAGTGGGGTGAACGAAGAAAAAAGCATGAGAGAGAGGATGTTAGTGAAACAGGAGATGACTATTGACTTTACATTTAAATTCTTGGAGATTATAACCGTCGGGAAAGCAAGTATGCGGAAGAGAATTCCACAGGCGAGAAGTGCGAGAAAAGAAGCTGTTGGAGTAGAATTTGCGTTTACAATTTATTGGTTTCACAATAAAAGGATGGGACCGAGTTGCTAATCTCCTGGCTCAAGGAAATTCATATATAGGGGGTACCAGTGATCTAAGTTCATCGGAGCAGAAGCCGTGAAAGTATTTGTAGAAGAGACACAGGGAAACCACACTGCGTCGGTGAGAAAGCGACTGTATCGTAGCTGCCAAGTCGGGATCGATCACATTACAGATTCTCTAGATTCTCCGTTGGATTTGGCCGAGGACACCTAAGTGGATAGCAGGAGCACCCGACCAAATATGGCAGCAATATTCAATGCACAGGTGGATGTTAGATTTGTATATGTGCAGGATTGTTTCGGACAGGAAAAACTTCTTGGCCCTACACAGAGAACCGACTTTCTTAGCAGCGGATTTAGCTATGGATTCTATATAGTTATTCCACGAGGTCTGATGTGAGAGTTAATCCGAGGAGACGCAGTGTTTTACTTTCAGGGAGAGAAGCCTGATCTATGTTAATGGGCGGGAAGAACGATTGTCTGTGGTGGTTATTAGACAGCAGCTTCGTTTTGGAAGCATTAAAACTTACGAGCCATTTCTTACCCCAGTCCACCACGGATTGGAGGTCCTTTTCAAGCTCGGAAGCGAGGTTTGCTTTTTCAGCCTCGGTAGATTTTTGATCGAGACGAGAGTAAACCGTAGTGTCGTCAGCATATATGCTCACTAGTGATCTTATTACATCAGGGAGATCGTTAATATAGATAAGGAAAAGCGTAGGACCTAGAATAGAGCCTTGAGAGACACCCGCATTCATGTGATAGTATTGGGAGGCATGTCCGTTCAATACTACCCTCATTGTACGGTTTGAAAGAAAAGACTGGATTAGGCCAAACAATTGTCCAGTTATACCATAGCTCTGCAGCTTGCATAGAAGGCCAGCATGCCAGACTCTGTCAAACGCTTTGGAGATGTCAAGGGCAACTGTTCGGGCTTCGCCGTTTTCGTCGAGGGTATGGTGTATATACTCAGTGATGGTCGTGAGCATATCAACAGTAGACCTGGAGAAGCGGAAGCCATACTGTTTGTCAGAGAAGAGTCTGTGGGCTATGAGATGTTGTACCACCTCGGCGTTGATGATGGCTTCGAACACTTTGTCAAAGATCGGCAGAAGGCTGATAGGGCGATAATTAGCGGAGTCAGATGGTTCTCTAAAACTTTTGCATATAGGAACCACGGAGGAGGATTTCCAGCAGGTAGAAAAGCAGGAGGCAGTAGTTATAGAGTTTAGAGAGAACAGAGGAGAGTTCAGGAGCACATTTCTTTAGGACAATGATGGGTATTCCGTCGCCACCGCTCGCCTTTTTGGGGTCAAGCTTAGAAATTATTTTGGAGACTACCAAGGGAGTAATTAGTATGTCAGTCAGTTGGGCCTGAGTTCGGAGATGGAAGACGGGTACAGATACTCCAGACAAGTCCAATGTCGAGTTAGTGGAGAATCTGCGAACGAAGCACTCAACCTTGTCTGTTGAAGAGGTGAGGACCTCAAATTCGTTGATTAGAGGCGGGATTGAGGGCTTACTGTTGTTCAGCACGTTTTTACAAAGCCTCCAGTAGTCTTTGGAGCTGAACATACGGGATGCTATGCACTGCTTCATTCTGGCTGCAAACATCAGCTTAGCTCCTTTAAGTACCTTCCTGCATTCATTGCGAGCCGAAGCAAAAAGGTGCCTGTTATGGTCTGACGCGTGACTCCGGTAAAGCCGAAAGAAGTGATTTCGGTGGACGATGGCAGCTGAGCAGGCAGGAGAGAGCCAGAGGGATGAGTGGGATTTAAATCTCAACTTTCTGTCAGGGATGAAAGCATCGATGCCAGCCTTAACCCAAGAGGAAACCTCAGCCGCACAGTCTTCACCAGGAAAGCTATATATATATATATATATATATATATATATATATATATATATATATGTGTGTGTGTGTGTGTGTGTGTGTGTGTGTGTGCTTTTACGCGCGCTCGATCCCGCATGCTTGTATGAGTGGATGTGCTTCTGCATGCCTGTTTATATATGTATATATAATTATAAATTAATCTTGCCATGGCATAATCACGCTCGCCAAACTCGTCTCGCAGACCCATTCATATTTGGTAAGAAATTGATCCTCACTGAGTGCATCACACATATCTTTTAAGTTAAGCATAGAAAATGCTTATGAAATATATAAATTTTTCTCTTTTACTTACTCACACTCTCTGCTTCTCTTTCTCACTTTATACTTTATCTTTGTCTTTCTCCCCCCTCTCGCTCTCTTTATATATATATATATATATATATATATATATATATATATGTCAGATTAAATAAATTGCAAACATTGTGTCTGCTTATTTTTAATAAAATCCGTTCATATTCAAGGATAAGCTTTCGCGTATTATGATTGAAAGATGTAAGAAATGAACTGTAACTTTGACAGATGATTTTATTATTCATTTCTCGATTTTCCCAAGTACTTTCAATCACCTTCCGAGATCATTTTCAGGGGTGCTAGTTGTAACAAAAAATAACCCTAAAACTGTGTTGCTAAAAATTACTGTTAATTTTATTCTTGTTTCAAATATAACGGTTGACAAATTGCTTAGCCTTCAATAGAACGTGAAAATTATCCAAAATGGATTTTTTAAAAATATTGTAATATTATGGTCATGCACGTGTTAAAGCATAAAACAACTTCTTTTTATAAACATTTTAGAGCATTATTACAGTATTCATTGCAGACTCTATTAATTGACGGTTTAAACTTTTAAATGAATATTGCCTCGAGGAACTGTAGTTTGCTTTTGTTGTTTTGTTTTCTTAGTGTAGGATATTTATATTATCGATCATTATTTTTTATATTGTGAATGTAGACAGGAATGTTGTTGCAGATGTCTAGATATGGACGAATGGCCAGACATGTGCAGTGTAAGACGTGTTGTTAATGTAGTTGTTGTAAATCCAACATATATATTTGTTTTTTTTTGTTTTTGTTTTTTTGTCGGAGATACATTATTTGTCACCACTACTCATTTTCCCTCTGTATTGTCCTCAGTATGATGGAACTTTAATGTTCGACCGAATATTTGTGACTATTGATAATATTTTGATTGAATATCCCACAACTATCTTTGATATTCGTTGTAACTTTAATATTCACTACAAAGTGTGGGTAGTCCACTCGAAAAAAAGCGATGAAGGCAGATACTGCAGATAGCTTTCCGCTACCTATAAACTAACAAGTTTTAACCGTTCACCACTGGGCACTACAGATCATTTAGTAGCCTGTCAATGTTGGTACAAAATAAAATTCATCCCCTGATGTGCCGCTTCATAGTACAATTTTTCGGTAAGCAAAAGCCGACTGGGACAGCTTAAGATATTACATGTCTTTATGGTCGCAATATTAAAATCTAGTGAAATGAAAGATTGTTTTTTATTTTTATTTTTATTTTTATTTTTATTTTTTTCATAAAGCAGTCGCACATACCAATACATTTTAATGGTTGTCTGGAGGTAACTTAATTTGACTGCAATTCAACTCTGTTACCAAAGGAATAATAAATAATTTTTCTATTTGCAGTCTTAAGTATTCTTTTCAAATCTTAAAAAACAAAACAAAACGAAAACAAAACAAAAAAAAAACTAAACAAAAACAAAAAAAAAAACAACAAACAAATCAAAAACCCCTAAAAGCAAAGGAACCGTTGACACTGGGAAGTCTTAACCCTGATCCTAGTCCTAAGTCTGTTCATATTTTACATCGGTAAAAGAGGTTTAACAAGAAGGCAAAGGAATGGTCGCTTCAGAAGAATAGTTCAAAAGAGAAGAAATTAGTAAATATTCTTATAAGGGAAATTTTGCTTCAAATTTGAACAAATTGGCACAAACCAACAGAAACCATGTAAAGATAAATTGAAAGTCTCTTAAACTAATGATTTCTCTTGAAGCAAATCCAGATGATATTTTTAGTAAAAAAAATACGCCAGAAAAGCGCTAAATATACAGTGCGCTTGTCACAAACTTCACTTTGCATTTGTATATAAAAGTGGATTTTAAATACTAGGCGGGGGTAATGAAAAAATGTATAACGAATTTATGATATTAGCAATATTAATGTTCGAAAAAAACTGTTGACACTTGTTACTGGATATCAAAATATCCTAGTGCAAGTTATTTTGTTCATAAACATTTTAAAAATCTGAAGAAATTCAAATAATTATAAAATAATTATTGAATATCAACATCTCTGTGACATTTTTTTTACGATACCATATGAACAATTTGAAATCTTTCAAAGACAATTTTCATGTGAAATAATTTTCGGTAGAAATTACTAGAAACAGAATCAGTATGTTATTTTCCCTTTCAATATGAAAATAGAATTTTGTTTTGTTTAATGACTCTTCAGTTTTATTTGTTACATTTTACTTCATGAAACAGAGAAAGGAAAAAATCAAAGGATTTTCGAAGCATTATTCAAATAAAAACAAATTTAAATTATTTTTAATTCTTTAACCCGCTGTCTAAGAAAAATAAAAGCGATGTTAAATATTTAAAAGTAAACATGAAATTATGGTTCATATGCACCAAGCATGCCATAAAACTTAATTTTGGCTTGTCGTGAAGGATGTTTGTCAAATTGGTAAACAATAAAAAAAAGCAAAGAATTTTATGATTATTAAAGCATAAAAATTGATTTTATTTTAAATTTCTGAGAATCTCTTCCTTTAATAAAAAACAAAAACACATACACACACAAAGAAAAAAAACGAATACATTTCTAGCGGTAATATGCAAGGTAGATATAAATAAAATAATGAATAAATCTAAATCTCTTTTGGTTTCTATGATATAAAAGCTTATCGTTGCTTGCCAACAGAGGCAATTTGTGAAGTAATGAAAGCATATATGAGGCGATGTCACGAACCACATTTTATCTTTGACTTGTGTTGATAGGTCAAAGGGACTCTAATGTGAGAAAATTGCTTAGTCGTGTTTTTTGAAGCGAAAAGCAACGAACACATTTTCACAGTTTAGTCAAGTAAGGATAAACATGAACTATTTTTCATCGAATCATTTTCCGCTCGTAGCAATAGTATTTTTAGAAAATATTTTCATTACTACTGAGTTTTAAAAATTTAATCAAAAAATTCGGAACGGACTCCATCGTTGACAGAATTATAAATATCTAATTTTAAATTATATTAATTCCCCAAAATTATATTAATAAAAAAAAAAAAAGATTTTAAGAATAAATTATAAATAATTGCATCTTTTACTTCTTCTGGATGAGTCTTCTTTTTCTTCTGTTTCTTCTTCTTCTGGATGATTCTTCTTTTTTTCCGGGTGATTCTTTTTCTTATTTTTCTGAACGATTCTTTTTCAGCGTGTGATCAACATTTGAGAATATCATTAACATGCGCAATTTTACTGAAGTATGTAATCTACATTTTAAAAAAGATAACAAAAACAACATAAAAATTAAGATAAATATGGTCGAAAATCATTTACTAGCGTGGTATAAAAAAATTTATGATGGATTTGTGATAAGTAGTACTTGATCTCATTTACGACAAGGCGGTATAAAAATTCTACTACTTGTTCAGTTCTTTTTTTATTTATTCTTCTTTCATTTTCTTATTTTAAATAAATGAATATTATATAATATTAATGCAGTATACTTTCTTAGATCACATTTGGCATGTAGATCACACGCTGAACTATCACTAAAAATATTTTCTCTCAAGTATTTGATGAAAAGGAACATTTCTGTAGCCGTTTGAAATTAGTTGTTTTAGTTGTGCATAGATCTCATGTAATGAGCTTCACCAATCAAACATTTCAGATAGAACTATACATCTGATTTTGTTTCGTGAATTGGATGGCATAAAAACTGCAAGTTCAATTCCTGGTCCAGGCAGTGTGTATTTGGATTTAGTTGAAACAAGGCCAACAAAAGCGATATATCTCTTCTATCCGACAGTGTGTCGTTTATAGTGCATTTCAGAGTGTAAACATATAGAGGATTATAACTTTGAAAAGCAACATATTCTCTATTAATTACTGTATGAATCCCGAAAGGGCATTACTGTTACAGTGGTATGTACTAATATTTGTGCAGTCTATACAGATGCACTGAAGTCTCGTACAGCAAAGTGTGGTTTAAGATATTTATAAAAGGCGATTGTGGCACATCCGATAAGTCTTGCTCTGGAAAACGACTAACTCTGGTTGAATATTTTAAAATGAACCACTGAATTGGAGCTACGACAAAGCAACTGATTTTTGGCGCAAAAATAAATGTGTCACATTCACAAATATCTAAAGCAAACTGGAAAACATGTAAACTGGACATTTTGCATCTTCTGTTGTTTGAAAACAGAACACAATGTTCCACTGTCTTCATCAATCATGTGAACCTTGCAATTTTTGCACAAAATGAGAAAACAGTAACAACGCCAAAACCAGGCTTCTATCCGCCGATAGATCTGTATCTGGTAGAAGATGAAAGGAATATGAAAGGTTTCGTTTATTTCGAGCTGTTAGAATGTAATAGATAAGAAATTAATTAAAATCAACCTTCTTCTTCACTTTTACAAAAATTCACAATGACGTGTGAAATCATAGTTTTCTCAAATAGAAAAAGGAGTAACCATCTGCTTAACAAAAAAGTCAAAACCAGATTTCGCAAGTAGGTGTTAAAATAATTTTTGACCAATGGGGGCGACTTGTAAGACTTGGAAGGACTTGGCGATCTAGTGTGAAATTCAAAAGGACTATATAAATGACCTCGGCATCAGTCAAGTGAGATAGGAGCCGAGAGACGAAAGAACTAAAATGTAACGTCAACTCCAAATCGACCCGGAGATAAGATCAGGTCGCACCCTGTTCTCTTTCTCCTTATCTATTTCAACAATAACTACTAGAACATTTTGTACGAACTCTCCCCTTAACCTCTTAATAATGTTTCTAATTGAACATTAACTTCTACAGCTTATGTTATTCCACCTTTTAATAAATTTCTGTTTTAAGATACAAAATATATATTTTATTATTCCACTCTTTTACACTAATCTACACATTCCATCCTGCCGATGACCAACCTTCTGATAACGATGAAGACCTTAATAATAATTCTGATGATTATAACTCTGCATTAAACTTGTAAGCTGTAGGGAGTTCGGTTAAGTCTGACACAAAGCCGAATCAAAGAAACATTAACCATCTCCCTACGCTACAAGAACATGGAAGGGCTATTACCGCAGACGTTTATTGCTTGTAAATTGATCGAGTAAACGTAGCCCTGTTCTCGTAAACAGAAAAGGCGTTATTCTTGCAAGGGTACACTTTGCAAAATAATATCGTTATAATGGAAGGTTCTTTCAGAACGTCTAACACACCAGGTTTTTAGTTCATTAAGTAACAGAACATAAAGAAACAAGCTGAAAACAATTTTTCCAAAATTGCATTCAGTGTCCCTTGTAAGGATCATAACTTACACTTGTTGATCAGAATATGAAAATTATAAGAATACAAAAAAAAAAAAATTAATCGAACAGAATAAAGACTGATTAGATTTTCTTTTAGATAATTATCTTGCGATGTGACGTTCACTCGAAATCTTTAGCAAGTGAAGAAGTGAAAAGGTTTTCAAATGTCGATGCAATAAACAATGCTGGTTGTAAAGTTTATAGTGATACAATAAATCTGCAGAGATTTATTAATTCTTAAATTTAAAACTGAGACTTTAGAAAAATTATGTCTTAGAAATTGCCTTTCATGCAATCGAAATATTTGGAAGATTTAATAAGATTCTTCTTAGCTCTGTGCTAATTCTTCGAGTTTTTATGCGAAATAAAGAATGAGAATAATATAATTTTTCCTTATGTATGGACATAAATCGGTTAGATATTTAACCTCGAAAAAATATCACCTTGAGTTTAAAAATACTTTGATGTAATTATCTTTTTCGTAAAGAGAAATTATGGAAGCAATTCCAAAGATATAATATATTTTAATCATATTTCATAGTTAATCAATTTTAAGTTGTCTTTTTATATTTTAAGATTGATTTTCTTTTGAAATTTTTACATTTAAAATCAGTTTTAAATGTTTAGGAAAATATTGGATTTATGAATATTAATCTTTCAGAAGTTTGTGTAAATATTTCGACTGTTTTACAAAAACATTCAAGAATCATTTCCGCTAAGTGTAGATTAAATGTCATTGACAATTAGCTAAAGTAATAACTTAAGTGGGAATGGGATGTCTCTTTTAACATCGACTTCGACCTGAATTAATACAAATAAAGTGAAATATGAGTGATTTAATGAATACTAATAGAAACTGATATTTCTTTCATTGGAGTTTGCTGTTTTTTAACTGATAACAATAAATATCTTCCAGCGAATACTTCCTATTGATAGCATCGTAATTTCATCTTGATTGCTATATATAAATTAAAAGGAGATTTTATTTAGGATGAAAATCTTACTAAAGAAAAACGGATTTCTTTTAACAAGTTTTTGAAAACATAGCTATTATGACTCTCCACATTTTCCTTTTTCCTTTAATATCTGGACATTTTTTGAAAAAAATATATTAAAGTAGTTTCCCATTGATTTCTGTAGGGTTTTGAATTGTTTTAATCATATCACCCCATGCAAGGCTATAAAGCCACAAATACACACGGCACAAGGGGTTATTGAGTGTGAAATAATAAACAAAACCTTATTCAGGGGCGATAATAATTACAAGAGTAATCAAAAAGGCAGTAGATAACGATTGACATTGCCTTTGAATTTCACAAGATCAAAGTTTTCTGGAAAGCATGAAAGCAGAAGGAAGTTCACAAGCGAGAAGTGCGAGAAAAGAAATTGTTAGCATAGAATTTACGATTACATCTCCGCCAATTCAATTGTGAATTGATGAGGCTTTGCCGCCAAACCAGTACTACGCTTAAATTCATAAAGTTTAGCTACCAAAGCGAAGAGTTCATCCGAACATTTACCATGAAAATATTTATATAAAAAAGGCACAGGGAATCTACATTATGACAGCGAGAAAGTAACTAAAGTCGAGATTATAATAATATTGCTGATTCTTCTTTGGATTTTAACACCTCAGTATATAAAACAAATGTTTCAAACTCTAACCTTAACTCTAACCCCTTGAAGATGTCCGCATCAGTACAATATTACTTTGAAGAGTGGTCGTTCATGAATATTCTTTTCCTAGACTAGTTTTTTTAAATTATCATTGATCCTTCCTTTGAGTTTGTAGAGCATGTCAGTTGTTTCATCTTACGTTTTGTTAATTCTTTCTTCTGTACACTTTTCATTGATCCATTTCTCTTTAACCTGCCTACATTTGTTTTACTTACTGTGTTTAGTGTTAGCTATTCTTTTCCATTCATTGGTATTGTTTGCTGTCACTTTTTCACCATCTCTAGAATTTCTTCTATCATTCATTCATTCCTTTCTTATTTAGTTTTGTATGGGATGATATCGTTCGCCGACAGTCACTAGTGTTTATCTCAGCATGTTCCAGTTTGATTTTGTATTCTCTTTCAGGTTGTATTTCTTTATAATTCTGCTTTTGTATGTCTCCTTGCAATTTTGGTCTTTCAGAAGTTTGTTATATTGCAGTTTAGATGCTTCTTTGGTCTTCTTTAATTTCCGTAGTTTTACTCTGATGTAGTAGCCTACTAAAAGATGGTCGCTTCTACAGATGAGTATGTTCTGCTGTGCAGAACTACGTTTTTTTGTTGATAGTTACATAAACTGTGTTTTCTCGTCTGTGTTGTTTTATTTTCACGGGCGTCTTGAGTACTTTTGAAAGCAGGTTTAAGTGATCATTTGATTTATTGCTGTGTACCACTGGGCTCTTCTTTTGCTTAACTCATTTAGGGGTTCTACTCCAAAGTTGCAAAATATTTATTTCTTACCTTGTCATTCGAATCTCTCATTAGATGTAAAATAGTTTTAAATAAAATAGTAAAAATTAAATGTGAAAATGCAAGTAACCTCTATAAAATGTATTAATTAGCTTCAACAGGTAGAAATGCCACCTTTAAAAGATTTCTTGCTAACAAAAAGAAAATAACTTGTGCTATGACAATAATGTCATGATAAATGCTACTTTAACAAGATCGGTTATCAAAGCAAGAGAGAGGGAGAGAGAGAGAGAGAGAGTACATGTGTGTGTGTTTTAGAGAGAGAAAGGAAGAGAGAGAGAGAAAAAGAAAGAAACATTCAGGATGCACCTAAGTTTGAATAACAAGTAAAATTATTTAATTTGTAAAAAAAGATGTAAAAGAGAAATTCTTTTAAGACAAGTTTAAATTGGATGATTTTATAGGACATATAGTATAAGCAATGAGCGGATGTGCGTTGTGGTACAGTGGATATCGGCTCGGAACGAGTTCGAATTCCAGTTGAATCCATTGTATTCACTTACGTTCAAATACCCTTGGGAAAGGTATTAATCCGTCTCTTCCTTCCAGTTATGGGTCAAACAGCAGGACAGACTGGGTTCTATAGCCTTGGTCGGCAACCAGTCTACCGCAGAAAGCAATGGCAACCAACTGCGGGATAATCTTCTGCCCAGTCAGTCATGTCTTTTTCGAGACATGATCGCCTAAGCGTGTATCACGTATGGCACTTAACTGAGTATAAGCAATATTTAGTGGGAATTATTTGATGTAGCTGAGTTTTTGAGATGGCCAATTGGTTTCTCTTTCCATTTTTCAAATATACTGAAATGTTTTTTTAGTTTATTTTATGGCTTCTAGTTTTGTTTTGTTTTACTTTTTGTTTTTTTTTTTTGGGGGGGGGTTTGTTTCAAGCGGATTGTTGACTGGTTTGCATCTTTGGTTATATGAGTCTTGTCTCTTTTCGTATCTCTCTTATTGGGTAATTGACCAAGAGAAGCTTTCAGTACGTGAGTGTCTTCTGATTGCAGATCTTTGTGATCTCTGTTTATGGGATTTTTGTTTGGTAGAGGATTTTGTGATATGAGAGGTGGGGCTCTTAGTTGAGATTGTGAAACATGTTTTGTTCGTTTTGGCTTTCATATTTTTTGATAGAATATTTTGTGATCGTAGGTCTTTAATGTCTTCGATTTTGTAGGAACATCGTTTTGTTTTATCCTCATGTTGTTTTGAATTCTTTTATGAATATTGGCCAGTCGTCCAGTATTAGTTTTAGCAACTTCTCAATGATTGCTTTGTATTTGTCAGGTTGATTGGCGTAGATTGCAATTCATGAATATTGTCCATTTTGAGACTATGATAAATTTCTGGTCTGGACTTCTACGTTCTTGCATCTGGGAATGATATTTTCTTCTATATTTTACCTACTTGGTTTCGTTTTATTTTTCTTCAGATTTCGCACATTCCTATGTATGTCAGGGAGCATTCAGTTTCTCCCTAACATTCTCCATCTGTCTGAATCTATTGCAAGCTGGTTCTCCCATACATTTAGCTAGGCGGTGCTCGTACTTCTGTCACTTGAAACATTTTAAATGGTGATTTTCTATGCGCAGCTTACATGTGGCACAAGGAAACCTAGTGAGAAGCCAACTCACCACTCAATGGTAATGATTTTAACGAGATAAGCTTCTTAATCATTACACCATGTCGAGTTGTAGAGTTGTAAATGGGTAGCTATGTATTAGTCGATTTCTGTGATGTATTTTATGTTGATTTCTTTTGGTATTTTGAAAGTGCTATATTCATGTTTGTTTAAGTTAGTTTGACTTCCTTATAATACAAATTATTCTAAGGTCTATAACCCATTAACTTTTTCATACTCGTTTTCTTACTCAGTTTGCACAGGAATAGTTCAAAGCTTTTAACTAACTCCTTTGTTTCGTGTTTCATGTTTTGTTTATATTTTATGAGATGTGTCCATCTTTAAAAATGTCTCCATTTACTTTTTTTTTCTCTGATTCAACAAGAAGATTTATATTATTTTTACAATCTTTGAAATCAATCTCGTGAATAAAGCTTTTCCGTATAATGTATTATAAGTGAAGTGTCCAATTCTGTCAGCAGAAATCCTGGGAATCTAGACAAGCCTTGTTCATTTTCACAAGCCGAATCAGTCAGCAGCTTGGTTATTTTATTACATGCCATATTTTTTGTCAATAACCTCCACTATCCACTCACCACTACCTGTTTCAGAATCCAGTATTGGCAACTACCAAGAGAGAAACCCATTCACCTTAATATGACAGAGATATCACAGATATTTACTAGTGTTCAAAGGAAACTCCAGGCACTTGCATACCGTTAGCTATAGCTTTAGTGTCACTTCAGGTGTTTTGCAGTCTAATCTAATTGTGGACACATTCGAATCAATTAATCCTCAGCCATCTCTTTCGGGTACTCATGTATGTAAATAAATCTGGCGATGTTATTTTACTTGAAATGATCGTGTAGTTATATATATATATATATATATATATATATATATATATATATATATATATATATAGTAACGTGAATAAGTAAATATACATAGTAGGGTTCACATATGTCTAGTATTATTATTCAGGTGTAAATAAAACAGTACTCAATGTTGTAAGAACTTATATATATATATATATATATATATATATATTAATGATGAACATACATATTGTCCTATGTTGATGTCACGACTCGGAGATACATGCGTTATGCAATCATCAGATGTATTTTTCAAATTATAAGTTTAATAGATTTGAATTTATGTTCACTCGATGTTCATGGGAATTAAATCTTATAAATTTAAGTTACAGCATTTTTAGTAACAAAAGTAAATATTTAAATGTTATAAATTTAATGTAGATAAAAATTTAAATTTAAATTTAAATTAAAAGTTAAAAATTAGAATTAAAATTTTAGATTTAAATTTAGAAATAACAAAATATTTAAAAATAGTGAAATGCGGGGGAAAGAAATCGAAGGAGTGCAATTCATAAAACTTAAAAATTTGAATATTGTAAGTTTAGATAGAAAAAATAAATTTCAAATTAAAAATTAAAATTAAAAATTAAAATATTAGAATGTAGGGATAGACATCAGAAGGGCGTAATTCTTAATTATTAATTGTAATATTTGCGGGGGAAAGAAAGAACGAAGGAGAAAGTAAGAAACTGAAGGAGAAATAGACAAAGAAAGGGGCAAACGTATAGCAGAATCTATGTCAATCGTGGTCAAAGAATTAAAGTAATTATTTTTTCTATAGCAGCATGTGGTCATTAAATCACTTTTTTGTTAAGTAGATTACGATTATTTATATGATTTAAGATGACAAGTTTTTCTAAAAGGCATAAGTTACATCTATCTCCTTTACCGTTGTAAGATTTGCATTTACCTACTATATTCCAGGTAATAATTGGGTTCTTGTTATTATTTTTTTACATTTCTAATAATATATGGATAAAGTAGTGCTTTTGGTGTATTTACTGTTGTTTAAAGACAGCATGTGATTCTTAAATCTCATCATCCACCTCTTAGAAGTGGTTCCAAAGTAAAATTTAACAGCATTATCTTTTGAGTGAATTCGAGCCTTTTTAAACAATAATTTCGGATATATATTGGCCATTCAGTTGGCAGGTTTTATTTTTTCGCCAATAACAATCATTTTTTAAAGGGTCATTGTTGTTTGTAGTAGGGTGAATGATATTTAGGTGGGCCAAGTATTTATGGTATTATTTATGGTATTATGTTGTGAAATATATTTATCTATGTTTTTCACGCAACTATAAGTGACTTTCACGTGGTGAGCTTGCCGAACGCTTCCAGGTTTCTCACCCGCACCGCAGAGGGAAGGCGTACAAGTTCAGCAAGTGGGTGCCCCACACACTGTCAAGCAACAACGAGAGACAGTTTCTCGTTTCTATCTTAGCACCACAAAGTATCCATATTTGATCGAGTGCTCACCAGTGACGGAAAGTGGGTCTTGTATGACACACAAAGCGTACCAGACATTGGTTTTCAACACGGGACTAGTCAAAAAGTGATGCATTATGAGTTATTACTAACAAGCCAAACTTCCGACCTGTATTCGCAGTAGTTGCAATGTGTGCAACAAGCACTGAAGAAGATGGAGTCAGTATTGGTTAGTTGCAAGAGTGTACTATACCTCCATGAAAATGTCAGACCTCATGTGGTGCGGGATACCGTGCTGTGACTTGGCTGGTGGGAGACACTGTGCCAACTACCTTATTTCCTGCATCAACAGATTACCACCTTTTTCATTCCCTGGACAATAACCATTTTGGGAAATCTTTCGCAAATGAGGTAGACTTGCGGCAGGCACCCACAGATTTATTTGTGTCCAAGACACCTGATTTTTACCGCCATAGCATTACTCAGTTGAATGCACGTTGACAAAAGTTCTGGATGCTGAACTGGATTTATTTGAGGACTAAAAGTATGTCAAATTTTCTGTATACTATTAATAAAAATCAAAACCAACAAGGACATTCTTGGTTACCTTGCACAATTTTCTTTGTCGTAGTCATCTCAGCGTTTCCAAGTTCACATTATATTTTATCAAAGCACAAAATAAAGATAGCAGCGGTTACGTAATAATTTAATTAAACTACTGACTAAGTGTATATATATGATCATCTGCTGACAGCTCTTTCGAATGACAACGACTCATTCTGCAATCATAAGTATCTTCGTGGTATGCCTTTTAACATTCGGTAATTCCTGAGGACTTTTGTTGTTCTTTGTTCTTTTTTAAACATTGCTCGTTGGTCACCAGTTGCTGTCTTTCAGTCTCGGAAATTGAAATCATCGTCACCAGAATTATATGAAGACATGGTTTTTTACCATTCACATATCTGTTAATCAGCTTATTAAGCCAAATTCTTTTAGACTTAGAAAATATTTTATTCGACTATGATTCATGTTCTGAGTGTTGCCCAATGAGATTATTTTGGCTTTGTCAAACAAAATCGTGACAACAAACTTCAAAATAATTGTCTTTGTAACTTAATCTAGATGTTTTTCTGATGTGAACCTCTGTCAGTGATTTTAAATTTTATCAATAACCTTACCAATATTGCTAATCAAATATACAGAAATGTGTTACCAAAATCCAAAATCTTGACTCACCTCTTACATTCTTTTTCAGTTGAAGCACTTGGAACAATACCAAAGAACCTAACAAAATGGCTAGACAAACCGAAAATTAGAGGAATAACTGAGACCACCAGAAAATAACTGAGGAGACTTACTACCACCTAATTTCTAGTGTAATCAATCAGTTACTACTAGTGTGAAAGCTCAATGAGTGAAATACTAATAATGACAATAAGTAAAGGCTGGAGAATTTAACCGAAAAAAGAAAAGATTGAAAATCAATTTGGCATTTCGCGCGTAAATGGCTTTTCCGATCGTTGTTGTAGCTTAAACTGATTTTTTTATGTTTATTATTTTTTCAGCGATCGAAGTTTCCGACGAGATCAACCTTTCCTTCTCTAGTTAAAAGAAGCCTTCATTTTTTTTCCAAAGAAAATAATAATAATTATCTCCACAATTATCATCATCGTCATTATTTTTCTCATAAGATTCAAGCTTTTTCTGTCTTTTGTTATTTCTCTCATTATCTCGGCTAAACATTTTCTATTACGTCATTATCTTTTGTTTATTTGTCTTTCTGTTATCCTAATTCTATCTAGAAAACATTTTCTTGTCTAAATTAGCTTCATTAAAAGTGTTATTGCGCTTGAAAATCGTTTAACGATGGCCTTCATCAATTGATTATTTTTTTTTTTTTTTTTTTTTTTTTTTTTGCTAAAATAAAAAAAAATCTCCTTAGTTTTGTTCTGTTACGAGCCTTATATATGTTGCCAACGTTGTTTTTATTTGCTCGCCAGTATTTGGCAAAAACGAAAGGAAAATTAACCGAAATGTCCGTTAGAATTCGATAAACAAAAATAGGCTGCTGTTGTTTTTGTTGTTAAAGCGATTCGAATTTTCATCATAATTTTTTTTTTGGTGTGTGTGTGTGTGTGTGTGTGTGTGTGTGTGTGTGTGTGTGTGTGTGTGTTGGATTTTTTTATTCATCATTTGTCTGTAATGTTGATCCGCCGTGTGCGCATGCGTGACTAATCTATGGCCGATAAACGGTCGACTGCCAACAGAAAACGGCTCAAGTTTCATTCATAAAACATTCACTCGTTTTAAGTGGAAGCCTTACACTCTTTGTTCATCATGGACAGAGGAAGGGGGATTGTGAGTATATATAAGTATATGTTCTGTGATCACGAATTGTATCAAGACACACACACACATACACACTAACATATTTGAACATCTATACAAGAACACAATGAATATGTAACAAGCACATGTACACACAGAAACATATATATATACACGCGCATATATATGTATATACACATGTGCGTATTCACACAGACAGAAACACATACGTAGACACATATACATACATGTATTCATCGTGGCACTCACGTACGCATATCATTCTTCGTATATGCTTATACATATTCCTTTGTACATCCATGCACCCACATCTTGCACACACACACACACACACACACACACACACATAGACATAGAGACATATACAAACAAACAAGAATAAAAAAATTAGAATCCATATATACGTATACATATGCATAAACGCAGAAATTCGTTTAAATTTTTCTTTTTTTTTTTACAAAGCACAGGGGCCACCTAAGGTAGATGGGTTAGAGAGTAAATAGTAATTTATGTTGGGAAGATAAAGGTTAACATTAGACTTGAACAGGTTAAGATTGTAATGATTGGGAAATAATCCTCTTGGAAGTTGGTTTCATAAAGCAGTGTTTCGTTTCGTAGGAAGAGGTTGCTCGAGTGGAACTTACATCTCACCAATGAAATATGAAGGGAATGAGGGTGGTTCGCTACAATGTGTGTTGTATGGCAGGTCTTAGCCGTAAAAGCTATGACTGATGGAACTAAGGAATGTAGTTCGTTTGAAACACTCTCAATAGGAACACAGCGACAGAATAGTGGAAGGTTTGCGACATTTCGTCCGTGGGTAAAGGGGTTACAAAGTGGGAAAATAATTAATCTCCCACAATGAAGCGAAGATGCATATGGACACTATCAAGACTGGAAAGTTAAAACTGAGCAGCCTCTGAGTGTGATAGTAGGTTTGTTTTGGCTCTTTTAAAGATTGAAAATAGCATGAGGAGTCAGGTATTTACTGGAGCATTTTCCCGTCATATTTAGCGATTGTATGTACAAGTTTCACTTGAAGTATGGGTTGAGCTTAAGTTTCAATAGGCAATCAAGGTACGGGATCTCCCTGACGAAACACCCACCCATCGCAATCGGTGAAAATTCAGTTCGGTTAGAATGTCTCTAATTTGATTTTTGAGATATACCACTTTAAAATTACATATGGTTATAGAAGAGTAGGCATTGCACCTTCCTCATTGAATACTCTTTAAAACAGCTTTAGTAAAATCGACTTAAATGTTTATGTAGTGTAGTGTCTTGACAAAAGACTAAAGAAGAATCCGGTTTTCGCTGAGTGACTCATGTCTATGCCATTTTATAAAAATTCGGTTTATTCTAACAAGTATCAAGTTATATGAGGATATAAAAAATTCATCTACCTAAAGTAGGAACCGAAAAGACACGAGTGAGGAAGTGTTAATCAGCTAGATGATCGAACAATATTGAATAAATCGTAGTGGAAAGTAGAAGGTAGCTTGATTTTATGATGAATCGGATTTCTTTAAATCGTATTGTAAATAGTTATTTGTTGTAAAATTGCTGACAAGTTCTTAATGAAGCTAATTTTATATAACTGAGACAAGTTTGATAGTGTAAGTTTGAATAATCTAGGTGTGAAACCCACAGGTAAATTCCTAGAAATTATTACATTTCTGTCATTATTCAATATAGATTAACGAAAGTTAACTTTTCATAAATCGGGTGTGTATATACACACGGCCCTGCAAAAGATTTTAAAAAATTTGGACAACACGTTCAAATCAAATGTAGTGCGGAATTTTGCTGCTACTCCCTTTAAAGCTTACTGTATATATCCATAATGTGACTTTCGAAAGGACACGGGAGAAACTGAGTGTTAAAAGTATTTTTATTTTACTTAGTCAAATTCTCAAAACGTTTGCCTCGCATGTAAGACATCTTTGATAACTTCTATTGCAGAGGTAACTCTTTGACTTCGATTATTGAATTCCGCCTTTCTAAATTCTGATCTTTGTTTAAAACAAGAAAAACAAAACTAAACAAAAAGTATTTTCGAAGTGTAACATATCCATTTATAATCATCGTTGCATGTATATTTTCTATAATAGATACACACGCCCACAATCATAAACTTAGAAACATACAACTTTGACGGTTTTATTTTTAAGGAGAATATATATATATATATTAGACGAAATCAAATGTAGCTATCACAAGGACATTACTTTGGAGCAACCGGTGTAGAATGAACTCACTGGTACAAGCTTCTAATACTAGCACGTTAGACACTGCTTTACAAACGGTTATGAAGAGGCGAACATAGGTAAAAGAGATTGGAAATGACGGGAGATACCAAACGTGATTTTCATCTCCAGTAAATCCTTTTTACCAACAGAGCACGAAATAAGCGTCGTGGGTGGCTATCTCATTACTGTAATTATCCTCAGAAAATTATTATAGCGTTTTGCGGTTGATGAGAGTAAAACTTCGAAATGTAAACGAAACTTCCAAAGACTTGTGTTTATTAATAGAATATTAGTAGCCTAGTAGCGTGTATTTCGGAATCACATTCTTGATGTAGCAATATATAAGTTAGCAAATCTACACCGTTCCGACACAACTTATATTCATCTAGAAGCAAGGGTAAGAAGGAAATTTTTTTTAAAATGCACATTTATATACGGAGTGAGTGGAAAAGTTATGGGCCCGACCAAGAAGAGATTCGAAAAACATTGTTGATCTTTGGTTAGATTTTGGAAATTGAGTTAAAACAAGAACGTATTTCTCACTGTATTCAGGAAAGTAAGAAATTGACTTGGTTATTTTTTTTTTTTTTTTTTTTTTTTTTTTTAATCATTTCACCCCGAGCAAGGCAGAAACGCCACTGATGTGCAGGGGGTTACATAAATGTAGAAAGATTAATTAGAAAAGAGTGAGGAGTACAAGCTAGTTAGAAAGGAACAATAGAAAACTGAGAAAGCAGGTGCAATGACAGGTACATGGGCGGAGAGAAAGGGAAGGTTATACAGGGGAGGGGAGAGAGAGCTAGAGGCCAGTGGTTAGTAGGTGAGTATTAACTTTGCTTTTAAATTTCTGGAGGTCGTAGCCGTCAGGAAAGCAAGAATACGGGAGTGAGTTCCACAGGCGGGAAGTGCGAGAGAGGAAGCTGCAGGAGTAGAATTGTCGTCTGCGTTTGGCTAACCTGACTGTGAATGGGTGGGACCCAGTTGCCAGTCTGGTTGAACGGGTAAACACCTGTTGAGGAGGCATCAGTGACTTAAGCTCATCCGAGCAGAAGCCATGAAAGTATTTATAGAAGAGACAGAGGGAGGCCACATTTCGACGATGGGAAAGTGGCTGCAGACGAGTCGCCAGATCAGTACCTATCACATTACAGACTCTCCTTTGGAGCTTGTCAAGAACACTGAGGAGAACGGCAGGGGCACCTGACCATAAATGGCAGCAGTACTCCATGCACGGACGGATGGTTGACTTGTATATATGCAGGATGGATTCAGGTGGAAAAAACATCCTGGATCGACATAGTGACCCAATCTTCTTAGCAGTAGATTTTGCTATGGATTCAATATAGTGCTTCCATTTGAGGTCTGAGGACAGGGTAAGTCCGAGGAGGCGTAGTGTATTACTCTCCGGGAGAATCATCTGGTCCATGCTTATGGGAGGCAGAAGAGGTTGCCTGTAATGGTTGACAGACAACAGCTTGGTCTTAGAGGAATTAAAGTTGACAAGCCACTTCTTGCCCCAGTTCACCACAGAGTGTAGATCCCGCTCAAGGTCAGCAGCGAGATTATGTCTGTCCGCCACGACAGGTTTCTTACTGGAGCGGGAGTATATTGTAGTGTCATCTGCGTAGATGCCTACTTGGGACCTGATCTCATCTGGGAGGTCGTTGATGAAAATAAGGAAGAGCGTTGGGCCCAGGATAGAGCCTTGTGGGACACCAGCATTCGTGCTGTAGGACGAAGAGGCACGCCCATTCAGAACGACCTTCATTTTGCGGTTATTTAAGAAAGATTGGATTAGGTCAAGCAGGCGACCGGTAATACCATAACCGCGTAGTTTGCATAGGAGGCCAGGGTGCCAAACCCTGTCGAAAGCCTTGGAGATATCCAGAGCAACCGCGCGAGCCTCGTCAGACTCATCAAGGGCCTGTAGCATGTACTCCGTTACAGTAGTTAGCAGGTCGGCTGTGGACCTGTCAAATCGGAATCCATATTGCCTGTCGGAGAACAGCTTGTGGGCGGTGAGATGATGAACTATTTCAGCATTTATTATAGCCTCGAACACTTTCCCGAATATTGGTAGGAGACTGATAGGGCGATAGTTGGATGGGTCCGAGGGTTCACCACAATTCTTAAAGACAGGAACGACTGAGGAGAATTTCCAGCATGCAGGAAAGCAGGAAGCAGAAAGGCAGTAGTTAAACAGTTTAGAGAGGACAGGGGAAAGTTCTGGGGCACACCTCTTAAGGACTATCACCGGGATTCCATCGTCTCCACACGCCTTATGGGGGTCGAGTTTTGAAATTACTCTGGATACTATTGTCGGGGTAATATACACGTCATGCAGTTTGGCCTCAGTTCTAATAGGGAAGTCGGGTGGGTGCACTCCGGACGAGTCGAGTGTGGAGTTGGATGAGAATCTGCGGGCAAAGCACTCAGCTTTCTCAGCAGATGACGTGAGAACGTCAAATCCATGGATTAAAGGAGGTATTGAGGATTTCCTATTGTTGAGCACTCGTTTACAAATCCTCCAATAGTCCTTGGAGCCGAACTTGCGGTCAGCTAAGTGCTGTCGCATTCTCTCCGCAAACAACTGTTTGGCGTCATTTAGAGTTCTCTTGCACTCACTGCGAGCGGATGTGAACAGGCGCCTATTGTGATCAGTTGGCTGTCTCTGGAATAGATGGAAGTAATGGTTCCTGTGGGCAATGGCGGCTGAGCAGGCTGGAGAGAACCACGGAGGGGAATGAGGTTTTAAGCAATACTTCCTGGTGGGTATGAAGGCATCAATGCCAGCTTTCACCCATGACGAGACCTCAGAGGCACAGTCATCAACTGATAGGTCAAACACTTTTCCCCAAGGGACGTCGCAGAGGAAATCGCGAAAGGCTTCCCAGTCAGCTTTTTGGTAGAGGTAGGAGGTTCTATGAGTAGGGGGATCCTGGGGGGAGTGAGATTGGAAAGAAATACTGAGGGAGACTACAGCGTGGTCGGAGTTGCCGAGAGGGCAAAGCTGCGAGACTTGACAGGCGTCGGGCGCAGAGGTGAAACATATATCTAGCAGTGAGGAATGACCCGAGGGTGTGCTTGGGAAGCGAGTGGGGAAGTCCACCACTTGCGTAAGGGATTGGGAAATAGCAAAGTTCATGGCGTGAGTGCCCGCCGAATCAGTAACAGCGTTTTCAAGCCACTCAGAGTGATGGGCATTGAGGTCTCCAAATACAAATATGTGGGCAAATGGGTGATAGGTAATAGCCTTATCTATGTCGTCGGCAATGCTATCTAGTAGGGAGCAGTCAGGAGAGGAGGGAGAACGGTAAAGGAAGAATAGGTAGCTAACCGAACTGAGGAGAGACAAGCGGAGACATATGGTAATTTTATATCGATCTCATATCTATGATGAACATTATCACCATTAGCGACATGAAACTGCAATAAACATCGTCATTTTTACTTTATAATTGATTTTATGTCTTGTATTTGATGTCTAATGCTTCAGAATATGCAAGGAATGTTCCGAAAATAAAGCTTTCTATTTATACCGAAGGAAACTACAACGGGAACAGGGTGCTCAATAGAATTTTAAATTGAATTTTCAGTTACAAAACTATTTTCTACACATTCATCATATTGGCATTGAATTTTCACCAGTAATGAACATAAGCCTTTAATTCATACTTGACAGCTCTGCTGAGCCGTTTGGAACGGAACTTTTTACACACATTTCCAATGTCAAAACGCATTACTCGCTGCATCTGTTCACATCCACTGTGTGATCTCCATAAACGCTCAGCAGGTGTCAATGAACATAAACGTATGCAGAAATTCAATAAAACCCCTCAGCATTGTAGGCATTTTCTTGCCAGGCATCATTTTGCCAGATTACAGCTCATTTGTTATCTGTAATAAGACAAAATTATTAGCAGGAAGATTTAATCTTTAAAGCCATGTCTCCAAAGTCTTTTCCTGATGCTGTGGGTCTAAAATAGAAGGCATTACTTTCAGAGCGACCCTCGTATATGTAAAAGAAAAAAAAATTGCTAACAAACTGGCAACAATTCTCTACTTACCTACGAAAATACTTTCTCTCTCACCCGACATTAGCTACAATAATAAGCACAATAATTTAGGATTTTTTTCATTAAATATAAGTGTTTATTTTTTTCGCAAAATTAAAACGGATGGAACCTCTATTTTACCGGTATTCAGTCTAGTACTCTACGCTAAAGCCAGAAAAAAAGCTCATAATTTCCTACAGCTTATCTTTTTACTTCCATATTCGTCGGAACGAAGTCATGAAAGCAGGAAAAGTATAATGTAATTAGAGATGACTACACACGAAGATGTCTGCAGAGTGATTTGTGAATATGTTAGCCAAGTTAACAAGAAATTAAGAGGAGAATGTGGTTTTGCAATCAAACAAGAAAGATGAATTGTTGCTATGGAAAGCGATAGCATTGATGTTGCAACTTTGGACAACAAGAGAAACCTCGACGAGCAAAAGAACTGATTCGTTATTTTCACCTGACAATAAATGCAAAAGCGTGCTTACAAACAATAAAAATGTAATCATAGAAATAGAGACTGAATTTGTTGCCAAGGTAGAGATAAAAATGTGGGGGTGATAGATGTAGAAGAGCTGATCAGACTGGTGGTAACTGATGGTAATGGCAGTGGACGAGAGAGAGAGAGAGAAATTTGATGACAGAAAACGATAGTACTAATGATTCTGATAGTGATGAAGGCGATGAGACAAACCCCATAATGATATAGGTAAAGGCTGTGAGGAATGAAACTTATGATCAGTGAAATGCATTCTTACAAACATAAAATGTTTATATCGATGAAAAACAGAAATCGGGTGTTACGCTGATGAACCCCTGGAATCAGATAGTTTTTCAAATGAATTCAGAATGACGAATGAATTTTATTTGTTTGCAGTCGGAATTATTGCTAATCGGAAAAATTTATGCGATTGTAGCAATAATTTTGTTTGAATATTTTTATTTAATGGCATATCAACCCCTATCTATTTTTTATAATTATTTCACCCCAATCAAGGCAGTACTGCCATTGGTGCGCAAGGGGTTACATAAGAGGTTAGTGGGGAGAACGAGGAACAAGTTACATAGGTATCAGAGAATGGATAAGAAAAGGATGAGAACCTTGATATGAAGATGATACAATGGTTGTCAGTGAAAGGATGCGAGTCAAAGAGATGGGAGATAGCAATTGACCTAACATTCAAATTGTTGGAGATTATAGCTGTCAGGGAAGCAAGTATACAAAAGAGAGTTCCACAGACAGGAAGAAGAATTAGAGTAGAGTAGAAAAGAGTAGAATTTCTGCTTACATTTGATTGGTTTTACTGTAAATGGGTTGAACTTAGTTACCTGTCTAGTAGTTCGAGTACATTCATGCAGAGTGGGCACCAGGGAGTTAAGCTCATTAGAGTAGAAGCCGTGAAAGTATTTGTAGAAGAGACAGAGGGAAGCCACATTACGTCAGTGCGAAAGTGACTGGAGTTGAGCTACCAGTTGAGCATTGCAGATTCTCCGTTGAATTTTTGTCAAGAACCCCCAGATGAATAGCAGGGGCACCCGACCAGATGTGACAGCAGTATTCAATGCACGGGCAGAATGTAGATTTATACATATGCAAGATGGATTCAGACGAGAAAAACTTCCTGGTCCTACACAGTGAACCTACTTTCCTAACAGATTTAGCTATGGATTCAATGTTGTCATTCCAATTGTCGGCTGATAGAGTTGGGCCGAGGAGGCGTACAGTGTTTTGCTTTCAGAAAGACTAACCTGATCCATGCTAACGAGGGGTAGGAGCGATTCTCTGTGGTGGTTGAGAGATAGCAGCTTCATTTTGGAAGCATTAAAATTTACGAGCTATTTCTTATCCCAGTTCATTACAGATTAGATATGCTTTTCAAGATCAGCGGCGAGGTTAGCTTTGTCAGCCTCGGCAGATTTCTTATCGAGGCGGAAGTAAATGGTGGTATTGTCAATTTAGATGCCTACTTGGGATCTGATTACATCAGGGAGATCGTTGATGAAGATCAGAAAAAGCGTATGACCTAGAATAGAGCCTTGAGGGACAAAGCATGCCCATTCAATACTACCTCCATTACACGATTTGAAAGGAATGAGTGGATTAGATCAAACAAGCATCCAGTTATACCAAAGCCCTGTAGCTTGCGAAGAAGGCCAGCGTGCCAGATTCTGTCAAATGCTTTGGAGATATCTAGGGCAGCAACTCGAGCTTCTTCGTTCTTATCGAGAGCCTGGTATATATACTCTGTGATGGTCGTTAGCATATCAGCAGTAGACCTGGTGAAGCGGAAACCATACTGTTTATCGGAGAAGAGGCCGTGGGCTGTGAGATGTTGTACCACTTCAGCATTGATAATGGCCTCGAACACTTTGCCAAAAATCGCTTGGAGGATGATAGGGCTATAATTAGAGGGGTCTGAGGGTTAATGTAGCAATAGTGTTAGTTCACAAGTACCTTTTGATTCTTCGCAATTGTTATTCAAAAACTTTTATGAGTTTTGTTTCAGTTCCAAATCGAAATATCTTTACAAAGGGAGACAGTCACATGATTTTGTTTCTTCAGGAGTCAAGAAAAAGGAATGAATTGACATAGTCATTGTATCATTTAGAAAGACCCAGAATACAGATAAGGTTAATGAGCATTTCATTTTATTATCAATACGTTTCATTAAAAATGTCTGACATGGTAATTAATAATTGTTTCCTGTTTTAGATCAGGACTTTCGGTTACTTATAAATTATTTTCTTTTTCTTTCACTTGCACTAGGCCCTTGCATTTTAGTGGCGTTATCGCCTTACTTGAGGTTGAAGTGATTAAAAAAATAGAAAAAGTGATTTATTTTTTGGAATTAGTGTGTGTAAAAACTGTCCAAATGGTTGTTTGTTCTGAGCGCTTTTAGTTTTAATATCTGTTAAGATATGTAGGATCAGACGTCTTTATAGACATAATTATTTATCAATTTGTTTTCGTTGGAAACACAGTTCTGTATGTAGCATTTGAATTCATAAATAATGTTGATCACATAGTTTTGAGTTTGCTGTGGAGTTGTTGCTGCTGATAATAAGGTTAGCTGTTTTAAATGTTTTCTAATAAATAATCAGCTTGATATTTTTTATTTGTTCAGCTGTAGTGATGCATTTTTATACTATTCCTTAGCGCAAATTTGTACATTTAATTTCGATAAAATATATTATACAATTGCTATCATTTCTGTGAAATTTGTTATTGTTTTATTATGAAAGAAACATGTTAATTTAGCTGTCAATAATGTAGTTGGAAAAACCGATATTAGTTTTTTTATATTATTTTTTAAGGAATAGTGGGCGCGAGGACTAGAGCTCATGAGATAGAATCTATACACAATGAATTAAGCTTGTAAATTGTAGAGAAACTCGTTGATATCATTTGACCTTTATTATGGCTTTGATAATTTTAAAAAGAAGCACAAGAATCCAGTATTGTATTTGGAAGCCTAATTTCATTTTGAAGTTTAAGGATAATTAGCTTTGGATGCTCGATTTCAGAGTCTACTGCTTCGTATGATAATCTCACAGTTCTCACCCAAGAAAATAGCCTTTCTAAACCGTATGCGAAAAAGTTGCAGACATAAACATAAGATTACTAAGCAATTACACAACGCGATAATAGGAATCCCTAGAGAGATGGAGTTGCTCCATTGGGGTTCAAGATGGAGTTCTGGTGCAGACGGCTAGCACATTGTAGATGATAATGTGAATGTTTGGGTGCGCGGGCTTATCTGGGTATAATTAAAGGATTTGATGGCCATTTGACAATAAAGGCGAGAAAATTGTTATACCAGACAACACGTTTATTTGAACGCCCGCGCGCACACACACAGTCACACACAAACACGCACATACATATAAATACATACATTCATACATAAAGTGGAGTTTAGCGCTGAATTTATTTTAAGAATTAGATAAAAATTTTCAATTTTTTGTAATAAATATTAACTCTAAGGTATCTGTAAGGATCAATAACCAACTTGATATAAACAAAAATAAAGACAAGTTATTGTAACCAAATTCATATTAATTATATATAAGACGAAAAAGGCTATTAAAATTAAAATCCACCGGTACATAATAGTTATTGATCCAAATAAACGCCTTAGATTTAACATTTGTGTGTGTGCGTGTGTGTGTCCGTGTGTGTGTGTGTCCGTGTGTGTGTCCGTGTGTGTGTGTGTGTGTATGAACCAACATCCTCATAAAAAGTAATTTTATTTCGCAAGAACAAAATATACTTGTCTATATTTCTGAGATGAAGTAGTATTTACAGTATTTACATTATTCGGACTGTTGTCCCCATCTTTGTTGCCATTTGTACAACGTTTCGGCCGTTGTACTCGTCTTCAGGTGCTAGGAATTTCGAATCCTTTATTACAATCACTGGGGTATATCATCTTCATTCCTTGCGTAAAGCCTTGATTGGAAGTCATGAGTTATCTCCCTCTAACCTTGCAAGTTACTAGTTCACCACTGCTGGGACATGTGTCCTTAATGATATAGACGTTGGTTAGTTCCTGACTTGACTCTTACAGTTGTGAGTTCAATACTAGGTTACAGCAGGGGTGAACAAGTAACTTGCAAGGTTAGAAAAGATGACTTCCAATCGAGGCTTTAAGCAAAGAATGAGGATGATATACCCCAGTGATTGTAATAAAGGTTTCGGTTCGAAATTCTTAGCACCTGAAGAAGGCCATACAACGGCCTAAACGTCGTACAAATGACAACAAAGATGAGGACAATAGTCCGAATAATGTAAATACAACAAAATATACATCAGCAAGAAAAAAAGCATGTTTCACATTAAGCGACTGAATGCTTGATATTTACTAGAATTTAGATTTTAACTCCTTTCAAATAAGTTTTTATTTATGTATTATTATTGAAACTGTTCTTGTTGAAAACAAATACTGAATTTCTTATAAAAATTCCGTAAGAAAACAAAACAAAACAAAAAAATCAGCTTTAGCTCAAAAACGTCTTGTTTAATTACAATGAGATTTGGCACTGTGGATGTGGGTTGTGGTGCAGTGAATATCGACAAATCGAGGTGCCGAGTTCGAATTCCAGGTGAATTTCTTCCATTCACTTACGCACAAATACCCTTGGGAAAGGTATTAATCCGTCTCTTTTCTCCAGTTATGGGTTAAATAATATGACAGATTGGGTTCTATAGCCTTGGTCGGCAACCAGTCTACCGCAGAAAGCAATGGCAACCTACTGCGGGATAATCTTCTGCCCAGTTAGTCATGTCTCTTTCGAGACAAGATCGCCCAAAGCGTGTATCACGTATGGCACTTAACTGACTCGACAGAGATCCAAGATCCAATATACTCTTAAACTAGTTGGAGTATTATGCATTTAAGATATATCTCGGGCACATACATACATACATACATACATACATACATACATACAAGATTAGAATTTTAACATTATATATATATATATAGAAAGAGAGAGAGAGAGAGAGAAAGAAAGAATGTACATAGCAGCTCGCTCTCTAACTCTCTTTATATTTACTTTGAACTTATCTCTCGCAGTTTCTTTTTCTGTCTTGCGGTTTTACATTCTTTGCTCTCGAACCATATATGTTTTTTTTTTTTTTAAATCATATCACCCCGAGCAAGGCGGTAACGCCACTGAAGCGCAGGGGGCTACGTAAGAGTGAAAAGATTTGAAAAGAAAAAGTCGGAAACCACATCCTAAACTGAGAACAATGGATGAGCCTCTTCACCTGTTCAATAGACGTGGGTGGAGTGTGAACCGGGCGGTAGTTTAGTCTATCTACTCCAATTGAAAAAAAGAAAAGAGTGAAAAGATTGGAAAAGAGAAAGCCGGAAACCACATCCTAAACAGGGAACAAGGGATAAGCCTCTTCACCTGATCAAGAGACATGGGTGGAGTGTGAACCGGGCGATAGTTTAGTCTATCTACTCCAATTAAATCGGTCGGGTTTCAATTCTAGATGGAAGCAATCGGATATTGATTACTGATGAGCTAAGAAACAGGACTGTATGCGGACATATATATATATATAAGTGACTACTGATATCAACAGCGAACGGCGACATTACTTAAAACCGGCATTATTAAACTAGAATTGAAATGATGCACGTTCCAGATAAAGAATATTTCGAAAATAATGCACTTCTATCTATCTATCTATCTATCTATCTATCTATCTATCTATCTATCTATCTAAAGAGTGTAAACGGAGAAATAAGCAGACAGGTGATATTTAACGCAGACAATTGTTTTCAATCTACTATTTTATTTTATTTTATTTTTCTCAGTTTTCTTTTTGGAGAAAGATTTCCTGTATATCAATATCAGTTTAACATCTAGTTCTATGACGCGATTGATGGAACAGATCTATCTATCTATCTATCTATCTATCTATCTATCTATCTATGTATCTATCTATCTATCTAAATTTGTGCGTCTGTGACAAATACAGTGTTTCTATACACGCACAAAGAAATGAATTATGTATTAATGACCGTTTGACGGGCATTTTTCACTGCAGAATGATGGCACTTTATACACGGTCTGTTTATATATATATATATATATATATATATATATATATATATATATATATATATATATTTGCGTGTGTGTGTGTGTTTAATAAATGTCCTTGTTCAAAGAATTGAAACATTAAACCAGTTGATAAACATTTGATAAAAATCTGACAATAGTTATGTCGTTTAAAGATTACTCAGAAAAAGTCTTTCATTTGTTTCCCTCCTTGCTTTTACCAATGTATAGTTCTATATCTATAACTATGCGTATTTCTCATTACCACAACTAGTTGCAGTTCGGGTTCAGGTAAAGGTCAAGGTTTTGGAGGATAATCTTCTAGCGAAGTAGGTTGATTTCACTTAGAATATTGGCGTTAGCGTATCTCTTTTCTCTCTGATACTTTTTTCAGATTAATCTCGAGTTAGTATATTTCTACACACACACACGCACGCGCGTGCACACGCACACACACTTTTCGATGATGACTGTGAGAAAATATCAGATAAAATTTTAGTACTGACCCTACAGGCTTCTCCGGAATACATTGAAAATAATTCAAATCCTGGAATGTCTTTAACAATCAGAACATCTAAAAATCCAAAATACATGCATTTTGCGGTGAAAAGAAATTGAAGATCAGCTGATTCCTTGAAATATTTTGAAAGTATCTTCTTTGTTTCGGGCAGAGATTTTAGCAAAAATACCGCCTGTTGCTTCCACAACATTCCAAATATGACTTCCCGAGATTTCTAGCTTTTCTCAAAGATGATTAAGGAGAACACAACGAGAAAGCTAAATGCAATCTCAAAAGAAGAATGCAGACTATTTTGAAAAATGGTACGGGTGCTAGAATACATATTTCAGGTCACAAGAGAGAGTATTTAAAGCGAATTAAGGCTTTACCGAATATTTTTTCGTAAATATTAAATAGATAATTTCAGGACAGTTCTTGTGCACGTATACACAAACATACATATAAGCGTGTGCGATGTGAAAAGCAACAAAGTAACATTGAAATAAATTTATCTGATTTCTTAGTGAGTAATCAAAAGTAATAAAATCATTAGTAATCAATAATCAATTTCAACAGATTTTAGATATTGATTAGACTCAGTAAAATGTTCAAAAGCGAATACTTTTTGGTTACATGAATTTGTTTTGCACGTAATATACATACATACATACATACATACATATATATATATATATATATATATATATATATATATATATATATATATTTGTGTGTGTGTGTATATATATATATATATATATATTGTGTATATGCATGTGTGTGTTAATTTGTTTCATTATACGTTTATAATGGCGCAAACATGTTCATATACACACCTGCGTTCTTGTATAGTTGTGTTGTGTACAAAAGTCAGGATTTGACCATAAACTGATCGTTTTTTCCACTCCACATAACTTGTGTAAGAAGAGTCAGAAAAAAACTAATGTTATTGAATTGGTCAGTTAATTGAACATCGACAAATTTTGAGGTGTAATGATAGACAGCCAAAGCCTGTGGCAGATCGGCTTGGGATATTTTCCGATAGGTCCTAAAGTGATCACTTTAGAAATAACCGAAAAAAGAAAAACTAAAAAAAGAAAAATATTTTAAAATTATTAAAAAAACTTTCAAGTATTTGCATTATACATGCATTAACATATAAAGTACGTACAATGGAAAAATTATCGAACTTAGGCAAAAATGAAAATAACACTAACATCTCATTTTAACAGATATTGTTGTGGAGTAGATATTACATCCTCGAATAAATGAACTAGTTTAGTGACTTAAATAAAGAAAATTGCTCTTTGGAGTTAATCTAGTTTGTGTTTAATAGAGACCAGTTCATACCTATCGAGATTTTGTCGTTCTTTTCTTTGGAAACTTGAATTATTTGTGTTTGAAGAATCTTTAGTTTTTCGCTATGTTTAATTTACAATTTTTCATATTTTTTTGCTGTCCTATTTTTAAAAAGTTTGAATATTATTTTTTCACAGTCCCCGGTTTTAATTAATTTATTTTTTTAAATATTTATATTTTTACTATAATTCTGACTTATTTTTTGTATATATTATTTTCGTTTTTTCATTTATTTTTAATTCCTGTCCAGCATTAAGTTCATTATTTTTTTGTTCTCGTATAATTTGATAAAAAAACATTGCAGTTTAATTTCCCTACGTGTTACTTACTTCATTGTTCTATCTTTTTGGTTTCCTGAGTAAATAATTCTTTAATCCCAGCCACGGTCGAAAGGCTTTTTCCTTTTCTTTTAATTTCTTTGTTTCCGAGGCGAATTGTCCTTCTACTGAGATTTTCAGATCACTCTCAAGGACCTCTTACAGGCGATGTATAGTCTCCCCGAAGTTCATGCGTTATCCCGTATGGCTTTATCTCACGTGTATGCGGGTCTGTTCGGGATGATCTGATAAGCAAACTCCATATGGCTTTGGGTGCTCCGGTTGAAATGCCTTATTAATGATGAGGCATTACTGATATGGATGGTGATTCGAAGAGTCCTCTGAGTTGCAAAGACTGGAAAATTCTCCAAACAGTGTTCATCGTGATGGGGCGATGGAGATCCTGGATACCACCTTCTTTCATTGCAGTGTTGTAGTCCCGTTGGGAAAGTTTCTTGAAGATATTATGGTTCGCATGCTGCGCGGAAAGTTCTTTAGACTTGTTCTGTCAGTAGCAATGTGGTACCACCATTGACGACGCTGAATACTATGTTTTTTGTTGCTTACTAGGCGTTATGAGAGTTGTGATATGGACGAAACGTCAGAATTCTATGGTTGCGAGAAGTACACCTTTTCCCAACTGATTAACCTTGGAACACTACTAACCATGGACATATCATACCCGATTTTGAAAATATTCAAAAAAGTAATAAATATAAATTCTTATTTGAAATATTTTACATGCAGGCCCTTCAATATTTGTACTTTGAGTTAACATTAATAGGAACTGAAAAAGATATCGAGGTAAGAAAATCAGGTACTGAAAATTTAATTCAATTATAATTAAAATGGTGTCATTTGCGCTGGGTAATATATATCCATGGTTAGTGTTCTCGGGTTAAAAACGAGATTAGGACTGAAAGGCGGTGACTCGCCCAATCAGAATTTAGCAAAAGGTGGGTGAGCATTGCCTATCTGTGTTAGTAAGAGGGACCGATCAACAGTGGCATTTTGATGCCGGTTTGGCATTAGGATATTGCTCTAACTTGATTGAATATCGACAGCCTATTCCAAAATTAGGTTAGTTTAGTGTTGTTTATTTTCTTTGTTTATTTCTTTCAAAGTTTTACTTAGCTAGGAGATGTAAGCACTTATTTCTCTTTTATTTCTGAACCAAAGTCCCCATCTCCTCCCTCGTTAAGTGCCCAGAGATATCAGTTCTCCTGTGGATGCAGGACGCCTTTCGTATTTCGGGTGTGTCTTTTTTGTATTTGTTGACGTGTTTCTATCAGTCTGTGTTTGAGTGAGGGGTTGAACGAATAAATGTTTTATATTATTAAATTCCCGGATTGATTCCGTCCAGGTAACTGATGTTTCGGCCACAATTAAGAATTTTAGTTTTTTTTTATTATTATTACTAGCACTATTCGATTTAGTTGCTTGTATATAGTTTATCATATCGTAAATGGACATTGGGGCTTAAATTTTTAAATTATTGCTCTATTCTCACCCACTACAGACAAGAATTGCATATATGAGAACTAGATAGCACTTTATGGAGATTCTGCGAGATTTATGGTGGATGTTGTAAGAATGGTGAGTGGGAATGTTTTGTTTTGGTGTAAGGAATAATGTGGTTTGTTTGTTTGGGTCAGTGATTGTGGTTAGCTAAGTTTAATTATTAGACAGAAGATCATTTTTTTCTCCATCCCTCCTTTTGACGCTTTGGCTACATTTTTGTATTTCTAAAAAATAAAAATAATCTCGTTGGTGTTAGTCTTCAGAATAATTCTTACAGACGTCACGACGAGTCCCTAATCAAGACTTTATATTATAACCGCAGAAAGCGACTCATAAAAATGTCGACAAGTATTCGAAACGCAGTTGACTTATTACAATGGCGACAAGATTTTGAACTCATACGAGTTGCAACAGGAGTGATGAGATTCGAAACTCTTATGAGTTATAACTGGAGTTGTGAGGATATTTAAAAGACATACTGAGTAGACAAGTAGAAAAATATTTCTTACTTCGATGTACAGGTAACGTCGAGAATTTGAACCACATTGGTTTACATTTTTCTCTTTGTGTGTAGAAAAAATAGAGAAAAAGAGATTCTTCAAATATAAAGGAATTATTCGCTTCTGTGATAAAATTTAACAACAGTAACAACAGTAGTTTTGGAACTGCTGAGACAATAACAAAAGTTGATTGAAATAAAACGGAGGAAAACAGAAAATTTTCTAAATTCTTTTACTTTATATACTATATCTGAATTTACATACAATCCAGATGATTTTTGGTATTTTCGAAGATATGAATAAATGTTCATAGGAGAATTCAGCGACTGGATAAATGAGAGAAAAAGGAAATTTTGTTGAGAAGATTAGCACCGGTAGAAAATGAAAAATGCTGTAACTTCGTACTATCGAAAAAGCAGGAGAAATTTGTTTTAAAGAAACAATAAATATTCTGACAATTTTTTTAGCAAGAAAAGCTCGTTATTTAACACTCATTGGAAATGTATGAATCTAACGAAAAACAAAAAACAAAAAAAAAAAAACAAAGATTTTGTCACATATGCTGGAATGTGAAATATTCAGTCTAAACGAAGTGACTCCGGACATGTTGAAAGGGTTATATTTCCTTCAAGAATTGGTGGTGAAAAAAGATGTAGAAATATAGGCGAAAGTTCTAAATAAAAATGAGGAGAACAATAAACTTATACTGAAGGATATATATCGGACGAATGTCAGAATCGTAGGTCTGAGACTTGATGCTGAAAAAATTCAGGAAAAAAGAATTTTCAAACATTCAAGTAAAAAATAAAAACTGAGCAAAAAGGAGAATAAATCCATTTTTAAGATGTGCGAGGTTATATCGTTGAAAGACTGTTTCTTTAAGAATTCCAAATGCTATAAGTGTAAGAAAGTAGGACAGTCACACTACAAAACTAAACCAAGAAAAATTATCGCAGGAAAAAGTTTGTACACAGCATTGCGACGGAAAAATATTAAGAGAAAACAAAAGAAAATTTGTTGATGTGAAAATTAATAATGTGGATGAGAAAATGATACTAAATACTGATATGGATATCACAATAATCAGTGAAGCTATATGCAAAGAATTGGAAAGCTTATATTAAAAAAAGATATCCAAAATCAAGTTTATTATCTCTGGTGAGAAATTATATTTTATTGCCGAAATAGCTTCTAATACCTCATTCCGTAATATGTGTGCAAAGTTTAAGGCTTATGTGTTAAAAATAACACTTATTTGGTACTGACTGGATAGGAATATTTGAGCTTTCGCATTTGCAAAAACGTAAGTGGACAATCGACCAATTAAACAAATAAACAAATAAACAAACAAACAAACAAACAAACAAACAAACAAACAAACTTAGGGAACATTTAAAGGAAGTATTGAAAAAATGTTTTTCGGGTGTTCCATCAAATGAATTGGGGCGGTGTTCCAAATTCAAAGCAAAATTTTCAAATGAAAATGTTTCTACGTTAGTATTTAAACCGAAGCGGAGACTACTATTCACAGCATTGGAGCAGGTCAACGCAGTCTTAGACAAACCTGAAAAATAGATTTAATTGAAAAGATTAAACATTCAAAGTGAGCTGCACCAGCAATGTATATCAAGAAAAACATAATAAAATTCATGTTTGTGCGGATTTCTTGACAGGGTTAAGCAACTGTTTAGGACACCATAATTACTCATTACCAAGCCCAGAGAAAATTTTTGCGAAGTTAAACTTTATAAAAAAATTTTGAAGCTGAATCTATCTGAAGCGTACCTGCAGATACAGGTTGAATATGAATATAAATACACACAAAGGGTTGTATAAGTTCAACCGACTTCCTTTTGGTATAAAAGTGGCTCCATTTATGTTTCAACAAGCTATAGATATCATGCTCGCAAATTGTGATTTCGCAGTAGCTTATCCAGAGGATATAATAATTAGAAATATATTTAAGGAACAGCATATCGAGACACTGGCATTGAAAAAGTAGTAAAAGTCTACAGAATTTGTGCTCTGGCAGCAAAACTACCTTCCACAAAAACACAATCTTGGTCAAAGACAGTCACGCCGGGCCAAGGCTGCATATAGGTTTTGCTTATTTAATAAAAGAATTATATTATCTTGTGGTAGTGGATAGCTTTGTTAAGTGGCCTGAAATTTATAAGTGCAAAAATCCAACAGTGAATTTTTACACGAACAGTTTGTGAGATATGGTATTCCAGATACCATAGTCTCGGGGAACGGTACACAATTCACTGCTCACGCATTCGAAGATTTTTCTAAAATGTTCTCCATTGAACATATTAAAAACCCGCCGAATCTTCCTACGTTAAACAGTCAAGCTGAATGGTTTGTAGGTACTTTCAAGAGAGCTTTGAAAAAAGCAAGTCATTAAAAAGTGGATGAAGAAGCACTACAAATATTTTTGAGAGTTTACAGTATCACACCAAATCCCAATACACATCAGGCTTGTCGCCGGCAGAACAAATGTTCGCAAGAAAAATTAAATCGATGATCGACAAGTTGTTACGATGTCGAAAAAGAATAAGAACAATAACAAAAGTAGCACCAAACTTTTCAAGACTGGCGAAAAATTGTTTTTCAGACCGTACAAGATTGGAAAATAAATGTGGGAAGATGGCGTAATAATACCACGAATCCGAAAGCTGCTAAACATGGTAAAAGAGAAAGAAGGTGAAAACAAAAGACATTATAATCAGCTGAAGTAAAGGTTTACCGAAGAAATTCCCGAAACAACGGAAGAAACTATGAAAGTGCTGTATGATGTTTTTGATGTTCCAGCACCCCAAAAATTCGTTAAACATACAAGGACGATTTCAAGAAAAAGTAAACGAACAGAAAAACTGAATACGTGGGACAGAAAGAGGAGGAGGTGATACTAATGCGTAAAAAATATCTATTAATAAATTTTTAATAAAAAATATTAAAAATTTCATATTTGCTGTGGAGCAAATATTACACCCTCGTTGACTAAATGAACTAGTCTAGAGACTCAAATAATGAACTTCAAGTAATTTAAAAATACACCGTTTAAGTCAGTCTTCTTTGAGACTTCTACAAGACTGTTTCTGCCTTGATTTTATCTGACTGTTTAAGTTTACACATCTACTTGCACGTTTATTTTTCTTTTTTCAAAGTTTAAGTTAAGTCATTTGTTTACATTTATTTGTACATTGAATCTTTTGCTATTTTTATATTTTGTTCTTCCTTTTCAGTTTTCTTTCAACTTCTCCGGTAATTTTATTTTCATAATTTTCTGGTGTGAAGTCTTTATATTAGTTGCACTAGTGTTTCTGATTTAATTTTTTTGTTTAAGCTTTTATTTGCTTATACTTAAAACCCATGTCTTTAACGACTTTTTCAGTTTAATTTTTATTTCGCAAATTTCTTTTTTATTTTTCAGTTTATTCCAGTCATTTTGTTTTTCTGATAAGCAAACCTTTTTTACGACACATGCACAATTTGTATTTTTTCAGTCTGTCTTGTTTTTTATATTGTTGTTTTTAATTGCTTAATTTAAAAGACCCCCCCACGCCCATTTGCGTTGTTTTATTGTTCATGTCTTTTTATTTTCTTTTATTTTTCTCTTTAAATCTTTTTCTCTTCCTTTGCTGGTAAGCTTAGTTTTTCGTTTTCCATTTTAATTGTTTTTTGTTAAAACTGTACATTAACAATTTTTTATTTCTTTTCCCACACATTTTCTTTAATTTGTTTGTTAATTTTTTATTGTGTCTGTTTTCTTCTTCCAGATATTTATTTATATTTTTGGGCCTAAAAGAAAAAACAAAAGACAAATCAAAAAAAGGGGCACAATTGCTTTAGAAATTACCAACAAAAGTCGGCCCGTTTGAAAAATCATATCTGGTTAAAAAAAAAAGAAAAAAGAAAAAACAAACAAACAAAAAAAAAAACGCTGGATGAAAAAAATACAGGAGGATATTATTACAACTGAAGACAAGAAGAAAAATGAAAAAGTATTGTGGCCGCAAATGACTAGAATTCCGAAACCAAGAAAAATACAACAGCCGAAAATAAAACAACCAATAATGAAAAGCACAAGACAACGGAAGCAGAAAAGATAATGTAACGGCCAGGGAATTACCCTCTTCCTGGAAGTTCTCCCCGAAGTGTATAACCAACATAACAGAGTTTCTGGAGAGAGTTAAAAGTTACGAACATCTTATAAAAAAGGATTTTTTTGGTAGACCTCAAGGAATTAGAAGGCTGATAAAGAATTGTGTCAGTCTTTTTGATAGACAAGTGTTCAAGCAAAATTTGTCGAATCCAATAAAGACATCGTGATGAAATCTTTGACGTCTGTGAGGGTTAAAACATAAAATGTAATCAAGGGGAAAAGATACTTCATGTGGGACATACTGTTACCTACGCCTGCAGACTGTGATGAAGCTTATAACCAAAAACCTCATAATGTTTTCGGAATATGAGGACAGGCGAAGGATCTCAAATTAGTATACGAGGTTCCTTCTCAACTTTTAGGAAATCACTTGGTCAATTATATGGCAAAATTCGGGCAAATGCTCAGTGCTTCTTCTGATGACCTCAGCGAGAGATGGAGTTTTGAAATTATGTTGGATCAAAAAACCTTCATCTCCATTTATAATTTATTGGATGTACAGGGCCAGTAAATGACGGTCATTGTGAGCGGCCGTCAACTAATCTGTCGGAAGTGAAGAGAGACTTGTCACCTCTCCTCTTCCTATTCAGTAAAGAAGGTCTCTGTATATATATTCCCCGCTAACCCAAATACCCCTCTGGTCGAGTCTGTTGTTTCTGTCTCGCCTATGATGGGGATGCCAACGATTGGGACCAGTGTGGTAAAACTCCGGTTGGTTCCAATGCTCGGTCCCCAACGTTCAGCAGGGACATTGGTAGACTGTCTCTTGACGGGGTTATCAAAAGTGAGCTCTCAGGTTGTCCAAGTTTCCACTTTATAGTTTACTCTGATCATAGTCTCGTTCAGATTCATGTAAACTTAGATAAACCTAACGTTGGGATGGTTGGTGATGTAATGAATAGGTAATGAATATGTATACATCTTGGTTCCCCCTCACTGGAATAGGATTGACTGGTGTCAGACATAAATAGAGACAAAGGCAAGGATGTTCAGAGAGCTCTTCCACTAGAGAGTAAGTGAGAGAGATCTAGATATCTTCCACCAGAGATCTATTGACTATGCCTACGTCTCAGGATACTGCATACAACGATTATGTCTACTTACTAGATTGACCTACCCGGTTACATTTGCCTAAACTACTCAAATACCTCGTATTGGTATATATATCTCTTTCCGGCGACGAAGAATCCGAACGAGTTCACAAGAAAAAAAATACTGACGAAGAACGTTAGAAAAACTGGTAACACTTACAGAAAGTAAGTTTTTCCTCAATTTTTGGTTTGTTGAACACTTCTTACGAGGAACGTTTGAAAAGGAAAAACTTTGGCAACGCTTACAAGAAGAAAGTGCCCCTCTGTTGTTGAACTTGGAAAACATTTTTTTATCCATAAATTGAATAAGTTGGCAAAATGTAATAACTTGTTGAATTAATTAAAGTGCTACAAGGCACGTTACAGCAACGACAAGAACAGCAGCAACTTATTCAACAACAATTACAATTCCAATAACAACAATTTATGCAGCAACAGGAAATGTTTGAAAAATTATTCGAACAGCAGGCAAAGAATAATGAATTACTTTTGAAAGATGCATTATCAAGAACAAAAGGACCTGGTGCTGATTTTTTTCCGCGGAAGGAATTACAAATTCAATTTAAGTACAACCCCGACAGTGGTTCAACGTTTCCAGCTTATTTTCGTAGATTCGAAACAATTATTACGAAACAATTCAAACAATGGTCGGACGAGAAAAATTTTGCTATTGCTGCAGAAGTTGGGAACTGAAGAGAATATGAAATATACAAATTTAATCCTCCCAAAGAAACCAGAAGAATCACGTTCAGCGAAACGGTAGAAATTTTATGGGAAATTTTCGATAAAAGAGACAGTATATTTCACACACGATATAAGTGTCTGAATATCGTAAAAGGAGAGGATGATGATTTTGTTACCTATGCAGGTATAGTTAATACACTGTGCGAGGCATTTAAATTAAACGAATTGTCAAGCGACATGTTCAAGTGTCTAATTTTTGTTCAAGGGCTAACGACACCGAAGGACAACGATATTAGGTCACGAATCCTCACTATCATGGAACAAGATCTGGAGATTACGCTACAAAAAGTAACGGAAGAATGTCAGCGACTCATAAATATAAAGAAAGACAATACTCGGATTAAGGAGAAGAGCATTTTGCGAGTAAAAAAAAACTGTAAGACGACAGCAGTGTAGACAAAATAACAAAAAATGAAAATGATATACAGTTAATGTGAAGGACAGCATATAAAGAAAGATTGTTATTTTAAGGATAAAAAATGTTTTAATTGTGGGCGTGTAGGCCATAGAAGTTCTCATTGTCGGGCAAAACAGAGAAAAGGAAAAGAAAAGTCGCGAACAAAGATGAATGTAGTTTGCTCGAAAAACGAAATTGAGGAGGGTAAAAGAAAAAACCTCAATGTAAAAATAAATGGTCAGACCGCAAAATTATTACTCGATTCTGAAAGTGACATCTCGATAATAAACGAGAAAACATGGAGAAAAATTGGTTACCCACGGTTGATTAACACAGACAAAATTACTAAGGGAGTGTCAGACTGAAATTTAAAGGTGAATTAAAGTGCAACATTTCGTTCATGGGAAAAATTCACAAATCAAAAGTATATGTGCTCCCTGGTTCAGAAAACCTCTTTGGTTTAAACTGGATCGTATTATTTAACTTATGGGAATTAGCGGTAAATTCTTTCTGTAACAAATTTAACGTCATAGGACGAAGAAAACAGAAAGATTTATTACAGATTTGAAAAAAGAATTCCCGCGCGTCTTTTCAGAAGGATTAGGTATGTGTACAAAAACAGAATTCAACTTCGAAATGAAAGAAAATGTCAAATCAATTCTTAAACGAAGAGAAAAGTACCATTTTCAGCACTAGATACGATAAATGACGAATTAGAAAGGTTGGAGAAAAGTGGCGTAATTTCGAAAGTTTATTATTCGGATTGGGCGTCTCTAACCGTATATATAAAAAAGAAAAACGAAAAATCAGAGTGTGTGCAGATGTTTCGACAGGTTTAAATGACTGTTTGAAAAACCATTCGTATCCTCTACCGTCTCCTGAGGATATATTCACGAAATTAAACGGAGGTAGAGTGTTTTCAGAGTTGGACTTGTCGGAGGCTTATCTTCAGGTTAAAGTCAGTGAAGAATATTCAAAATACCTGACAATAAACACGCATAAATCCGTTTGGATTGAACGTAGCGCCAAGCCTATTCCAGCAAATAACGGATACAATGTTGGCAATCGCATACCTAGATGACATTTTGATAAAAAGTGAAAACGAGGCTCAACACACAACGCATATTAGAACAGTATTTCAGAGAATTGAGGAATACGGATTCAAGCTGAGTGCTGAAAAATATGAGTTCTTCATAAAGAAGTTGAATATTTGGGACAGATCATTGACAGTAAAGGAAGAAAACCAGATCCAGAAAGAGCTGAGGCTGTAAAAAATATGCTTGCTCCTGATAATGAGACTAAACTCCAGGCGTTCTTGGGATTAGTAAGCTACTATAGCGTTTATATTCCGAAAATGTATATGAGAGCTCCTTTAAATGAGTTGTTGAAAAGAGGCGTAAAGAGGATATGATCGAAAGAAGGCGAGCAGGCTTTTAAAAAAATAAAAAGCTGTCTCTTAACAGACCTGTCGTTAGTGCATTTCGGCCCGAAGAAGAAAATTATTGTCGCAGCAGTTGACAGTAATGAGGGACTAGGTGCGGTATTGCTTCATGAATTCGAGGACGGATCTAAGAAGCCAATAGCACATGCCTCGAGAACGTTATTGTCCGCTGAACGAAGTTACAACCAAATTGAAAAGTTTAGCAATAATTTACGCTGTGAAAAAAATTCACAGGATTCTATACGGAAGAGAGTTTATTCTGCAAACAGATCATAAACCGCAGTTAACAATATTTAAAAAAGGTATACTAACTCACACGGTAAATCGACTACAGTGTTAAGGTGTAATTCTGTTGAATTATAATTTCAAAATAGAATATGCGCCTTCAAAGAAGCTAGGTCACGCCGAGTTAATGTTTGCGAGGAAAATACGCTCGAAGAAAACTGCGAAAAAAGAAAACCAGATGACTAAAGTGTATAAGCCAGGTGAAAAAGTTTTTTCAAGAACTTTAGGGCTGGAAAATGTTTTGGGAACAAGGAATTACAACCAAAAGAATTGGACGGGTCATATATAACATAAAAGGAGAAAAAATTCGGTGTAAAAGACATTGGAATCAATTGAGACCCAGACACTACAGGCGTCACGGAAAACACCAGAGAAATTCCAATGAAAGTCCTGTATGACACATTTGAAATTCCCGTTCCCAAAAGTCAACATTTGCCTACGGAGGTATTCCCGAATTTAAGGCCAGAGGTATCAGTATGTCAAACGCCACCACGGTAGGAAGGTTTGAGGCGAAAAAGACTTAGAAACAAAGTCGATCGTTTATCTCCAGACCCTAAAAAAAAGGAAATATTGAAGCTAAATTTCACGGGAAAATTTAGCTCAGTGGGAGGTGATGTAATGAATAGGTAATGAATATGTATACACCTTGGTCCTCTCTCACTGGAATGTGATTGGCTGGCGTCAGCCATAAATACCGACAAAGGCTAGGACGTCCAGAGAGCTCTTCCACTAGAGAGTGAGTGAGAGAGATCGAGAGATCTTCCACCAGAGATCTATTGACTACGCCTACATCCCAGGATACTTCATACAAGGAGTACGTCTACTTACTAGATTTTAATACCTGTTTACATTTGCCTAAAATACTCAACCAACTCGTATTGATATATATATTCCTTTCCGAGACATATCAGTTGGTTACTGGAAACTGAACGTATCATTATTTGGTGATATTTCCTCTACACGCTGAACTGCACGCAGAGGAAGTGAAAAATGCATCCAATAGGTCTATCACGTGTCACAAACGCGGGTATATGTGAGGCTGATTTCAGAATTTATTCATCAGTGAGCCTGATTTACGCCCTGCTCAGTTTGATGAATATTTGGGCCCCGTTACAGAGTTTGAGATCCAGAAAGCGCTGAAGATTTTTGGCCGAGACGAAACTCCTGGATTAGATAGTTTTCCTTACGAATTGTACTTGAGACAGTTGCCCATTCTTGTTCACTTGCTGGAACTGATTTACAACAACCTGATTAAGCCGGGGTCTATACCTCAACGGTTCACCAGGGGTGTTATCAAATTACTACGCAAAAACAAGAACGGTGTGAATGGGATAGGCTTTCGGCCTTTGACGATGTTAAATACAGAGTTAAAGATTTTAACTAAGATCTTAGCCAGCTGTTTGCAGGCTGTTTTGTCCAGTCTGATTAGCTGTGAGTAGACTTGTGCTGTGGAGAGTAAGACTATTCAGGACAACCTTCATTTGGTACGCTTGATCGACGAGCAAGTCGACAGTAAAGCTGCGCTGATCAATTTAGATCAGTCCAAGGAATTCAATAAGATTGACCATCGTTTTCTGGAAGCCGTTTTTGGGCCATAGTTTTGGACCTGGACCTGTCTTCTGTAAGCGTCTCCTAGTGCATTGGTGGAGGTGAATGGTGTTTTCGAATTATCTCGCACTATTGTTCGCTTTCGCCTTTGCTTTAAGTTCTTGCATTGAAGCCTTTCCTTTAGAAGTTAAAAGTGAATCCAGTCTTATGCGGAATCTCTGTAACTGGTGCTCCCCTCTCGTTCAGCTACTTCTCCTATGCTGATGACGTTTCTGTTCTTGTGTCGAGGAGAGCCGAGTTTCACGAAGTCGGTAAAGAGATCAGATGACACGAGAGGGTGATAGGGACCAAGATCAACAGGAAGTTTCTCTTTCCGTGCATTTCCTCTGGACAGACGGGCCGATCAAGATACTTAGCGTCTGGCTCAGTCCCGATTTTTTCTAGAAATAAGTTGGTCGGAGGTGAGGAAGAAGTTCGAGGGCGCAGTCTGTCTCTGATCACAGAGGAATCTTTGATTAAAGAAGGTGGCAGTATGTGTTTCGCTCATCTACCCAATTCTCCTTTACAGACTCCCCATGCTTCTACCTCCGTATGCCATACTAATGCGATTTGTCAAGGTCTTGTTCTCCTTGTGGATAGACAAGTCTCCCAAAGTATGTCAGAAGATCTGTTATCGTAACTCTTCTGCAGGCAGTCTGAGTATACCTAGCATTGAGATTTGTCAATATACGTTTAGCATCGCGTTCCAATTAAAATCGAATGTCAGCAATCAGATAGTGAGGGTGAATTCTGGTAGGAAGACGCCTGTAAGAACTTCCCATGCGAGGAGGAGGCCTGCTGTTTATCTCGAGCCACGTACTCGTTCTTTAGTGAATGTCGCTTAGCTTTTAACTTCCTCTTACTAGTGACGGGTAGCCTCTCCGACGCCAAGGCGTTGCCTTGTAAAGCATGTTATCAGATATTAGCGAGGGGGTCCGTTCAAGATGATTGACAAGCTCGGTTTAACAAAGCAGGAGGCTCGCTTCAAGTGACATTTGTCGCTTAGACTGAAATGCCTCACTAATGATTAGATATCACTTACCTGGCTGGTAATGCGAGGGGCCCTCTGGGTCGGCAAAAAATTTTTTTCAGCAAGCTTGGGAAATTCGCCCAACTGCGTCCAATGCGATGAGTCGGTGGAGACTCTGACTCACGCTTTCTTCCACTGCAAGATTGTAGTCCCGTTGTGCAAGTTTATTGAAGACATCATGGTACGTATGCTGCATGGAAAGTTCTTTGTCCTTGCTTAAATTGGTGAATGCTGCCATGATCCTTGCTTTCAGTTCAACTTTGGTGTTACAAAAAGTTTCGACTGGGCCACACACATAAATATCAAATGTATTGCACTCTGGAGAATTAGGTTGCTAGATGTAAGGGTGAGGTTGTCGCAGAAATTGTGTGACACCCATGATTGGGTTCCCCGGTTTATGTAGCATGGTATAGAGTCCTGTTGCCAGATATACGGTCTTCCAGCACCCACCCTCTTGACCCAGAGTAGCACTACCTCTTCAAGGCATTTGATGTAGGCCTCCATGTTGAGTCTGAGGCACTCACCAACAAATTCAGGAATCCCTTTTTTTCTCAGAACGATCAGAATGAGTTTTATGAGCTGCCGTTTCTTCTTAATCCCCATTACACTTGTCCAACTTTTTCCAAATGCTCTCGACTGTCCTTGTATTGACATCCAAACACTCAGAAAAATTCGTATTGAAGCTTCCGGTGCAAATGCTAAGCAGTACAGTATGATATTTCCAAATTTCTGGTGGAGGGAATTGCGTCATGGTGATCTTTTTCTCAGAGACGGTTCCCAACTGATCCTACTATAATTTGCAGTCGACAAAGTCAAAAACAAAAAACGTGTATGCACGAAATAAAAAAAATAAATGACGATAATTTATCCATCGCATTTTGTCAATAAATAAAACAATACTGAATAGATGAAACTTTTTATTTGTCTAAAACGTTTACTTGTATTTGATTTCTTTGACTACGTTTTGGGATTGAGTGGTTCCTTTTGACTGGGACCTTTTACAAGTTTCCGCGGTGGAAATTGTCGGCTCAGACCGTTACTACCTAAACCTCTCGGAAATTGGTAGGAGGCTGATAGGACGATAATTGGTTGTTAGATCACTGTGTCGGTCAGGAAGTTTTTTCCGCCTGAATCCATTTTGCACATATACAAATAAACCATCCGACCGTGCATAGAATATTGTTGTCATATCTTGTCAGGCGCCCCTGCTGTTCATCTCAGTGTTCTCGACAAGCTGCACAGGAGAATCTGTAATGTGATTGATCCTGAACTGGCTGCTCGACTCCAGCCACTTTCTCACCGACGGGATGTGGCTTTCCTCTGTCTCTTCTACAAATATTTTCATGGCTTCTGCTCTGACGAACTTGGGTCACTGGTACCCCCTCCACAAGAATTTATTCGGGCAACCAGACTGGCATCAAGTTCTCACGCTTGTACAGTTAGATCAACTAAATGCAGACGACAATTCTATTCCAGCAGCTTTTTACTCGCGCTTCCCGCCTGTGGAACTCTCTTCCATATACTTGCTTTTCTGGCGGCTATAACCTCCAGTAATTTATATGCAAAGTCAATTCCCATCTCTTATCCACTCAAGCCCTTTCTACATCAACCCGTGTATCTTGCTTTTTTCCTTTCTCTCTACCTTCGCAACTGTCGCCACTCCTATGTTCACACCTTTCTCTTGCCCTTTCTCTTTTACCCCCTGTAGCTGGTTCGTCTTTGTCTTCACTCTCCTCCAGCCTAATGATTCAACTCTCTTATGTAACCCATCAGTAGCATTAACGCCTTGCTTGGGGTGAAATGATAAAAAAAACTCGGAATTCACACAACGTCGATGGTGACTGGATTCGAAATAAATTGTTATACACCGCATGCATTTACTTCAATTAGACATTTTATCGGATGTTATAACATATTAATTCTTTCAGAGGCATGGACAGCACTATTTCCAACTGTATTGCTACAGGAATGCTGATTTTCCTTCTTACTTGGAACTAACGCTATATGGGACCCAGGTGATAGTTGTGGGTAGTAAACTCCGCAGAAATGCTATATATATATAGTTCAAGAGCGCAAGAGAGAAGAGAGAACATAAGCAGAGAGAAAAACAATAAAGAGAAAGGACATATAGGAAAGAATATTAATAAATAAAAAAAGTTTTGAATTTAAAAATGTACATTTTTTTTTTTGACAGTATTTGTTTATTTTTATGATTATATTTCAGACCGCCCTCGGTCCTTCATCAGAAACGAGTGATTTTTAAATTTGAATTAGAAACGTATTTCACGATAGCGTCCGAATATTTTTTTTGTGTTTACATCACGTGGTGTGTTTGTTCACAACATGCGGCACGTCCGTAGAGAAAGTCTGTTTGTTTTAGATAAAAATTTCTTGGAATATCTGAAAAACAATTTTTAGCTATTGAAATATTTGTAAAGATTCAACACACCTAAGTCCCTATTTAACCCTAGCTTGTGTGTATTTAATTTTAAAATCCAGTATTTTTCTTTCTTTCTGCGTGTGTATGTAGAACTAAAATTGGAGTCTATTAGTAAACATTTGCAATTTTCAAAAGTATGATCAGGTTGATTAAAATGGGCTGCAATTGGGGAGTATACATTTTATTGTCGTATATTTAGTTTGTGATTATTGAAGCGATATCTGAAGCTATTACCGGATTCGCCGATATATCCACTGTTGGGGCAAATTGAGCAGAAGAGAAAGTATATGATGTTTTTGCTAGCACAAGTAAGGTTTGGTGGATGTAATTTTATTTTGGTGTTGGGTACAGAGAATGTTTTGTCTGTTATTAAATGTTTACAAATTAAACAGCGAGGCTTCCCACATTTTAAATTCCCTGATAGGTTTGTATTATTTAAATATTTGTTAGAAGTGAGGATAGTTGATAGGTTGGGTGTTTGTTTCTTTGCATTTATGGGTGGTTTATCGAAAATGTCTTTGATGTTTTTGTTTGATTGGAGGTTCCTGTAATCATTTTTTAAATTTTTGATAAGTGTGTAGGAATATTGATTATGTTTAAAAACCATGGGAATTCGGTTGTTATCTTTTCGTTTTTTGTATGTGAGAAGTGTGCTACGATCTATGTGGATGGTTTTATGTAGTGCTTCCTTTATTATTTTTATTGGATATTTACATTTTAGAAACTGTTTTGTTAGGTTGTTAATGTTGTTTAGAAAATCTGGATGGTCTGAGGATATGAGTTTTATTCTAATAAATGAGCTGTATACGATAGATTTTTAATTTGAGGGGATGACAGCTGTTAAAGTGTAGGAATTTATGTTAGTTTGTGGGTTTGTTGTATAGACTGGTGGAAAGTGTATGTTTATTTAATTTTACCATGACGTCTAAGAAAGGGACGGATGTGTATGAGTGTTCCATGGTAAATTTGATTGTATTGTGGAAGTTGTTGCAGAAAGTAAAGAAGTTTTTTAATTTTTCTAATCCATGAGTCCATATTAAGAAAATATCATCAATGTATCTAAAATAATGTGATGGTTTGTATTGTGAACTGTCTAGTATCTTTTTTTCTAAAATATGCATAAAGATATTGGCATAACTAGGTGCCATTTTCGTGCCCATTGCTGTGCCACTAATCTGTAAATAGTGTTTGTTGTTGAATTTAAAATTATTGTGTGTTAAGATGAAATTTATTAATTGGCATAAATCTGTGATTTGGTTGTTAGGTAGTTTGCTTTTAAGGAACTCATGGCAAGCTGATACTTCTTCAACATGTGGAATGTTCGTGTACAGAGACGTAACATCCATCGTTACTATGATATTATCACCTAGGACTAAATTAATGCTTTGTAATTTGTTGAGAAAGTCAGTAGTGTCTCTAATATAACTAGGTATGTCAGGTAATAAAGGTTTTAGGATATTGTCTATGTATCCAGATATAAGTTCTGTGAGGGTACCAATGCCTGATATTATGGGTCTGCCAGGTGGTGTGATTTTAAGTTCTTTTGAAATTTTATCGATTTCTTCATTATTTGCTTGTTTAGTATGATGTGGGTTGGATCATCACTATGTTATATATATATATATATATATATATATATATATATATAATGTGTAGAATAAATATGTCGACCTTTGCAAATGCATAAACGTCTGTGTCGTCCATGATTAATTTAAACGTCCACGCGACCATCTAATCTATTGAGCAGAAATGTTGTAAAACACGCGCCTCTCGCTATTAGCTTTAATTTGGGTAGATATGAAACGTTGACAATTTTTTAATGTAGGGAGTGGATTACCACATTTCTATCTATCTATCTATCTATCTATCTATCTATCTATCTATCTATCTATCTATCTATCTATCTATCTATCTCCTAAAGTAATTATATATATATATATTACTTCAGTGTATAAAAACAAGTTATCACACTGGCATAAAATGTTTTATTAAGGCTTTTTTAGCATCTTATTAAATAACAAACTCCTATATTTTAGCCCTTCTGTACGCTCACCCACCCTTACACACACACAGCCTGAATATATATATATATATATGTATATATATATATATATATATAATAAATTAAGAATAATTCAAGGGATTTATCTGGTTAGCTGACACAAGATATTTGCATCGAAACATTCATCACAGCCAATTATTATAAAATTATAAAATCTCATATTTATACACTTTTTGAGCGAATGAATATTAATAGCTGTAGGGATAAAATAAATAAATATAATTAAACAGATAATAACAAAGAAAGCAAAATCTCACCATTTTTCACAAATATACATATATTCAAACAGGAATCGGATCTGCGTCCCACTTTTTGATCCGGCGTGATTCACTACTCGGCTACGGAGAGAGTCACTGTTTAGTTAAGCTCTATTTTTCTTTTTAAGGATAGTACACTCATTCATATATTTTTCTCGAAAAGTCCACATCTGCTAAGTTTTATATCTGATAATTAAACAAAACAATTTCTAAAGAAGCAATGGGTTTTTTAAAAATCTCGCATCTTTACTACTTCAAACGTTATTATAGCAACTTTCTTCATGAGAAAGTGTGTATTTCCGGAGAATACATTTTTGTTATTGAGTTTTTTCGAATGCGAAGCTTGAAGCTTGATAGATGTAAAAATGTAAAATAAAAATGAGGCTTCTGTTTCAAATGTGAGTAGCGACTATAATAATATGTACATTCCTTTCATCTTTAAAGTATTTTATTTTTCTATTATGAGTGTTTGCTCTTTTGATTTTATACATCATATCGATGTAGAAGTCATTTGTTTTATTATTTCTTTAATACACATACTTGCCATATCTATGATGCTCATGCAATCTCTTCTAACTTTTCGTTGAACTCTTTTTTCCGGCTTGCAGTTTATTTCTTTTGTGTGTTTAATGTTTTATATTCTCTACCATACCTTGGTATTGTTTGCATCCTATACTTTTTTCTTGTCTCGATTTCCTTGGGATGAATTTGTTCTCCGATGTCACTAGAGTCTTCCAATTCCGTTCAAGTTATTAAATATTTTATTTGCTTTTAACTCTGTCAACATACATTTGTTTGCAAGTTGAGTTGTATTGTATTTTCGGCGTTATTTTGGTTTTCTTCAATTTTCGCAATTTTAGTTTGAGTTTGTACATAATTGAAATGTGGTCGCTCCTACAATCAGCACTTGGATATGTTTTACACTGCATGACTGCATTCTTGAATCATTTATTGAACGTTATATGTTGGGCAACATGTGCAACAGATATCACCTGACTATCATCAGCTGTTAGCATAAACGACGTAAAAGTACCAAAAGGAAGCCCGGTAAGGAAAAACATGAGCGACAGGTGTCACCTAATCGCCCCAAACAAAAAATGAATGCTCCACTGTGACTAGAGTTGGGAAATATAAATCAGCAAATGAGGAGGTAAAATGTCAATATTTTAGAAGTATGTGAACTGAGGTGACCAAACAATAGAGATTTTGTCATGGATAAAATCAGGATTATATATGGAGGCAGAGAGAAATATGAAATAGGAGTAGAATTGATATGAGACCAAGACAGAAAGAAATACGTTTTAGGATACTGTTAATGATTGGAAAGAATTATTGTCGTTAAACTGAAAGGAAAACCTTTCAACATCTCCATCATAGCTGTGTATGCACCGACAGTACAAAGTAGATGAAATTGAAAAGTTCTTCTCTACGCTAGACAACGCCGAAGTTCAATGCAAGAAATTATAAGTACCTCCCAGTGATATGTAAACATATAAAAATTAAAGAGTCCTAAGGCAGCACCCAAATTGCAATACGATTGATTCTTGACCGACCCGAATCTGAAGAAGGCATATGGACAGTGTGAAAAGCAAATACAGGAAAAAAATGAAGATGGAAACTTAGAATGGGATACATTAAGTTAATCTTTAGTGACATCAGTAGATCAATAGATGAAAAAATGAATGAATTATACATGAAATTCTCGTTATTATAAAAAGGAGACAAAAACAATGCCAAGACACGAAACAGAAAATCGGACACTAGCCAAAGAAATAAGAAACAAATGCAGGAAAGCTCAAGTGGAATGGCTCAACGTAGAATGTTCAAAAATAGAAAGAATGAGTATCACAGATAAAGCGGATATGCGTAAAAAAAAGTAAGAGAACTAACGGAAAAAAACATGTGCATTAACAGAATGCATAAAATCCAAGGACGGAACGCTATAATTAAAAAAAAACACACTTCGAAAATAGAACGAAGATATTGGAGAACTCTTCTACGACAAAAGAGAACCACCAGTAATACACAGGCATATATCAACGGACCGGCAATACTAAAATCTGAAGTGGAATTTGCATTGACCAAATTGAACAAAGTGGCAAATTGAACAAAGTGGCAGGGCCGGACGGAATTGTGTTAGAAATACTGGCAGCCTCAGATTATTTTCACATCGATAATATTACAAAAATGAATGAAATCTACAACAGTGATGATATACCGGATGACCTAAGTAGATTTATTTTCATGCAAACGAATGTGAACTTCATCAAACAATCAGCCTAAGGACCATGTAACAAAGCATAATAGACTTTGCAGCAGAATCAGACCGGAAATGGGGCAAGAACAATGCCGATTCGTCAAAGACACTGGGATAAGGAACACGATATTTATGCGTCTGTTATCTGAAAGAGTAATACAAATATAGAATGACGTGTACCTATATTTTATAGATTACTCAAAGGCATTCGATAACATATGCTAATGATCTGTTAGAACTACTCGACAACATTGGCATATTTGGGAATAGTCCAGAACCTATGCTGGAAGCAAATCGCCTGCACACGGATAGAAAATGAGCACAACAGATATACCAAAAGAGAAAGGTGTGTAAGAACCGCATCACTATATAGGTTGAATATGTCACCGGACATATTCAACCTACATAGTGATGCGGTTCTGAGAGAACTAAAACTCCTACCAGGATTCATTATTGGCGGTCACAATCTTAATAACATAATAAGATTTGCATATGGCACATTATTGATCACTGAAACGGAAAGAAAACTACAAATGTCCCGACAGAAGGTAGGGAAGGAAAGCAGAAGAAAGGAGTAAATATAAACCACAAGAAGACAGAATGTATGGTTGTTAGCAAAGGGCATGAACCCAAAGTGCAGATACCAAAATCAAACAAGTACAAAAATTTACATATTTAGGAAGTGTTATAACAGAGGACAGAAAGTGCGACACTGAGATCCGAAGAGTACAAGAGTACTGAACTATTACATGATATCTGTTCTCCTATATGGTAGTAAATTTAGGACAATCTCCTCAAAGATGAAAAACAAACTTGAAACAACACAACTGTGGTTCTACAGAAGGTTATGCCGAGAACACCATGGACTGAAAGTGTGAGCAACGGTGAGGTTTTAGAGAAAGTGGAAACAAAAAGAAACTTATACATAACACCAGGAAGAGCCATTTGGTTCCGGAGAAAGTAATGAGGAATGATATCTTGGAAAATCTGATACTCACAGGACAGATTCAGGGCAAGACGACTGAAGAAAACAACACACAACACACTTAACAAACTTGAGTAAATGGATGGCGGAACTAATTTTAGAAGACAACAAAAAGACAACATTTATCAAGAGCTAGAAAGGACAGAAAATTGTGTAGTGTCACGATTAAATACGTCCTGAACGTACACAACACATAAAGAAGTCAGGACTTGCCAAATATTTTACTGTCTTCTTCCTTTCCTACTTAAGTATTTATGTCTCCCATGATTATGGTCATTTCCTGCGGTTTGCATTGGGTCTGTCCAGTGTGCTATAAAAGTTATCAATTTCATCTATGCTTTGTGCCGTTGGCGCGTAGACTACTATAAATGGATATATTAAACAAACTAATAAGTCATGAAAGCAGCCGAACTGCCATTTAAGTAAACATTACAAAGAGAAAAGAGTAATTTGGGTAAAGAAGTGCATAAAAATCAATCTTGGTTAAAAGAGTGTATTCATGGAAAGCAATGCTCCTTTTATGCTTAAAGCGGGCTAAGGTTCATCTTGCCAACAAAGATTTCAATGACACCAATTTAATAAAATTGATTCCAGCCGCTTCAGATATTAATCCAATTCAAAACGTAGTCCATCATTAAAAAGTGCATTTGAAAAAGGAAAGTAATATTGCAGTAAAGAAGATCTCTGGGAGCAATACACTGCTGCAAGTAATGTTAAATAAGAAAATATAGAAAGTTTTAAAAATCAGTGAATTAAAGAGTGATAAGGTCGCAGGATGTCAAGGAGCAAGTATTAACATGTAAAATAATAAAATAGTAATTTATTCAGGTCTATATCTTGTTCCTGGGAATGATCAGATAATAGTCAAAATTGCTTGAACTAACAACCAAAGCGATAAATACTTTCTGTATAATCTTGAAAGAGAAGATTGCACAAAAACAAGAACGATCACAAAAAGTTTACAAATTATTCCTTGTGCCGACGTATTTGTTAGTAAATGTATCAATGAAAAATTGATGCTCAAATATATATGCGTGTGTATGCGTGCGTGTACTTCTGTCGTGCGCGATAGTTATCAAGTTAATCCTGCAGACTATTCATGATACGATGACTTCAGTATTATGTACTCCACAATTCTGGCCATGTGCCAGACTATAATAAATGTTTCTGTAAATGTCTATATGGAGGGGGAAGTGTAATGTGAATGTGTTAACCACTCAACCATACGAACACCCAAACTAATTCTGGCGCCAGCAAATTTCGCCCGCCCTCCATTAAATTAATGTAGCCTTTCATAGTGTAAATCACTTAAGCAAGGATAACAGAAGTCACGAAAAGAAGAGATGTGTATATTTAAAACTCTGTGGATATGTGTGTGAGTATGGATGTTTGTGTATGTTGACTTTTTAAAAAATAATACTAACAAGGAATTTTCTTGTGATGTTGGAAATGAAGAATTGGTTCAAAGAAATCGCTTCAACTGCAACAATCATGGCGCCGAGAGAAAATAATTTATGAAGTAAAAGCGAAATTATTTTAGTTTTTATTCTTGTTTGTCATGAAAAAATGATAAAAGAGGCGGCAAAAAGTTTTCTAATCTGGGGTTACGCTACATCTACACGTTTTCTTTTCATCTTCTTTACTGATTCTCTCTTTACTAATTTTTCATTCTTACTGTTTTTGTTATTCTCCTCTTCACACTTACCTTCTACACACATGTAGATACTCATTGGTATAGACAGACGTTAGATATTAAGCAATACAGCCATCACACTATTTAAGTCTATTTCTCTCGTTATCTATCTATCTATCTATCTATCTATCTATCTATCTATCTATCTATCTATCTATATAAACATATATTGTTAAATATAACAGACAATGAATGTCTATTATGTTTAATCATAAGCCGTTCTAAACATCGTATTTTGGATTTAATTTCAGGTGTCAATAAAAAACAAAAATTTCTAAATTTTGATATTTTTTATTACGCTGGTTTTAAGCTTTCGACTCACATAAGCCGTCTTCAAAGTGGTCAAAAATAACATTATCTTATGTTGGCATAAAACATAAAACGCGACGATAACAATCACCAAATAGCACACGCAGGCCGTAAGCTTAGAACCAGCGTAATAAAAAATATCTGAATGTTGGACAATTTTAATCTTTATTTTCACCTGAAGTTAAAGCCAAAATACGATGTTTAGAACGGCTCATGATTAAATATGATAGACATTCATTGTCTGTTATATTTAACAATATATGTCTAGATAATTATCTACTGTCTCGATACACTAAGTATATATATATACATATATATATATATATATATATATATATATATATATATATATATATGTGTGTGTGTGTGTGTGTGTGTGTGTGTGTGTGTGTGTGTGACTACTCTACGGCTCTCACAACCTGATTGAGCACTCTGGAAGAATGGTAAACATTGAAAAAAATAGTAGCTACTCTAACATATACGCATCGTTCATTCTGAAATGAGTTAAAACACTCTCAGTTACTAGCGTATGTTTCCATTGTATCACACACTAAAAGTTTACATTCTTTTGCCGAGCGATACAGCGAAACAAATCTGTCTGTGGATGACTATGACTATATATATATATATATATATATATATATATATATATATATATATATATATCCCAGTCTGTTCATATATATCTATCTGTTTTGCGTATATATGATTACATAAACATTCCTCATTCGGTTTATACATATTAAAAAATATAGCTTTGACTTAATTCATGCTTGTTTGAAGCATGAACACACACACACACACACATTAATATATTGTCTTTAAATTTTGTTATATATATGGTGGAAGAGTGGCCAATAACAGAAATAGACCGTTTAAATGCCAATAACATGATCTGAAAATCGCTCGATGCATGAGACCCACAGTTACCATGTATTGTTGATTCCTGTGTTCACGTTCCCTCTCTCACAACCCACTTTTACTCTTTCTCTACACCTCTCTCGCTTTCTGTATACTGTATTTCGATACCTAAATTTAAATTGAAATTTTAAAAATAAATAATTTTTCTTGAATCTTTAGTTGAAAGCCAAAAAATTAAATTTACTATTTCCAGTAAGCAAAATACCTTGGTGTATTTCAAACCAAAATTATATTGACCGGAATCTAAAATGTTTTTGATTAAAAAGAAATTTCAATTTTCCGACCATTTTTCATCGATCGACACATTTTGTAAATAGAAGACAATTCTCGATTTTTAAAAATCTTTCAAAAATAAAATACACCTCGCTGACACATTATTTTATTCAAATTACCGAATTTAAACTTTTCTTAATATGGTTTGAAACAAGAATTACTTGCTTATTGCCTGAAATGTACTATAAAATCGTTTTTTAATTACGATATTCTTGTTATCGGAATTATCATCGCCTTATCAGAGGCAATAATTCACATGATGGACAGTAGCCGTCAAAAAATGCTAAGTATGGAAATCGATTTTGACATAATCTTATTCGTTTTTTTTTTATTTTTCACTATATGTTAAAATTAAAAATTTAAAACAATATTTTCAGCAATTATCCAATATTTTATAGAATGTTTGTTAGTCTTACTTTATAGCCTTATGTTTGAATATATTTTATGAAAAATAAAAATTAAAATAATATAAAAGTTACTTTTAAAAAAAGTTTACAATTTAATAACAGAATGAAATTAAATAACGACAGAGATAACTCAATAATTTATGAAATGTTCTGGCATTTATTAATTTTTGTTTTTAATATCTATTTTTCATATTCTTTTAGGTACCGCCACAAATTGTGAATTTCACTTTTGTTTCTTTTTTTTTTTTTTGTAACAAAATTAGGAAATTAGGAATTAAATTATAAAACTTGCTTTAAATTTTGAAGGGATGATTTTCAAAGCCCAGTGAATGTTGAAACGTAGGGCATAAAAAACGCTGAAGCGAGATGAAAGAATTGTACCCTGCCGAAAATGTTAATATAGGATTTTTTCATGTATGATGCGCAACCTTTGAAACACGCGACCTTTTAATCATATATATCATGAACGGCCAGCCGTAACAAGAAATACGCGTAATCAGTATGCACACAATTAAAATGTTTTAATTATTTAAAAAGTCCATTGGCTAATTTTTTTTTTATTAAACTTTTCAATTTTCGATTAGTAAATGTAGTCTTCATGCATTAATTTAACACCCTAGCGTTAAGGACGAAGGAGAAAATTTTTGAAAGTTTTTAAGTAAATACAATAAAAATATAAAAAAAATGAAAAAAATTCTTGTAAAAATTCATTATTCATTGAATTTTTTTCTTTTCAAACTATGTTATCCTTAATTTATATTGTTTATAAAAGCGATTAAAAGTTTATCTAAATAAAAAATGGCAAAGCTTTATTGCATTTTTGTTTTCGCGATTCGGAGCAAATTTTTTAAAAATGCGCTAATTTTGAAGGAAAAAAGACAGTTAAATAGCATTTCTTAATGGCTCCTGAATTTAATTAATTTTATGTTTATACGGAAATGATGGCGAATTTCGAGATATTTTCGGAAATTAATAGGTTGGGGGTAACATATGTAAAACAAAATATTTTTACCAAGGTTTTCTAAAAATAATCACTTAAAAAATGATTACAGTCAATTATGAATAAGTCCTCAACTAACCATTATTTGATTTTTGCAAGAATTTCCAAATTAATGTGTCTTTCACCGGCTTTTGATGAAAACTTCAAGACTTATTTATAATTGACTGAAATCAATTTTGATTGCATTATTTTTAGAAAATATTGCTAAAAATATTTTTTTAAAGTATGTTACCTCCCCTCCAATTAAATTCCAGAAATGTGTAACGTTGGGCCACTCTAAAACTGATATAAAAAAATTCAGGAGTCATTGGGGAATGTTGATTCACTGTTTTTTTTTCTCAATCTAAAAAGTGGGTCCGAATTGCGAAAAATGCAATAACTATGCCAATTTTTATGTGGATAAAATTCTGATTGCTTTTATGAACAATATAAATTAAGCATATCATAGTCTAAAAAGAAGAAAAAATTCAATAAATAATTAATTTTACAATAGTTATTTTCATTTTTTTTTTTCATTTTTTAATTATATATAAAAATTATATATAAAAAGTTTTAAAAAATATTGTTAAATTTCTTCCTCTAATGAGCCGGCTAGGGTATGTAATTAATGCATGAAGACTACAATTACTAATCGAAAATTTAAAAGCTTAATACAAATAATTGACCCCGTCAATTTTTAAAATAATTAAAAACATTTTAATTGTGTGCATTTTGATTGCCCTTATCTTTATTTGTACGGATGGTCGTACGTGATATTTATCATTAAAAGGTCACGTGATTAAAGGGTTGTCTTCCCTTACATAAAAAATTACATTCGTATATTTTTGTCGCCTTCGGCCCCTCTACTTTAGCCTTGTTAACAACTTCCCGTTGACATTATGTCAATCAACACTTGAGATAAGCAGTGTAGCTCGAATTACCTTAACTTATAGCAAATATTTCAGAGAGTAAGCAAGTACAATTGTTTGAAAACAGATAAAGGTAAGTTTTAACTTAAAAAATTGACTTCAATAACGTGTCAGCGATGTATATTTTATTTTTACCAGATTTTTAAAACAGGAATGTGGCTACTGTTTAAAAATGTGTCGATCAATCAAAAAATGGCGGTACTTTTAATTTTTTTTTTAATCTGAAAAATTTTAGATTCCAATCAATATAATTTCGCTTTAAAATACGCCGGTGTGTTTTGTTTACTGGAATTACTAAATTTAATCTCTTGACTTTCAATTAAAGCTAATTTTAAAGCTTGAAGATAACTTATTTATTTTTAAAATTTAAATTTAAATTTAGGTGTAGAAAAATGAGTGGAGGACCCTATATATGATTCTGATCTGTTTACAATTGATAAAATAACAGACACCACTAGGATTTCAAATTGTCATAATAACTAGTTAAGAAACAAAGAAATATCTTTGACAGAAAAGTATTCAAAATGCAAACCAAGTTACAAGTTCATTAAAGCTGCCACTCGAGGTGGGGGTGAAATGAAGACACTAATAGCATTTCTAAAGTGTTATATAAAATCACCTGCGTTCGCGCATGAGAAGAAAATTATCCGAATGGCTACAAAATTACTTGCAATTTTATGGTTAATTTTCTACAATTCATAATTGACAAATCTTAACTATCAAAGAACACTGCAGATCAGCGTATATTCAATAATAAATGTTCATTAAACATCAGTTAAGGAAACATTCATCATAAATAGCTTAGCTATATATATAACTTTTGGTGGGGGTGCAAGAAATTTTACATAGATGAGTGCATAATTTCTCCCGCTATCTCTCTCTTTCTCCTTCTGTCTCGCTCTCTATATCTTTCTAATTAGAATGTTAAAAATGTGCTAAATTTATGGAAAAAATTATCAAAATAAAGGATAAAGCGTATATACAAAATAATCAATACATGGCGTCTGGCAATTTTTACGCCAAAGCGGTCATCAGATGTTGGTTAACGATCATTTTAGGCGTGAAATTACCAGTCATCATCCAGTGTTGATTACTATGTCCCCACTTTCCTATTTTTCTCTCTCTCTTTATATATATATATATATATATATATATATATATATATTACATATAAATTCAAATACTACATATAGAGGATAGCCATTTCAACAGGTTGTCAAACCCATCTCTTGCAACAGATGTTATGAATTTTGTTTAGTGTGACTGGAAATAGAGATTGTTTAGAAAAAAAGAAATGAGAAAAAATTTGGGAGAGAGAGTGGAAAGTGTAGATATAACGGGTAAATGATAGAAGTTAGAAGGAAATAGGTCAGACGTAAGGCACGGGATTTCAATGCCCTTAAAGTAAATCTTTTGTATAAACTTAAGTTCTAATCAGTATTAGGTAAATTTACGTCAAAAATTGACATAACAATTACATTTGAAGGAAATTAAACTGGATATTAATTATAAAGAGGGAAATGAATTCGATTTAAATTCCCCTCTTATAGGAATAAGGTGGAATAAGGGAAGAGAACAAGAGATATAGTTAATCCCATATTAAAGAAATTTATTATACTTTTATGTCGACAATTGCTAGTCAGTTTATTTCTTTGATTTAAAAGTACATTTTATTATGATATTTTAATGTCCTATTTTTTTTTTATTAAGCACAGATTACATCGATCACTAAGACCATTCGAAGTACGTGCTAAGCCTATTAATTTCTAATCTCTTTGTGAATTAAGGCATCCTTCCTTCAGTTCCCAAAACCTTCGGGAAATTGCAATTTGAGATTTTAATTTTCGTTGATTAAAGAGCATCTATGAGAATAATATTTTTGCTCCCACTCCCTCACCGAAATTCCAATGTAAATATTATAATTTTTCCTGTTATTTTTGGAAAAAATGTTAGCTTGATAGATAAAATTGATAGATTTACATTTATCCTCAACAGGACGATGCTCTTTGGATCTGAGATGGCAGGAGAGTACAATACCAAGTGTATTATTTCCATAGAAATTCTTTAAAATCTAGTTATTATCCGAACTGATGTTGTTATGCATATTATTAGTGCAGAAATAGCTAATTTAAATGTTTTCTATTAAAGACTTTGCTTAGCGGGTTATCCTTTTGAAAATGATTACTTACTAATTTCAGAAAATACTTTCCAATCTTAATATTTGATAGTCCACATAACGGGGAGTTTAACTATACAATTTTTCGTTTTTATATCTACTCTTAGCTTGAGACAATACAGAATTACCTACAGGTCTTAAATAGGTTAATTATCCTTAAAGCCACTTCTTTAGAAAGCTTTGTTATAAGGTTCTTTGTTTTTAATACAGATCTTAATGTTGGAAGATAATCGGCTAATTCTAATACTAACAGTAGTAGGTATCTGTTTCACAATGGCATGGGGTGATTATAATTAACGTTTATGTAACTGGGGGTTTAATTTTCATTATAAGGCTTGAAGGAATTGTTATTAAGATTATGGGTGATGTCTAGAGAATTAACAATTTTTACGTTAGAAAAAAACTCAATTTTAAATCTTAGTAATTTAAAGGTCCTAATAATTTTCTCTTGAATTTTAATAGTCAAAGGGCTATTACTATTAAGGATGAACATAAGTAAATAATCTCGATACAAACCTAGTTATTAAGATCTACACTCCTACTAAGGGTATTTAAAATATAAATACCTATTAAATCAGTAACTGAGACTGAATCATATGTCCCCCATAAGGGACATCAAAATTACCACTAGTCCAAGTGGACTGGTTAAGGGCTAGAAGGAATTTTCTAGTTAGGATAATATTATTTTTTTTTTATCTGTGACCTCCACATAGTTTTTGGTAAAATTAATAGTTTACTAAGAAGTCTCTAGAGAATAGAAATCTATATCAAATGTGAGAAATGTAGTTCTAATTTTATCATTAATATTTTATCAATGGTATGGTATCAGAAGAATCCTTCCAGAGACTGGGGCGGAGGGTAAGTTGTAGTTTATTGGGGTTTTTTTTTTTTCATAATATTTTTAGAGATTAATCTTACTTTTGACTGGATTTACTAGTCTAGATAGTAAATTATTCTTAAAGTTGGGTTAATGATCTTTAAATAGAAGATAAGCATTTCTGTATTGGCTTTCCCTAGTCTTGCTGCAATATTTAGTTTGTTTGTAAATTTGGCAGTACCAAAGTCGATCTCAGATTTTATATTGTTGAAATGTCAGAAGTTTGAGTAAGTTACATTTGTAGATGTGTTTAGACTTATCAGTTTTAACCCAAATAACTTTAGAATTTATAATAATTTTCATGTCCTTCTTTAAGTTAACATCACTTGGAAGGGGTTAGATCGTTTGTTGAATTTTATCTTAGATACAATATTAAATCTGTCTTTTTCAAAGAGATCCAGAAACTTGCAAGAAGGAGGAGTTTTTTGTGATTTAAGATTAAATTTATGTCGAGCTCTCTATTGGATCAATTTTAATATTTAATATGATATTACTAGAATCCATTAGGACTATTTATAAAATCTTTTCCTTGGATTTATTACCGCTATATATATATATATTTCCAGCACCTATAGAGCTAACATGTAGTCTTTATTGTATTTATGCTAAGCAGACATTTGTTGCAGTTTCTGAGAGGGACAGCATAATCCGACGTAATCACCAGTTTGAAGAAAACCGGTACTTTAAAAACATTGGTCACAATGATTTGTAAATTCGTGTCTACACAAGCATCGACGGCTTCCGAACAGTTTTGTATACCTAATTTTTCACTCTCTCATTCTCTCTACCACACACCTCTCTCTCTCTCTCTCTATATATATATATATATATATATATATATATGGATATGTCTGTGTGTGTGCATGTGTTTGTGTAACTCCATTCTAAGGAACCCTACTTCTACTTGTTGATCATGACATGAACCTTTGAGGTACGCAAAGATTTTTCTAATCGATTTACTGAGTACGTCAGAAATCTTCGAAACGTTTAGAATTTACGAACTCTTCTCCTTTCGAATTAATGTACAGGGTTAGTCAAAAATCAACGACAAACGTAATTTCGGATGGTTTTTTGCTCACTTTTATGCATTTCTCTAAGCCGCTTCACTCAAACTCAACCAAAACCAAGTCATTGGTAGATCAAGATCTGATCCCTTGATATGCTAACAAAGATTTTAAATGACGCAAAGGGTGCGGCAAAAATTAATGGAAAATTTTGCTTTTTACGATCGTTTATTTCTCCGAAACGCTTTTGTATTCCGACAAAAATTGGGTCTTTTTTGTAACTTCTACCTTATCATATGTTATAACTATTCCACGTTTTCTACAAGGAAACAGGGACAATGCATCCACTTCTGTGTCACAACGTCATTGCATCTCATTACAGGCTCCCGTTACGCCCGCCTCCGTTCTTCCAGTTGTACGTACAGCATTCCAGTTTATTGACAAAAATGACCAAGCATGAATCCCGTTTTACAAATACAACAAAAACCAATACTCACTTCGAATTTTTTGAAAATTACACGTTACAGCAACCTCATATTGGAGCTGTTTGAATAAGCAGTTCACCTTACCATTTCAACATAATCTCTAAAAACTCCGAGTAACGCCGGGCTATACAGCTAGTACACACACACACACACACACACACACACACACACACACACACACACATATATATATATATATATATATATATATATATATACTAATGTCAATTCGGTCGAGTTTAAATCCTGGTTAGAAGCAATTGGATGCCTAACCGTACTGATGAGCTATGATAAAGCGAAACAGGACTGTCTGAAAATGACTATTTACTCTCTCGCAAGCCGATTGAACACTATGGAGAAATGGTAAATTTTAAAAAACAGTAGCTACTCACGCATTTACGCATCGTTCATTCAGTAATGAATCTGAACACTCTCGGCTACTAGCGTGTGTTTACATTGTATATAACACTCTAAAGTCCGACTTCCTCTTTCGAATTTCAGAAATCTTTTTGATTCCTAGCACAGAGAGAAAGAGAGAGAGAGAGAGAGAGAGAGAGGGGGGGGAGAATAAAGTATATTCTGTCTTGGCGACAACTGCAATAAACACTGAAAAATGTGATTCATTAGAAGAAAATTAATGCAATTCAATAAAATTTAAAATATATATTTTTGTAAAAAAAAAAAGTTATACAGTAATTATGCAAATTAGAGCAGCCTTTTCAAAATAAATTCCACAAGAAGCTTTTTAAAAATTATAATAAAATGATTTTAAGTTCTAGATTTCTTCATTTACGTTTGTGTACGTTTATAAAGCTGAATTTTTTTTGTTTAATTAGTTGAACGATTCTGGCTGAATTTACATTTTTGAGCCCAAATAAGATTTTAATCAGTTTTAAAGCAGTTGATGCAAAGGGTAGTGAATCATGTGATCTTTTTTTATTTTACATATTTATTCAAACGGGCAAAACCTTCTATTAGAGGAGGAGATAATATGAATAGCGAGTGCAAAAAGAAGGAATGAGAGAGAGAGAGAGAGAGAGAGAGAGAGAGCAAGGGAGAGAAAAAGCACACATAAATACATACACACATATATCTAAACAAACTTGTAGGTACACCAATATATATGCATGTGTATAGAAAATTTATAATCTAGTATATCTCGCTGCTTACAGTGTTATTAGACCCATTTTCAAATATCAAATTTACGCCACCATCTTTAAGTCAACAATTTACTCTCTTACGCTATCTTTGTAAAATACATATATTCATTTGCTTTGTGCATACATTCATACACATGTGAAATATATCATGATTATGTCCCTGTGAGTATACGCTAATATACTATGATACTGACATAAACCCACCTTTACAGTAGGCATATGTAAACTGATACTCAGCTTTCTATCCACATACATGCCTTGACGGTTCATCACACACTTATATACACATACGTGTACATGAGTATTACACAGTTTAGTAAGCCTGTGAAAAAAAAAAAAAAATAAGTGATTCTTCATCCCCCACTGATTTTCATTGGCGACTTAAGATCGGCAAGACATAAAGTCCCGCCACATCACAGCCATGACATCATCGGCGGCAGGATATTATGGACTTCCAAAAATTGGACAATCTCCAACGAGGCCTGCGCCGTTATCGCTTCGTTAGTATACCTGCTAATTTCGTGCGCGGTCGGACCACTACAAGTGTCCCGCTGCCATTTGTAATAACTCAAAACGGAGATTATGGCGTTTTAGCTGGCGGCGTCTTGTTGCATTTACGCCCGACGTCCCGTAAAAATGATTCCGACGGCGGTGGTAAAGTTGGTAGGAATCCCAGACAGCATCAAATCAAACCTCAGGAGACAACAAGGATGCTCTAAGCAATTATAGCTTCTTTCTTTAAAAAAAAATTCAATAAGAAAGGAAATGATAGATTACAAAAGATGGCTTGATTCCCGCTTCCTTTTTTTTAGTTATAACTGTTATTAGTAGTATTAGTAATGTTAGTAGTACTATCTGTATTATTATTATTATTATTATTAATAATAATAATAATAATAATATTCCATTCACGTCATAATTTTTATTATTTCTTCATATGATTATAGTTATTGCTCTTGTAATTTGCATCGTCTGTTATCAGTGATTTTTTCAGATATTTTTCTAATTCTTTCATCCTTTCTGCGGTAGACTGGTTGCCAACCAAGGTTATAGAACCCAATCTGTCCTGTTATTTAACCTATAACTGGAGGGACGGTATTAATCCGTCTCTTCCCTCCGGTTATGGGTCAGATAACAGGACAGATTGGGTTCTATAGCCTTGGTTGGCCAACATTCTACAGCAGATAATAATAGCAATCTACTTTGGATAACCTCCTGCCCTGTTAATGTCTCTTTCGAGATATAATCGCCCAAATGTGTATCATGTATGGCACTTGACTGACTGACATCTAAGTGTTTCTGCTTTGTTTTTTGTTTGTTTGCATTTTTTATGTTTTAGATTTCTAATTTTCTCTCTCGTCTCTGATAAGTTGACAAACTTCGGACAGTTTGTAATTTGGTAAATACGTTTAGATCTTTACACTTTCATGGCTTTGTCGTTGATATTTGCTTCAAGTGGATCTTTTCTTCTTCTTCTTTGTGCCTTGTCCTTTCAGGACGTGGGCGATCATGGCCTTCCACGTGTCCCTATCCCTGGTGGCTCTAAGCACACTTTCTCCTGTTACGCCATTCAACCCCCGCTAACTGGATGTCCACTTAGCTATAATGTCTGTAGAAATAAAGACAAGAGACAAACAGGGAAGTTTTATTTCTGTGGGCATATAAAGTTGCCCCGATCTTGAAGGAAACAACTAAAATAAGATCTCTCTTTGTTGAGTAAACAGACAACATCTCTTTAGAGTATTTACGTTACCCCTTTGCCTCAATATTTTTTTATCTTGGTGTCTTGGATCATAAGGTAACTTAATCTCTCCAGAACTGTATAGAAGAAACAAAATGAAGATAATTTTTGAAATTTTCTTAACTTTTTTCTGTCAGCCAGCCTGCAACTTGGTGAGTTTAGCCAGTGTGATTTTATTTTTTATTATTTTTTGAATTATTTATTTATTTTCATTTGTATTTTTTATTTTATTTTTTTCGGTTCTTATCTTTTCTGCCTAATTTTTGTGTAAATTGTTCTTAATTATCAAATTTAGGCTTGACTTATACTAAGTTAAAACTTAGTTAACTTCAATCACACATTTATTATTTTTTTTAATTGGAGTAGATAGTACCTTCTATCGCCCGGTCTCACACTCCACCCCCTTCTTTTGGACAGGAGTAGAGGTGATCGCCTTGTTTCTTGTCTAGGAAGGGGTTCCCGGTTCATCTCTCTCTTTTTCGGTCTTTATATCTGTTCGGCTGGAAGCTTTTTGCAGTTGGTGAGTATGGTGGCAAAGTCTCTTCATTCTGAGGGTACCGGGTTGGCAGTTTCCTGGTTGCTGCTTCCGACTGGTAGTTAGGAGCCCGAACTCTTGCGTAGCGTCTCGAGAGGCTGCTCTGATCAACAGTTGAATAATATCGGGGTTCCTGTAGTGCCATTTCGCGCATGGACGGGCGTCCCTGCATGAATTTCCGATGGGCAACCCCGAGGCCACATTATGCTGCAGGCGGCGCCATTCTCCATCCTTCGCCTGCTGCAATTAACGACCATCTGACCCTACTCTAGACCTCTCTCTATCCACAACCATAACCAGCATGAAATTTAACAAACAAAATAGCAAGCCTAAACCAGCTAGTCGTAAATCGCCCAAACCTATCTGCGTTACCTTCACAAATATACGAGGTATTCGCACTAACTTTAATAGTGTAGAGTCTTTCCTTCTAACTAACTCACCCGATATCTTAGCTATATGTGAGACTAACCTTGACCCTTCTATCCCCTCTTCAGAGCTGTTCGTTCCTGGTTACCTTCCTCTCTTCAGGAAGGACTCCAATGTCCATATGCATGGGCTTGGTGTATATGTCAGCGAACAACTCCCCCTAGCCAGGGTCACATCTCTTGAATCCCTTGATCATTCCTTCATGTGCTTCCGTCTCTCACTTCTAAGCTCGGTTAGCTATCTCTTCTTCCTCTACCGCTCCCCCTCCTCCTCTGACTGTACGTTACTTGATTGTATCTCGACTAACATCGACAGGGCCATCTCTTCTCACCCATCTGCCCATATATTTGTGTTTGGCGATTTTAACGCCCACCACACCAAGTGGCTTGAAAACTCAGCCACCGACCTTGCTGGGATCCGCACCATGCACTTTTCAATAGCCCAAGCTCTAACGCAAGTGGTGCACTTCCCCACGCGTTTCTCTAAAAACCCTAACGGAAGGGACTCTTTACTCGACCTTTGTTTTACCTCCATCCCAGACTCCTGCACTACCAGGCAACTCTGCCCCCTTGGAAACTCTGACCACGCCGTAGTCTCCGTAAACATATCAATCTGCACTAACTCTACCCAAGAAAACCAGACCAGCAGAATATCATACTGCTACCAAAGAGCCGACTGGGACTCGTTCAGGGACTTCCTCTACGACGTCCCCTGGAACAACGTCTTTGATCTTCCTGTCGAAGACTGTGCCTCCGAAGTCTCCTCTTGGGTTAAGGCTGGCATCGATGCTTTTATCCCTGCCAGAAAATTCCAACTAAAACCTAATTCGTCCCCCTGGTTCTCATCCGCTTGCTCGGCCGCTATTGCCCATCGGAACCATTTCTTCCGGCTCTATCGAAGCTGCTCGTCGAACCAAAACAGGCGCCTTTTCACCTCAGCACGGAACAAGTGTAAAAAAGTACTGAAAGAAGCCAAGAGGGCGTTTGCTACCAGAATTAGGCAACGCATAGCATCCTCTAAGTTTGGCTCCAAAGATTACTGGCGTCTCTGCAAAAGCGTGCTCAGCAGGAACAAGACTTCAATACCCCCACTAATCAATGAATTTGAAGTTCTCACCTCCCCAGCCGACAAGGCTGAATGCTTCGCCCGTAAATTCTCAACCAATTCGACACTGGACTCGTTAGGAATACCTACACCAGACTTCCCACCCAGAACTAAGGCTCAACTAAATAACGTCCACATTTCACCCTCGCTGGTCGCCAAGATAATTGCGCAACTTGACCCACACAAAGCGAGCGGCGGTGACGGAATCCCAGTCATAGTACTGAAGAAATGTGCCCCAGAACTCTCCTCTGTCCTCTCTAAACTCTATAACCTCTGCCTATCTGCTTCCTGCTTTCCTGCCTGTTGGAAGTCCTCCTGCGTAGTACCTATATTTAAGAATTCTGGCGAACCCTCAGACCCCGCCAATTACCGTCCTATTAGTCTCCTTCTAATCTTTGGCAAAGTTTTCGAAGCCATTATCAACGCCGAGGTGATTCAGCACCTTATGACCAACGGGCTTCTCTCTGACAAACAGTATGGGTTTCGCTTCACCAGGTCTACTGCTGATATGCTAACGACCATTACCGAGTACATATACCAGGCACTCGACAAGAATGGTGAAGCCCGAACCGTTGCCTTGGATATCTCCAAAGCATTCGACAGGGTCTGGCATGCTGGCCTCTTGTGCAAACTGCGGAGCTATGGGATAACTGGACATCTGTTTGACCTCATCCAGTCCTTCCTCTCTAACCGCACATTAAAGGTGGTATTAAATGGGCATGCCTCCCAAAACTACCAGACGAACGCGGGCGTCCCTCAAGGTTCTATCTTAGGTCCCACGCTATTTCTGATCTACATTAATGATCTCCCCGACACCATTAGATCCCAAGTTGGCATGTATGCCGACGACACAACAATCTACTCCCACATCGATCAGAAACCAGGTCTGGACGACAAAGTGAACCTCGCTGCCGCACTTGAAAGGGACCTCCAATCCGTAGTGACCTGGGGTAGGAAATGGTTGGTAAATTTCAATGCCTCCAAAACAAAGCTGTTATCAACTAACCACCATAGACAATCGCATCTACCTCCCATTAGCATGGGACAGGCTAGCCTCCCAGAGAGTAAAATACTACGCCTCCTTGGCCTTACACTCTCGGCGGACCTCAAATGGAATGACTATATTGAATCCATTGCCAAATCTGCTGCTATGAAAGTCGGCTCCCTGTGCAGGGCCCGGAAATTTTTCCCACCTGAAACTATTCTGCACATATACAAATCTACCATCCGCCCGTGTATTGAATATTGCTGCCATATCTGGTCGGGTGCCCCTGCTGCTCTCCTTGGGCTTCTTGACAAAATACAAAGGAGGATCTGTAACGTGGTTGATACTGACTTGGCAGACCGGCTGCAGCCGCTCTCACACCGGCGTGATGTAGCTTCCCTGTGCCTCTTCTACAAGTACTTTCATGGCTTCTGCTCCGATGAGCTTAGATCACTGGTGCCGCCCAAGCACGAATTTACACGAAATACTAGATTAGCAACTAGGTCCCACCCTTTTACAGTTAAACAAATAAGATGTAACCGTAAATTCTACTCCAACAGCTTCTTTTCTCGCGCTTCCCGCCTGTGGAACTCCCTTCCACAAGTCTGCTTTCCCGACAGTTACAATCTCCAGGTGTTTAAATGTAGGGTCAATAGACACCTCCTATCACACTAACTCCCAGCTATTCTCACAACACTCTCATCTACCCAACCCTTATTCTCGGTATCCTCACCCGCCTATCACCCACCCTCTGTTATTTCCTATATTTAATCAGCCTTTCTCCACTCTACGTAGCCCCCTGCACAGTAGTGGCAGTGACATGCCTTGCTCGGGGTGAAACGCTTATAAAAAAAAAAAAACTTGCAGCCACTTGTTTATTTTCATTGTCATATTTTTTCAATGGTGTCATAATCTTAATAGCTTGGATGTAGCTTTTTTATTTGGTTTATAATGAAACGCATTTAACTTTTTAAATACTTTACTTACAAGATGATAAACAAATGGAGAAAAATAAATGCTGAAACTCTGACTTATTTTTGTCGTTCAGATCAACAGCAGTTTCTATGACTTCTGATGAAAGTGATTTTGATTGTCAATATTTTGATTAGACAAAATCTTGCAAAAATCACACTTCATCATATCTCACGATGAATGTGATTGGCTGGGCCTTATGGTAAATTTTTCCAGTACTAGACAAAACGCCTATACAACCTCGTCCATCGATGAGCATCTCAGATTGTTAAAAGAGGAGGATAGATAATTCATAGATTTCCTTATGGAATTCCTTACAATTATTTTTCTTAAAAAACTGTAGTGTTTTTAGTTGATTTTTAAAACAAAAATAAAAAAATGACTATTATCGATGCAAGAAGGCTTAATCAAATTATTAAATAAGTTTATGTAATTCCTGTTATTTCTAAAAAATAACAAAGTTGTCTCTTTAACATATGTACCCACTTTCTGACTTCCAATAACATCTTGAAAATGGTGGTCAGTTAGAATATTTATAAACATATTTAATTTAAACAGTTAATCTTCCTTGAAATTCAATAATCATTAAAATTTCTTACTTTTAACCATTAATCTTGTTTACAAACTAATAAACATTGCATTTATCGTCATTTAAAGAATAAGCACATTTTCGAGACTCCCTGTATAAATGCATCTGCTATATTTATGGTGGAAAAGTGCTCAGTCTCGGATACAGAATGTTCGGAGACAAAAAATGTTGAGGTTGAGATGGTGTGAAAATCACTTGAAGCATGAAAATGGTATTTACCACACTTAAATTCAACCGACGTGCTCTGTCTGTTTAATTTTTCTCGTATATATATATTAAGGCAGGCACGTTATTTCATGGTAAATCGGAAATATGGGCCTATTTCCGGCAAACCATCATCAGCATCCGTCTTTATTGTACAGAAGATTTTACACGAATGAAATTCACAAAGCCCCCCCCCCTCCAAAAAAAACCGGAATGAAAATAAAGATCGCTCCCTTAAAAGAGAAAATTTATGAAAAAATACATCATTACACCAGTTCGGCGAATACACGCACACACATTTTTTTATATATATATATACGGTTTTATATATGTCTATGGTATTGCTTACATATTTGTTTTTGCGGGTGTATATATGTGTGTAAAATCTTCTGTACAATAAAGAGGGAAGCTGATGATGGTTCGCTTGAAATATGCCTATATTTCCAATTAACCATGAAATAACGTGTCTACCTTAAGTTTTTCTTATATTTGCTCTATATGTATTTATATACATATATATTTAGAGCTCTCTTAGAGAGTTATCCTATCACATTATATACAGGATACGCCTATATCTACACCGCATGCTTATATATATATATATATATATATATATATATATATATATATATATATTAATACAGGTTTCATTGAATAATATAGACAAGTTCTGTCTATTTATTTTGTGTAAGATCCGTTCGTATGATCTGATTAGCTTGATAGTGTTGTCATGGAAGGACGACAAGAAATCGCAATAATTGTTGATTTTTTTATCAGGTCTGAGCTTTCGGATTACATAAGCCATTATCAAAGGATGAACATTTAATGTTCAGTGAACATAGAACATTTAAATTATTATTAACAGAGTGGAGTTATACAGAGAAAATTAGACAGGTCCATTTTTTGTGTCGCACATGGTTGTAGGCCGAGAAGGAATGATGGTAGTGGATTTTTGGTCAATTGAGTGTATAGTGGCATGAGGGATTGATCTGGGAACTGCTGCTACTATGGTGTAGTGGGTAAGTATAATAACTATGACCTCTCCCGTCAATTATAGGCATTGAAGTATGTTAGTGGAGGTGTCGAAATATATTTTATTTAAGTTAGGTTTAAACTGTTTGATGTAGATAGCTTCTAGAATTTTAAGTTTTCGTTTATTATTTTCTTGTCTAAGTATATGCGTATGTTCAACAAGTGTTTTCCTAAGAAGTGTGTGTTGATAGCCGTGGTGTTTTAAATGTCAGAATATGTTAGAATTTTCATTTAAGTGCAATGTAAGTCTCCGCGGAAGCGAGTTAGTAGTATGTCCAATGTAGGTATTATTTAGTTTGTTAGAGATACATTCTCGAAAGGGACATTTGAGTTTATAGACGACATTGTTTTTTTGCAAATCGCTAACGGTGGAGGAGGAGTCGTTGCGGACGATTGAGTTGGATGTTGTGGATTTAGCGTAATATATGATAAATTTAATTCTTTTGTTGGGTCTGTCGGAGAGATATTAGTGTTTATGAGTTTTTTTTAGGATATTGTCATCTAGTTGGTAGTTGGTGTGCATTTGGCTACGATATAAGAGAGTGATATGTTTGGGGTTGGTTGGGCTATTATCATGTGTTGTTTTTTTCGTGTTCAGGTTTGTAAGGAAATGTCGTATTTGTTCATCAACTATGTAGTTAGGAAAATTATTGTTGATGAGTGTCTGTTTTATGTTTTTTAGTTCACTGTGGAAGATGTGTTTTGTAGACAAGTTGGTTTTTGCACGATGTAGTAGATTTTTATGAAAGAGAATATGAAAGAGGACCTAAACCTGCTATACGTAAATACTAAATCCAACTACCCCGTCCACATTGTGCGGAGTATTACTAAAAGTATCTCTTACAGATTATCTATCAATTCTTCCAGTAAAGTTATCTTTGACAATCATAAAAAATTGTACCAGGATGCACTACTTAAAAGTGGATATACAGATAGTTTGGTATATACCGATATTAAAATAGGCAAACGTAAAAACAGAAGTAGGAACATCCTTTGGTTTAATCCACCATTCAATTTGGCTGTAAAAACCAAAATTGGTAAAATATTTTTTAGTTTATTAAAGCAAAATTTTGGCAAGGAAAATAAGTTATACAAAATATTTAATAAAAATAACGTAAAACTCAGTTATTGTTGTATGCCAAATATTGGAAAAATTATTAGTAGATTGAATAAAACTAAGCTTACGGATAAAACTAATGTAGGTATGACTAGCTGTAATTGTAGAATTAAGAGTAATTGTCCGTTACAGGGTAAATGCCAGCAAGATTGTGTCATTTGCCGGGTTAAAATTTATAAAAGCGTAGAAAATCCGGAACCCAAATCATACTTAGGTGCTACTCAGGACAAAAAAAGATACTATAACTACACTAGTAGTTTTAACAATGAAAAATATAAACACAGCACCACTCTTTCTACTTATGTGTGGTCGATTAAACAAGAACTAAACACAGACCCCATTATAAAATGGGAAATATTAAAAAAATGTACTAAGTTTAAAGCTGGCCAGAAATTTTGCAGGTTATGTGAGGAGGAAAAACTTGCAATAGCGTCGTTTTAACCCACAAGCAGTTTATTGAATTCTAAAACAGAAATACTTAATAAGTGTAGACACAGGAAGTCTTTGCTTTTGAATTAGTAATGTTTGGTAGGTTTGCCTTTTCCCTTATTTTTTGTAGTTGTTGTTGGTAGGTTTAGGTTTCGGTCTTCACTTGGTTGGCGTTTATTATTATTATTATTATTATTATTATTATTATTTTAATGTTTATATGTTTCTTAATAAAAGTTCCCCCTTATTTGTGTTTGGTGTCTTCCTTTTTTGGTCACGTGGGTTATTGAGTTCCCTTTAGCTTGTCATTGTTAATCTCCTCTTCAGCCAACGTTCCCTGAAAATCCGTTTAGGTGAAACCTTGGTAGGTTTGTTGGCTCACTGGGTTTAATTTACTTATTCTGCTCTGCTTAAGTATTGAGCGCTTTCTTGTTATTGATTACTCGTCTCGGGTTTTTTCTTTGGGCTACGTGCTGGCTCGGTCTAAATTTCCTTGGCTGATGTTCATGTGCTTAGCACTTTCTTTTTTTACAACCATTTTTTCCTTCCACGTATATACGCAGAGAGTTTTTCGAAACGAATATAGTGATAAGTTTTTGTTTATATATATATATATATATATATATATATATATATATATATATATATATATATAGCTCAGAGGTAGAATCGCCGACTGACGTCAATTCGGTAGTGTTTCAATTCTGGGTAAAAGCAATCGGATGTCTAACCGAACTGATGAGATGTGATACAGCGAAACAGATCTGTCTGTGGATGACTATTTACGCTCTTACACCCTGATTGAGCACTCTGGAAGAATGGTAGACTTTGAAAAAAAAAATACAAAACAGTAGTTACTCTAGCACTTACGCATCGCTCATTCAGTAATAAATTAGAGCACTTTAACTACTGGCGTATGATACATCATACGCTAAAAAGTTTGCCTCCTTCTACCGAGCGCCTATAGCTCAGAAGTAGATTCGCCGACTGACGTCAATTCGGTAGTGTTTCAATTCTGGGTAAAAGGAATCGGATGTCTAACCGTACTAATGAGTTGTGATACAGCGAAACAGATCTGTCTGTGGATGACTATATATATATATATATATATTTAATTTTCATATAATATGTTGAAAATAAGAATCGTATTTGTAGATAAACTGTGCCGAGTAAAAAGCTTTTTCTGTTTTTCTCAGTTTTTATCAATAACTGCATTTTGTCAGAATAGTAGTCGAGCCTTCAGCAGTGCTATTATGTTGGCAGTAATTTAGTCGCACCTGAACCTGCAGCTGTTCACTTCCGTTCCATCAACAGGTGATCAAAGATGTCAATGATCCGCAGAAATCCATCACTTCCCATGCCACCTTGTGATTTCTAATCTCAAAGTAAGTTAAGGACTCAAGGAGGGGGCGGTCGTCGTTCTGCATTCCTCGACAGCTGAAATCAAGAGACGGTTGAGTGCACAATACAGAAATAAGACAAGACCAACAAAAAAGAGATAACAAGAAGAGAAAGCCTGTCTATGTGGACTAAGGATTATATTTGTAACTCTTTGTACGCTAAGAGACAGAGAGAGAGAGAGAGAGAGAGAGAGAGAGAGAGAGAGAAAATTAATAAGAAAATACTATCCAACTTCTTTCAGTTTCCATAAATTACTTGCTGATACTATGTCTATTTGCTGTTAGAGATAATACAGACTTTATACTCCCCTTCCCTTGGGTTTCTGCTTGGGGCGATGGACAGCGAGACTAAAGTGAGAGAGCGGTCTCGTCTTAACTTTGCCGAACCGCTTTCTAGCGTGGTGAGAGTCTCTACTCTCTCAGTTTTCAAATCCATTCTGCATTTTTGTTAAAAACGCTTCGATATGGCGCAGGTCGGTAAGTGATCGGAATGTTTATCCATAAAAATCTAATGTCAGTCTTGCTTAAATCACCTGCTTACGATTTCGCGCCGATGTCTGCCGATATGGAGGGTTGGAGACAAGGTTTTGTTGACTTTGTACATTTACCTGCCAGTGTTAATTATAATTTCTATCATTATGTGGGTGGAAGCAACCGACAATTCAATCTTCAGCCGCTCCTCATCGCTCCCTGAGAGAGAAATAAATAAACAAGGAAAAAAGAGAAACAGTTCTCTCTCCTTCGTGAGGTAAGCCTTACATCTGGTCTATGTTCGATTGTTGTCATATCGGTCGATGTCATTTCATAAATGCCATGTGTTTTGTCTCTCTCTTTTCTCTCTTGGTCACCCAGGTGCCTATTCCTTTCTTCGTCTCTTTCTTAGCTCTTCCAACGAAAAAGAAAAATATACACAGAGAGATATTCTTCAAATATCTATTCTGGGGTTCGAATCCATGGTCTGTCGGTACTATTTTAACGTGTGTGCATAAAGAACACTTACAGTGTTACAACCAAAATAGATGCATTTGATTAAATAGTACGTTTCTCTACGATAGTTGCCTGCTGCTGTAATTTAATTTAATGTATTTATTCCCTATTTTAAATATATTTTAAGAATAGCTGTAACATATATATATATATATATATATATATATATATATTACAAGAAAATGAAAGAACACGTTGATTAAAACCCACTACTGTTCACGCATTTACTTTTATAAAGAGTGCTCGATACAGAGCAGAGCTTATTATTGTAATTTTGCTCTTATAATGGTTTGAAATAGCATTATATTACTACACGAAAATTTTCATGTTTCAGAAAAATACTGTTCTTCTTATGTTTTTTTAACATATCACATGAAGAAGACCAGTATTGTTCTAAAACATGAAAGTTTATGTGTAGTAATATAATGCTTTTATAAGCCATTGTAATAACAAGATTATATATATATATATATATATATATATATATATATATATATATATATATACTACCGGCCATAATTATTAGGCCACCCCAGGGTTTTAAAAAAATGATGTATTTCATACACTTTTAGTATTTATTGCCAAGTGAATAATTGTAAATGAAAATAGAATAGTTCTTTTGTTAATATTGCACAATAACATGTGCATCAAATGAATTTATCAATATTTAATAATTACCTATATTGCAGTTTCATCAATGAAAGATTGAATAAAATTTAAGGTTATTCGGATGAATTCATCTTTACTTCCTTGTCTTGTAAAACATCAAATCCAAATCAAATATGGATCGGAATCTGACAAGATGATAAGAGAAAGAACAAATAAGAAATATATGTATATATTATACTGACTTTTATTCAACAGCATTTCTTATTAGTAAAAACGTTTTCTTTAACGGGTTCACGTTATTGAGTTTTTACTCCTGTTTTTATTCTTTTTTTTTAAATTTAACTTTGAAATTTGTAACAACCGGCCTAAATTGAGAAGTCCTACTAGAGAAAAGTTGCGCCTCCAACAGGAATTGAACAAGCAACTTTTTTCTTTTATCTCAGGGAAAACACATCTTAAGCCGAAGTTCAAGGCTGACAGTACAAAGTCAGAATATACCTGGTAAAGAAGACGTTTAGACTTCGAATTTATGTTTGCAATCTTCAGTTTCGTACCCGAAAACAGAAGTAAAAACACAAACTTGTTAACCTAATGAAAATAACGTTTACAGTAACAATATATATATATATATATATATGTATATATATATATATATATATATATATTATTTGCCATGTTTCTTTGTACTTTAAATAATCCATTAATGTAGTTTCAATTTGTTTCAATTTTCATTTCACTTGAATGTATGCACATATCTTAATTGAAAATTTGTAAATGGTTAATTCGTTTTTAAAGAGAGGAATTCACTATATATATTCTGTACTTGAAGTATCTAACTTGAAGTCAAATTTGAAACTTTCTTTGTCAATCGGCCTGTACATGAACAAGTAAATATAAAGTTTATTTCTTTATCTGTTTCACCTTATCATCTTTTGGCCGTAATACCTGTAATAAGGATACTTTAGTTTTTCTTTTCTTTTTATATTTCTTTTTTTTTTTTTTTTCGATTACGAGACAATGCAACTTACTTAAAACTTAACTATTAAGTTAAATTCAATATGGGATGATGGTTACAAAATTATCCTTCGCTAAATTCATGTATTCTAATTGTACGCGCTTTTCCTTAACTCTCTACTTCTAACTACTCCGACTACAACTTGAGATTTTTTATCGATACTAGATAGGTTCGCATATCACTGGTTGATCCCTAGTTTCCTGTTGAAAATAGATAATAATTATTAATAAATTAATAAGTGGTTGTCATGACCTTTTGGCAATGTGACTGGTTAGAGGCTTCGACTCTTCTTATCGAATGAACAGATTTAACTTTCTGGTTGTCGCATCCCGACTGGTAACAAGGAGCCAGAACTTTCTGGTAGCGCTTAGAGAGTGTGTCCTAGTAAACAGTCATATGATATCGGGTCCTTGCAGTGCCATGTCGCGCATGTACCATGTACGCTTTCCAGCACTTTCGAGAGGAAATTGAGGTCAGACTATACTGCATTTTTTGCCACCTTTCTGTTCGTTTCTATTGTTTATACGATCGACAGTGACTGTTATTCTTAGCTTCTGCCACCTTAAAAGTTTATTATATTTAAACAACGATTAATAAAACTAAAACTATACCGGTTTGCAAAAAATACTTAAACCTCTCAATCTTTCTCTCTCCAACATTCTTGGTATTCGTACCAAATTTTGCAGTGGAACCTTCTCTGACATCTTAGCTCTCTCCCCAGTCACTAGTACTGAATTCTCTGTTCCTGGTTATCTTTCTCTGTATCAAATGAATTTTAGTGTTCACATTAAAAATTACATGACTTCTATGTCTATGTTCGTGAAAATCTCCCAGTGGCACGAAAATTATCTCTTACCTAATTTCATGAAATTTCAAGAAAACTATTTTTCCCTTATTTATATCAGTTAACTGTAGGACTGCTTAGAGAATTTAAATCATCATTTTTTTTATTTCAGAAATTGTTTACATTTTTTTAAACTTTAATTAAGATAATTTATTAAGTTTTAAATCATTTAAAATTCTGTATTAATTTGACCCTTTTAGGTAAAAAATTACATTTACTATCCATGAATTAGAAAGATTAGTACAATATTTTAAAAGAATTTCGTATTTATTTATTTATTTGTATATAAACATGCTGATTTTTGTATATTCGGACGACCATATACGACATTGTCATAAAATAAGAGCGATAATTATAATAAATTTAAAGCCAAAATATTTATAATTCAGTAAACATTAGATTACGGAGCATATTTTTCAGCACTTAAAAATTACATATAAAAGTGCTCACATTATATTGTTCAATCATTTTTACGGATAAAACCCACCACAGGACAACAATAAATAAGCAATCATGTGTCATCAAGTTGTCAACACTACGACAGCTTAAATAAACAGCTTACGCCCAAATAGCATTGGGAAAGGTATCCGTCTCTTTCTTCCAATTATGGATTAAATAACAGGACATTTTGGGGTCTATAGCTTTGGCTGGCAACCAACCTGCCACAGAAAGCAATGGCAACCTACTGCAGGATAATCTTCTGCCCAGTCAGTCATGTCTCTTTCGAGACATGATCGCCCAAGCGTGTTTCACGGATGGCACTTAACTGACTGACTGACCACCGTGTTAAAGAATGATTTTCTGCAATATTTGAAACTTAAAATAAATAATATTTGTTTCAAATCACATTAATTATATTTTAAATTAGCTAATATTCCTCAAATAGTGTTTAAGAAAATAACATTTGATTTTTGGGAGATTTTTAGCAAAGAGAATGAACGATGGCTAAAAATGGCGTTGAAATCAGACGTTTATTAAAAAAAAAACAACTAACCTCCTTCCAGTTAATTTAAATTAGTTTTAAAATAAAGTAAAATATTTTGCCTATTGGAAATATTAAATTTAACCTATTAACTTGAAATTAAAGCTAAAATGAAAGAGTCAAGAAAGATTTTCATTAAAAAATTATTTTATGCCATAAATATTACGAATCTCTAAAGGTACCTATTCTTATGTGTTTCCAACATTCACTGTTAAACTTGGTTAGTTATCACTTCTTTCTTTATCGTTCCTATTTTTTCTCAGGATTACTACTGATTTTTAGATAGAATATCTAAAAGTATAGATAAAGTTTTATCTCTATTCGCCTGCAAATATCTTTGTATTTGGCAACTACAATGCTCAGCATAATAAGTGGCTTCACCTCTTTAATGCCACTGATCTCACCGTCATCCAGACTTTGAACTTCTCAAATTCTCAATCTCATTCAAATAACAGATTTCCTGACTCGTTTTCCTAGTAATTCTGACGGAAACGCTTCTTTATTTAATCTGTTCCTTACCCCTCCGGACTGTTGTTGCGCTTTGAAACTTTGTTCTCTTGACAAATCTGAACACGTTCGTCTATTATATAATATCCCCTTAATCATAGGGCATCTTTTGTTACCAACAGAATAATTGGGACTCATTTCGCGATTTAATTCACGACACATCTTGGAGTCAAATTTTTAATTTTTACCGTTGAAAAAAATTGATATTTCTCCCTGACTGAAAACCGATATCGAAGGGTTAGGGTTAGGGTTAGGGTTTCGTGCTAGCGCGAAAATGCGAAGTGAAACCACAGTCATCTTCTTGGTACATTATTCACTAATATAATAAGATTCCATGAAGCTTCTTACAAGTTTGATTCTCAGAATTACTGGCGGCTCGGTCTTCAATCAATGTGAAGTATTGTCATCTACCGCTTATAAGGTAGAATGCTTTGCTCGCAAATTCACTTCCAACTCTACTCTCGACACATCAAGAGTATCATTGCTTGATTTCCCCCCCTAGAACGGAACCTCTACAGAGGGATATGTACTTAAGTTTGTCCATGTTTTCTGCTATCAGCTCTTTAAGAACGCTGATGTACCTTCTGATTCATCCTGCCAATCTTTTATCTGTTTTTGGCAAAGTCTAATTAAGTCTTAATTGGTTAAGTATCTCACTTCACATGGCCTTATTTCAGATGAGGAATATGACTTTCGTTTCTCTAAGTGAAACCGCTGATGTGTTAACGGTTATAAATGAATAAGTCACTACCAGGCTTTAGATAAGAACGGAGGGACTGTAGCTGTAGATATCGCGAAGACGTCTGACAGGGTTTGGCTTGCTGGTATTCTTCACAAGTTCAAGTACTATGGTGTCTCTAAATATTAAGTGAATATTTGACGTAATCCAGTCGTTCTTAACAAGTCGTCTAATGAAGATTTTGTTGAACGGCCATGCCTCTAGATTCTTTCACATAAGTGGAGAAGTCCTCCAGGACTTTACCCTTGAACGTACGTTATTCTTACAACCTTCTCGGTGTCATCAGTTCCAAACTCGATATTTATACTGATGGTAAAACTATTTGCTCCTGTCTTAAACTATGAAGTCCGATAGCTCCGACAAAGTAAAACTCTCACCTGTTCTCTAAAATGACCTCCAGTCAGTTGTTAACTGGGGTAAAATATGGTTTGTAAATTTTAATGTTCAAAACAAAACGGCTGACTTTTAGTCATTATAGAAAACTGTCTTCTATCAGCATGGCTGATGCTAGCGCCCAAGAGAACAACTCTTTGGCCTTACGTTTTCAACTGACATGATGTTAGGTGATTATATTAAAGTAATACCCACTCCTGAAGAAGGCGAGAAAACCCGTTAATCCTTTTTCTCGTGGAAAATACTTCTTTTGGTTGTGTCATTCACCGCGTCTGCCATCCCTCCCCACCTCCATGAACCTATAGAGCTGACCGCAGTTACACTTAGAATATCAGAGCCGAAGGTTGTTGAATTTAGCTGCTACCAAATTAGCCGAACGAAAGAAACGATTTAAAAAATATATCGCTTTCGTTCACTCAGAAGAGGTAAATTTGTGATCTGAACTTGCCTGTGTGCTAATGTTTGATATAACATGGCATGCATTCCTCTCTTGTTACAGCCTTTTTTATATACTGAACCAGTAGGTGTGTTCCTGACTTTAACTAAGTTAAAACTTAGTAGATTTCTTTTAACTATATATATATATATATATATATGTAATGAACGCTAAGCAATTTGTCATAATATACAGTAATTTTTAGCAACACAGTTTTGCGGATATTTTTGTTAACATAGCTCACGCCCCTGAAGATTATCTCAGAAGGAGATTTAAAGTACTTTGGTAAATTGAGAAATGAATAATAAAATTATCTGTCAACGTTACAGCTCATTACTGACATCTTTCAATTATAATACTTAAAAGATTATCCGCGATTATGAACGGATTTTATTAGAAATAAGAAGACACAATGTTTGCAATTTATTTAATCTGACATGTCTAAAAAAACTTTGTCTAAACACACACACACACACACACACACACACACACACACACACACACACACACACATATATATATATATATATATATATATATATAATGTATTTTATTTTATTTTATTATAGTACATAAACACTATTAGATAGTTTACGCTCCTCCTGCTTTTATTATAGAAGATCATCCGTTGTTCCCTGTTCAAGAAGTGGTTCCCGGTTCTTTTTCCTCGCCTGACCTCAATATAGGTGTTCCCTCAATTTTCTGTTTTGTGCCCTGTCGGTGGCAACGTACATCAAAATTGTTGGTAAAGATACCAGGTGCTGGAATATCACCTTGCTTTAAACCATTATCCATTGGAGAAGGCTCTGAAAGATTAATAGTATAGTTTTTTTTTAATCATATCACCCCGAGCAAGGCGGTAACGCCACTGATGTGCAGGGGGCTACGTAATAGTGAAAAGATTGGAAAAGAGAAAGCCGGAAACCACATCCTAAACAGGGAACAAGGGATGAGCCTCTTAACCTGTTCAATAGACGCGGGCGGATTGTGAACCGGGCGATAGATAGATCTATCTACTCCAATTGAAAAAAAAAAGAAGCTAAAGTGAGAAGATTGGAAAAGAGAAAGCCGGAAACCACATCCTAAACAGGGAACAAGGGATGAGCCTCTTAACCTGTTTAATAGACGTGGGTGGAGTGTGAACCGGGCGATCTTTATATTGCTGTGCAATTCTCGATAGATTTTAGAAAACTCTAGTGAACGTTCCAATATGCATAAAATTATCTAGAGCGCATCTCTATTATTAATATCGAGGGTCTTGGTTAATCAACAAACACAGGAGAACACGATGGTCTGTGCACTTCTCTTGTAACTGATGAGCTGAAAATATCATGTCCATACTGCCCTGTCCAAAATGAACAGAGCCATTTTATCATAACCATTGACTTACTTACAGTTTCTGCACTTCTGTATTTATGTAAAGAAGACAATCTTTAACCATCCAGCTTTGACCACTGAAAAAAACTGAAGATTAAGTGAAATGTCCACTTTATAGATTTCACTTGACTCAGTTGAAAACTGAAAATTGAAGTTGGATTTCTTGCATGTAAGTGCTTAGACTAACCTACTATATGTTGCAACTCAATAATACGCACTATCTCCTCCATCCACTGCCCTACTAGCACGTTCTCGTAAATACACTCATTACAACTAGGGAAGTCGAACCCTCTTATTTGACAGAGGTATGTATAATAAAATTTTAAAAAATTACCACTCCACTGTCATTTCTGAGTATAATCATAGCCTTAAGAAATCAATATATGAAACCCAAAGGCGTGAAGGGGATTACTTCCAAAGGAAGTAACTCCTCTCCCGGTTATGACCGACATGGGTAACATGTGTCGCCTGACTGTCATCTAGCGACTGTTAGCACCAACGGCGCAAAGGGGACACATTTTTCCAAAATTTGTCTCTTGCCCAGAAAGGAACGACATGAGCAACAGGTGTCTTTGGACCGTTACCCTGAAACTGTGCGCAACAAACAAAAATTACCCTAGGGATATGGAAAGTCAGGACGCTGAACAGTTGTGGTCCACTTTAGAATGTCAAGCAGGAAATGAGCAGATTGAACATCAATATTCTGGGAATATGCGAAACTAGATGGCAAAACAATGGAAACTTCAGCAGCGACAACCACAGGATCATATACTCAGGTAGTAAAAATAAGGAAAAGAGAGTCGGCTTAATACTTGACGAAGAAATGAAGAAATGCCTTCTGGGATATTGGCAACTTTATATTAGAAATCTGTAGGTACAAAAATTTAAGTACTTGGGAAGTATTCTAACAGAAGACGAAAAGTGCGACACTCAGATCCGAAGGCGAATTGACATGGCGAATGACGCATTCCAGAAGCTGAGTAGAGTATTGAAAGACAAAAAAATTTCGCTAGAAGCAAAGAAGAGAGTACTGGATTGATATGTGATGACTGTTCTCAATATGGTAGCAAATGCTGGACAATATCAAAATTGAATTCAATTTTTTCAATCAATTGAAGCAAAGGAAATGTGGTTCTACAAAAAGGATGCTGCAGATATCATGGATCGAGCATGTGAGCAATGATGAGGTTTTGGAAAGGATGGAAACAAAACGGAAATTAATATTGAGCATCAGGAAGAGACAGCTAAAGTTCCTGTAATGAGGAAGAAGGCCTTGGAGAATTTGATAACCACAGGTCAGATAGAATGAAAGAGACAGGGGTAAGGAACGGTTAACATATTTGATAGGCTTGAGCAGGTGGGTGGAAGAGCGGAGTTTGGGTGGGGTAACTGGAGAAAGCTTGCTAAGAGCCACAAGGGATAGGGAGATATGAAAGGCTATGATCTCCTACGTCCCGAAGGGATATGGCACGTAGAAGAAAAATATTTACTACGTCCGCTGCTAGGAAAGCTGGTTCATTGTGTCGAAATTTTTTCTGGACAGAATTCATGTTGCATATTTATAAATCTACTATTCGCCCGTGCATTGAAAATTGTTCTGGTCTGGACCTACTGTAATATATTTCGAGATTCTTGACAAAATCCAAAGAAGTCTTTGTAATGTTATCGATTCTTACCTGATATCTCGATTTCAGTGAGTCACTTTCTCATGATGTTTCTTCCTTCATTTTCTTCTGTAAATATTTTCATGACAATTTTTCTAATGATCTTTCCTCCTTGGCACCTTGACCGCATAAATTTAAGCATAGTACTAGATTGGCAGATAGTTCTCGTCGTTTTACTGTTGAAACAGCAGATGTAACTGTACGTTCTATTCAATTAGTTTCTTTTCTCGTATTTCTCACCTGTAAAACTATCTTCCGTTTTTTTTTCAAAAATTTAAATACAGCATCAATTACCATTTCTCTTCCCAAATCCTGTTCTTTTATTGTCCTTTTATTTTCTTCTCCCTATAATTTTCTCATTATCTTTCACTCTCACTAACCTTTAGAATTTTAGTAGCGTCATCGTCTTGCTTGAAGCGAAATTATAAAAAAAAACACTGAAAATATTTTCTGTCTCTTGAACATTCTTCCAACATAAAAAGAATATTTTGGACATTGCACAGAGAATATTTTGGACATTACACATATAGACACACACATACTTTGCCTCTTGATAGAAAACTCTTCTTGGTTTGGTCAATCGATTGGATATATTGCTTCTATGTGAGCTTAAAAACTGAACTGCATTTGGAAATTTCATTTTTAGAACAAATACTCTTGATAACTTAAGACAGCATAAAATTTAGGAAGTCATGGAAAAAGTGACCGCTCCTTTTGCAAGACTTTTCATAGTCTATCTTCTGCCATCAGTCAGTTAACAATTAGAGTTAACTGACAGATGGCAGAAGATAGACTATGGAAAGTCTTGCAAAAATCAGATAATAGTCGGATTTTAATGAAACTTTCAGGAGTTATTTGGAAATATATTTGAAATGTTTCTTTTTTAGAAAATCTTAGTAAAAATGTTCTATTTTTGTCCCGTTTAATATTTATATTTAAGGACAAATTTTTGGAGAATTCAAATCATTATTTTTTAGATGGGAAGTCAAATAGGATCCACACTTTTTGGTGTCAAAGAGGACCCTATGATTCATGCTCTGAATCTTAACATAAAAATGTAGTAAAACTAAGACATTATCTATTTAGAAAAACTTTTAATAGCTTTTATGAATAAAATATACTATGGACCCTTTTCCGTGAATGATGAACTTTTAGAAGAATTGTGATCGTTTTTCTAATGTTTTAAGAATAATGTATAAACTTTTGCGTTTTTAAAAATTCAGTATTAATTTGTAGGGGTTATAAAATAAAAGGTTTTGCACATTCTAACACTATTTTAATAAATGTCTAATTACTTCAAATAATTTGGACGACACATATTACTGGTGTTGAATATTAACTTCTAAAGCAACCTTTTTTCGAAGTTTAAAAGTTTGTTTATTAGCAAACTTTCAAAACTGACTAAAAGAATAATAATATATACTAAAATGTTCGGAGAGGTTATAATCTATACCCGCAGAAATTATTTCCAAATCTTAAAAGTCTTTCAAGTTTCATGTTTAAAATAAATATCTAGAATTGCAAACGTATTTGTGTTGTAATCTTCATTCATAGCATTACGTAACAACAAAGGTAAATACTTAGTGTATGCTGCCGTGCATATCCATAAAAGAAAAGTTATAAAATGTTCTTGTTATTATATTGACTTGTAAATTTCTCGAATTAATGTGTAAGTTGTCTTTAGTTAACTTGAAATTGAAACTACAGAGACCATAACATTGGATGCACTCTAACAAAAATATAATGGTGGAACATCTACTGATCTGGCCAAACGATTCGCACCATCGCGTATAATGAACGATTCCATAATTTATAGATGTCGTTGCTCTTTGTTATACTGTTAGCCGTAAATGCCTTACAGCTATCTAAAAGAGACTTACTTCAAATATTGTTCTGAACTTGGGTATAGCCGACGTAGATAACGAAATAAAATGCTGAAGTAGGTACTCTTTCAACACGCACGGTGTTGTTTATTTGATATAATTTTTCAATTGGTTTCACAATAATATGAAATACACCGAGTCAACATTGATGGCTCTCCAGTAGACTGTTAAATGAAGTAATGTTTGAGAGTTAAGGCTATACCAGTTAATGGCCTGTCAATGTCACTGCTTGTGTCTCTGTTAGTCTTAAATTACTACCGACAGTTATTAGGAAAATGTTTAGGAAGGGACTTGTTAATAGTATCTAATTTGACGCGCGTTTCGGAACGGATTTATATACAAAAAGCCCGAAAAAGCAAGCAGAGTTTATTAACAGTCATCGAATTTCTATTCTCACAGCGGAGCGAAAGTTTTCGTTTGAGAATAATGTTTCTTCACTTCAATCGGAGCTTTCGAGTTTCCAAGTTTTTAAAAAGTCTTTTCAGTGCTCTTTACCGAAGTCTTACGGAAACAGCCGAAGTGGGATCTTTGTGGCGGCGGTGGTAAATCGTCTTGTCTCTTTAGCTCGGTGAGGCAACAACTACTGCTAGTTTAACTCTTTCTCGGCTTTTTCTGTTTTTATACATCTTCAGCCAGGACACTATCGAAGGCGCATTATTCGACTTTAACTCTTTTAATTTGGTCGGCGGCAAGCTTTTCTACGTTTTTTACATCTTTAGCCAGGAGCTCTAGGGGGGGGGGGCAACCACTCTTTCGGACGTTGCTCCCGGTTGGGAACACTTTTCCCTCAGTTGTTACATCTCTGGACCGAGAACCGACTGGACTCCAACTCAACTAGTTTAACTCTTTCTCGGCTCTCTCTGTTTCCATACATTTTCAACCAGGACTCTATCGGAGGCTCATTATTTGACCTTAACTCTTCTAGGTCGGCGGTAGGCTTCTCTACATTTCTTTACATCTTCAGCCAGAACTCTATGGGAGGTGAGCAATCTTACTGGTCGTGGCCCCAGTTGGGAACATCACTCTCTCATTCGTTACATCTCTGGGCCGAGAACTGACTGGACTCCAACTGATTTTGGCCCTCTCAGCTCTGATATTTATGCGTGTTCCACGTTCTCTTGGGATGTGCGTGACGGACACCTGGTGTCCATGCAAATCAAATCTTAACCAATGAATAGCAATATTTCCACTGACGTAATTTCTTTTCTTCTTCTTCCCGATTACATCATTTTTTTAGGTTTTCAAATTTTTTAATCCTTTCACAGCAAATTCTGAAACTAAGGATCTGATCTTACCCTAACCCCATCAAAGTTTTGACAGTAGTGTTTTGACTACCTATATTTTTCACTTCCACCGGCCACAAAAGCCCAAAGCTCCCAGCTGCAAAAAGAAATTTTCCTTTTTATTCTCTTCAATTTTCAGCTAGTTTTTTTCAGATTTTATAAGGTTTGTAATAATTATACTGTTTTTAACTTAACTTACATTGCGATTGGCAATAAACTTGCAGAAATATTAATAATACCACTAGTAATAATTTCTTTCACTCCGTCGTACTAAATTTAGGATTACATTTTTTTTCATGCACTATTATAAGTATCTTAAACAAGGCAATCACGTGTTACATAAGTGTCTTAAGCAGGTCAATTACGGATGACACTAATAATTAGCTAATTAACAAATTTACTTAACACTAGAAATGAATTATCATCTCTTATAAAACAGAACAGAGAAAAAACTTATAAAAGGTGATAATTAATAAAGATAGATATAGATATAATAAAAGTGATGTCAACTTTTGCAAAAATCCTCATCAACGAAGTATAAAAATACATTATGAAGAAAACAAAATACAAATCATAAAATCTGGAGAAAAATCACATTTTTATAACATTAGAGAGTTTTATCATATTTATGGTCTTGCCTCTTTTCGTAGTTTACATTTAAACCACTGAATATAAAAAAATATGTTACCATGCTTATCTTCAAAAGCTTTAATGTTCTTTGGTTGCTTAGGAGTTCCAACAAGTAATAATTCTTGAAAAAATGTATGTTGTATTTGACAATATAATTATGTGCTCTCTTTTCATATTGAAATGATGCATTTTAAAAACAAAAACTTAAAATATTATAGAATTTTCCAAGCATTTACTTTGACAACATTGAATAACATAAAATAGAAAAACACCCTCTGAACTGTGATATCCAATTCAATTTTGAAATCACCAAAACTTATTTCATCGAAAAAATCTCTATAACTTTGGGAATAAAAAGCTGTATCAGTCTTTAATAAGAAGACATAAATATATGATTCTTCCCAACCCCATTTTTTCAACAATTAGTTAATGTAAGCCACAGTCACTCACAAGATTTAAATTTCAGAAAACTTTCGATGAGACAAGACTGGAATTTTTTTATGTTCGAATATTTTCAAAGAACAAGTTAAGCCAAGATTTTTCGTTCACAATGGAAAAATGGAATTAAAATATTTATCATTTATATTTTCTAGGTTTAGAGTAGAATGACACAAAACCAATGAAAAATGAAAGGGAATGATTATATTGGGGAGCTTCCTTATCGTAAAAATCAACATCCAAAATCTTAGCTTAACTAGGTTTGAACATGATCTTTGGCAGCATATATAAACTATGGGATCCAGTAAGCAGTCCATACTCCATCACTATTTTAGATGTTAGTCAAAATGTTGCAGGAACCAAGAGACTATGTTTACATGGTCAAAGGTTACATGCAGGATTCATCAAAACGAAATTCCATTCATCTAATTATGTCTGAAAACCTTGAAAACAAGTAAAAATAGAGAAATCTTGATAAATAATTATAATGTTCGCGAGACATATGGCACATGTTTGTTCGTCGACAGCTTCGACAACTTCAAGTAATGCTGCGAGGTGATCCGAGAAATTAATTCCCGATGTCAAAGAAAAGCATATTAAATTATCCCCCCCCCTTTTTTTTTCCAAAATTTCACCGAAGATCGTTGTTATTAAACTCCCATTGATTACAGTAACTGTAACAATAAAAAACAAAAGAAACAATAACATCACCGGCAGTAAGGACATCAGTAATGATGCTGACAAATAGAAAATTTAAATAAAATTAAAAAGCTATAATACTTAAAATAAAAGTAAAAAAAGAATTATCACAGTCTTCCTTACTTACCCCCTTTTTTTTCTTAAATGTTTGCCGTGTTGAGACATTAAAAAACGTCTGCCTTTAGACCTAATTACGCTGACAATTATTTTCTTTTTAATGGACCCTAGTTTGAGATTGCGGGGAACAGCGAAGGTGGTGGGGGTCATAATGAAAACCATTTGGAGATTAACTAAGAATCGCTGCTACATCCAGTATAGAAACATTTTCTTGCACACTGGCGCACACACACACACACACACACACACACACACACACACACACACACACATCTATATATATATATACATATATATATATATATATATATATATATATATATATATATATACCTACATACGAAAAACAATAGAACATGCAAACGAAAACTGGAAAGTAAATTTGTCAAGTGTTCTTAGGCCTTCAAAATATTATAAACTCAAAAACATTTTAATTAAAATGATGGAGTATATCTGTGTGAAATTAAGCATAATGAAAGATTTATTTACAAGAAACGCATAGTTGATGAAAACGCTTTTTGTTTTCTTCCTCGTTTTATTTACCTCATTTTCAACTTGATTTCTTTCTTTCTATTTTTCTGTATCTCTTATACCTTTCCTTCTCTCCTCTTTTTTTCTCCTTTTTGGTGACGCTCTTTCTGTCATCGTTTCATAACTCACTCGTACATACCAGAGTTGGTACTTATTTATACGTACTTGGCTGAAATTCATTTAATCACTCTCCCAGTATTTTATTCATAAAATATATAAAGCTTAAAATCTGTTTGTAAGTGAAATAATCGAAATCTTGAAAAGAAAGTTCATTATTTATATAAATATAATTGGTTGTCTGTCCGTGTACGCAAATATTTGACATCAAACAAATGCATTTTTTAATCTACAAGTATGTGCAATATATCTTGCCTAAAATCAGTGCTTCTTGTTTAACTAATTTGCAAGGTCTACTTTGAAAGAAATATCAGATATTAATTGTGAGTAGCAAAATGGAAAATTTCTATGTAACACGTTTTGTCCTTCAAAGAGAATTAATCAGAATGAAATAAAGTTCTTCTTATAAAAAATCAAATAAAAAATAAGCTTTTACATCCATTTCCATTCTGGTCTTTAGCAAATACGGTAATTAATCAATAGTTTTGATGATGGCTTTTATAATTAGATTACTTAGTTATTAAAAAAAAGCTATTTTCTGCTTTGAAAATAGCAACAAACTTAGAATTTAGATCATAGCTTCGAAGTAAGAAGAAATAAACGCCGTTTATATTTTAATAGCATGTTTGAAAAATCTAATGAATCTATTAAGCTGTATGTGAAATAACGAACAAATTATTTAAACTAGTCGGGATACTTTAATTATGACAATGTTGCTAACATTATTTTACGATATGCATAAATCACTTTACAAAATATGTTAAATAATAAAAAAATACGATTGCGTAGGGGAGCAGAACAAATATAAGTGACTGGGTATCATTGCTAGAAATGTATTACTTTTTGCATTGTCAATCCATATAACAGAAACAAATCATTTAAGTCAAGATTTAGAGATTCTCTATTCTCTCTCTTTTATTTCTTTGTGTGTGCCGGTCTCTTTAGCTTATGGGTTATAATGGCTCTTCTGCTTCTTGTTGCTCTCATTAATACTTTTTCTTTTAAGAGTCCTCTTTGTATTTAAGATATTTGTTCTCCATCAATTTGCACAAAGGTTTCAAGCAGGTTATTTGCTATTTACCTCTGCTTTTCTAGACTTTGGTGTGTCTTGTAAGTGTTAAGTCTTCCAAGTCTTCTTTCCTCATTATAAATTACTAATATTTCAAAGCTCTGTTTTTGACAAATATCAACATTTTCTTTGTAGTTTCTATTCTCCTTAAAACTTCCCTATTTATCCAATGTTTTGTAGATGATATTCTCAACAGTCATCGGTAGAAACCTATCTCGGTTTCCTGAAGTGGTTTTTGCCTTTATGACGAAATTATCCAGCTTTATAAAAGGGTAGTAGTCTTACACTTATTTTTGTTTTTAATGCTATTTTTCGATCATGTAGTATGTTGTGGTTCTGACATTATTTAATCAGACAAAAAGTAATAAAATATTTTATTCAAATTATTTGGCTTTATACATGATGGTAAAATCACCAATGTATACAATAAATGGTTTATTATTTTTCTTTATTGATTTGTTAATGCATTCAGCAATAATCGTGATCTTCATAACAATTGACAATCTGTGTTCTTGTAACTACAGAAGAAACATATAAATTAGGACACACAGCCAGATATTAGCAGTGTGGACATAGAAATAAATACTGCATCAGGCCATTAAACGATCATCAGACCAATTAATGATTTGATGATTGCTTCAGTGACTATGTAGTGTTTATTTTTATGTCCCCACTTTATGTATGACAAAGTGCCAGACAAACCTTGATTTTACACCGTTGTTCGACCAGAAATAGAAAAAGGGTGGCTCTGGACTGACTACTTGGAGGTATTTACGATGTTGCACATAAAGACCGTGTTGTTTATGGTGGTCCTATATGTTGTGAGAAACTAGGGCCATGTCATGTCACTTAGTTACTTTCAGCATGAACTCAAGATCAATGCTACTGCCGATATCGAAGTAGTGGTCACAGGGATCAAGTCTTGGGTTGAGCGGAAGGCAAGATGTGTCGAGCAGGCTATATGTTCCCACTCGCATGGCTCATTTCTCTTATTGAAAAATTCCCGATAAGTTTTCATCATGATGTCTCTGAGAAGACTGGATCGGTCATGAAAAGATATACTTTTTTATACCTGCCTTTCTTAAGTCTGCTGTGTACCATAAAACCTCATCCTTCACGATAAAAATGATTGCCAACTGAATTAAGAACTGTTAAGTCAAAATAAACAATATGACCAAGACACTCTTATATGTACTGTCTTGCACTGGATTTCAACAATACCTAGTCGTTTTGTTGCTTTCTAATGACTCAGCTTGATTTGGTAGGAGGGAGTTACTTCTTTCATTCGTGAATGTACAATGAAACAGTTTATAGCTGAAAACTTAACGCTCAATTTCGATGCCTTTCGATGCTGGCTCATTCAACATCATTCTCTGTCTGTCTGTCTATATATATAAAGTAAGAGACTCATGCAGGCAGACAGCCAGTGACAGAAAGAAACGCAGACAGATAAAGACACTTATAAAATATATACATAGAGAAAGACAGACAGACAGACAGAGACACAGAAAGAGAGAAAGGGAGAGGGAGAGAGAGATTTAGTCACATTTGGTGAGGCAGAAGGTCATAATAATGAAGCACCTAATGAATAAGTAACAAATATCCTGCGAGGATTGTTTGCTAACTACTTTTGAAAAAAAAGCATTTCCATATATGTGGTAAACTCTTCCATCATATGAGGGCCTTACAGTTCAATTTTGAGAACTAAACTGCCCCATTATTCACACGGGTAATTTGATTATATTGATGAATGTGTCTATAGAAACATCCACATTTTTAGAAGAACTGTTAACAGGGAAATGGTACAGAATGTACTACAAAGTCTTCAAACAACGCTTCTCAGGTATGAACTCATAGTTTTCCTTTTTCTAGATAAATTGCCAATCAAGGCTAGAGAAACCAGTTTTTTATGTTATTTAATTCATTGCTTGAGGAGAAGAAATTAATTAGTACTTCTCCAGTCTAGATATGAACTCGACATGTTGATCAGCCTGCTGCGGTGATACCCCTCTCTCTCTCTCTCTCTTTCTCTCCATATATATATATATATGTGTGTGTGTGTGTGTGTGTGTGTGTGTGTGTGTGTGTGTGTGTGTGTGTGATTGTATTCTTCAGGTGAACGATTGATCAGAGTTTAAGGTTTTAAACAAGCTGCACAAATGAATTGTTTGAGTGGTAATTTGCATGTGCCCTGAAATGCACACACACTCCGCCATAGCACCATGTACTCGTGCAATATGAGATGATTCTACAAAAAGCCTGCTAAAATTGCAGGTTTTTTTTTAATAGGAGTTCTCCATCTGATAAATACGTGTTGACAATTGGCTCCTCTAACAGGCTTACCCGAACTTTAACAACATACTTCAGTTTTCCTTTTCCTGGACTGGTTGCCAACCTACGCTATAAAATATTGTCTGTTTTGCTATTTATCCATAGCCCGGGGAACAGGTTGATTTTTAGGTTTCCTAATAGTATTTGTACATAAACAAGGAAAACACACACACACACACACACACACACACACACACACACACACACACACACACACACACACACACACTCTCGCGCGCACAAACACACACACATATATATAATTTCAGTTTACTGACGACAATGGAACTGTCGACCAGACTGTCATTAACTTCCAGAGATCGCAAAGCCGCTATGACGAGACATCCACACGCTTCGGGATGAAGATCAGTGTCAAAAAGACGGAAATCCTCATTCAGCCGGCTCCCGAACAGGCAACACCGGTTGTCAACATCGACAGACTGTCAATAAATTTCCTTACCTTAGCAACATCATCTTGAATAATGTCCCCTGCTAAATAAACCTTGATAACAGGATCAAAGCGGCTGATGCTGCGTCCTTTTCACCCTTCTGTACGGTTGCAAGGCATGTACTTTGTATCGTCGGGATATCAAACATCTATAGCAGTTCCAGCAATTAAAGCACTGAAAAATCATTCGAATCAGTGGAGTGTATCACATCACCAACATCGATGTCCTCTATTGGACATCACTCTCCAGCAATGAGGCTACCATCCAACATCGTCTCCGCTGGGCGGGTCACTTATCTAGAATGCGTCCACTCGACTGCCACGTATCATCCTGTTTGAAGAACTCGCCAAAAGCAATAGGCTAAGTGAATGTCCAAAACGACACTTCAAGGATCAGATGAAGACATCCCTGACACAAACAGACATCGATCCTGAGACCGGGGAAATCGTTGCTGCAAATCGACTTTCCTGTCGTAGGACCATTCGCGGAGGAGGGACCGAAACTTTCGAATTCAATCGTGAACATGAAGAGGATTTGCAACCTGCTGTCAAGAGGGCTCGACTCGCCTAGCCGCGTCCACCAACAGGGGCGGAGAAATAGGGAATAAGGAGAGAGTATAAGGATCCCGATGCTCGAATGCGGCAAAAACAGAGCATCTATTCAAATATGAGTTTCCATTAAAAATAATGTTTAAACGAATTATATATGTATATTAGAACACCGGCTTCTATAAAACGTCTTACAATTCGAATTGTTTCGGAATTGAATAGCCTGTAAACAAATCAATCAATTTTTTAACGCTAGTAATTGTACGTTAGAGGTTTATGATATACATATCATAAGCCTCTAACATACAGTTATTAGCATTAGATAATTGATTTGTTTACAGGCTATTCACTTCCGAAACATAATTCGAATTGCAGGAAGTTTTATAGAAGCCGGTGTTCTAAAGTTCTGACCGGGCTCAACTTTGATGATCAAACAAAAACTGAGATTTTCATCCTGACTTGGCCATAGTTAATCTAACATAAGATAAATAGTAGTAGATAATACCAAAATATTATATCGCAGCCACTGCAAGAAAAGCCTAAAAATACCCGAATATACAGAAAAAGAAACCCGTGTTAAATATCTTTCACCACAAGATATGTTAAAGGATTTATAAAATATTTAATATGTGTATGAATAATAATAATAATAATAATAATAATAATAATAATAATAATAATAATAATAATAATATGCATAATTTATATGATGCATTCTCTTCCGGTATTGCCAATCTCTGTGAAATTTTTCTACACATAACGTCACTTATACCAAATACTTATAATTTAATTTTAATTGGAGCGTTCTGAAAAGAATTCTAAGATGTAGCCAACAAAATCTTGTCGCCTTAATGACAACATTCAGTTCTTGATAATAACTAAGACAGTGGAAAGTACTCGAACAAAAATAGATCAAAAACATAAACTGAACTTTATCCACAATTTCGATTTGAATGTACAACAAATTCGAAAACTAGAAAAAGTACAATAAGTAGACAGAAAGACCTTGAGGGTTGAAAAAACTTGTTTAAACGAATTTTTCTTTAAATATATTTTATATATGTATATATACGTGCATATGTATGTGTGCTTGTGTATGTATGCGTGTGTGCGTGTGCGTGTTAGAAGAACAGAGCGTTGAAACACACGTATTCGTTTCATTGATAAAAGCTTTTTTCGCTAAACAAAAACAGGTGTCTTAAACTGAATGGTAAAAAATCTGTCTCCAGTTTCACACACCGTTGACTTTGTTGTGAAGGACAAGTTGAAGTAGTGGGTGCGATGAGGCTGTAGGTAAGAAAAGTGGTGGTGGTCGTGGGTACTGTTTGATTCGTAAATTCCATCATCTTGGCCCTTCCCACTTCTTAGCTTTCTATTCACCTGATCTTCCTTAGCTTTCCGCCATCTGCCCATACCACTCGTCCACACCCTCTTTTGCCGCTCAACAATCCACTTTATATTTTCTTTGCAGTCATCCACAAAATTCACCCTCTAACTTTCAGATTTCCTGAATCAATTGAAAATTTCATTGGGATATATTTATATATTTTTCACCAGTATAAATGGTGTCTATACGTGCTAATATATACGTGTTAATATACATGTAAGCATATGAATCTGTGCAGTTAAGAAACGATTGTTTCTGTATGCTGCATATGCAGGCAAAACTCAAGAATTGCAGTTATTAGACTTGCATTGAGTTTGCTGTATTTAGAAGAAAATCTGGTGGCTAATAAAAAATTTGTAAGTTAGATAAACATCGACTCATCTGAAAATTTCCACTGTAGACATGTACTTGTACAGATGTTATATGATTTCTATATTTGTGTTGATATTTACTAAACTGGGCCTAGTTTAACACAGGATAACATTATGAGAAACTTAGTTGAGATAAAACAACTTGCGATAGATTGCAAGCTATTTCTCTACGGCAGGCACCCTAGATAATAACGACGTTTAGCATGGTAGGACAAAAAATGAATTCACTTCACTATTAATGGCTTGTGTGACAAGGCTGCATTTCCCGTTGATCTTCAATCATTCTTTTAGTCAATTACTGTGAATAATGTTTAAGAAGAAAACAAAATTCTCCGATGAACATAATTCCACTTATTTTTATTGGAAATAATATCTTATGTTATTACGTACCTCCGTTAAATCGTTGAAAAACAACATAGTATGAACAAAAAAGGTTCCAAACTTAATAAAAACGAACATGTTCCATCAAAATGTTTATGTTATTGTTAAGAAGAAAGATCAAAATATTTTTCATTATTTTAATTTTTTTTAATCCTTTCAAACACGTTCGAAATTTTGGTAAAAATCTTGTTTTTATTTTCGTTAGCGGGTAGCCAAGCCGTTACGAGAGTTTACGTAACATTAATTTGGAAATTCAAATAATTGTCGGATTTTTATGAAATTTTCAGTGTAGTCTGCCCACCTTCTTCGGTCTTCAAACTGCTCAATTCCCGGGTCTGAATCGATACATTGATGACTTCGGATCATACCCAATCTTATCTCACGTTGTGTTTTGATTTTATCCTAAGACGGGTGAAGCCGAAAAACCTTCTACAAATGAATTCGTTCTGGCTGGGAAAGACACACACACAAAAAAAAAAACACATCTTCGTAAAAAAACTTTGTATCTTCTATTCTTAGTACAGGTTTATTCGTTCCAGCAGTCAAAAATCTATTTACTTCATGCAGACAGCTATCTTCCCAATCCACGTCTGAAACGTAACACTTCGGCTGGTTCTATTATGTTTGGCTCAAGGTTCCAGTCGTTCTTCTTAGACAGACAGTTACTTGATGTCAGGCAGCGAGGTCTCTCGTCTTAACCGCAAATCTCTTTAGCCAAACACTTCTCTGCAACTCCCTTTGGCCACTTCAGGCACTTGCTTATATGGATTTCCATTCAAAACTGGAGTGGAGAAATCGGTGAATTACTTAATTCCAATAAAGGTTTCGCTGTTCTCTGTCTTTCGAAAATTAAATATCTTTTTTCAATTAGGGCTTTTTCCTTTCCGTGAGCAGTAGTCACAAACATCGATCCGCCCAAATCTGCTCCTTCTTTTCTTCATTGATATCTCACACTAATACCCTTCAAAGGCGTGTACAAATTCTCTGCCTTTCTTAGTTTCCACCTCTGCTCACTACCAACCAGGCCTCCTTCAATTTATTTGATTCGTCAGTCTCAGGTCGCATTTACTTGCGGCCATTAATTAAATTCTTATAGTTTCAAAATTTCTCCTTCGCAAGGAAAACTCTGTTCCCGGCTCAGAAACTTGCCAGATGTCTCGTTCGATTTCTTATCAGGGTCATTAATTAAATTCTTATTATTTCAACATTTCTCCTACTTAAGAAAAACTCTGGTCCATGGTCAAAACTTGCCAGATGTCTCTCTCGATTTCTTATCAAGATCATTAATAAAAATTCTTAATTCACAAAGAAATCCTTATTTTCGACTCTGTTTATAGTGCAGTCTCGTTCGCTGTCAACTTCGGCTGGTCACTAAGAAGTTTTTATTATTTCAAATTTTCGCTTGTATAAAATCTCGTTATTCGGCACTGTGTTTTGATAAATTGCACCAAAAGACAAAGACATTACTCAATTGTCTATATTTGCTACATGGCCTCTCCGTGGGAACTTTCTTTAGGTTTTTGACAGTTCACCTTTTCTAACAAAACACAAACTTCTTCATTTAGTTTATCTGTATGTCTTTCTTTCTATTTTTAATCCTTTAGCGCCAAATAGTGTTACATTAAGACTTATTCACAATGAATGAAATTATTTTTTAAATCATTATTTTAAAAAAAATCTTGGTAAAAATAAAATTTTATATTTTTTTACCCTCAACTTCTACGTAAATTCATAAAATTTCAAGAAATTAAATTTTGTAGGCAAAATTGGTTTTATTACTTAAACGCAGAACTCATTGGGGATTGTAAATCATCTATTATTTTTCAACCATTTGGCTTCTCTTTCCGAAAATCTACTCCTAACAGCAAAATAAAAAAAATGCAATAAAACTTATTTGAATTAGATAAGCTTTTAATTGCTTTAATAAATAATATAAATAAATGACGTTATAGTCTGAAGAAAATGTTTTTCGATTAATAATGAAATTTTAAAATAATTGCTTTCATTTTTAAATTATAATAATTTATAAAATTTCAAAAATATATTCAGTTTTGTAGACGTTAGGCTGTTAAGTTATTAAGTGAAGACTATATTCAGTAGTCGAAAATTTACAGGTTAATACAAATGATCGTGCAATCGTATTTGTAAAATAATTTATTATTTTTTATGTATTTGAAGTTTTTTTATTTTTTGCATGGTAATTTTTCGTGTACATTAAAAGTCACGTGTTTCACGGTTTCTTTCGTTTACAGGAAAAAAAATTGCACAATTTTATCAATTTCAGTTTCCATACACTTAGCTTATCTCACATCTATCGAGCTGTCATCTCATATCAAATACGGGGAAAAGGTCAGGAAATTTAACATTGTGTTTAAGAAATAGTTTTATTCTAAATTTCATGCTATAAATAAGTAATAATTGTGTAAATCAGATTAATTTTCTAGAATAATGTATCATGGATGTATATTTTATTTTTGCAAAATTTTTAAAACTAAAATTAACTTTTGTTTACAAATGTGTCGGTCGCTTAAAAATAGCCGAAAAATTGAAAAATTAAAAAAAGATCTCAAAATTTTAAATTCCAATTAATATAATTTCAGTTTGAAATAAACCAGAGTTTTTTTACTTACTGGAAATAGTAAATTTAATCATTTAGCTTTCAATTAAAACTAGAATAAAAGTTTCAAGAAAACCTCTTTATTTTAAAAAATTTAATTTAAAAGCTAGTTATTATATTATTAATATTATTTAACGGTTTTTTTGCTGCCAAATATTTTTCTATTCTCTTTCGTTTGTGACTGAGAAGAAGAAAATTTCGGTAGAAAATGACTGCAACGATTAAAAACGTAAGAGAATTTTAAATGTTTATACAATTTTAATGGCTTTTGGATGTGCGTTGAGGTGCAGGGGATATCGGCTCGTAATAAGAAATCGGCAGAGCCGAGTTCAAATTCCAGCTGAATTCGTTGCATTCACTTACGCGCAAGGGTATTAATCTAACTCTTCCCTCCCCCCAGATGAGTTAAATAGCAGGATATTGGGTTCTATAGCCTTGGTTGTCAGAAAGAAATGGTAACCTACTGCGGAAAAATATTCTGCCTAATCAGTCATAGATCGAAAAAGACATGATCGTCTAAGCGTGTATCACGCATGGCCCTTAACTGACTGAATGCCTTTTTTACCGAAAATAAAATTCCTGAATATCTCATAAAATGTCATCCTCTGTAAATTTCACGTCGGGAATGCCTGTAAATTTTTTTGCTATAGTAGAGTTCTTTCCCTTAGATTAGTTACTCCAGGTGGCAGTGTCTTTTTTTTTTTTTTTTGACAATGGTAAACTGATTCAAGATATTTACAAAGCCGTTTGGGGAAATGACCTTCCCCGTAAAAGTTCAGAACACTAGGATAATGATTACAAAAATCTATTTCAAGTCTCACGCATACAAACAAATAATGTTAATGACTTAACAAAAATATACGACGCAGTTTTATGACATGGTTAAAATATTTATAAATTAAGTTTTGTAAACAGACGCATTTCTATAAATTTTCTCGTATTCATTTCTAAAGGAAAATAAAATAAACATTTCTTAAATGTATTTTTCTTTTCATTTTTACATAAAAAATACATATTTATATTCCATTTTTACTTACTTCTTGGATCGTTTTGTTCTTGAGATTGAACATAAAAGGCTCTTTGAGAAAAACTGAATTATTAATTCGCACAGGAAGCAAGGTTTTACCAAAGTGCAGACATCTGCTTTAAGAGGTAGAAAAAAGACTTTAAATTCACAGCAGTCTTCCACCATTACACTTGCTTCTGCAGAAGAGTGTTTCTGCTTTTTGTAGAAAGGTGAACATGTGGTATCCAAATGGAGGAAGAAGCAAAAAAAAAAGAAGTTTTAAATTCATATATTTTTCATTTATTTTATCTTGAATTCGTTGCTGACAAATACCATATGATTCGCTACTATTTTGGAAAATATTTATACTACGAAAATACTGTAGATTTTAAAATCCTATGACTTTGTTCTCTGGATTCTTGCATAATTATGTGTTCCACCAATTAGTCATCAAAGAAACTCAAAACCTCTCAGCTACGGTCAACTAGTAAATTTTCTTTTTTGTTTGTAAGGAATTTTGTCGAAAATTGTGGAATATATGCGAAAAAAAAAGAAAAAAGAAAAGCAATTACAAATCCTTATTACAATCCGATCTAATCCTGCTGTTTTGTTATTGCTCCTTTTATTACAAATCCTTCTATGTTTGTATGCATCGTCGGACAATACAAAAATATAGAAAACGTTGACAAGGTCAAGGATAAGAAAAACAGATTTTTAAAATACCACAGAAAGAAATTTGGGAAAATTACTTATAATAATCAAGAGAAGTGGAGTGACAAAAAGAAAAAAAAAATGCAGAAATTAAGAGCATTTAAAAAAAGACCCGGAAGCTAAAATTAACACTAAGTAAAATATAGAAAGAGAAGCGTGAAAATTAGACAAAAAAATTATATTAAAACTGATTGTTCAATAGTAATTTTTAGTGATGAATATAGAGTTACGTTAAATTAACTTAATGGCTAGACGCATGTTTGAGTTTTTATAGGCGTAGACAACTAACATCACTTCACGCCGATAGGCGAAAAAATGGAATAATTGAGTGGTGTGGTTGTATTATCAGCAATAAATTTAAGTAACTGAATGACAAAATGGAAAAAAATTCTATGTAATTTGTTTTGAACTCTAAAATGAAGTTATCAGACAAAATTATTAAATAAAAATTATAACATTTAAAATAATCAAACTCCATAATAATTACCAATGTATATATATATATATATATATATATATATATATATATTGCAATAACTGATTTTACCGATTTTTTAAGAACGCTCACGTAACGGAGTTTTTTTTTAACGCTGACGTGACAGGGGATTTTTGAACGCACAATTTTTAAATTTACAAGGAATTATGGCCTTTTCATCCATGGTTGTATGAACCTAACGTACTTTTTAATATGGTTACACTTAGTCATAATTTCCATTTCATTCAACAGTTCGTTTTTGTTTGGGAATAGCACAATCTCTAAATTTTCTTCTTGGCACAGTCTACACATTTTTCCACCGTTGTAAGACTTGGCTGTTTTTACTATACTCCACGTTATGGGTCTTTTCCATATTTTCATTTTAATTTCCACACCTGGCTAGCCAATTTTGTACAGTTTTCTATTTTGAAAGTAGACTTGTGATTGAACCACCTGGTCTTAAAGGTGTCTTTGGTTGAACCCAAATACATTTTATTTTGGCCATTTAAGTCATGTACCTTTGCCTTGTAAATGACTTCTTTTGTGTTGCAAAGTCCTTGAAGTGGACATTTATTTTTGTCCTGCAGTTGCATTCTTTATTAGTTGTCTTGTTTTGTACACTGCTATCTAGGTTTCTGGTGTTTTGTTTTTATGAAACTATCTAAATTACTAGTGCAACTATAACTTAGTTTGATTGTGTTTCTGTTGAAAATTTTGTTTAGTTCTAATTCTTTTAGAAAGTTTCTATCTGTTTAAAAAATATATGTCCTATTTTAGTCTTCACCTCTAATTTAAATAGTGGGTTGAACTAGATAATGTTTCGTTTTCTATTATCGTTTTTTGTTTTGTCTGTTTGGTTGAGAATTATATTATAAAATGTTTTTATGGCCAGATTTTCTTAGTGCATCTTCATAGGTATTTTTCTTTTCATCAAATATTGTTTTGTTTGACGAATTATTTAGAAAAATGGAATATATATATATATATATATATATATATATATATATATATATATATTCCAGGTTTAATATAATATTAAGAATATTACTTTTTATGCGTGCATATTGATTATATAAATATATCCAGAAAAAAAAAAGACCTAGACAGGTTAATACCAATATTATTGTAAAAACAATAATGAATTGTATAGGTTCTAAACCACTTCGAATAGCCGCCATTATTATGGTTAAGTGAGAGAAGAATTGCACGTCTTTATACCTAATATTTTGGTGCTTATATATTCAATTTCCTGATGCCCTCTGGCCGATTTAGTTACGTTCACTATCGCACAAACGCTCTTGGAAAATTTATGAACACTTTTTTTTTTTTTTCGCATTTATGGTTAAAATTTCCAGGCTGACTGGGCTTTCTTGCTCTGATGAGTCTAAGAGAAGGAAAACCCTGAATTCAAAATATCTCTGAAGAGGTTTGAGTACAGTCAGATTATCTTGTCCTAGAAAAAACCATTGCTGCTATGGGTCTAATATATATGTCATCCATAAGACCATAGTGATTTAATTACACGTCTATTATCAGGTGATCATTGGTCTAACATCTTATTGTTATTGAACCCTGTTTTCGCAAAGACTGCTTATCAGTAGTATTTCTTGGTTTATTAAATTAACGCTAACAAAAGTGCTTATATGATAACAGAAATGAATAAAAATGTGACCTTGTACAAGAAAGTGAAGAGAAAATTTCAAATTAATGAACTTCTATATAATCCTTCTCGAGTTAATGATTAGTTTGCTAACTTGATTCCATGCAACCAGACCAAGAAACATTTTTTTGAAGAAGTCAAAAATGGCATGAAACCGCCGAATAGTGGTAAAACGTCAGGCATGGATGATATCTATTTTAAGATCATGAAATATAGAAATGAAAATTTGTTTAAACCTCTGGCTTCATAGAAAAGATTTAGATAGAATAGAGTGTACCAGATGATTGGAAAAATGTACTAATAGTTGCTCTCAATAAAGAGAAAATCGATTTGGGGTATTACCTATGCATGGATGAACATGAAAATTTCCGTGATAAATCCCTTTAATCTGTTGTGGGTAAGGATCCTCCTGGACAGCGTTCTTAACGATATCACTGATAAATCCTTCCTGAATCAAAGCGTGGTTTCAGACATGGCAGGGAAACAACAAACAACTGTAGGAGAAATGCATTCAGCAAAGGATGAAATAAAATTATGATTGATTTGTTGTTTAAATAGAAATGCCTTATGGAAGATTCTGAAGAAACTTAGATGTTCTGATAAGTTTGTCTTTTTTCTAAACGATCTCCACAAAGAAGCGAAAGCACATATACATGTTAGTGTTAAACTACCTGATTCAATAGTGGTTGAAAACTGTGTAAAGCAAGAGGATACAACAGCATCGATTCTGTTCGCGTTATGCTTTATATGGTTTTGTTAACGGCCTTTAAAGGATCATTGGGTCAACATCAAATCTCGAACAACGGCAAAAATGTTGAATATAAAACAATTTCTACCAAAACAAAATCATTATCATCACTAATACCCCCGACTTCTTGTGCGCTGAAAATTGTGATCTTTTTGTTCACTTCTCGAGTAACATGCAACATATGATGGATTCTTTCTTGACGGCATATCAATTAGCCAGAATAAGACCACCATCATATACAATCCTGCTACAGGTAATCTCTACTCTGTCAAGCAGTATTTATGTGTAGGGACAGAAATTGCAGTTTGTTGAATATATATATATATATATATATATATATATATATATATATATATATATATATATTGTCGAGGCATGCCTTTAACATCAATCTCTGGCCTGCTTAATATGTCCACCGGTAACCTCTTTGTCAGGGTTTGTAAGATTATGTACCATTATGAAGATGATCGTCACTTTTATATGTGAGAATTTTTCGCAGTAAAATATATTTATTTTCTCGCCAAACTTCAAGTTTCTTTATGTCACATTGAAAGTTGGTAATTTTTCTTTGTCTTTCCAGATTTTGTTTTTTTCCCTTATGGGATTGGCACGTCAAACGATCCTGCGTTACTTCACAATGTATTCTTTTATTTTTAGCAAAATATTATTTTCTCAGGCTACTTGCGAAAAGTTAATTCTATCTATCTATCTATCTATCTATCTATCTATCTATCTATCTATCTATCTATCTATCTATCTATCTAGTAGGTGGTATGCACGTACAAATAGATATATCCTTTTTCACTGTACCAGAAACGAAGTGCGTACGAAAAACCCAAGAGGGGTATTCTTAAAGGCCTTGATGATAATTTTCTTGAAAATGTTGCTAGAAAATTTAATCTTACATGTAATGAATCTGGTCGCGTCTGTCTATGTAGAACAGGCCTCAAAATTGATCTAAGACGCCACACGCAGATAGAAGTCATTAGTTACACGTGACGTGGTATTTATATGATCTATCTTTGATATAGAGCACTTTTACCCATAAATATGCAATATCTTATATATATATATATATATATATATATATTAATCGTTTCACCCCAAGCAAGACGGTAACGCCACTGATGTGCAGGGGGCTACATGAGTGTAAAAGATTACATAGGAGAGTAAAGAGAAAGACGAACCGGTTACAGGGGGTGTCAGTGAAAGGAGCAGGAGAAGGATGGAGACACAGGTGTGATGACAGTTACAAAGGTAAAGAGAAAGAAAAAGGTATATACGGTGTTGTAGAAAGAACTAGAGTCAAGTGGATAAGAGATCGGTATTGACATTACATTTAAATTCCTGTAGTTGTAGCCGCCAGGAAAGCATGAATATGGAAGAGAGTTCCACAGGCGGGAAGTATGAGAAAAGAAGCTGATGGAGTAGAATTGTCGGCCGAATTTGGTTGATCTAACTGTGGATGGATGGGACCCAGTTGCCAGTCTGGATGTACGAGTAAACTCCACTGGCAGGGGTACCAGTGATTTAAGTTCGTCGGGGCAGAAGCCATGAAAATATTCATTGATTAAGTGAGGGATGGAGGATTTGCAGTTGTTCAACACACGTTTGCATAGCCGCCAGTAGTCCTATGCGCTGTCTCATTCTCTCAGCAAACTTGGCGTCATTCAGGATCCTCTTGCACTCATTACGAGCAGAGGTAAATAGGCGACTATTGTTACCAGATGCATATCTCCGAAATAGTCGGAAGTAGTGGTTCCTGTGGGGAATAGTGGGCGAACAGGCAGGAGAGAACCAGGGAGAGGAATGAGGTTTAAGACGAAACTTTCTGAGGGCATCAATACCAGCTTTCACAGCTTTCACCCACGAAGAAATCTCAGAGGCGCAGTCATCAACTTTGAGACCAAACACATTTCCTCAAGGAACGTCGCATAGGAAATCACGAAACGCGTTCCAGTCAGCTCTTTGGTAGCAGTAGGAAATCCTGTAGGTAGGAGGCTCCGGGGAGGGGGGAGTTAGAGTGGTGAGATATATTGAGATATATATCCAGAGAGAGCAAAGTTGCGAGACTTGGCAAGAGTCAGGTACAGAGGTGAAGCATAGATCTAGAGACGTGTCCTGAGGGGATGCTGGGAAAGCGTATGGGGAAATTCAGCACTTGCGCAAGGGATTGGGAAATGGCAAAGTTCATGGCGTGGATACCAGCTGAATCAGTAACAGAGTCTTTTAGCCACTCGGCATGATGGGCGTTAAGATGTCCGAGCACAATACGTGAGCGAATGGGTGAGAGGAAATAGCTTTATCTATATTGTCAGAGATACTGTCTAGCAGGGAGCAGTCGGGAGAGGAGGGGGAACAATACAGAAAGAAAAGGTAGCTAATCGAACTGAGAAGTGACAGACGGAGACACATATATGGGTGGTCAGGGGATTCGAGAGATGTCACCCTAGCTAGAGGGATATGTTCACTAACGTAGACCCCCAGCCCATGCATATAGACAGTGAAATCCTTCCAAAGATCGAGAAGTCAGAGGAGGGAATTGAGGGGTTGATATTAGTCTCACAGAGCGCTAGGATGTTGGAGTACTTTTCGTGGAAGAAAGATTCTACACTACAGAAGTTAGTACGAATTCCCCGGATGTTAGTAAAGGAAATGTTAAGAGGTTTAGGTGATTTAAGTTTGACTGGTTTAGATTTTTTTAGATATGGTTATTCATATTAAATTTTGTTGGTAAGAAAATTAAAATTAATACTTCTTAGAGAAATGCAAACAAAAATGACTTACATGTAAAAAATTAATTAGTTACCAACCCACGCATGGTAACGGCGAGTAAGGTAAAAATACTATATATATATATATATATATATATATATATATATATATATATATATATATATAATAAAAAGTGTGAGAAGCCGTGAACGTTTTCTTTAATATATATTTATTGTTTGGTATTCATACAAGTTATGGAGTATTAATTTGTCATGGTTTGCGCTACACGTGTTCCGAGTCTAAAATTGACTCTCTTCAGGCGAACAAGAGTACTCAGAGAAACCCAAACGTAAAACAACGAATTTGTTCGTCTGAAGAGAGTCAATTTTAGACTCGAAACACGTGTAGCGCAAACCATGACAAATTAATACTCCATAACGTGTATGAATACCAAACAATAAATATATATTTTAAAGAAAACGTTCACAGCTTCTCACACTTTTTATTTTACACTAATTACTCTCGTTGGAACAACCCTATTCCTTTATTCTATATATATATATATATTGTTGTGACCTCGTCACCAGGTTGTTGTTGTGATCCTGTTGGGACCAGAAATAAAGACACAAAGTGGGTAAAAAACGGGTTAAAGTGCTAAATATCAGGGATAGAACGTATGTAAATATAAGGGTGCAATCATCAAGTCTTATCCTGTCAAACTCCCTTATGGAGTATAGAACCATAGCGACAATACGCTATGAACTTAGGTTAGAGAGCCATTAACTCCTAACTGAAGTAGAGGAGATGAATCCATAGCTTTTTAGGGTGTTTGTGTGAAAACAAACTCAACAATCTCGGATAAAATTTGAACTCCACACGCCAATCTCATTTCATTTACCATGTCGATAATTGCTACTCTGTGCGCAGATCATTATATCATGTACACACCCACACTCTCCTCCACACCCACACTTATATATATATATAATCCAGAACAGTTAATAATTTTCAAAAAACAGATATGAAAAGACTTAAATGTACAAAAAGTTATTTATAAATGCTGACAATTCCAGAAGAATCTACAAAATGAAAACCAATAATTACAAATAAAATAAAATAAAATAAATACCTGAAAAAGAAATCAACAAATTTTCCGAAACTGTTAACACTAAAACTAAAACAATGTAAAGAATGAAGCTAAAAACATGGCCACTAAAGTAAAATTGGACAATAGAATAAAACAATTACCAAAATCGGAACCATTTATTAAACGAAAAGACCACAAGGACAACTTCATAAACAAAACAACATGCAGATTATTAAATCTCACATAAAGCGACATTGGGAAAATATGTAAACAAATATTAGAAAAATATGCTCAAAAACTATGAAACATACTAAACATAAACCAATGAAAAATACGAAAGAAACAATCAATTAGTTCAGCAACATTGTCAATAAAGAAAACTACTCCTTCATTCAACTAGACATAAAGGACTTCTACCCATTCATCAATAATCACACACTAAATTTAGCAAAACAATGCATAAATATCCCCAACAAAGACTTAAATATAATTAAGCACTGTCGATAATCAATATTATACCATAACAACAACATATGGACAAAAAGGCAATAATAATAATAAGGACAATAACGATAATAACTTTGACGTATCATTGGGTAACTATGATGGGGCGATTTATGTGAAATCATAGACATATCCCTTATCAATAAACTAACACATAATATTAATAAAAAGGAATAGGTTTATACAAGAACGTCAGCCTATTAATCATAAAATAACTGTAACGGCAGAAACAAAGAAAAATAAAACAAATAATAAAAACCTTCAAAACATTTTGATTTGCAGTAGATCCAAATCCAATCAAAAAATAATAAATTTCCCAGATATAACATTCCACCTAAGCAACGGAACCTACAAACCATGCAGAAAAATAAGCAACAATCTTGATGGAGCTTTTTATGCAAGGTTAATTTAGGTTTGAATTTCACATGGCACAAGACCATTTTCCAAGAACTTCCTAACTAAATCCCTGCATACCAACAATTATTTTTTATACGGTTGAAATTATTAATTAAATTAGCAAATGGAAAATTGATAGAAATGGTCAAAGCATTAATTGTAATTATATAAAGTGTATTAACAATAACAAGAAATACATACTTTGTACAGACGTTGAAAGTGTCTGATTAAAATGTCTTTCATTTTCTGCATAAGATTGTGCGAAAGGTTTTGAGGTAAGTTGTAATGTTCTTTGTTGCGGGAAGATTTATCAGTGTCATAGGTAATTTGTGTGAGGATAATATTGATAGAAGATTAGTAAAAATGTCTGAGTTCGTGAGTACGTTCATCTTTGTAGAGTTCAGAAGAATGATTTAGTAAGCGAAGGTGAGTTGGTCTTAATATTTTACATGTTATGCGTGTAAAGATTCTTCTGCCAACAGTAATATTTTGTACAAGTATTATTTAAAGAAATAAAAGGCATCTACTTGCGTCTTGCACTCAGTGCGGGTGCGTGAGAGAATTACTTGATAACGAAGAACGCGAACCCCGCAATGGCATGCCGTTATTGCGGGTAGCTGTGACTGACTTGCTTGGTGTCGCTCGTGAACTGCTGCCAACTGTCTGTGGGTGTACCACGTGTCTGATATATATGCATTTGTAAAAAAACGGGAAAGCAAGATTATCACGTGATTGTAGCGTGTGTATATGTACAATGAGTGAATGTAGCTGTGTGGAAATACACGTCACTGTCAATCTAATATACATCAACTCCAACCACCCACTTTCGTATTCAAGCACATACCTATATCTATAAATAAAAGAGTCTCAACAAATTCTAGCAGCTTAAAAGTATTGAATGAAAACAAAAAATATACGAATCCCCACTAGAAACTGCGGACATTTAAACAAACAAGAATACAATAACGAAAACAATCCAAATAAAAGTAACAGAAAATGAAATATAATCTTGTTCACTTCTACAATAATACACTAAAAACATAGGAAGAATATTTTCAAAATAAGTGAAAAACAATTCCCTAAAAGCATCAAACAATAAAAAATTATAAACAAAATGCAATCATTATTAGTTACAACTTCATGAATAACATGAAGAAATTAATAACCAAACACAATACAAAAAATACCCAGCAAAACTAATAACAATAAATCCGACATCTTTTTAATTTATTTTTTAAACATTGAAAATAATGTTTGAACAAATAAATTAAAAATATGCCGAATTTAATCGAATTCGTAAAAAAATGTAAATATATTTTCTTTGTTTACATTAGGTTACGAAAACAGCAGATAAAAATATTTCGAAAAATCTGAAAAATTTATATTTAAAACCATTATTCAGGCTTTGTTTGATTGTCAGTTATACGTGGTCGAGCGGTTAAGTCACATCAGACCTAATGACGGTTTCCCCTAAGGAATGCAGCTTTGAATGCTTCCTAACAAGATTTGTCGATTATCCAGGCCAGTAGATGTAAATAAATATGCTATTTAATTATATATATACCAAGTATCAACTTAAATAATACGTATATTCATTAAAAATAGTGTTTAAACAAATAAATTAAAAATAATATATCAGTGTTAATCTGTTTTGAAACAGATTTCGAAAAATTTCGTAAATATATATATATGCAGACACATGAATCAGTTATATAATCTGTCAGTTCAGTTTGAACGTCGCTTGTTGTGTCCGATCTCTACCATATATTAATGAACACTCAATCTCTGAAATGAGATTGTTCCCATAAATATAGCGATTCTGAAACGACGGACGTCCGATATTAGAATGCTTAATACGGCCAAAATTCTTAACCTGTTGATAATTTTACCTCCGGTAAAAGTGGTTTCTGCTTTCTTCAACCTCATACATTATTGGCGAAAACATTGAAAGTGCACAATGCTTTTCGCCAATGTTCTCACGTATAAATTTTCTGTTATTTCATTGGTTCAATTATTCCTCCATCAGTAATGAATTTGTTTTTAAGATCATTGCCATTTCTAACCGAATCCAAAAGCTAATTTGTTTGTTTTTATTAAACTTCAACTTTAATTTCACATCAAAATTAATGTTCGGTAATTTTATTTGATCAAAATGGGCGAAAACAAAATTCTTAATTTGTTTTCTTAACTGTGAAAGAAATCCATTTTGCTCAACGAGGTTTTGTCAGCTTCTAACATGACAAGAAAATACGCAATATGAAATCTTTATTTCTGTTACACTGTTGGAGCAAATAATGACCACTCAGTAGATATAGATTTGCATAGAAAACAATAACAGTTTGACGGATGTGGTTGAAATTAGGCTAAGGTAATTAGAGCTGGTGAAATGTTGCTATTATGTTCATTTTACTGTAATGAGTTTGTTGGAAAAAACTATTTGCAGCTATTAAATGAAGTGTTAATAGCGCATATTTTGCCACAATCTTGGGAAAAAAATAAAAGTGAAAATATGTTAATCAAAATAATCATCTTTATGTTAGCGAACGTCCAGTCACAGTTATATGGTTAAAGTACGTTTGAAAATAATTAATAACGTGGATATATTGTTTACACATGTTTTCATTCTATCCAGTGACACACAGATATACATGAACGCCTTCGCCATCCACCATTGTATCACTCACTTTAGATCTTTCATTCGGCTTCTTCATGAATGAATGAAATGAGTTCATGTCCGGGAGCAGCCAACTATGACTTTGAGGAAAAAGGAGTTTTTCGCACATTAACGTCAAATGCATTGGTTGCGGTTGATTGTCAATATTTTAAAAAGACCAGAGAAAATTAGCCTCAAATGTAGCGCGAAAGTGGGAAGCTTAAAGTTCAATGTGATTAAATCATTCAGACTTGAAAGTAAAACATGAAAAGGAAACAGAGGTAAGAGTATTTGGTGTGGGTAGCGGGTATATATTCGTCAATAATTTTTTTCTCTTTATTCTGTCAGTTTGCCCTCAGTGAAAAATTTTTAAAATATCAAACTGAAAAGACACGGCAAACGTTTTCCAGTCTCTTTTTTTTCTAGCATTCCTAACATTGTGACTACAACTACCTCGTTTATACACAAGTATTTTTTATTCCATTAGAAAAGTTTAAATATTTTCACAGATTTTCAATTACTTTCATTTTAACTCGGTGATTTGTTGGCACCGTGATAGCAATCGTTTGAAACATATTCCTGCCTTTGTGCAAGATGAGTAGATTTTGTTTTCTCCCCCAGATTTATTGATCCTCTAGAATTTCGAGATAACATAGAATTTTAAGCTTTTTAATGTAAAAGACAATTTCCGGTTTTTCCATATAAATTTGGTCTGCATAGTCAAATTCAAGTCGTTCCTAGTAGTTCATCTTTTCACTACATGACTGAATAGAAAAGCTTATTACATGATCAATGTGTTTATCTATATCTCCATGTCACATTCGCTATTTTAATATGTCCTGTCTATCATGGTTTAAGTTGCCCTGAGACACTATAGAGATTTAGTTTCTTGTTTGTTTCTTGAAATGTCTATACTACTGTCTTTCTTCATATTTCTGATCTTGTCAGTTTTCTGGTCCTTCATTTTCTTTCAGTTTTACTACAACAATTTGACTTTCATGAACAATATTTTATTACTCTCCTTTGTGTTGAACTGAAATTCATTGATATGTTTCTTCTATAAGTCATTGTGGCATCCATGTAAATGTTCATTATTATATATGTATTGCTGTGTTCAGGTTATAAAAAGTTTTTCTTCTATATGTATATGTATATTCATGTAAATATAGTATATTTGTTCTTACGTATGTGTTTCCGGTGGAATGTAGTATCAGGTTGTTGTTTGAGTATGTGGATTATAATCTTGAATTAATTCCTTGGTTTTTGCATATTCTTTTCGTGAACATTATTCAAGTACATCTTCTTTGGCTGGTTGAGTCTCTGGCGGCTGTTGCAAACGCCACAGGCACGGTGAGTGAATTTGGACCAACTGCTATGCACGTGTACATTGTTATTTTTATATTTACTTAACGCTTACACAGTTCTGATTTGATTTTGGCGGGAGTTTTAGTCATTAATTGTTTTTTCTGTGACGTCATTTGACCCATTAAGATATGCTGGGGTTATATCTAGGTTACTAGAAATATGGAAGAATTGAAATATGTAAATGATGTATATGTTGAAAGAAAGAGAGAGAATTTCTCTGCCACTCTAGTAGTAAAGTAGAAGGCTATATTTCAATACATTTTAACTACTACCTATCTACTCACCACACGTCCATTATGACTGAGTAGTGAGTTCGATGCTCATTCTGTGCTCCATACTTGCAACCTTGTGTCACGTCTATAGTAAATTATTATAGTCTCCTTATGCTATTGACCTTATGTATTATCATGAATTTCTTTGTTCTTTATCACTTCCTCTTTTACTTAGTTTAAGTATGACTCGAATATCTCATATATCTTTTTAATGTATTTATTTCTTTGATCATGTTTCTTCTTTTGAATCTAGTTTCCAATATTATCGTGTTATCCTTCAGTGTTATTTTCAGTCGGGTGGGTTTCTTCATTCTAAGTTGTTTGACAGAATCCGCTTCTATTATTATTTTGGAGATCCCGGAAATTCTTTTTGGCCTCATATTTTCCTGATTGTATCAGTCTATTTCTTTTTGTTGTTTCTGTTTTGCAAAACCAAATTTATACAATGTTCCTGTCTGCATTCAATTTTGTTATCCTGGTTGAAAATCATGACGGTTTCTTTTCAACCTCTGAATCTTCTTGCTGTTGACCAAATTATTATTTACATCGTAATTGCCATTAACATCGCAGTCATCACGGCTATTATTAGAATTTGGGAATCAATGAATCAATATGTATAAACGTAAATTTCTTTTAGTCATTAATCAAAAAATGTAAATAAATATTTAAAAATATATAAATTAGAAGATATTTGATTCATTCTGTCGCATTTCCTATGAGGTATTAAATTTAAGGCTAATTCAATCATAATCGTTTAAAAGTACCACTGGATGCAATCGACCGAATAATTGTCTATTTTTTTAAATAGAAGAATGCCTTATTGCCAGTCATTTACGTCTGTAGACGAAGAAACTTTTCTGATGAGCGTTATGAAATCAACAAATCCTTCTTTTTCAATATTTTAAATTTTATGTATTACCTTTTAATGAAACTTTATGAACATTAATAAAACCGACAATTGACAAGAGGAAAAATGCGTGTTTTCCACAGTTTATTTTGATTATCACAGATTCATTGTGGAAATCTGAACCTGTTCATTTTTCCCCTTCAAGTTAGGCCGTTCATCATGATTTACATCGATACTAATTCAGGAAAAAAGATTACCTTCAACAAAATTTCTAAAGAGTTTCACAACAGTCAAAAAACATCACTTCACGTTTTCTAGATGTAAATGAAAATATAATGACACCGCAACTAAAAGTTTGGATGTAACCAGAAATTTACTTTGTTTCAACTTAAGATTTTTGATGACTTTCTCATCAAAGAAAAAAGTAACAATCAGATTTAATTGGCTTGAATATGAGAATAATTTTCCCTTATTATTTATGTAGTATGAGAATTTATCAGAATATTTTCAACGTTATAAAAATGACACAAATCTTTAAACAGAAAGAATGTCATAACTGCTGATAATATTTTAGTCATTTAATCACATCATCAGAAAAATATTCAATCTACTTTAAAATGCAAAATCATATTCAAAAGGAAGTTGAAAAAAATGGTAAACACGCACACGTAGACCCGAATCCTGATAAAAAAAAAAAGAAAAAAGTTGTGCCACGTTCCTCTCAGTCAGAGAGGGAAAAATGAAAGTGGGGGAAAAGGGGTGCGGTGAGAGGGACAGAAAATAGAGGGTAAGGAAATAAGCAAAGAAATGGGCGAACGGTCTTAAATGCTCTCAGACTAATTTCCACTTGACTGACCAACACACCAGGCATTACTTAATAAAAGCAGCGGAATGTTTCCACTTGATGAAAAGGGGTACAAAAAATCGGGGAAAACTGAAAATAATAATAATAATAATAATAATAATAATAATAATAATAAAGGGAAATGGGTGGAGCCTGTATCCACCAGTGTTGATTCGAAATGTATGCATTGCTCAATGCGTTACTGAATACGGGCCTCTTTGAAGAGCATCAGAGCTAAACCAGAGTACTCAGAGAGAGAGAGAGAGAGAGAGAGAGAGAGAGAGAGAGAGAGAGAGAGAGAGAGAGTGAAAAACGTGGTTGGCCGAATAAGCCGGAAAAGCAGTTGGCCTGGGGTTGGATAAAGGATGAGGTGGGGTGAAAAATGAAATACATAAATAGTGACAAAAAGAGGAAAAACATTGAAGTTAAAGCTAAAAACACAAATAAAAAATGGCCAACGTGAAAAGCGGAAAATCTTCAAAATGAAAAATATTTTAAAATACGTCACACACGTGCACACAGGAGTACCCGAATATATACAAACATAGGCGTACATACAACGTGTACGCACATGCACAGAAAAACACACATACATGTACACTCATACAGATTTGTGCATAAACAAGTCGGTGCTGAAAAGTTCTTCACCTAAAATGATTTGACCAAACGTTCGATTTTTAAGCGTTTCGTTGTTGGACAGGTAACTTTAAATCATTACATTGTCTGTACAGAGACATGCATATATATATATATAATTGCACCTACGTAACAATGATTACGGTATCATTGATGACTACTAAATTAATATAAATCGTCTAAAAATATAACATCCTAACCACCAACAACTATGCCAATAATAATGCAAAAAATATTATGTGGTAGTTCACGACTGGTAGCTTTGACCAGACTAAAATAATCCAATATGAAATTATGAATGTGTTAAAATAAAATTGATATCAATAATTATAACTAGGAAAAAGAAAGAAATCGTAATATTGCTACTACAACTATGTTAGCAAAATAATTAATCACTGAAGATTATGTCGACTCTGATATCAATGAATTTGAGACCAACACAAATAAGCAGAATAATGAAATATTTTTCATAAAAGTCAAATTGTTGTAGTAAAACTGAAAGGAAATAAAGGATCAGAATAATGACAAGATCAGAAATATTAAGAAAAACAACAGTACAGACATTCCAAGAAACAAAGAAAAATACATCATTGCTGTGAAGAGGATATTTAAATAGAGAAACTGAATCTGTATTAATAGCGTTTTAGGACAACTTTTTTTGCATAAGAACGAATTATATTACACCAAAATAGACAGGACACAGTAAAATAGGGAAGATTATGTGAAGATATAGATGAACACATTAATCATACAATAATCCTTTCTTTTATCCAGCCATGCAGTGAACGACTGGAATTTCAATATGAAGACCAATTGTGTATGAACAAACCGGAAATTGTCTTTTACAATAAAAAGCTTAAAATTCTATGGTATCTCGAAATTCTAAAGGGTTCCTAAATCTGGGTGAGAAAACAAAATCTACTCATCTTGTACAAAGAGAAGAATATTTTTCAGATCATTAATATTACGGGCTTCACAAATTACCGATTTAAATCAAAGGAGAATGAAAATCTGTGAAAATATTTGTACTTTTCAAGAGAGTTTAAAAAATATAGTCAATTATAAACGGGGTGGTTGCACTCATCATTTAGAGCTGATTTTACTAGAGTATTGAACCACAAATAAAAATTCTGTAGCAAAAAATCTAAATCATTCAGAATATATTATAACTAAAATTAGATAGAACACTAACGCAAATGCGAGGATGTTGAGGATACATGTTTTCACATAAACACCGGTGAAATTCAAGATACAAATAATGATAATAATAATAATAATGTATCCTCGAGTATAGTAAATTTCTTTAAATATAGCATGGAACTGAAGAAAATCACATTAAGTCACACAAAAGGTATTGCCACTTCCAATCGTTTGAATATCCGCCGAGGAATCTTTCAAGTAGTCTCCCTGACGCCCCTTTTTTTCTTTTCTGTTTTTCTGTCTTTAATCCTTCTTTTGCATGAACTAAAAAGAGTTATAACCATGCATACAAAGTAAAAAAAAGTATTGATTTCGGATTATATAAATGTGCAAAATAAACATTCAAGAAAGATAGTAAAAAGAAAAAAATGAAAGCAAAAGTAAACGCAATGTACGAAATGTAGAAATTATGCCAAGATAAACCACTTCATGGCCAATACTCAACCCCTACCAAACAAGCTGATCTAGACAAACCCCGTACTCTCAGTGGTTACGTAATGCAGAGTTAAAAGTTGAAACTGAAGTTGAAGGTTAGTCATCGAAAATAAAAAGGTTTGTTTCGGCGTAGTCTGGAAAAGTTGAAACTGGTTTTATTCTTGCTGCACAGGGCCAATGCTTGCTAACTAGAACACAGATACTGAAAAATTGTTAACTCGAAATGTAGATTCTGTGATAAATATCCAGAAATAATTGACCATCTTGTATCCAGTTGCATGATGTTAGCATCTAATGAATATAAAACTCGTCATGATACTGTGGGCTAATCATCTTTACTGGAAAATATGCAATTTTTACAGAAAAAAAACTGCAAGAAAGTAGTATGAATAAACCCGGTTACAGTGATAGGACTTGTAACCATTTTATGCGTCTTTACAATATACACAGAGGGAACAATCAAAGCTAATCGCCCAGACATTAAGATCAAAGGCCACAAGAACAGAATGTGCTTTATTATTGAAATGGCATTCCCTGCATATTGTAATGTATCTTTGTAGATCTTTAAAAAGTTACCAAATACAGGGATCTTGAAGTAGAAATTTAAAACATTGTGGCACTTGCAAACATCACTAATTCCGGTTACATTTGCAAACCTCGGATTGATTGAAAAAGGTTCCGATAGACTCATTGAATGGATTTCCATGCCTTAAAGAAATACAAAACATTGTACTGACAAGCACAACACACACATTACGAAGAGATTTATTTATGTAAAATGTGTGTCATTTTAGAGTTTGTTTGTTTTGCAAAAATGTCCATTTGAAAATGTCACGAAGCCATTTCTGAACTTAGGTCTCTGGTTGGTTTCCGAAAAGAAATGAATATACACTACAAATCAATGGAAACAAAGACAGCAACGACAATAAAACCAACACCACCAACAACAACAATAATTATAACAATATTTGTTCAAGAGACCTAAGTATCTGCTTTGTAATTAATGTTGTGATCCAAGTTATAAAAATAACACAAAAATGAAACAGAAAAAATTTGATATTTTTGAATTTGTGCAGTAAAAACACAGCAACTGTGAAATACGGAGAAGAAATTAATTGCAGTTTTTACGTCACTATCATTTGGTACAGATTCTATGCACGATTATCTGCATAGATTATCTGCACGATAAACTATTTTTAAAAATCGCACCATAAGGAATTACATCTTTGTAGAAATTAGAAATGTGTCTCTTGAGTTTCTCGTTCATATTTGATTATTATGTAAAAAGAAATGCGATAATGCCATCAAATGTACAAGGTAATAATATTTATAATAATGCTCTCCTGTGAACTGGGTAAACAGTCGATTCCATAGTTTGATTTTTAGATATAAATTTGAACCGCACTAGGATTGTGATATTAAAACTAGAAGCAAATAAAGTTCAGGACCTTGATATAATCTGTATAAAAATATCAGACATGAATGCAGCAGTCCCAACGGGCAAGAAATATAAAAAATGTCAAGCTTTAACCTGTTGATATAAAAAAAAAACTATACGATTTAGTGAGTCACTTACAGATTTGTGGCTTTAATGGAAGGATTAAAAAGAGTTGAAAAGTACAACATTAAAAAGGAATTTGAAAAAAAAATGTAATCATTATTTTTATTTTTGTTGACATCATCAATGTGGTTTGGTGAAATGTTTGTACCTGAGACTAAAAAGCCCCAAATCGGAATTAGCATCGGATAAGTTTCCTTAGGAACCGATTTTTCATAGATATCGCCTTATCCACATATTCCCTGATTAAATATACAAAATTCAGTAATCGTGACACATATCTCCCTTTAAACCCTTTCCTGATTAAAGTACATCTTTTCTTAACAATTTCCCAAACAAACCTTTTTTTATTTCTTTGAATGCGATTCACTTCCCCACAATTGTTTTCCTACCTTGCTTCTTCGAATATTTTGTTCCTGCATCAAATCAAATTCTTCCATCTATGATTCTCTTTGAATTATAGAGGGAAGAAAAATACTATGTCAGAAAAAAAAAACTTTTTCTTGCAATATCCACACAAATCTTATCTTTCTCCTCTTTGATTCTCAACAAAATATTTCTTTGACTGCTTTAAAACAAAACAAATACTTCTCCAATTCTACTTAGAACAAACGAGCACCTCTAAGATGCTCTACATAATTTATCTTTTCTACTTATAACAAACTTGTGTCTTTAAGATTATCTAAGCAGTATTTTCTTTTCAACTGATGGACAAATGGTTTCCACTAAGTTTCTCTACCCAATCTTTCATATGCTATCTTCAAAAAAGTTTTTTACGCATTTCCTGTGCAAAAATATACTTTCCACTTTCCAATGTTTATTTCTTACCTTGAAAAACACCCATCTATTTCGACATAATCTTTTTTACTGCGTTGAAACAATTCTTCTCAATTCGCTTTCCAATCTTCCATTTTGCACTTTGTAACAAAATATTTTTTCTCTGATAAACTACTTTTCTTTTAGTATATTAGAACAGACACCCTCCTTTCCGATTCTTCCAGCAAACATGACTTGCTGTCCGGTTCCACTCCTTTTGCATACAGAAATGTTAGTTCAGTTGTATTGAATTGGCACCTGACTCCATTTAGTTTTAATCAATATTTTCCTAATATTTGCATGACATTTTTGTCCTAGCTCGAAGATGTTAGAATGTTAGAATGTATCTTCTCAGATTATAAAGACATCCTGTGAGTTTCTTGCACCTCTTGATGTGTCCGCTGATAGATGCGATTCGTACATGGAACACTTCGCCAGCACTGTGGATGTTATATGGGATACATGGAAGAATTGAATGTGAGGAGCATAGAGCTTTCTTTATCTGCTCTAGTTTACCAGAAAGCATTTGATGTATCCAATTTGGTGAAAAAATTGCTCTTGATATTGCGTGTATTAATTCTGTTGCAGTAGGCAATGTGTAACGTTTTCGTTTTATTGCTTTGTCGAGGAGTATCTGTAGAGAACTATTAAGCTTTTCAACTACTCCTAAGAAATATTCCCAGTTGCTTGGTTTTATCACTGCTGTTATTATATCGGTTAATCACTAGGCTTCTTGTTTGATTTTATTTTTTTATATGCGCATTTATGACTGGCTTTTCGTTGGGATCAGATGTCATGAAGTGTGATACTTTTTAATTTTCCTTTTACTCTGAAGCTGTCTTTGAATTTTGGATGGAAGTCTGGATCATTCTTGAATATATTGAAGACTCTGTAAATAAAGCTCCTTTTTACACTAATATTTTGATAATCATATGTGTCAATTATGATGAATATTTGTTTAACACATTTTTCTAGCCCTACTATAGTCGTTTCAATGTAGGCAGTTGGTTGGTATTGATATTAAGATGTTTTCCAGTCGGTGATAGCCCTTGGTGAGAAGAATGTTAGCTTGACTACCGAAATCAATTTTGTATCTCAACCTGGTGTCTTTTATTTTGACTTTGACAGACCAGTCTTCAAGCATGAAGTTCACGTTGGTTGAATCTTTGCCCAGTTGACTTTGTCGTTATTTAGTCAATAAAATATTTTAATCCTCTGTTGAGTAAGAATCAAGTCATCTATTATTTCTTGCGCATATTTTTGCATGATAACTCTTGGCAAGGTGGTTGAGTTTATGGTAGTAGATGCAAATCTGATTGTAAGTAGGACAATTTACTTGATAATGATATAAGCAGAATTTACAGTCTGTTGAATTTTCTCAACTGGGTCGTGGCCCTACTTTTTTTCTTTTTTGGACGGGAGAAGAATTTCGTAGTTCGATTTCTGCAGGTCTTCTGTACTTGACCCGTTTCGTGTGGGCGTTTCCTTTTTTCATGGTGTAATTTAGGATGGTATCCCCTTGCAAGAGTTTATTTGTGGCCTCGCTGGTCTGTCCTGTCTTTATTGCTTGCTCTTCTGTTAGATCTATCTGAGTCGTTTTCTCGAAGTCGGAGGTCATTTGTGCCAATACTTATCATCGAAGATCGACTAATTCACAGTCTCAGCTCAACGTTTTTTAATTTGGTGACCAAGTCGTCAACAATTCCTTCTACCTCTTGGCGAGAAGTAAGAAATTTGAATCGAGAAAAAGTTACATTTCTATTGAATTGCAATGCTCTTCAATTTTTTTTTCATTATATAGTACTTCATTTCCTCTTCCTTCGAAGAAAACTTGAAATTGTATATCTGGCGGCTCTGGTTTCTGAGACAAGTTAGTAAGATACTGTTTTAAACTTCATTGTTTTTTGTTTTTCTGAAACAGTGAAATAGACTTTTAGTTCTAGTTTAAAATCTTTCCAGTTTTCAGACACATTGCCAATAGAAATGTCAATAGGTTCGAGAAGAGTAACTAAGAAGCCATGTTGTTGGCAGGTATTAAAAGTAAGCGCGAACAGTTATCAAATTAAAGTTAAACTTCTGACGCCATGTTATGTAGCAAAATTAAGGGAAATAAGATTTTACAGGAGTTTCTTTAAGTTAATCTGGAACCGTGAATAATCTTGATGCGCAAAGAAGCTCGATGTGCAAGAAGTTCGATGCCGATTAAATTATACGTGCTTTTATTTGGAACTACATGTTCCAAGTGTGTTGGGAACAGAAAACCCGGTTCTAAGCGATTATCACCTAAGACCAAGCTCAAGAAAGATAACTATATATATATATATATATATATATATATATATATATATATATATATATATATATATTGTTGTGGATTCTTGTTTAGAAAACCACACAATATAATAATAACAAAAAAAGATATGAGAAGAAAAATGTAAGTATTTTGAATAAAAGATATACAACCTGTACATGGTTAGTAGATTTAGGAATACTTGTTAGCCGTGTGTGCGTTGTGGTGCAGTGGATATCGGCTCGGAACGAGAAATCGGGGAGCCGAGTTTAAATTCCAGTTGAATTCACTGCATTCACTTACCCTTGGAAATACCCTTTGGAAAGGTATTAATCCGTCTCTTCCTTCCAGTTATGGGTTAAACAACAGGACTGATTGGGTTCTATAGCCTTGGCTGGCAACCAATCTACCGCAGAAAGCAATGGCAACCTACTGCGGGATAATCTTCTGCCCAGTCAGTCATGTCTCTTTCGAGACATGATCGCCCAAGCGTGTTTCACGTATGGCACTTAACTGACTGACTGTTAGTAGGAGTCAAATATATACAAGAAGTAAGTCCGGGTAATAGTCTATATTCTTGCTGACCAACAAGAGGCGGATCACCTGCTCTGAGAAACACCAACTCTAACAACAACAACCCGTTCTGTGTAGAAAGGATTATTTGTATACCATGGAAGAGTCCATAGAGTGTGCGAAAAGAGATGACTCCCCAACACCCCCGTCCCTAGCTTCTTTTTAGGAAGAGCTAATATGTTTTTCGTTTTGGATCTCTAATCTATAGGCTCTGTAAACTTCCGCTTCCTGTTGTTTCTTCTGATTTCCGTGTTAGCTTTTGGTTTCTGGATGTCAAAAGCTTCGAAGATTTCCTCCATAGAATCTTCACGATTTAAAGGTGAGGAGCTTGGTTCTTCACCTCTTCTTTTTTTGGATTCGATTCACGTGTCTTCTATGCGTTAATTTTTTTCCTTTGATAGTATACATTACGCTTCCAATTCTGCTTATAATTATTACTGGCTCTCAATACGCCATATTGTTATTATAAATTTTGAAATATACTTTTTCGCCGGGCTTGAACAATCTTTTCACTATTGTAGGTCTATTCCTATTATTGCTTGTTTACCTGATAATAATTTCCCGAAAACCGATCGGATTTTTCGCGCGAACATCGGCCGGTGACAGCCCTGATTCTGGTTTGGCGTAATACGGTAGATTTGTAGGAATTGCTGTAATGTTTTTTCTGATGGTGTGTCTATCGCTTTTTTAACGCCCTCTTAAGCGTATCTACAAATCTTTTGGCAAGTCCATTTGATCGTGGGTGATAGGGAGGTGTTTTTATATGTCTTATTAGGCACGTTTCACAAAAATCTTTAAAATCGTCTGACGTGAATTGTGTACCATCATCTGTAACTATAACGTCAACGACGCCGAACCTCTCAAATAAATCACGCAAACAGCTTATCGTATTGTCGGTTGTTGGGTGTTTATATCTAAAAACTCCCGGCCATTTACTAAAGATGTCTACTGCTATAAAATAGTTTATTTATAGGTCCTGCGTAGTCTGCGTGTATTCTTGACCGCAGTTTGTCCGCCTTTGGCCAAGGTTTTTGTGTAATCGGTGGCGATTTTGCACAGACCATATACTTTTCCACCATCTGTGCGATATCCTCATCCATTTTTGGTCAGTACATATAGCTTCTCAGTAGTGCATTCATGCGATTTTTTCTGGGATGTCCAACATGAAAGTCTTTTAAGATTCTCCTTTGAAGTGACTTTGGTATCACGACCCTTTCATTACACAGTAATACATTGTCACAAATTGAGAAATTATCTGCCAATTTTGCGTCTCTGTCTTCAATTTTTTTCTTTGTCGTGTTAATAAATTCATCCGCTTCTGAGTTTCTTCTTATCTCTAGCTATGTAACCGGTAGTTCCTTAACCGTGTTACTTAGTACTTTGCTGATTTCATCCTCAGCTCTCAGCGCTGCTATCACTGAGTGTTCCAAGGGTTCACTTTTCTTAGGAATCTGCGTGCCCTATTTTTTTTCTAAATATTCTAGTTTAAAATTGTAGCTTATTAGTATTGTGCTCCACCTCAGTAGGCTATTCGCGGTATATACAGGTAGTATATACCGCGAATATATATATTGGATCCAAATATGGTAAGAAGCGGCTTATGGTCCGTTTGTAATGTAAATTATCTCCCGTATATATATCTATGAAATCGAGTTAAAATAATTGCGAAAATAATTCCCAAAGCTTCTTTTTCTATTTGTGAATAGTTTTTCTCGGCCGGTAGTAATGCTCTCCATGCGTGGCCTACCGGTTTTGTAGTACCATCCTGCATATTATGTAAAACGCATACTCTCACACCGTGTGAGCTTGCATCACTTGCTACAATAATCTCCAGCCTAGAGTCGAAATGTGTCAAGGTTAAGTTTGATGTCAATTTATTTATAATTTCATTAAACACCTTTTTGCCATCCTCCGACCAGTTCCACTGGACATCTTTCTTCAGTAATTCGTTGAGGGTGCCCTCACTTTAAGCATCCTATCTATAAATTCTCCAATGTAATTAGCAAGACCGAGGAAGATTTGCAATTTTGCGACATTTTTAGGCTCAGGCATAATTTTGATTGCTGAAGCTCTCTCTGGGTCAGGTTTTCTGCCATTCTCATTTATGTTGTGGCCTAGATATTTTATATCTTTCAAGAAAAAATCGCATTTCTTCTGTTTTAATTTTTACCTAAAGTCTTGTAGTCTTTTAAAAATGTCCTTGATGTGGGTCGCATGGTCTTTTAAATTATCGCTTTTAACTAAAATATCTTCCAGATAAGATGTGGCGAAATTTTACCCCGTCAACATAGTATCCATCGTCTGCTGAAAAATCGCAGCGCTACTTTTATCCCGAATGATAGCCTGTTGTATTTGTATAAACCTTTGTGCGTATTTATGCACAGTAATTTGGAACTTTCTTCCGTAATTGGAATCTGCAAGTATGCTTCGCTTAGGTCAATCTTCGAGAAAATTTTTCCACCATTAAGTTTAGTGAATATTTCTTCTGGGCTAGGCAACGGATAGTGATGGTCTTTAATTGCATTATTCAGTTCCGTGGAAAAATCTGCACACACGCGGATTTCTCCCGATTTTTTCTTAACATAAACAACCGGTGCCGCCCATTCACTGAAGTCAGTTTTCGAAATAATCCCAGTTTACTCTAGCCTCTCGAATTCTTTGTCTATTTTGTCAATTGTGGCGAAAGGTACATTTCTCTTTTTCCGAAATAGAGGTTGATCATTCTGTTTAAGCTAGATTTACGCTTTAAATTTGTTGCAACGTCCTAACCCACTTGAAAATACTTCTGGGAATTCTTTGTGCAATTTCACCTTCAGTTTTGTGGCTTCCGAAAACTCATAGTCTATTCTTTTACAAAACGAACTAATAGGTAAATCCCATACATTGAATTTCTGCGTCCAGTCCGTTCCTACTAGGTTGTCTGTATTTCTCATCAGATAAATTTTTAATTTTTTTATTTCTCTCTGGAATTTTACGTTCACTATAATTTCACCTTCGAAATTTATCTTTTTCCGCGTTACGGATTTAGCAATTTTTTAGTGTGTAGCATGGTCTACCTATTTAACTTCAGCCATGTTTGTAAGTTTATAATCGTTAAATCAGATCCCGAATCCAGTTGCAATTTAATTTTTTTTATTCAGAATTTCCATTTCAACGTATTTTCTGATATTTTCCTTATTTTCATTCTCCACTCCAGTGGACCTTACCCTACTAGGTTGATTTTTATTTCTGCATACCGTAGCTTGATTGCCCATCTTACCACATGCTCGGCAATTTTTGTATTTAAAAAGACAATCCTTAAACCAATGCCATCCACCATATCTGTAACATACAGAAGGGAGAGGCTTGTTTTTTACTGGATTCTTGTCAACCGCAGTGCTTTATTTTTTCTCTTTGGCATTATAAGTTTGTTTTTTCTGTGGGGAGGGTACAAAACGTAAATTTCTTTTTACCTTTCGAATGTACGCTACTCCTGACTCTTCAATGTCTTTGCTATCTTTCTTCATGCTGAGGCATTTCTGGCAATCTTCTGACAATTTTTGTAATGTTAGACCTGGCTGGTTTTGTAGTTTGGTCAGCATGCGTTTTCTTATTTCGCTGTCTTAGCAGCAACTAATCCTGAGACACTTGAAATTGTCTGAGGTAAGTTCCGACAATTTAAAATTGTCACAATGAACGTTAGCTCATTCGTTTTTTTGGGGTTTTTTTTAGGGAGAATATAGTCTACGAAATTGGTGTGTTCGTCTGTACCTAATTTCCTGAGTAAAAAGCTGAATTTTTTCTTCTCACACCAGTCCTGACAGTCGATATTAAAAATATCCTCGTATCACCTGTAATACTCTCCGAAATTTTTATCTTCCTCAACTGAGTATTTAAAAATTTCAATCGCGTTCCATACCACATCTTGTGAAAATGTCTCCTTCTCAGTGTTCCTATCCAGGGCTGTGCTTGTTAATTTTAATAACAGTTCTTGCAGTTGTGTTTGTCTTTCCTCATTTGTCTTTCCTCGTTTCTTTAATTTGCTTTTGCATCTCTTTGTTTCTTTTGTATTTCTGTTTGTTTTATTTCTAATTGATATTAGTGTCGACAACTTGTTTGTGGTCGACTTGTTTGAGTCAGTTTGTAACACACTTTGTTAAAGTGATTCAGCGGGGAGAAAAAAATTCGTCACAATTTTGTTGTGCAACTAGTGCACGAATCTGTTTTGCCAATTTTATGTTGTGGACTCTTCTTATGTGATTTTCGAAGTCCTCAACGCTGTTATTTTTTTCCTTAGTGTTATGCGTAATTTCGTTCTTTTTTTTTTTTTTTGTCGCCAATTTGCTCTTTACGACTGATGTGACAACGTCTATTTTTTCCACTTGTTAGAATCCTCGTCGTCAAATTGTTGTTTGGCGAGAATGTATTTTTCTCTCCACGTGAACTTGTACGAATCCTTCGTCGCCAAATTGTTGTGGATTCTTGTTTAGAAAACCACACAATATAGTAATAACAAAAACAGATATGAGAGGAAAAATGTAAGTATATTGAATAAAAGATATACAACCTGTACACGGTTAGTAGATTCAGGAATACTTGTTAGTAGGAGTCAAATATATACAAGAAGTAAGTCCGGGTAATAGTCTATATTCTTGCTGACCAGCGAGCGGCGGTTCAACTGCTCTGACAAACACCAACTCTAACAACAGCAACCCGTTCTGTGTAGGAAGGATTATTTGTATACCATGGAAGAGTCCATAGAGTGTGTGAAAAGGAGTGACTTCCCAACATATATATATATATATATATATATATATATATATATATATATATGTGTGTGTGTGTGTATATACGTACAACATAAGCAAAATTACATATCCTTTACTGAAACAAAGTGTTTTTAAAGGATTTAACCAACATTTCTTTTCACACATTGTAACAAATCATTTGATTTTCGATGGAGTAGTCGAAATTTCTTTTCCTACTTTTAAATAAAATCTTTCCTTTTTAATGTTTCAACACAATTTTCCCAGACTACGCTGAAACTAACCCTTGAATTTCCAATGTCTAACCATTATTTTTCCTGCTTTTCGATGGTATAACAAAAATTTTCTTCTATGTTTTACATCCCTACGTCATCTTCATCTTCCTTGAAACAATCTACATCACTTTTCTTCTGCATTGAAACATTTAAATTTTCTATTCATTCGACTCAATATTTGTAAAGTACTTTGAAAAATAAATCTTTTCGTCTCCGAATCCCTCGTGCATTACAAATCAAGATATTCAATTTCTCTTCGATTCTCTACATCACATTTCTTCAGTATTTGTCTATATTTCTGAGATGAGGTAGTATTTACGCTATTTACATTATTCGGACTATTGTCCTTATCTTTGTTGCCATTTGTACAACGGACTTCTTTAGGTGCTAAGAATTTCGGATCAAACCCTTTATTACGATCGCTGGGTTATATAATTTTTATTCCTTGTGCGAAGCCTCTTTTTGGTATTCATGAGTTATATTCCTCTATCCGACTTTCGAAGTCACCACTGCTGTAACCTCGTATTGAACTCATAACTCTTTGGGTAAATCACTGTAACTATCCAACGCCTATATCAACTAGAACTTATAAACCTAATGTTCATTATTCATTTTTTTACCAGAGTTCATATTGCAATTTTTGATTTTAATGGTTTTCTTTAATATTTTTTTTACCTGAGCTCATATTGCAATTTTTTGACACTAATAATTTTCTCTGACACTCCATATTACTGGTTCCCATATTCTATTCATCTTTATACTTGGTCGGTTTTGGAGATTTTTGTAGCCTAGCATATGTGTTGATTTCTTTAAGTTTACGTAGTTTCCACTGGCGTTCTCTATCTATTATTTCAACTTCGACCCATAGGGGGTGATGATCCTCTTTCTCCCTTTACATGGGGTCAGCTACGCCTGATTTTTTTATTTTACCTCGTGTTACGGCCTTGCAATGTTCTTGTAGCCTTACCGTAAGAGGGCAGTGTGTTTATATTTCTTTCCACAGCTACATGAATGGCGTACACACAGTCCTTAATGATATCCTCCTCTATTGGTGGGGTCTTACTCGGGAGAGGTACCTGCGAAGTGTAGAACCACTTCTGAAGATCGACTTGATGTCATATGAATCACAGCTTCCTTGTATTTTCTCATAGGATAGACACACCGAGGTTGTTTTCTGAGAGTTGTTATCCTCATGCATCCTCCCTTCCATGCTCGTTGGAGTTGTTGTCATGCACTCTGAATAATTGTTACGTTGTAGGGTACTGCTTATACTGACCATTTCCTGTTCGTATGTCTCTGGGTTGCCGCTTATGACTTTTGCTCGATGTTGCAGGCAGAGAACGATAATTTTTTTACATTTTATGCGTGGTGGGAGCTTAAGTTGAGGTATTGTCCGGTGAATGTTCGCTTGCGGTATACAGATGTCTTGACCCCCCCCCCACTACCGCTTCTTTTCGAATTATTAACACATCCATGAATGCCAGTGAACTTTATCGATGATTTTATTGGGTTCACATGGTCCAGTAGCGTCATGGCCTTCTATTGGTGTGGCCAGAGTATGAAGGTGTCATCAACGTATCTCAGCCATAGAGTTGTGGATTCTAATGCCATCTCTTCAAAGTATTCCATGTATATGTTTGTCAATGATGGCGATAGTGGCCAGCCCATTGCTAAGCCTTCAGCCTGTCGATCCTAATCCGAAGTGCGTTGTTTGTGCACAGAAAATCAGCATTTCAGCAAATGCTAACTTTCACTATGGAAAAAGAGATGGACAACAAACTGGCAAACTGTAATTTCTTAATTTCTACCAAATCTTTTCGAAGTGCCTTGCAAGAAAAAAGTCTTTTTAACCAAAATGTACTCCGTTGCTGTGAAACAATTCAATTCCTCTCTAATTCACTATATTATCTATTTTCCTTCTCCTGCTCAGCAAAATAATTAACTCTCCATCACACTATATTTCCCGTCGTACCTTCAGATAAAACAAAAATTTTCCTCTCCGATTCCATTCCATTCATTTATTTCCCCCGATAAAACTATTTAATTCATCTTTTTTTTTTTTAATCATATCACCCCAAGCAAGGCGGTAACGCCACTGATGTGCAGGAGTCTACGTAAGAGTGAAAAGGTTGGAAAAGAGAAAGCCGGAAACCACATCCTAAACAGGAAACAAGGGATGAGCTTCTTCACCTGTTCAATAGATGTGGGTGGAGTGTGAACCGGGCGATAGTTCAATTCCTTCCTTGAAACACATCAAACCATTTCCTCTCCAAATTATACCCAGCATTTTTCGTGCGAAGAAACAATTCAATTTCTCTTCGACTCCTTCGTCAAATTTCTTCTGCTGTCTTGAAACAATTCTATGTGTCATACACGATGCAAACTTTCTCGACGTACTTTTTCTTTTAATATCTACTATGAAAAAATACTTTCTTCTTCTCCCAAGTAGTTCTTTCTCTGCGTTGAAAAATTTTACAAGATAGCTCTTCCACCACGGAACCACTGAAGGTGAGATCGGTTACTAGGTTCTGGGGTTCAGATTTTGGAATGTGCACTTATAAACTGTTGTTTTATCCGCATTCATATTCGTTAACGTTCAGAGTACATTCTTAGGCAGATTAGGGCCGAGGAGAGAAACTTGAGGAATGCTGACATTGATTACGTGGCTTTCTGATAACTGTCCGTAAACATCGACATTCAGAGACCCTATCTGGGGAGTAGTAACCCTCATCAGTTAAGATGTGTAATGTGGATCTAGCAGAGCGAAATACATAAGGGTATATCATGTTCCTGTTGAGATGTTCAGCAACCTTGTTATAGATTCGAAGAGTTTGCTGATGACACTAAGGAGGCTGATGGCTCCCTTTGGGAATTGGTATATGCGTTCACTTGCATTCTTAAAAACTGGTTGACACTTTTCCTCGATTTTGGAAGTATTTCACCTTCAGGCAGTGATTAAATAATTTTGCCGGTACTGAAGATTATTCAGTGTTGATTTTCTTAACAATCACTTGGATTTTATCAGGACCCATGGCCTTCTTAGAGTTCAGGCGTTTAATAAGTCTGGAAAATTTTTGCGCCGTAATAGAGATATTAAAACAAATTGCCCCCATTATCAACATAAAACCGTTATTATCTAAATAAAAATTCTTACAATCTAAAATTATTTTCTGGCTTTAAATAATCTGCAAAGGGTGGATAAATCATAAAAAATGTATCAAACAATCAATCAATCCAACCGTTGTGTCAGGAGCAGGAGTAGACTTTTAAACTATCTGCGTCATGTTAGAAGCGAAAGAGTCATGCCTTCTTCATCAGTTGTGATGGAAAGAAATGACCACTCCTTGTGGCGAATACTGAAATCACCACAAATATAAAAGCTAGTTGAGGGAGAATCAGAGAGGAACACCATCAATATTCCCAGCTATTAACATCACAATTCTATCACCTTGTGGATGATAGTGAAAATGAAAGAAATGAACGAGGGTTCACTCAAAAGTCCGGGTTCTCATTTTTGATGTCTCTTTTACATGAGAACCCAACCTTACTGACTCCTTCGCTACAGCGATTTCGAGAGTTTTACTATTAAGGGCGAGTAACCCCTGTGAACATGGTTAGATATAGTGAAATGAAATTTGGGAGGGGTGAAGACTTGGTAACGAAGCATCCACACCATCAACAAGTACGTACATACATTCAGTCAGTTAAGTACCATAGGTGAAACACGCTTGGACGATCATGTCTCGAAAGAGACATGACTGACTGGGCAGAAGATTATCCCGCAGTAGGTTGCCATTGCTTTCTACGGTAGACTGGTTGCCAGCCAAGGCTATAGAACTCAATATGTCCTGTTATTTAACCCATAACTGGAAGGAAGAGACGGATTAATACCTTTCCCAAGGGTATTTGCGCGTAAGTGAATGCAATGAATTCAACTGGAATTCGAACTCGGCTCCCCGATTTCTCGCTCCGAGCCGATATCCACTGGACCACAACGCACATACATTAGGTGGATTAAATTTAATTCAGAAGTACAACCGTAAGTGTACACTTCATCATGGATCGGAAACGACCGCAGGACTCAAATTCCAATCTCAAAATTCCAGTACAATAGACCAGATATTACAAATCTGCTGATGGGATAGGCTCGTCGGGAGACACTCTGAAGTTCAAATCTCTGACTATTAGATGGTTAACGCCAACACAGAAAATGTTTACCACCGGCGCCCTTAATTAAGAGACACAAAATCCAGGAAAAAAAAAGAAGCTGTATGCATACTACCCGGAGTGAACACGCATCATATACCCAGAATTCGAAGTAGTAGAACTTCTTTGGTTAAAATCGTGGACAAACAAGGAGCCCAGATATCGACACATACTAGCTCACTTGTTAGGAGTGAAAGACCCAGTTGAAGAAGGAAAGATGCAATGGCGGCTCGAGGATGCGGAAGCTTCCCTTACTCTTATTGAATTAATAATCAATCAGTTAAGTGCCATGCATGATACATACTTGGGTGATCATGTCTCAAAAGAGACAAAACTGACTGGGCAGAAATTTTCCCGCTGTAGGTTGCTGTTAATATTACTTAAAAATAACTACTGAATGGAGAAGTTAGCTTTAAGGAAACACTTCTGAGTTATTTGGTGAGCAAAGCAGGACGAATGCATATATAGAGTGTTAACTTAGTTAAAGTCTCGTTAGGATTCTATTCAAACGAGAAAAATATTCTCATCTAATTTTGTTTCTTTTCCTAATTTCAAAGAATTCAGTTTATCCCATTTTAAATATGTTTCATTTTCTACTACGAAATAAACCAAATCCACGACTATTCTCTGCAAAATCTTCCTTTTCGTACATTATAAACATTCAATTATTCTCCTTCATACAAATTCTTTCATTTCTGAAAATATGAACTTGTTGCTTATCTTCTAAAATAATTTATGTACTAATTTCAAAACGTATTATTTCTTGCTTTTCTTTATATCTTAATTTCCCACCTTATCAACACCTTATTCCTTTAATACACAGTATAGAAAGCTTTTAACTGTACTCAGTTCCTTCTCTTTCTGTTCCTGTCATGAAGCAATCAAACCTCTAGCCAATACTTGACACTTTCCCTTTGTTTCTTCACATTTTATGCAATACATTTACTTAATTAACAGGGAGCCAAACATTTCCTCTGCATATAAAAAATAACCAACCTTCCAAACATTAAACCATCCCGTTACAAACCATTCTATTAAATATCTTTCTTTTCCCCACATTAGGTATCCAGTTTCTCTTAATTCTCTAAACTATTTTTTTTTCTCCAGGTGTAAAAGAATGGGATTCCGCCAAACAATCAGCTTAATGAACCACATAATAAAACTCATCATCCGGATTCTGATCAACAGAGCACACAGTAGAATCGACTCAGAGATAGAACAAAAACAAAACCAGTGTGGCTTCGTTAAAGATACCGAAACAAGGAATGCGATATTCATGATCAGAACGCTACCTGAAAGAGCCAAACAAATGCAGTAGGACCTTTATCTTTGCCTAATAGACTACGCAAAGGCATTTGACAAAGTTCGCCACAAAGACTTGATTGAGATGTTCGGCAACCTCGACATTTTCGGAAAAGACGCTAGGATAATCAAATACCTATACTAGCAGCAAACCGCTCGTGCACGGAATTCAGTAGGTATGCAAAAATAGAAAGAGGCGTATAACAAGGGTGTGTTTTCTTAGCGGATCTATTTAACTTATACAGCGAAAAAATTCTGAGAGAAATAAATTCCTTGCCAGGATTCGTCATTGGCGGCCACAATCTCAACAATATAAGATACGCAGATGACACAGTGCTGATAGCAGACATGGAAAGGAAAATGCAAGACCTACAGAAGGTAGCAAAAGACATCGAGAAGAAAGGACTAAGCATAAACTTCAATAAAAATGAATTTATCGTCATTAACAAAAAGAAGACACCAAAATATCAACTACAGGTAGAAGAAACTAAAACAAAACAAGTAAAGAATTTTAAATAACTGGGAAGGAAGTGTTCTGCTAGAGGATGAAAAGTGCGATATTGAGATCCAAAGACGCATTGGCATGGCCAAGGATGCATTTCAAAAGCATTCGGAGTACTAAAAACAGGAAAATCTCATTGGAAACAAAGAAAATAGTGCTGGACTACTATGTAATATCTGTTCTTCTGTATGGCAGTAAATGTTAGACGATATCCTCAAAGATGAAGGAGAAGTTTGAGGCAGGAGAAATGTAGTCCTACACAAAGGACCGAACACATGAGCAACGATGAGGTGTTGGAGAAGGTGCAAACGAGAAGAAAACATACTTTACATGAAGAGACTGCTGAGGTTCTCGGAACATGTAATGTGAAAAGAGAGCGTAGAGAATCTAATACCCACATGACGGATAAAAAGAAAGAGAGACAGGGGAAAGCAGCGCGAGACATATTTGATAAGCCTGAGCAAATATATAGCAGAACGGGATTAGGGAGAGATACCAAGAGAAAAAATATTAAGAACAACAAGAGACAGAGCCAAGTTGAATTCCATGATCGCCTACACCGCACATGAAGAAGAAGAAGAAGAAGAAGAAGAAGAAGAAGAAGAAGAAGAAGAAGAAGAAGAAGAAGAATATGAAAATATTCAGATCATCGCCAATACAATATCTTTTTGTTCCTAAGATGAAAGCATCAAGTTGTACCCCATTCTCGATATTATCATTTTCTGTGCAACATGGAACCTTTTCTTATCTCCGCATTCTTTACAGTATATTGTTTTTTTTGTTTTTTTTCATGTGAAACTATATATTTCTTCCCCATTCCCTAAAATATCATTAATTTCTTGACATGAAACCATTCTTCTGATCCCAATTCACTACAATATTTTATGTTTCCTAACATGAAAGCATCTATTGCCTCCGTTTTCCCTACAATATCTTTCTTTACTTAAACTATTCAGTTGCTCATTTTCAAAATATATTTAATGCGTGACCACCAAAATCTATTGCATACAAAAATCCTCAAGACATTTACTAATCAAATGAAAATTCAACAGCTAATATCTTCGTGGATACATTTCAAGGCTGAACAATCTATGTTGAAAAACTTCCCACGCTGAAACATTTGAACTGGCACTGAGCTCAACGAGTTCAGTTTCAAAAATGGTTTCAGATAGTGCAGCTATATTTGCATTAAATGGTAATTAGCCACATAGGGAGTGAAGATAAACAAATAATCACTAAACATGTAAAATCCTTCATAGCAAAGATTTACAAAACAGGTATGATTTTGACACAGTTTGAAATAAAGGACAATTATTTACAAATGCTGACAGCTATCTCTTCAAAGCTACCAGAAAATTTCTTAATCAATCAAATAATTTTAGAAGCATTTCTCCATTGTCAGTACGAAAAAACGAGGCCGGCTACCATGAAAGCGTTCAGGGGGCATTAATACCGCTAAACGATTGTTTGTTACAGAAATCTGTGTACTCGCAGAATTAGAATATTCCATCAAAAAATAAAGTACAATTACACATAAAGCTAGCTAGTACATACTATACACTGTTCACGTGCATTTAATTTATGCGTATACCAACAGAGAAGCAGATATATTCATCTGCATATACCGGGTGCGATGGATAAGTATATCGACCAAGTTACGCAAAAATTATAATAACTTTGATATATCATTTTAACAGATATATATACCAAAAATTACACAAAAAAAAATCATGAAATACTAAAGAGAAATTTATGCATAACACCGCCATAACTAGTAATCACACATTTGTAATCACCATTAGATCCACCCAAACATTCTGAAATGTTCATATTAGAGCTTCTGGAGCGAATGACAGGCAGTAAAGAATGCCGTTTCCAAATTTCTGGCGGAGTGGATTGTATCATAATACACTTTTTCTCACGGACGTTGTCCACCTGACCCTACTATACTGGGCAATCGAAAAAAACATTACGCGAAATTAAAAATATAGAATGGCGACAATTTAACAATCGCAGGATATATATATATATATATATATATATATATATATATATATATATATATATATATATGATGAGCAACTTTTTAAGCATCTTTCGCTAAATATTATTTTTTTTATTTAGTTTTCCAGATTTCTTACATTTTCCAGTTTGCTGGGAGAGATAGCGATTACAAGAACTGTTCATATCGTCCATTCTCTCAACCACTTTCGGCTACTTTAGCCATTTTCAAGGGGGGGATGATTTTGATGTTAGTTCATTTTCATGTTTTTACTGTGTCAGATGTATTATTCGTGAATTATAGTAGGAATGTTAATTCAAAGCTATCGTATGTTAGGTATGCCTGGAATTCTACTGGGTGGCTTTCTATTTTAAAAAATTTTTTAGCACTCTGTTACCATTGTTAAACAAAGTCAGATTGATGGTGTGGAAAACCAGGGCCTCCCTTATAACGATTCTTTTTTTTTTCTTTCTTTTTTTTTTTTTTAAAAATTTGTTTTACAAAGGGCTCTAGTGTTTTTTTACCAATATCCTACAGTAACTTTCACCCGGGGGCCACTGAAGATAGAGGGAAAAGTTAAGGGGTAGTTTATATGGATAGAAGGGGAAGATAATGGTGCACTCTGGACTTGAACAGATCAAAATTGTAGTGATCGGAAAGCATCCTTTGTTAAGGATTTGTGTAGATTAAGTTTTTGACCAGTAACTTTTTCTTTTTACAGTAAGTTTCACCCGGGGGACACTGGAGATAGAGGGTTACGTTAAGAGGTGGTTTATATGGATAGGAGGGGAAGATAACTGTTGACTCTAGACTTGAACAGGTCAAGATTGTATTGATCAGAAAACATCCTTTCTTAAGGCTTCTTGTAGATTATGTTTTGATAGATGCTTTTTATGGCACTTTACTATGATAAGTGACATGTGAGGCGTCTACTTTTTATTCGCTCACTGCTATCTGCAAATCCTACACCACTTTATAGATAAGATCAAAAAACGAATTACTCACACACATATATCAAATTACACCAAACTTCATATCAATACGAAAAAATAGGAAAACAACAGCAGAAACAGAAAACCTGAAGAGTGAAAACATCACAGTAATGCCTTCCCGAAACTTTGAAATAAGCATGACTGAAATAACACTGCTCAGCTAAGTGACACATTTCTAACATTAACTCTCTATGTATATGTGTGTGTGCGTGTATGTGTGTGTGTGTGTATGTGTTTGTGTGCGTGTATTGCTGTAGTTTAACAGAAATTAATGTCTACTGAGCGAGAGATCGAAAGTCTTAATAAAGAAAATGCCCATTTCAACAAGAATCGAACCTATATTCCCCTTGTAATCAGTAATACCGTTTTCAGTGCACGCGTGCCTTATCATTAAGTCACGAGATGACACCACATCAAAGCAAAGCCGTGGTTCTACTTAATATATATCTACACGCAGAAACCTACGTATCTATCTTCATGACATATGTCTGTTTATGTTTTTTACGTTTCTGCCGCTTTCTATATATCCCTCCACTAATGTATGCGTGTATGATAAATGATTATTATAGAATTTATTTTTTAAGAACTGCAAGGTGCTTCATAATGCAACTTAATATACAAAATCACCTAATAGAGTGTATTGTACACGAAAATTGCTGATCAAATAAAAAGTTATTGTATAATCTCTATACACAGCCAATAAAGTAATAGTAATGATGATGAGGGTGGAGCTGACTACATGGAGATCTGCATGTCTATTGGGAAGAAGCTTTTAGATTTTTAAAAAATCATTATGCGAACTGCGTTGAGGAGGAACACATCAAAGAATTTTTTACTGAAAGCTGTCACGTCATGTTGTTATGGTTGGTGAAGAAATGCAGCCAGGCGTACAAAATTAGAGAAAAGTGAGACAATGACGTCCCTTCCTTCTTTTCTTGTTTGTTTTCTTTTTCTTTCTTTCTTTCTTTCTTTCTTTCTTTCTTTATTTCTTTCTTTCTTTCTTTCTTTCTTTCTTTCTTTCTTTGTGTTGTCATTTCCAGGACAATAGAATTTATAGTTAAAAAAACTTTGACTGCTACTACAACTATTAATAATGCTAATAATAATAATAATAATAATAATAATAATAATAATAGTAGTAATAACAATAATAATAATAATAATAATAGAAGGAGAAGCAAAATAAGCAAAACTAAGAAAGGAGGCGGTGATCTTAACAAGAATGAACAACTTGAGGAAAATAAACGCACAAAACGCGTGATGACGATAATGATGATGATCTTAGTAATGGCGGTGAGGATGGCAAAGAGACAATGTTGTTAAAACAATCTGGTATCGCTTACTGATGTCCTACAGAACGTGGGGAGTAAGAAAACCAAGGTCGAGTGAGCGACAAAAATAGAATAACAAATTGCGAAAAAAATCTGATCACACACAAACCTACACACACACACACACACACACACACACGCACGCACACGCATATTTGAAATACAGTCGCGGTAGCCATCCATTTAGTTTGGTATTAAACTGTGTATCTTCCAATCCCTTTCGAAAACCTTCGCAATACTTTTTTATCACGCGATTCTGAACTTTCTGTGGTTTGGATCTTATATTGTTGCAGTGATACGGTAACGTCAAGACGTACATTGGGACAGATACTGTACTTAGCTCGTCAGGTTTTCTTACATTTGCACGAATAAACTATAATGCTTGACAAGTCGGATTTACAAATCTTTTAATGCGAGTTATAACACAGAAATGTAAGACAACTAAGCTACAATTTGCTTCTTTTCGAAATAGTGTGGTGACAACAAAAGTAACATGTTTATGGTGAATTGTTTTGAAATATATAAAACAGCTTTGAAAATATTTCAAAGTAATAAGGTAATTAGTGAGAATACCACCGAGACTCATGCATAAGTCGTGATTCGAGGTAAGAAAAAAGAGAATACATCTGAGTGGGCAAGAGTATTGTTCAGTTGAAGTCTGATCTCAATATCAAAGGCGTGATGCAACTTTTAGCTTTTGACATGAAAATGTTATCCATTTTAAAAAGAAATTACTGTATTGCAACAATATTGCATCGTAATTGAATTAAATGTCTTTGCTGGAAATTGTCAAAATTCACTCTCAAATGATGTTATAATGAAGATAAATGTTTCTTTTATGATGCTCAGTACATCAAGCTCACTCAGCTTCAGTTTACAACATCTGAATAATTTTTATGGAGAGCAGCTTCTGAATATGGTATATTCAGCTTCTGAATATGGTAACATGAGAGTTTTCTAAAAGCGTTGATTTTGAAATTTGGTTTATAGGACATGGATGAATTTTTTAGAGTGAGTGGTTTCTGAAATATAGTTAATAGTATGTGGATGGTTCTGTAGGAAGAATGGCTTCTGAAAATTATTTTATAGGTCTTGTGTGATTTGTTGAATGAGCATTTTCTGAAATGTGGTTTATAGACCATAAGTGGTTGTTATAAACAGTATTCAGAAATGTAACTTATAGAGCGTCGATGGTATTTAGAGATCGTAGTTTCTAAAATCTTTTATAGGGTTTCAGTATTTGTTACGAATTTGGATCGAAAGGAAACTACAAGCCCCCCCTACAGAAGGTAGTTGAAGAGAGTGACAAGAAAGGACTACAAATAAACTGCAAAGAAAACGAATGTATGGTTATCAGCAAAAAAAAAAAAAAAAAAAAGCAGCGCAAAATGCCAACTACAGGTGGTAGATACTAAAATCAAGCGGGTACAAAATTTTAAATACCTGGGAAGTGTTCTAACAGCATACGGAAAGTGCGACACAGAGATCCAAAGGCGAATTGGCATGGCGAAGGACGCATTCCAGAAGCGGAGTAAAGTATTGAGAGACAGGAAAATTTTGCTAGAAACAAAGAGGAGAGTACTGGATTGCTGTGTTATGTCCGTCCTTCAATATGGCAGTGAATGCTGGACAATATCATCGAAGATGAAGGAAAAACTTGAAGCAACTGAAATGTTTTTCGTCATAACGATGCTGCGGATATCATGGATCGAGCATGTGAGCAATGATGAGGTTTTGGAAAGGATGGAAACGAAAAGGAAATTAATACTGAGCATCAGCTAGAGACAGCTAAAGTTCCTGGGACATACAATGAAGAAGGAGGGCTTGGAGAACATGATACTAACAGGCCAGATAGAGGGATTGAGAGACAGGGGAAAACAGCGTGTAACGTACTTGACTGGCCTGGGCCGGTGGATGACAGAATGGGGATTGCGTGGTGTAACAGGAGAAAGCATGCTAAGAGCCACCAGGGATAGGGAGATGTGGAAGGCCTTGATCGCCTACGTCCTGAATGAACAAGGCACATAGAAGAAGTTTCTAACGTCAGTTTGATATACAAGTGATTTTATGTCTAGATTATAGGGTGTGGATGATTTTTATAGAGAGTAGTTTATAAAATGCCGTTTTTATAGGACGAAAGTGGCTTTTATGGGGTGTTGCTTCCTTAAAAGTGGTATACAGAGCTCCATACGACTTGAGTGATTTTTATGAAGGTGCGTCCTGAAATGTGGCTTAAAAAGCGTTTGTGTTTTTTTTTAGTTTGAATGTTTTAAGAAATATGTTTTATAATGCGTGGGTGATTTCAAAAAACGTCATATTGTAATGACAAATGGATTATTTATTTATTGAGAGCGTAATTCTTTTAATTCAGTTCATTTTTATGCAGCGTGGAAAGGCAGTTTATAGATTGTGAGATTTTTTTAATCGTTTCACATCAAGCAATATAATAAAAACATTAAGACGCAAGTGGTTACTAAATGTGAAAGAATAAGAGAAAAAGAAAATGTTATTAAGGCGAAATAGCAATAAAAGAACACGAATTAAGAAGATAGAAGAAAACGATTGGAATCAAAATCAAAGTTGACTTGAAAGCAAGAAGCCGGAAGAGAGTTCCACAAGCGAGATGTGAGAGAGAAAAAAAGTTTGGATAGAACTTACGTTTAAATCCAACCATATCAACTGTGAAATGATTAAACCTTTTCGCCAATCTAGTATTGCACTTACATTTGTAAAATCTCGATACCAAAGAGGAAAGCTCATCAGAACAATTATCATGAAAATATTGATAGAAAAGGCACAGAAAATCTACAGTACGGCAGTGAGCAACTGAGTGAAGCTGTGATGCTAGTTTAGAACCAATGACATTTAAAATTCTTCTTTGTATTTTATAAAGAATCTCTAAATACATAGCAGAAGTACCAGACCAGATGTGACATCAATACTCAATACATGGACGAATGGTAGACTTATTAATGTGTAATACAGATTCTGAATAGAAAAACTGTCGTTTTGTAGAGAGCTAAGTTGAATAAATTTCGGTTATAAGGTGTGGGTGATTTTTATGGAAAATGTGTTCTAAGATATGGTTTACAGGATGTGAGTCATTTTTGTATAGAGTGGTTTCTTAGTTCTTTGTGAGGATTGGTTGATATTTTTAGTATTAATAGTTTTTGAAATGTTACATAGAGTCGTAGATGATTTTTACGGCGCGTGTGTTCTGAAAGGTGGTTTCAAGAGAATAGGTGATTTTCGAGATCGCATTTTCTAAAATCTGTTTAATAGAACGTGGCTAATTTTTGTGAAGAATAAGTTCTGAAAAATATAGAACATAGGCGATTTTTAAAGTGGATCGTTTATGAAATATTGTTTACAGAACATGGTTAATTTTTATGTAGAGTTGGTTCTAACATGTAGTTCATAGAAAGTGGGTTACTTGTAGAGGGCGTGATTGCTGGAATCTGATTTACAGAGGGTTGGGGATTTTTAAAAGTATTAAATAGATTCTGAAGGTTAATTTATAAAAAGAAGTTCATTTTTTAGAGAACGTGCTTTCTGAAAGTTGGTTTTCAATGGGTTGGTGACTTTTATGGCTGGAGGATTCTGAAATTTGGCTTAAAGCATAAAGGAGATTTTACAGAGCATGGCTTATGAATATTAGTGAGATGTTTATGGAAAGATTTATTTCTAAGATATGATTTCTAGATCGCATTTTAGTAAGTTCTAGATCAGATTTTAGTAAGTGAGACTTCTGAAAAATGATTTATAACGCTTGGTGAGTATGTTCTGAAATGTGGTTTATACAACCTGGGTGATTTTAAGACTCATTGGCTTCTGAAATATGTTTCATTGTTAGTGAATAATCTTTATGGCAGTTATTCATAAAAATGTTGCACTACTTATAAAGAAAGAAACCCTGAAATGTTATTTATATGTTATAAATGATTACTAGGGTAAGTACTTTCTGAAATATGTCTATTTTCCGGGAAAATGTCTTCTGAAATGTGGTTTCGTTGCGTAGAGGATTTTTGAAAGAATTTTGTGTTTGCGGTCTTTAGCCTAATCTGTTATTTGACTGATGCGAAAAATTGGAGTCAATTTATATTTCTGGTATTATATTTCATGATTTTTTTTCGCTGGAGTATTCAGTAAGTTTTCGAGATCTTTTGGTGTATAAATTTTCAGCTAAAAAAACAAGAAATTCTTACGCAAATAATTCATCTAAAATATATGTACGTTGCAATTTAGTGGACAGAATTGTTTTTCTTATGAACAAAACATTTATGTTATTGAATTATCCTTTTTCATTCCAACTTCTGCGTAAAAGATTATTTAGAAATAATTTATATAATGAGTTAACACTGTAAATCATATGCGTTTTTAAAAATGTTTTGGGGGATAATGATATTATATAACAAAGTAGAATTATTTTTAGAAATTAACTGGTATTGTAATAAATATTTTCTTCTGGCGTATATATATCAGATATCAAATATCAAATATCAAATAAATATATATATCAAATAAAGATCGAAAGGGTAAAATGGATAAGCATTTGTTTAGATTTAGTAAGTAGTGAATCAGTTGGTCATTGGTTCGAATCACAATTCGTTACTTTGACAGATTGAAAGAACTAGAAATCAAATTACATTTTATGTTATAGTCTACCAATATCTTTTTTTATAAGACACATCATCAAAATGTGTTCTATACTATGATTAATGGCAAAAAGTCAATAGTTTGTATCATCAAACACAGTTATTTCGAACATTCATAAATCGCCAGGTGGAAGTATGTATCTGAATGCAAAGTTCAACAAATTCAATGAAAACTCATAAATTAAGTGAACTAGTAAACTTATTTGTGAATATTGTAGTTATATTCCTCTGTGATAAAGAAATCAGAATTACGAAAACCTGAAAAAACTTGCCGGATTAAAATTCAGACAGGATCACGTTTCGAAAACTTCTTTGTTTTTTTTTTTGTTTTGCTCTCTCTCTCTCTCTCTCTCTCTCTCTCTCTCTCTCTCTCTCTCTCTCTCTGATCCTTTATTCCTGTCCCGTTTTTTATTCAATGCAAAAATTGCCAATGTTTGATAATATGCGATCAATAGAAAGTGTGGTGATATTCTTTCGGTGCATATGTGAACCCTTACAAAAAAGTAAGAAGCACATGACGCCGACGCCATCGCGAGCCTCCGATTTAGAGACATTCAAAAGTTCTTCTGTTGATCAGCACGGGCACTTGACTATGTACAGGGAAATCGCCCTTATGTGAAATCTTCTTCCGACATTTCCTTTGAGCATTTCTTTCTTTTCTTTCTTTCTTTCTTTCTTCGTCGATTTTTTTCTTTTCATCCTTTATCTTTCCATTTATTGCGCATTTTCTTCTTTTTTTCCTGTTTTCAATTTCTTAATTTCCAAAATTTAAGTCCGTAAGTGTCAAGTTGGTCATTCATAATTTACAAAATCAGTCCCAAAAGAATTAAATCTTTTCCCGGGATGTCAGTATCATTATTCCGTATAGTTCTTTACTTACCTTTCTTTCTTTCTTCTCTCTCTCTCTCTCTCTCTCTCTCTCTCTCTCTCTCTCTCTCTCTCTCTCTCTCTTTCCATACTTCAAAGTGTAAATGTGAATGTCTCCATGCCTCCATAAGTGTCTCGAAACGTAATGAGTGGAGTGGATAGGGAGGGGAGCAGTGAGTAAAACAGGAAGAAACAGGCAGAATCACTTTAAGCCCTTTTAATGCTTCACTTCTTTTCCAGATTTCTTTTCTTTTTCTTTTTTTCATATTTGCCAAATGAACTTCTTTTGCGAAACGAAGGGTAGATGCTTAGTAAAGATGCAAGGAGCGGAACAGAAACTAATAATAGAATTTGAGAAGAGTGAAAGGAAAGTAAGCAATAAGAAGATAAAAAGAGGGGGAAGAGGAAGAGAATAAAGAAGAACTACAATGTGTGCATAATAAAGAGTTTCTCGAAAGGCAAAGAAGGAATATTAAAAAAGCGAAAGGAAAGGAAAGAGGAGAGTTGCTGAATTGGTCATAGTACAGAAAGAAAGTCAGGGATTTAGTGGCCTTATTAAGACAATTAGATAATATTACCAATTTTTGGCTCTGTGAAAGGTTCGTAAAGAAAGACTTGAAAACATTTTAAATTACAACTTCCTATTTTTACTGTTTTTATTTTGCAGTTAGATATTCCACAAGTTATAAAAAAGAAAGAAAACTTTGATTGTGGAAAAGAAGAATTTTTGTATGAACAATAAAAAATGCCTCGTCTATTTCCGTTCTATTTTTAAATGAAAGCTTGAGTTAATTTCTTTTTTTTTCTTTTTTTTTTCATTTCCTTTTAAATTTTAAGGAGAATTTCTGCTCTATTACACCAAAGAAAATAAATCCGAGACTTGTCGCGTCAACGTCAGCTTTTTTGTGCGAGGCAGGAAGGGAGGGTTTACGTATTATTCAAAATGAAATCCTTTTAATGAAACTCAAAATGCTTTAGAAAAAATATTTATTTCATATTTCAACTTGTAATGATTTCCTTTCGTCAAAAGTCTGTCAGATTTTATTATGCAAATCAATGTTTTGATAATAAAATTGCTGTTATCCCATATATATTGGTCAAGCTTTCAGGATATATACACATTTCTGAGATATAGATACCTCCACTAAATCGCTGAAAAAACAGCACAGTATGAAGAAAAAAATCCCTAATTTAATAAAAACGGATTTTTTCTATCAAAATGTTTATATTATTATTAAGAGAAATTATCTAAGTATTTTTTAAATTAGTTTTCAAATTTTTTTAATCCTTTCTAACACGTTCGAAATTTTGGTAAAAATGGTTTTATTTTCGTTACGAGAGTTTTACAAAGGAAAACCTAATCTTACATGACTCACTTTTTCCGGTGACAAACACATTTTGAATTAATTTGAAATTCTTGCAAAAATGAAATAATTGTCGGATTTTAATTAAACTCTCAGGACTTATTTACAAATGAATGAAATTATTTTAAAAAATAATTGTTTTTAAAAAATATTGGTAAAATATCTTTGACATCTGTTACCCATCTCCACGTAAAATTCATGAAATTTCAAGAAATTAAATTCTGTAGGCAAAAATGGTTTTATTAGTTAAACGCAGGACCCATTGGGGAATGTAAATCATGTATTATTTTTAAAACTATTATGCACCTTTTACTGAAAATCTGTTCTGAACAGAAAAATAAAAATTGCAATAAAACTGTGACATTATTTAATTAGATAAGCTTTTAATTGTAATAAATAATATAAATGTCAGGTATTATAATCTTAAGAAAAAACATTTTTCAATTAATAATAAAATTTTAAAAGAATTGTTTTCATTTTTGTTTTTTTATTATAATAATCTATAAGGTTTCAAAAGTATTTTTAAAATATTTCCAAGACTTGTAGGTCGGCAGATTATATAGTGAAGACTACATTTACTAATCGAAAATTGAAAAGTTTAATACAAACCATCTAGCTATCATATTTTAAAAATAATTCTCAATTTTTCTTTTTTGTGTGTATTTGAAGTTTTTTTTTTGTCTGGTAATATCTATGTGTAAATTAAAAGGTCATGTGTTTCACGGTTTCTTCCCCTTACCGGAAAAAAAACTTATCTCACATCTGTCAACACATTTCAATTACGGTGGAAAGGTTAGAAAGGTCAACTCTGTGTTTACAAATAGTTTATTCAAAACTTCATGCTATAAATAATTAATACTTGTATAAATCAGATTAATCTAACATTAAATTTGCTAATTTTCCAAAAATAATGTGTCACAGATGTATGGTTTATTTTTGCAAGATTTATAAAACTGAAAATTAACTTTTGTTTATAAATCTATAGAACGCTCAAAAATGGTCGAAAACTTGAAAAATTTAAACAAATAAACTGCTCAAATATTTTATTCCAATCAATATAATTTCTGTTTGAAATACATAAAAGTATTTTGCTTACTAGAAACAGTAAATTTAATCATTTAGCTTTCAATTAAAACTGAAATTAAGTCTTCAAGAAAACTCTTTTGTTTTAAAAATTCAATTTAAAATTTAGATATCGAAAATGAGGGGAGTTCCATACTGTAATAAATATGCCACGTGAATATTAGCTTGTATCTTTATTATAAACACACACATATACACACACACTCATATACATATATATGTATTATATATATATTTTATATATATATATATATATATATATATATATATATTTATATTATATAAATTATATATAAAGATTATGTAAATTTTATATATATATATATATATATATATATATATATATATATATATATATAATGGTCATTAGTGTTTGCCTTTTAAATTTCTTATCGAAAATCAGCAAAGATTCTAAAGAAAGATATAATCTCAAAAGCGGAAGTAAAGTCACAAGTATGAAGCTCTGGGCTAAAGTGTTTATTCGTGCAAGACAATGACCTATCACATTTTACAAAACTGACGACTGTCTACCTTGCCAACAATGTTTATACAGACATCAAATTAATGGAAATGATTCCAGTTTTACCAGACAGAAATTTAATAGAAAATGTGTGGTTCAACATTAAAAGAGATGAATCTGAGAATGGTAAATGTGATTCAAGCAAAGATATCCGTGAAGCAGCAAAAACTGTAACAAGTAATATTAAAGTTGAAAGAGTAAAAAACAAAACATTGTCAAAATTAATGTAATAATAAATAATAATTCACTCATGCATATAACATACTCCGTTAATCATACATGTTTCTATGACTTGCCATCTTTTAGATTTATTCACAATAAAATTTATGTTGCCCTTTGTTTCCATCATGATCTCCAAACAAGTTATCATCAGTATTTTAACAAGGATTGATATATTAATTGGAACTGATGAAAAGCTTTACTCATATAAATAAATCCTGAAAATGTTATCTATATCAGTTCCTGTAAAACCAATTTTATCATCAAAACATTAACTTTTATAATTACATCTCCCATTCTTTCTTTTTCTCCCTTTCTCCCTCTCTGTATATATACACACATACGCACACGCATATATATATATATATTGCCGTGCAAAACGTTTGAGACAGTGTGATAAATAAATTCCTTTTGTTAATTTTTACCCCAAATCGAAAGTGATTAAAAGTATGCTTTTCTTAGGAAATGTTATAATATTTGAGAGTTAAAAAATAAGTTATTGCATTTTCGTTAATGCTGTGTAGTGGGTGAGAGCATCTTAAACATAGTAATGCTAAAAAAGTCATGCAAAACTACTGGCTGACTAGTGTGAATTTCACCATTCAACTGTTTTCTTAAGTTAAAAAGGATAGTTCGTAATTCGTGTGGATACTTTTGGCATGAACAATTACCTTAATTCGATGTGGCATTGAATGAAACAAAGTTCATATTTTTGCATTGGGAATTATTTACCAGTTCTTTATTAATAGTTCCAAATTTCTTGGCGATTGCATTGTTTTCGTTGGAACACTTATTTCTCCAGTTCTCACTTTAATGATTCTATTACATTGCTATCGGTATTTTCTGCTAGCCAGTTGTTGGTTTCAATCTAGTAGAATGGCTGCAAATACAACACCCACCACAAAATGTATATACAAAACATACAGATTCATGCTGGGATTTCTTCTTAACCAATAAGATAGGCCACTTCTCGGTCTCATCCGACTTAGTTCTGTTCTTTATTGACTTGAAGCCAGAACCCAGCGATTTCTTGTTGTGTATTAACACCTTTCTTTGTTAACTTTTTGCCTTATTAATGTTGTTTGCCTTGCATATATTGTTTGCTCAATATTATTTATGTCCTATTTTCTTTTCTTTCTTTTGTTATTGTTTATTGCAAACTTTATTGGTTCTACTTGTTGGGTATATCTGCCAATTACATTTAAGCATAACCAATTATTCTACACCAGTCTTCCAAACATTAAACATCTTAATCAACAAGAAAGCGTTTTGTTGCACATAATGTGTAGTAAGAAGTACTGTCATCCTGAAAAATTTATCCAGCTTCGTATTCTGGGAGAAGACTAAACCGTAGTAAACTAATATTTTTGTTGTTTAGGTTTCCTTCAATTTTATCAATTTTATTTTACCATTAATGCAACCACATATTATGACATGACCACCACCAAGATTTACCGTCTTTGTGGTTTATCTTGCATTGTTTTTCTCTGCATTTGAGTAACTCTATTTCTTATTGACCACTAAATATTATCTTTAACACTTTCACTTAAATGTGTTTTGACCACTTCAATCTTCTGTGTCGAGTTGTTTTATAATATTTTTCTTTCTATACACCGATTCAATGTGTTTATTATTTAATACTCTGCATGCTGTATCAAATCTCACTGTTAAGACTGAATTCATTCCTCACTTGTCTGCTATTAATTTTAGATTGTCTACCGAGACTCTCATAATCTTTCATTTTTCTTTTCTCTTCAAACGCTTCCAGAAATAACAAACGTTTTATGAATGGTTTGAACACTGTTTCTAAATGTCTCTCGTTGAATTATCTTCTTCTTCAAAATCACAGCCTTCGTCTTGTTTCAGCAGAAATTTTAGCTTTACTCTGGGACTTTATCATACATACCGATCGACCAAAGAAAGATGAAAGATCAGATATTGCTATATAAGACTTGAAAGTATTTAAGTGCTATGTTATACATATGATTGTACTGACAAAACGTTGCAGTGAATGAATTCGATAAACTATATAAATATAAGTGTACTGTGTGATTATCTCCAGAAAATTGCAGTGATCTGAATCTATTTTAATGTTCATCACGAATCTTTGATCAAGGAGGAGTTCTCCTGCAGTGATTTCAACGAAGTCCTCTCCACATAGTAAAATCAGACACAAATATTAAAAAACACAACAACCGACAAACCAACTTCACAAATTAAACTCACGTGTAACTGTAGAGCAAAGAACGAGTATTCCTTGAAAAGTAATTACTTTCAGAACAATTTAATCTATAAATCGACTGTAAAATCATCAGATAATGAAGAAAAACATGCATAGGAGTAACTAAATGACCTTGGAAACAAAGAAGCTACGCATACAAACAGACTTTACAAATAGTAAATAAGCAAACAGCACAATGCCTTCAAAATATATTTGGGAAATTAAAGACAAAAAACAAATCACAAGATAAATATCATGGAAAATAAGAAAAAGAGTATCAGCCTCTAATAATAAATCCCCAAACTATAAAAAATAAAAATAAAACAATAAGTATAATAAATATAATTAAAATCAAGGAAATAAATAAATAGTAACAAATTATCAAACTCCAAATGCAAACATAAACACAAGTAAGCGTAATAATAACAATAACAAAGCAATCAATAATAAAATTGACAAACAATACTATAAAAATGCCACAAACATGCATTCGGATTCACAATTATTTCCATTCAATAGCCCCTAGAAAATTTAGGCATGAAACAGACTGTCGCCGCTGAGTGTTTACCTCAGTGTCCACGCTTATATTTATATATGCTCTCTACCAGATATCGATTACTTTAACTCTTTAATTCAGTATACCTTAAAATTATATTTGTATCATATATATATATATATATATATATATTCACTCACCATAATATATATATATATATATATATATATATATATATATATATAGAATGGTCGTCTACTCGTTTTTGAGTACATCCAACTACTAGCGTAGCTAGCCAATCTCTGTTGCAGATACCTGCACGGACACAGTCATATTTTGGTTCAACGTCCACAGACCCCACATGTGGTTTAACTGATCTTAGTTGCAGTTTCTTAAAAGTGCGAACCACAATTTTTCAATATGGCCGTACCGTTCACGATCACAATAATTTGTAATAATTCTATCTATCTATCTATCTATCTATCTATCTATCTATCTATCTATCTATCTATCTATCTATCTATGTGTGTGTGTGTGCATGTTCGCCTCCAGAAACTAGCTAAACAAATGTGCATGTTATAAATATGCCAAAAACTTAAAAAAGAGAGAGAAAATCATGAAAATCTTTGTTATTATTATGAAGAAAGACCAAATGATTTTTTATGTAATAATCTTCGAAATTTTGGTTAAAATCTTGTTTTCCCACATCAAATAAAGACCATAAATTTGTATAGGAAACTTGAACGTCCTTTTGTAGTGAAAAACACAATGATTTGGAAATTCTTGCAAAAATCAGCAAGTTGTCGGATTTTAATGAAATTCTCAGGAGTTTTTTTAAAATCTATGAATGTATTTTTAACGTTTCTTTTTTAGATGATTATAGAAAGAATGTATATTTTTTTACATCTGTAAATATATTCTAAATCTTAAAATAAAAAATGACATTTTTTTTTTAATTAAAAATGATTTCAAGTGCTTTTTTTGAAAATAAAACATATTATACTATTTACATTATTCGAACTACTGTCCTCATCTTTGTCGCCATTTTTACGACGTTTCGGCGTTGTACGCTCTGGCCTGCTTCAAGTGCTAGGAATTTCGAACTTTATTAAGATCACTGGGATATATCATTCTCATTCCTTATGCGAAGCTACTTTTGGTAGTTTTGAGTTATCTCCCTCTAACTGAACTCTCTAAGTTACTAATAACTTGAACAGAGGCTGGGTTCAAGACATCCGTATACCGCAAACTAACATTCACCGGACAATACTTCAACTTTAACTTCAACTTCAATGTCTTGTCTAAAACCTTTAATGAATTCTACTATACATAGTATCCAAACCTCGTTAGTGACTTAAGTAATTATATCTGTCTCCATTATTTTTCGTCGAAGTAATGATCATAAAGCGAAAAGTCATTTACAAAAGCAATTTTTTAGTGAAATCTTTATAGCAATTGTCTATTTCCCTCTGGATTGTAGCCAGGCGGATAAGGCAGTGACGAGCAATACGTGCTTATTTTATTCATCGAAGAGGCATGACGAGAAAGCAACCGAGGGAGCAAACAATGTAAGAGTGGGTGTAAGAAGAAAAGATATTTCAAGATATATATTCTGCTGTCATTTTAAGTGACAAATGAGAGAAGAGCTGCCGGTTGACATGCACATTCAGTTACACTGGCTGAATAAAAAGAGAGAAAAAAGAATTTCTTTTCTCTCGGTTTGTCCTCTCTCTGTTTCATAGAAATTCTCTCTCTCTCTCTCTCTCTCTCTCTCTCTATATATATATATATATATATATATATATATATATATATATGTCTTTCTTCTTTCCTTCTCTATGTCTAACATACATATCAACACATATTAATGCCTCCAACATACGTACTGTTACGTTACCACGTATTCACCCTTAACCCACACAACATTAAACGTACACACTGTTTATAAAATATCACTCTTACTTTGTCTCTCTACATGTGTTATATCCCGCAAGGGGATAAACAGAGAAAGAATAGTGCAAGAAATAATTCTTAACACTGAGGATATATGAATAGAGATTTATTATACCTCAGTACAATAAACCAAATACCCGTACACCAACGAACAGTTAACAATAATAACAATCAAGAAGACAATGTCTCTGTATAGGACGTCTGCATCCGTCTTGTGAAGAATGCTTCCGTCTAAGGACGTATAACTCTCGTATAATGACGATGGCTCTCGTATAATCACGATCACCCTGTAGTTCGTTATAGTCCCGGGTCATACCCATTCCTGGGTAGGACAGGATATTTCACTACAACACCTACCCCCGAGTTAAATTCTTCATTGAATTTCGCTCAATACTTTTTTCTTTTGGAGCCAGGGCATAGGTGTTTAATCTTTTTTCTTTTTCTTTTGCTTCTTCTCCTAGATTCCTAGATTTTCCGAGAATCCTTGGTTACCTCCATCAGTAAGTTTATGTTCGCGGGAGGTTTAATCTCGAATGTATCGTAGAGAATCTCCATAAGAAACTGAAAATCCTTATTTGTGGTTTCTACGAATCTGGGTCTTAGTTAGTTCAAGTGTCTCTTACAGACAAATTTTGGTCCTTTCACGAAATACACCACCTTACCAATTCTTCGAGTTATTATACCATCTTCCCACAAACATTTTCCTGTGCGATAATTTTTGAAGAAGACGTTTTCGCCATCTTTGTAAAATTTCGTCTCCGTTGTTTGTTTTCTTGAGGTCTTTTTTCTTTTCTTAGGTAATAATCTATCGAAGATTGACCTACTTTTCCGCGCAAACATTACTTCAGCAGGAGATAGATTACCACTAATATTATGATTAGGTGTGATTCTATACACCATCAAAAAGGTTTGTAGGTTTTTTTCATGTGTGTCTATGCCATCTGCTTTCCTCATTAACCTTTTAAATGTATCGACGAATCTCTCCGCCTGCCCGTTTGACCTTGGATTATATGCGGGTATTGTAACATGTTCTATCGCTAACGCCTCGCTATAATTCTTAAATTCGGCTCCAGTGAACATCGTCCCGTGATCGCTTACGATAGTTTTCGGTACTCCCAGCCGGCTAAAATCTTCATTGAGAGCCTTAATTGTGTTTAAATTTAAATACCTCAGGTCGTTTTGAAAAACTATCTACCATAATTAGATAGTATTCCCCTTTTATCGGTCCTGTGTAATCTATATGAATTCTTGACCACAGTACATTAGTTTTAAGCCACGGCTGTGTTCTTACAGGCGAACATTTAGCTGCTAGTTGACAGCCTTTACATTGTTTCACTGAGTCTTCAATATCTTTGTCCATTCCAGGCCAGTATACGTAACTCCTCATCAAGGACTTCATACGTGAAATGCCTGGATGACCTATATGGAATTCCTTTAAAATTCTCTTTCTCAACACCCTTGGTATCACCATTCTATGAGCATACAGCAATGTTTCATTGCAAATGGAAAATGGTGAAATTTTTTCTCCTTTATTTTCTTTGACTTGCTTCGTCATTTTCGAAATATATTCGTCCGTTTTCGCCATCCTTTCCATTTCTTCCGGTGTTACTGGTAATACGCTCATGGTGTTAACTAGTACCTCTTTCAGTTTCTTTTCTTCCTTCAGCGCCGCTATTACCATTTCTTCAAGTAATTCAGGCTTTTTGGGAATCAGTCTTGATAGACAATCCGCATGCGCTATTTGTTTTGATGGTATGAACTTCATTTTGAAGTTATAATTCAATAAAATTACGGACCATCTTTGAAACCTGTTTGCTGAATGGATCGGGACACATTTTGGAACCAAATATAGAAAATAGCGGTTTATGGTCAGTTTGCAACACAAACTCGCTACCATAAATAAACCTATGGAACTTTTTAACTGCATAAATTATGGCCAATGCTTCTTTTTCTATTTGACTATAATTTTTTTAGCGGGTAGCAACGCTCTCGAAGCATGAGCGATAGATTTCGTCGTGCCATCATCTAGTTCATGTAATAATAGAGCACCATTGCCGTATCCACTTGCGTCCGTTGCCACGATTAATTCCTTCTTTGGATCGAAATGTACCAGCGCCAAATCTGACAGCAAACAATTTTTTATCTTTTCAAAAGCCTCATCGCAATCCTTCGACCAACACTACTTTCTATTCTTTTCGAGCAATTTCAATTTGTTTAAGGGTGCTCTAAGGTCGTGCATCTTAGGAATATGTAATAGTTTGCGAATCCCAGAAATGACGGAAGCTTCGTTACATTGTCTGAAATTGGCATATTCTGAATGGCGCCATTTCTATTTGGATTTGGTTTTCTACCATTACGATCGATAATTTGTCCAAGATATTCGATCCTATCCAAACAAATCTCGCATTTTTCCGGTCCTACTTTGAATCTGTATTTCCTAAGTCGGTTAAATACCTCGCGTGCGTGCGATTTATGTTCATCAATGTTTTCGCTTTTGATTAAGATATCATCAAGGTATGCCATTGCTTAGTCCAAATCTGATAACATGGTGTCCATTATTTGCTGAAATGCGCTAGGTGCGATTTTTAACCCGAACGGCAGATGTTTCAGTCTCTACAATCCTTTGTGTGTATTTAATGTTAAATACTTTGAGCATTGTTCCGCTACTTTTACCTGTAAATACGCTTCTGAAAGATCTATCTTAGAGAAAATTTTTCCTCCATTTAGTTTTGAAAAAGATCTCCTCTGCTGTGGGGAGGGGATATTTATGGTCTTTCAAGCATTCATTTACGCCAGTTGAAAAGTCAGCGCAAGCCCTGATCTTGTTATTTTTTTTCTTAACGTAGACGGTAGGTGATGCCCAATCTGAGTAATCTACTTTTTCAATCACGCCATTACTTTCTAATCTTTTTAATTCTTTATCAACAGCCTCTAATGCTGATAATGAAACTTTCCTTTTCGGCCTGAATACTGGTTCCATATTATCATTCATTTCAAATTTTACTTCTGTTTGAGTACAGCACCCCAGTTCCTCTGAAAAAAAACATCTGTAAACTCGTTTGTTAATTCTTGTATGAATTTTTTCCGTTTGCTTAGACTTTCTTTCATTTGACGCCTTAGTCTTAGTGCAGAACATATTCATGGGTTTTTCCCACAAATTGAATAGCACAATTAAATCTATGCCGAATAGATTTATATTTCTACCTAACATCACATAGATCTTCCACTTTTGTACTTTTCCGTCAAATGTTACTTTAGCCATAAATTCTCTTTTGAATTTTAGCTTATTTCCAGAAATACCTCTTGCAATCTTTTTCGTTTTGTTTAACTTTGGTCGACCAATTTTATTCCAGGTATGCTCATCTATTGCAGAGATATCACTACCGGTATCTAATAAACACTTTACCGTTCTTCCATTCATTTTTAAGTCCACGTATTTTCTGGTACTGCAATCGTTCGTGACTTTTTTCATGACTAACGTATTTATCTTTTTGGACCTTCAGTCCCTTTTCTTTCTACACATCACTGCCAAATGTCCTTTCTTTGAACATTCGAAACATATTTTGTTTATGAAATAGCATTTCCTAGTGACGTGGTTATTCTTTCCACATGCTTTGCAGTACGGTTTTCCTTTTTGGTAGTACGGTTTTTCTTTCTGACAGGCCTGTTGTTTTACTTTGTGGATACGAGCTACGCTCTTCTCTTCAATGCAAACATTGTTTTCTTAATGCTTAACAATTTCTGGCATTCTTCTGTAACTTTTTGTAACGATATTTCTTTATCTTGATTTAACATTGCGAGAATTTTCGAGCGTACGTCTTTGTCTTTCTGTGCTGTTAATCCTTGTACGAAGGTTAGACATTTGAACATGTCCTCTTTAATGTCTTTTATTTTAAAACTTTCGCACTGTGCATTAACCTTTCCGGCGTACGTAACGAAATCTTCCTGTTCTTCTTTTTCGATATTTAAACATTTATATCGCGTGAAGAATAAACTTTCTCTTTCTCCAAACATTTTCGTCAAAATCTCTATCGTTTCGTCAAATGATATGTCCTCCGGTTTTTAGGTAAAATAAAATTTGTATATTTTGTGTTTTCCTGCGTTCCTATCTTCTGTAATAGGAGCATTACTTTTTCATCTGACCATGCTTTGCACCGTCTTGCAAAAATATTTTCGTATCTTTTGTAATATGAATTAAAAGTAATACCTTCCTCAGGCTTATATACAAATTCTGTGAGTGCATTTGCAATGCCTTCTGCAGAGAAACCTTTAGAGGCTTTTCCCGTTTCGCCCTGATTTATTACCAATTTTTTCAACATCTCTTGTTGCAATATCATTTGTGTTTGGACATCCTTTGGAATTTTTGTTGGTCTTCCTGTTTTTTCATTAACAATTGGACTGCTTCTCCCTGTGTTTTAGTTAACTCAGCTAATTGTTCCATATTTTTTATATGTGTATAGTTGACGAATAAGTTGTATCCACCGGTAAGCAATAATACCCGTAGTTTTTTTTTTATATGAGGGAGTAACAAAACTACCTCTCACCTTAACTTATTCTTTTATGCGTCAACTTTCCAAATCTTTCTCATCAAATCGATATTTGGCGAGCTTTGCCGAATCTTTGTTCAATCTGGTTTTTTAGCGAGTCCCAAATCTTTTTTGTCACTCTGTTTTATTAGCGTACCTCACGTAAGTTCACCAATCTGTTATTTCTGGTGTACCCCACGTAAATGCGAATCCTTTGTCGCCAAATCTGTTATAATTGGCTTACCCCGCGTAAGTACGAATCCTTCGTCGCCAAATCTGTTATATCCCGCGAGGGGATAAACAGAGAAATAATAGTGCAAGAAATAATTCTTAACACTGAGGATATATGAATAGAGATTTATTATACCGCAGTACAATAAACCAAATACCCGTACACCAACGAACAGTTAACAATAATAACAATCAAGAAGACAATGTCTCTGTATAGGACGTCTGCGTCCGTCTTGTGAAGAATGCTTCCGTCTAAGGACGTATAACTCTCGTATAATGACGATGGCTCTCGTATAATCACGATCACTCTGTAGTTCGTTCTAGTCCCGGTCTTTTATAACACGGGCCATACCCATTCCTGGGTAGGACAGGATATTTCACTACAACAACATGTGACAGCTGCTCTCCCTCTCCCTCTCTCGCTCTCTCTTCCCCCCTCTCTGATAACCTTACGAAATCAACAGTAAGGGCTAATGCAGGTAAAGTTAAATAACGACCCATGGAAACAGGATCAGTTGATAGCTAAAGATAGCACGTAACACGTGTGGAGTTACGTAACCCAATACTAAAAATTGCGCGGAAGAAATACGTTTAATCAGTTGGACTGCGGATCGCGAAAGATAAAGGCTCGTTCTCATGTTATTGTCATATTAAGAGATAGCTTAACGAAGAGACCGAATCGTATATCAAACTCACATATATTAAGAGTTAGGTTGGATTGCAGACCTTAAGGAATGAAAACTCCCTTTTCACGTCACCAGCAGATTTGGAAGTCGTAAAATGAAGAAGCAGATTATTTTAATCAATTCATCCACATTAACGCCATACCGCATGTGCGCGTTTACTCGATTAACTGAATAGTTAAAAAGATCAAAAAGCAACGGTGAATCGCTAATTGTGTTAATCACTGTACAAAACCACGAATGATTTTTTCAGTTAACAAAAAACTGAGAAAACTTCAGTCAAGTCAATGTTGAATTTTTACAACAGAAAGATGATTTTTATCCTGTTGAAAATGAGGAAATTAACATTACTTAGCAAAAGAAGATTGCAACTTTAAGAAGAAGTCAAATGTTGTAGCTAAATGACACTCCCATGTGCGTGAAAAAGAAAATAAAGAACTGAACTTTTGAAAAAGGGGAAAAGAGAAACGTGAAATATTAAAAATAAAAAAGAGAGAAGGAAAAGAAAAAAGTAAAAAGCGTTTATTTGTGATTTCAAACAACTGACCAAAGCTAAGTGTTTTTGTTTTTTTTATTCCATTTTGCCTACATCCTATACACCTTTCCACACAGACATATTTCCTCATATTACTTTTCGCTTGCTATTAAATCATCTTAATTTTTTATGTTGGTGTTTGTTGTCTGGCTCTTTTAATTATTTTCTTTATACGTGTATCTAAGCCTGCGAAAGAAACCATCCACTACCGAAGTGGCAAACCTTAGCTTTTTGGCAACAAACTCAAATTTTTTTTACTTAATTTTTTAAATTTTATATTGCAGCAATTTGGTCATAATACGTACGCATACACATATATGGTAAATTATTTTTTTTATTATTAAGCTTCGTCTAGTACAATTTAAATCGAGGGAATTGAGAGCAGAAAGATTGTGTTGCATCAGTATGCTAAACGGAGAGATTCTACGACATTGGCAATCACAGTTTCAGACCTCGGATTGATGCACTTAACTAAACCACACGACAGGCCCACACTTATGCATTTATACTGTGAGTAAGACATTAAAAAAAAAAACACACACTTCAAGAAAAATGAAACCAACACTATAGGTGCCGGCAAGTAAAATGTCAAATATTTTACGCGAATCAAGACGGTGATGTGTAAAAATCTTATGCAAAAAAAGAAGGTGGCTTTAATGAGCCCCGTTTATTAGATGGTCTCGCCAAGAAGGTCTATTACCACGAAAAATGGAACAGTGCCACGAGAACCGACAGATCAATTCGATTATTTGACCGCCGGTTGCATTTCTCATTGGCTATTCTGTTTAATGAAATTTTCGCAAACACGCGTGAAATTCAAAGTTTTGTAAGAAGCGGGTAGAACCGAAGAGAAAGAAAAAAAAGTTCGCAATGGTATTTGGCCAAATCATAGTATGTGGGTGTTCCAAAAAAGCCAATATTTTCTTCTCAGCACCTACCCTCCACTACAAATAAACATTTAGATCTATCTATCTATCTATCTATCTATCTATCTATCTATCTATCTATCTATCTATCTATCTTCAATAGATTAATTTCCCTACCCTCGTATTACCAATCTACACACCCTGGTGTCAGACATTGTTGCACTTCTTTTAACCTTTCTCTTATTTCGCTTCTACAATTCATCGTCGCCCTTTGTTGTCTGGGAATCGCTGTTTGATTACATATATTACGCTCTGAAGGCAGAATGAAACAGCGAGGACGGACAAAATACATCTAAAATTTTGGCTACCTCAACGTTTCTCTGTGGATGTGTTGGGGCGGTAGGGGCATTTACGTGTGTTTTCAAATGTATGTGCGTATCAGAAATTCTTTTTATGTAAGGATGTGTATAATAGATTTCAAATATACAATTCTCTCTAAACATGAACAGGTTAACTGTTGTACATAATTTTGTTATTCTTTAAAAAAACAAAAACTAGGTGAATGTGTTTGCTTTTAAATGAACATTCGTGTAGAAGCGAAAAGTACCAAAAGCAAAGTGATATTCAAGCTCATGATTAATGGTTTATTATAAAACATGAACGTCATCTCAAGCACCTTTTATAAAAATTAACAAAATCTTCTCACTATTTCATCAATTTTGTGAGCTTGACTCTCACTGGGTTCCCTATTTTTTAAACCTTGTGTCAAACTAAACTAAGTTTCGGAAGCAATTAATAACAACATCTTGAAGATAAAAGAATGTGGTGAGTAGACAGGTAGTAATTAAAGCATATTGAGTTATGCCCTTTCCTCTTTACTAATAGAGTAAAAGATTCTCTCTCTCTCTCTCTCTCTCTCTCTCTCTCTCTCTTTCTCTCTCTCTCCCCATCCTTTTCCTCTTTTTATTCTTCCATATTTCTGGTAACCTTGATATAACTTGGATATAGCTTATTTGTCAACTGACGTTATGCGAAGTCAACCAATGACTAACCCTCCCTCCAAAATCAAATCAGAAACGTGTAGGCGTTAAGTAAATATGAAAAGAACAGGCCACAAGTGCATAGAAATTGATCCACAGTTCGCTCTCAGTGCGTGTGGAGTTCGAGTTAGCTGTCGGAGATTCAATCAACACACCAACCAGCCAAAAGAAGACTACCCTCGCGCAAACCAGAGATGTGCTTATTCAAGAATAATATGCAGAAAACCAAGGAATGAATTCAAGAGTACAATCTACACACTCAAATACCCAGAATATAATATAAACAGAAACCTGATACTACATTCCACCTGACACACACAAGAAGGAACAAATATGCTATATTTACATGAATATACATATACACAGAATAAAAACTTTTTATAACCTGAACACAGCAATACATATATAATAATGAACATTCGCATAAATACCACAATGATTTAAACAAGAAACATATGAAAGACACAAAATACAAAAAGGACAGAAATGATAATCATTCACATATAATAAAAGATGTAACCTTATGGAGTTAAAAAATAATAGTGATATAGTTAATAAAACTTGGCCTTTACTCATTTATTATCTGAACTCGTCTATACCATAAAAAGTGTGTAAAAGTTTCAATTAGAAACGGTTTGAAAAAGAGGAAATCTTGAACACTGAAAACTGTGATTTTAAAATATCATCGATATGAAGATTTACACGCAAGGCAGCTAATGTCACGCACAAGTATTTCTAAATTTTGTTTGTTCGAAATGATGTCTATCTTATTTGCTATGTAAACAAAAAAAGAAACAAAGGTAGAAATTACAAAATTAATTTCTTGGATATTTAAAATAAAATTTTTACTTTTCTGTATTTAATTTCATTTATATAAATATTGCGTGTGCACACAAACAATCGCAAAAATAGACTCAATGAAAAAATTTATAAATCTCATAACTAATAACTTTGTGTCATTGGTTAAAAAATTTGTCTAGTTATATCCATTCAAAGCACAACTAAAATTCCCGAGAGAAGGAGTATTTTATTAGTGAAAAACGTCTTCAATTCTTTTGCTGTTCTGACAAAAGTCAAACCTCTTTAAATAAATATTATAATATTAAATACTTAAATATTAAATCTAAGAAACCTTAAGGACAGTTATTCCATCTCTGCTTGCAAACGATTTACTATCTTTATGAAAATCAAGTTTACTTAGTCTCTCACTTACACTTAAGATATTCGCCACTAAAATGTCGAAAGTTCTTGGGAATATTTTTACAAGTCGTAGAGTTAAATCTTTTTTTTTTTCGGAGGAAAATCTGCAGAATTCCAAAGGGTTAAAGAAAAACAGAGAGAGCACCAATCTGGCATTGGCAAAAAAAACAGAAAGTTTGGATTCTGATGAAGAAACGTGAATGTTTTTTATTTGTTTATTTTGCGCCTGTGTGTTGGTGGTGTTGGGGAGAGTCAGAAGATTGTTTCGTTTTGTATGAGACGCACTAGTTTTTATTATTCTTGGTGTAAATGTTATACATATCTACATACATACAGAGATAGATACACGCGCGTACGCACCCGCGCACATACACACACATGATCTGTCTGCAGATGACTATTTAGGCTCTCACACCCTGATTGAGCACTCTGGAAGAATGGTAGACTCTGAAAAAAAAAACAGTAGTTACTCTACCACTTACGCATCGCTCATTCAGTAATGAATTAGAGCACTCTGGTTACTGGCGTATGATACATCATACGCTAAAAGTCTGCCTCTTTCTACCGAGCGCCCATAAGCCGTGTTCGAAAGAAAAAAATACCCAAGACGAAAACCTTAAAAAGAAAGATCTCAATACGAAAGTACGAAAGTAGAGCAAAAATACAAACTAAATCTAAAAGTCGGCCGCGGTTTCACTCGCCGGATCTCTTTTAGATTTAGTTTATATATATATATATATATATATATATATATATATATATATATATATATATTATTTTGTTGATTTGATTTGATTTTAATTTTTTGTTGTGGCTAATTTTAAAAGTTTCATAGTTATTTGAACGAGTGCTTTTTTTGTTTTGTATTTTTTTTCAAAGAAATTTCTTTTACTGGAGGATAATTTTTTTTTTCTTTTAAAATTCCTCTGTTAAATTCCTTGGTCGTCTTCTTTGCTCGGCATTGTCTAGTTAGTTGACTCCGACCCCCACCCCCGTATATACAGCACGTAGTATCCAAAAAGATAAAATAATTCTTCTATCAACTGGTTTAGCACGTGTTTTTTGGGGTTGTGAACAACTTTAATAGTAAGTCATGATTTTGCTTTGATTTTATTTTATTTTAATTGTTTGTTGTGGCTAATTTTAAAAGTTTCATAGTTATTTGAACGAGTGCTTTTTTTGTTTTGTATTTTTTTCAAAGAAATTTCTTTTACTGGACTTTAACTAAGTTAAAAACTTAGTTAACTCAACGCCCCTACTTTTTTTTCTTTTTCTTTTTTTTTCAATTGGAGTAGATAGACTAAACTATCGCCCGGTTCACACTCCACCCACGTCTATTGTACAGGTGTAGATGCTCATCCCTTGTTCCCTGTTTAGGATGTGGTTTCCGGCTTTCTCTTTTCCAATCTTTTCACTTTCCTTTTTCTTTTTCTTTTTCTTTTTTCAATTGGAGTAGATAGACTAAACTATCGCCCGGTTCACATTTCACCCACGTCTATTGTACAGGTGTAGAGGCTCATCCCTTGTTCCCTGTTTAGGATATGGTTTCCGGCTTTCTCTTTTCCAAATCTTTTCACTCTTACGTAGCCCCCTGCACATCAGTGGTGTTACCGCCTTACTCGGGGTGATATGATTAAGATATATATATATATATATATATATATATATAACGTATTGTTTCTTATATTCAAATGAAAATTTATTTTCACAAAAATGATCTTGACAAGGTAAAAACCTCTAAACAGAAATTTCCCTGACGCAATGTAAACTATATTACTTTTAACTGAAAAAACAAATTTAATTATATGTGGATACAAACAACAACTACAATATACACCTCCGCAGCAAAAAAGCAAAAACAAAAAAGAAATATTATCAGGTTTCATCCACCATGCAACAAAGACGTCAAAACAAACATAGGTAAGACATTCCTGAAATTAATAGAAAAACACTACCCGGTGACAAACCGATTAGCAAAACTATTCAACAAATACAACGTCAAAATCAGTTACAGCTGCACAAAAAATATTATACAAATAATAAAAAGCCACAACAAAATATTAACAACCTACAATAATGCAACCGAAGAACCTTAATGCAACTGCAGAAACGGAACTACATGTCCACTCCAGAGAAATTGCCAACAAACAAACATAGTATATAAAGCCAAGGTAAGCGCAAACAACAACACTATGTACTGCATCGGTGCCACTGAGGGACCATTTAAGAAAAGAAAAAGCAACCACAATCTTTCATTCTCCAACAGAAAATACTTGAACAGCACTACACTATCCACATACGTATGGCGTCTAAAAGACAGAAATATTTCGCCAACAATAAGCTGGAAAATACTGAAAAAAGCACCTGCCTACAACAACATTACAAAAAAAATGCCTACTTTGCCTACATGAAAAAGTAGCAATTATATCTCATACCCCCACAAAAGAACTTACTAAACATAATAATATGTATTTTTATTTATTATTGTTATTATTATTTTATTTTTCTTAATATTATTTAAGATCCTTTTTCTTTTCTATTATTATTATTATTATTATTATTATTATTATTATTACTCTTAGTGTTTAAAATTTTATATATATATATATATATATATATATATATATATATATATTATCATTTTTATTATTATTATTTACTATTATAATTTAAAATTATTTGGTATGTGTCACGGTGTCTTAGCTTTAAAACTTGTCTACGCCGCAGTACTTATTTATTACTTTATTATTTTAACCGATTATGTATATAAATAAATAAATAGAAAGAAAGAAAGAAAGAAAGAAAGAAAGAAAGAAAGAAAGAAAGAAAGACGCAGGTACGTAAAATGCTAGCACAAAATAAAAATTCGATGGTAAAATCAAGTAAATTGCTGAAAACATTTCGTGTTGGAAGCGATGTCACTAATAAAGGGGTTACTCTTCCCAGGACAACAGAGATCAAAGTGTAAGACTGATACGGTTTATTTCATTGAAAAAGGAAAGTAATGAGGAAACTGTTTTCTCTGTTAAAAATAACAAAAAAAGATTATTTAATTTTGACCGAAATAAATTCGTAAAATAGTTTTGATAATTTAAAAAGTATTTTTAGAAAACTATGATTGCATTTTTGCAGTCTGATGTAACAGGTTCACTAGCAGTAACGCGTCAACATCACAGAGTATTTTGTTAAAAGAACACGAATTTTTAGATGAAAATGCTTCTAAAGATGGATATGTGACTGCATTTTGCTTTAATGAATGAACAAGTAGATAGTCGTTTCAGAACCGTATATTTCCGTCTCTATAAAGAAACATTTGGTTTAATGAATAGACAAGAGGACAAACGTTTCTAACAGAATCGATTTCCACGTGTCCATCCATGAAACCGAATGCTTCTTCATAAACACGGGAATAAACGTGGTAGAAAGAGGGCAATCATTTCTGCCTCGTGTATTTCCATTTTTATAAAGAAACATTCGTAGTAATGAATGAACAAGAGGACAAGCGTTTCTGCCTCGTGTATTTCCGTTTTTATAAAGAAACATTCGGAGTAACGACTGAACAAGAGGGCAATCATTTCTGCCTCGTGTATTTCCGTTTTTATAAAGAAACATTCGGAGTAATGAATGAACAAGAGGAAAATCGTTTCTGCCTCGTGTATTTCCGATTTTATAAAGAAACATTCGGAGTAATGAATGAACAAGAGGGCGATCGTTTCTGCCTCGTGTATTTCCGTTTTTATAAAGAAACATTCGGAGTAATGAAAGAACAAGGGAACAATCGTTTCTGCCTCGTGTATTTCCGATTTTATAAAGAAACATTCGGAGTAATTAATGAACAAGAGGACAATCATTTCTGCCTTTTGAATTTCCGTCTTTATCAAGAATGGTTTGACGTTTGTGATATTCCGCAATGCATGCTTGTATTTTCTTTTATTTTGCATTCTTGAAATCATCTTTGTTAAGTGTTTGTCGAGTGCAGAAACATTTTCAGGGTGGAGAAATTTATTTTAGACAAAGTGCTGCTGTGTTTGATTCTTTAAAAATTGAGAAATTTACATGAAATTTGTTAAGAGATATTTGAAATGAGCAAGAATCAATGTGAATCATAGGAACTGTTAGAAGAATAACACATTGCAAAAAAAAATGCACAGTGGCAATTATTTACTGGTCGTTTGACAGTTGAACAGGAAAATTTGTCACATCGGTAAAAATCTTATAGATTTGATTACAGAAATGATCAGAACATTTTTGCTTACGAAATTTACTTTCAGTTTGGATTTCTTCTAAATGTGCAAAATATTCTTTCTGAGGATTTCGAAAATGGTAAAAGACAAAATGTTCAGGCATCTCAACTCCTATGTAAAATTATGTCTGTTGCAAGTAGCTTGGTCACATTTATATTTTCATATAGGGAAGATTTTTAACAAAATTAAATTGGGGTTCAGGTGCTGGAATTTCAAACCGAACCCTTTATTTCAATCACTCATTCTCATTCCATGTGCGTTGCCACTCCAGAGGGCCGTGTACTTATCTCTCTTTATCTTAACTTTTTAAGCTATTTGTTCACCTTGTAGCCTGTTATTGAACTCACAACTCTTTGGTCAAGCCAGTATAATTAACCAATGTCTATATCTAGTGGGTGATGTGTCCTTGAAGATAACAGTGTATGAATTTGTGGGATTATAAACCTAATGTCTCAGTAATCGTTTTTTATCAGAGCTCATATTGCAATCTTTCACGCTTATGATTTTCTCTAGCATTCCGTATTACTGGTTCCTTTATTGTCTTTAGTTCTATGCTTGGCCGGCTTAGAAGATTTTTGTGGCGTAGCATATGCGCTAATTTCTTGAGTTTACGTAGTTACTATTGGTGTTCTCTTTCAATTATTTTAACTTAATTCCCTAGGGGGTAGTGATCCTCTTTCTCCCTTCATATGTGGTCAGCTACGCCTGAGTTTATATCTCCTTTCTTGTTGCGGCCTTGCAATGTTCTTGCAGCCTTACTTTAAAGGGGTGGCCCGTTTTCTTTATATTTCTTTCTTCGGCTACATGGAATAGTGTACACACTGTCCTTAGTCATGTCCTTCTCTATTACACTTATTACTTGGGAGAGGTATCTGCGAAGTGTAAAACCACATTTGAATGCCGTCCTGCTGTTATATAGACCACTAATCCTTTGTATTTTTTCCGATAACCACTTCACATAGGTTAGACAGACCGAGGCTGTTTTCTGAGTGTTGTTTTTTATGCACGCTCCCTTTTACGTTTGTTGGGGCTGTTGTCATGCACCTTGGGTAGTTGTTACGTTGTAGGGTACTGCTTATACATACCATTTCCTGTTCATATATCTCTGACTCGCCGCTTATGACTTTTGCTCGAGGTTGCAGGTAGAGGACGATCCCTTTTTCTACATTGTATGGATGGTGAGAGTTGAAGTTGAAGTATTGTCCGGCGAATGTTGGCTTGCGGTATATAGGTGTCTTGAACACCGTCTCTGTCCGAGATATTAGTACATCCAGGAATGCTAGTTTGCTGTCGTTCTCTTTTTCCATTGTGAACTGTATCAAAGATCTTATTGAGTTCACATGGTCCAGTAACATAGTGCTGTGGATTCTAATGCCATCTGTTTAAAGTATTTTATATATATGTTCGTCTTTAGACGAATTTTTTCTTTTCCTTCGTCTGTGTGCAGATTTTTTATATCTTTTATTTTCATTTCTTTTATTTTTTAGAATGTTGTCTTTGAATTTCTTACACTTTTAATTTTCCTTTGCCTTCGGGCGAACTTTTCTTTATTTATTAATTAACCGTTTTTGTTCTTGCGAAAAAATTTTTAATCTTTGTCATTGTGTGAATTGCATATTTTTGTATCTATTTTTCTATTGTTATTTTAATATATTCATTTTTCTTTTCCTCTCCCCATCCCAGCCTTTTAGCTAATCTGGCCCAGATTAAGATTTTTTGAGTGAGGCAGAAAAAAATTTAGTATGGCCGACAAAGGTCGGTCTGTGAAGAAGGACCTGATTGGTTCTTCTTCAAAAGAACCGCCAGACAAGGAATGGTCCCAGAAGAAGGACGGTTACAGTTTCTCTGCTCTGCCAGCGGAAAATAGTAAAAGCAAATGTCAGAAAAATGTTGAAGAATCAATAAATAAGAAACCTGTATCAGACAAGGACAAGACCGCCGGGGATTCGCCCTCTTGCTAGATGTCCCTGCCCAGCTGTATTAACATTGCAGAGTTTCTGGAGAGGTCTTTTAAAAGATAACTGACTTTTGGAAAACCGAAGTACGAAAGTTCGAAAAGAGAAAGTGTCGGTCTTCGTGGTGGACAAGCGTACGCGCAAAATTTATCGCTCCACGAAAGACAGTGATCCGATGACTGGTTTCCATAAGGGTCAAGCCCCAAAGGGTTATAAAAGTACCGGGCTTATTCATGTGGGACGTTCTGTTAACCATACCAGAAAATTGTTTAGAAATGGCCAGCAAGAAACTAATAACAAAAGACCTCCTCATAAGAACCGAGTATGAGGGTCAAAGAAGAACCGGGATGGCAGTATATGAGGTGCCTCCTCAGGGTGCCGGTGAACATCTTGCGTCATGTTTAAAAATATGGCCAAATACCGGCAGTCTCTTCTGACAACCTGAACAGGGGATGGACATTCTATATAATGATTGATCTGGCAACCTTCGTGTCTATCCCCAACTGCCTGGACTATTGCGGCCGGTAACTAACTTGCTGGAAGTGCGGAGAGACTCCTCTTCTTGTCCAGAGAAGAAAGCCTCTGGTGTTCCGGCTGATGTGTACCAAAATACCCCTAAGACTGAACATCGTAGTTCCCCAACGCCTGTAACTGGCCTAGCAGCGGCACGGTCCGGAGACTCGAAAATTCTGAATGGGTCTCGGCTCCCATCTGCTCAAATTCCGAAGCCTGCCGTAGGTGTGGTTGAGGAGAAGGATGAGAGAGAATAGAGTGTCGTTGCTAAAGGCAAGGGAAGAGCCGAGCAGCAGTGTCTTAGTCCCATGAAACTCCTAGGGATGACACCTACAGACCCACACCCTCTATCAGCTCTAAGGGTGATGTCTCGGCGGTTCACCTAGACTCTCCTTTATCTGATCTCCAGAAACAAGCTGAGCCTAATTGGGACAAAATTCTGAAGATAAGGAAACTTAAAAAAGATCTAGACGCAAAGAAAGATTTCAATAAACCCTCAATCCAAAAAAACATCTATGAAGAATCTCAAACCAGCTGCGACAGTTTCAGCACCACCTTCCTCTTCCCGATCAAAACTCATGGCTCCTCCAATGACAAGGTCCCTGACCTACACCCCGAAAAAAGGGCAGTTTTCAAAAGACCACCTCCAGCCTCTTCTCTAACTCCTTCAAATATTCCATCTCCTCTCCGAATGTCTCCCCTACCCCCACTGCAACACCTGCTTCTTCTCAGTCCCCAATCAAACAAGACTCATCAAAGAGACAGAGAAGCCCCGATGTAGCAAGTGGGAAAGAAAAGAAAAAGAAAATTAAGCCTCCGTATAATGTGGGACATGATGAAGTCGACAGTGAAACTGTGCTGATCAATTTAGCTCAGTCCAAGACATTCGATAGGGTTGACCATCGATTTCTTGAGCCTGTCCTTTCAACCGCCGATTTCGGGCCGTACTTTTGCTCCTGGATCCGTCTTTTATATGCGACTCCCAGTGCGCTGGTGGAAGTAAATGGGGTTCGAACGAAACCTTCCGTATTGTCTCGCTCTATTCGTCAAGGTTGTCCGTTATCGCCTTTGCTGTACGTTCTTTCGTTGGAACCTTTCCTTCATAAGTTAAAGGCGAATCCGGTCCTGCGGGGAATTTCATTACCTGGTACTACCACCTCGGCTAGGTACTCCGCCTATACTGTCGACGTTTCGGTTCTGGTGTCGAGCAAGGCCAAGATTAACGAAGTCAGAAAAGAAATCAGAGGGTACGAGACGGTGACGGGGGCCAAGACCAACTGTCATAAGTCTTTTGGCTTGCGGTTGGGTGCGTGGAAGGGAGTTTCTCTTCCCGGACGTTTCCCCTGTACGGACGGGCCGATCAAGCTACTCAGCGTCTGGTTCGGTCCTGATCTGCAGTTGAAGAAGAATTGGTCGGTGGTGCAGGAGAAGGCCGAGGCCGCAATTTCTTTGTGGTCCCAGAGAAATCTTTCCTTTAAGGGGAGGGTGGAAGTATGTACTTCGCATATATACCCGATTCTCCTTTACCGACTCTCTGTGCTGCTTCTTCGTCTACCATACATTGAATTAATCAGGATTTTGTTCTCCTTCTTGTGGGGAGACAAGTCCTCTAAGGTACTTCGGGAGATATTTTACCGCCACCTTTCTGAGTGGAAGGAAGACGCTCGAAAGACCTTCCCATTCATGAGAAATGTGCACTCGTCCAAAGAGGAGGCCCATCGTTTATCGCGAGGCGAATGCCCCTTCTATCAGGAATGTCGGATAGCTCTGAAACGACTCTTACGGTCAGTGGAAGGCCTCTCCGATGTCCAAGCGTTGTCTTATTAGGCATTATATCACGTGTTAATCAGGGGATCCGTTCAGGGTGATTTGATTGGCGAGCTCGGTCTTACGATGCAGGAGGCTTGCTCAATGTGGCCTTTGGCTCCTGGGTTGAAATGCCTCACTAACGATGAGGCATCCCTCACCTGGCTAGTGATTTGTAGGGCCTTCTAAGTCGGCAAAAGGCTTTGTGCAGCAGGCTTGGAGAAGACTCCAAACTGCGTGCGCTGTACTGGGGAGGTGCAGACTCTGGATCACGCCTTCTTTCAGTGCAGAGTCGTAGTACTGCTGTGCAAGTTTGTTGAAGGAATCATGGTTCGCATGTTTTGCAGAAAGTTCTTTGCCCTCGAGGCCAGTTCTGTCGTTAGCAATGTGGTGCCGCCAAGGGCTGAACACTATGTGTTCTTCTGCTTGCTATGAGTAATGAAAGTCGGGATTTGGAGAACGTGTCAGAAAGAACTCTATGGGGACGAGAAGTTCACCTTTTATTAACTGATCTTGTTCTTTAAGCATCAGATTAAAGTCAAGGTTAGGACAGAAATGCGGTGGCTACCGCCCCCCCCCCCCATCGGTTCGGCAAAAGGTAGGTGAACCTTGCGCGTTTGTGCCGAGTGAGAGAAGCCGACGAAGTGGCATTTCGAGGCCGGTTAGGCATCAGGATATTGTTCTAGTTGTATTGAACATTGCCTCCCCAGCCCAGTTATAGACTAGATTAGACCAGTTTTTGTTTTTAATTTTTTTATTTTTATTTACTTAGGGTTTGCATGGTCATCGGCCCGTTATATTTTTGTTTAATTCACCTTCCCTCACTCCTGTTTAGATGACCAGATATGTTAGTTCTCTGGTGGGTGTGGGACGCCTTTCGTATTTTATGGGTGTGATTTTTGTATTTTGTGTGTGTGTGTGTGTGTGTGTGTGTGTGTGTGTGTGTGTGTGTGTGTGTGTCCATGTTTGTATAAATGCTTGGATGAATCATTGGTATAAATATTTATAGTCCCGCATCGACTTCGATATATCTATCTCAAGCTAGGATTTGTAGGAGGGGGATTCATTACTGACACAGTTTTATTTAGTTTTTTACACATAGTTTGTATTGTACATAAATAATCATTGGGAGTTTTTGAATTGTTATTTCCCTCTTTCCATAGACAAAAGTGTACATATGGGGTGTTCAGTTAGGACTTCATGGATACATTGAGGTATTATGATAGACGTCTGAAGAAAGGTAAGTATGAAAGTGTTGTTTTGGTGCAAGGAATACTGCAGAATGTTTGGGTCAGTGATTGAGTTGAAGACAGTTGAAGACCAGCCTTTACCATCCTCATTTTTGGCCTTGCGCTCCATTTTTGTAATTATTACAAAAATAAATATTGGAAGTCGAGATGCAACGTAACTTGACAGTTCAGACCGACACTTCTATCTGCTGATTAATAACACTCTTATTTTGTATATATTTTCTGTTATTCCAATGCACTGGTTCAACCTACCTTCATCTTTTCGTGTCTTTCTTCCCGGCCCTAACAGGCCACAATACCATTACAAGTTGTTTTAAGGACAACAAATCTGACCCAAACCCTAACCCTCCTTTACCAGTAGTCTCAAGGACAACAAACTAAACACCAAACATAACCCTCCATTAAACGTGGTCTTAAGAACAACATATTTAACAATAAACATAAGCCTCCTTTACAAGCAGTTTTAAGTAAAAGTCTAACTATAACCCTTCTTTACAAGTAGTCTTAAGGACAACAATCTAACGCTTAACTTAACCGTTCTTTACATGTAGTTTTATGGCAACAAATCTAATGCTAAACTTAACCCACTTTACAAGTAATCTTAAGTACAACAAATCTAACAATAACCCTAACATTTCTTTTACAAGTAGCCTTAAGGTTAACAAATCTAAGTCTAACTATAAACCTATTTTGAAAATAGTTTTAAGAACAACAAATATAACTCTAACTATAACCCCCCGTTACATGTTGTCTTATGAGCAACAAAATCTAGTACTGAAATTAACCATCCGTTACAATTCATCTTAAGTACAACAAATCTAACCCTAACCCAAACCCTCCTTTACAAGTAGCCTTGAGAACAACAAATCTAACAAGAAACAAGGTATTCAAAGAAAGTATTAATAATAAATAACATAGAGATAAGTCCGAAGGTATTATTATGCTGCGTATTGCCTGAATAGTAGCCTTTGTTAACTGCTCTTTGTTAACTGCCCTCTGGAAGTCACTCAGGTAATCACATATAAAAAGAAGAGTCTATTCCTCGTAGAAGGGCACCATAACAAAAAGTAATCTCAATGACGACAAATCTAACCCTGGATTTAACCCTCCATTAGAATCAGTCATAAGAACAACAAATCTAGCCCAAAACATGAACTTTCTTTACAAGTAGTTATAATAACAACAAATCAACCGCCAATCTTAACCCTCCTTTGCAAGTAGTCTTAAAGGCAACAAATCTAACGCTAAAATTACCCAACATTTACATGTTGTTTCAAAAACAAGAAAGCTAACCCTAATCCTATATTAGATATAGTCTTAAGGACAACAAATCTAACCCTAATCATCTTTTACAATTAGTGTTCAGGACAACAAGTCTAACTCTAAATATAAACTACATTTACAGTCTTAAGGACAACAAATCTAAGTCTACTTTTCAAATATTCATAAGGACATTAAACCTATTTTGCATGTCGTCTTACGGACAACAACTCTAACGCTAACCATAAACCTTGTTTAAAGGTCGTTCTAAGGACAGAAAATCTTACCCTAAACTTAAACCTCATTTACAAGTAGTCTTAAGGACAACAAATCTAACCAAAATCCTAACCCTTCTTTACAAGTAGTCTTAAAGAAAACAAATATAATCCTAACGATAACCCTCCTTTGAAAGTATTCTTGAGGATACCAAATCGAATGCAAAACTGAAAACTTTTTTACAAATAGTCTTAACGATAAATAGTTTAATACTAAAATTATCCTCCATTACAAGTTATCACAAGGACAAGAAATATAATCCCAACGCTGAGCTTAACCTTCGTTTACAAGTAGTCTTTAAGACAAGAAATGTAACCTTAAACTTAACCCTTGTTTACAAGTAGTCTTAAGGACAAAAAATCTAACCCTAACATTATTTCTACTTTACAAGTAGTATTAAGGACAACAAATTTAAACCTAACCCTAACTGTCATTTACAAGAAGTCTAACAGACAACAAATCTAACCCTAACACTAACATTAACCCTTCTTTACAAGAAGTCTTAAGGAAAACAAACTTGACTCTAATCCTAACCGTATTATAAATTAGTGTTAAGGACAACAAATCTAACCTAAACATAATCCTCCTTTACAAGTAGTCTTAAGAATAACAAATCTAACCCGAACCCTCCTTTGCACGTAGTATTAAGTGTAAGAAATCTAACACTAAATTTACCTCAATTTACTAGTTGTCTAATCATAACCCTAAACCTCGTTTATATGTAATTTTAAGGACAACAAATCTAACCCTAACCTTAGCTATAACCCACCTTTACAAGTACTATTAAGGAAAGTCTAACCTTAAACCTAACTTACTTAACAAGTAATCTTAAGGACAACAAATCTAACCCTCAACTTAACCCTCCTTTTACAAGTATTCTTAAGGCTAACAAATCTAACTCTAACCCTTACTCTAAATTGCAAGTAGAATTAAGCACAATAAATCTGAATCTGTAATGTGATCGATACCGATTTGGCAGTCACTCTCTCACTCTCTAACCCTATCCATCTTTTACAAGTAGTCTTAAGGACAACAAATCTAACCCTATACTTATCCTCATTTACAAACAGTCTTAAGGACAAAAATGTTCTCAAAGGTATGCATTCTCTGCGAATATTTTCAGGTTATTTCCATTAAGTGGATTTTGAATCCCAAAGCAATATATTTCTGAGATGGGTGACAGTCCTACCACTGCCTAAGCACAATATTGTTCTATAGTCATCCCCACATATACACGCATTCATATCGACTCATTTTATTTAGTAAATATCGGTTTAAAAATGTTTGTGTGTGAAAGAGATAATGCATGTTTTTGTATGTATATACTCATATATGTAAAGGAGAGAAAGAGAGAGAATGAGAGATTTCATGTTTATGTACATCTTGGTGTGTATTCGTGCCATTCATGATTCAGTTAGAACTTCCATTGACTAACAAATTCATGGAGAGTATTCTCGCACTTTGGAATTCACGATTCTAACAACCGCTGTTTTACTAAAGATACATTCATTCTTGGCACACTGCTACACTTGTAGACGAAAACCATTTATATTCTATATATATATATCTGACATGTTCCTGGCCTCTTTGTTTTACATCACCGTGTGTGTATATATATGAATAGTTCACTATATATATGAATAGTTCACTATATATATATATATATATATATATGTGTGTGTGTGTGTGTGTGTTTGTGTGTGTGTGTGTGTGTGTTATTCATAGAGTGAATGTAAGAACGAGTTGATTTTCCGAAGACAGGTGACTTTTGTAACTGATGCACTACTGATGTTGTTTCCTGGCAGGATTTAGGATCTATTCTTTAAGGGAATCGAACCGAGGAAAGGACGAGTAAGTACCAAAGAGAAGATGGCGTTTGTATTTTCTTTTTATTTGATTTTTTATTCTCTCTCTCTCTCTCTCTCTCTCTCTCTCTCTCTCTCTCTCTCTCTCTGTTTTTCTATAATTTATTCTTGATATTTTGCAAGCAGCTGGACAAAAGTTTTGATTGATTCTTGGATAAAAGGTGGCAAAATTCTGATCCTCTTTTTGTTGGGGAAAGGAATGTTTTGTCTTTTGTTTTATATATTTTTTCTTTCCTTTTTGACGTTTAATGAAAATAAACTTAGAATGCAAGAATAAAACATTAAATGAGAAATTTTTCTTTCCAGATTAAAACCCCGATAAAAAAAAAAAGTATTTCTTCTACTTCTAAAGCAAAGCTAAAAACTAATTTTTATCAAATATTAGAAGAATTGAATCATTTGTATTTAAGTTGTGTTAGTTTTCATTTCCCAAACTGAGAGAAAATTAAAATTTCTAATCGCGAAAAAAAGGTTAGTCTTGGCTGCTTACACAGAATAACCTCTTGAATGTTTGATCGAAATTCATTAATTGTTGACGATACAATATCGCTTCCTTTTCCCTTATTCCATTTAGGTGGAGATCGTGCTTTAGCAGTTGGTTATTTTTTTTTTTTATCATATCACCCCAAGTAAGGCGGGTAACGCCACTGATGTGCAGGGGGCTACTTAAGAGTAAAAAGATTGGAAAAGAGTAAGCCGGAAACCACATCCTAAACAGGGAACAAGGGATGAGCCTCTTCACCTGTTCAATAGACATGGGTGGAGTGGGAACCGGGCGATAGTTTAGTCTATCTACTCCATCCCATGTTTTTTTTTTTTTTTTTGGTTAGTTAAGGCAATTTACTACTTCAGAGTTTTTAATCAGAAGCAGTAAATTAACTTAAAAAGAATAAAAAGAATTATTATAAAGAATACAATACTAATTGATGACTTTATTCATTTAGTCTTACTATTCTAGTTCTAATATTATTATGTTTTGGAATTTTAAAAATTAAATACATTAAAAACTTAGAAAAGAAATACTTTTAGAAACTAAGTCAAATATACGTTGCTTCTGAAATAGAAAATATTAAGTTGTTCAATTTTGTGTGGAGAAAATCTCGATTGACGCGAAATATATTCTAGGAATAATAAAGATTTTCGGTAAAATTAAACAAAACAAAAATTATTCTTTCAACGGAAAATGTAAACATTATTTTCTCTTTCACATTTTGTCTGTCTCTCTTTATTTAGGAGATTGATTGGCAACAAGTCTAGTTATTGCTTAGTTTGTGCCGGTGATTGCAATCATTTCTTGACCAGATAAAAGCCAGTATTGCTGATTTTCAAGGCAAGTAATTTTTTTTTTCCATTGAAAAACTGGTGCTTCCGTTTTCCTTTTCCGCAAATAATCAGTCTGTTTGTGTACGCATAAAATCTGTACATAGTATGACTATAAATATTGTATACATACATGCATAAGTATATATATATATATCTGTGTGTGTGTGTGTGTGTGTGTGTGTGTGTGTGTGTGTGTGTGTGTGTGGTTAGACAATCTCCTGACTAACTTAAAGGAAAACTCGATTGTCAGAATATCTGATCAGAGAAAATTGTCACAGCTCTTAAATGAAAAAATGATGGAAGATAGTAAACCCTCTTAGTTCCTTCAATATTTGCAGCATCTCGCGAATGACCACAATGACGACGGAATTGTACATCACATAATTTCTCTAACGTCTTCCTGTAGAACTACACACTGTTATAGCCTCAGTTAGGAATAAAAACTTGGCGGATATCGCGGATTTAACGTCGACACAAACACTTTTGTATTAGATATCCATAATTATGAGCTAGAAACAGAATGTTAGAAATGCAAAAGGGGAATCCTCGTGTTCGGCTGCTCTTTTAGTAGTGGTTGTTTTTGCCGGATATAGAGGAAGAGAAACATGAATCCTATATGTTATATACACAAAAATATGGTGAGAAGAGTCATTTGTGTAAACTGCCCTAGACTTTTATAAAGTTCCAGAGAAAACTTTCTTCCGGCGGCCAGTGAGAATTTGACGTGACAAGTGAAAAACTCGTCTTGTATTTTTATGTGACCGTATAACTGGTACTAGTTTTCTTATTGACAGTGGCGTTCAAATTTCCTTAATTCTTGTTATTCAACAAATCGAGTGAAAGAATCCTGTAAATTTACACTTCAGGTGATAAGAACTCTCTTATTAAAACTGATGGACAAAAATTCTCGTTTCTGAATTTAGACTTAGATCAAGTTTTTATTTACCTTGTAACTAGAGTCGGCTATAATCTTTCTCCTTGAATGAATTTTTAGGAGTTCGGTAAAGTTGGATGATAATGGGATTGTTGATGAAGACTTCAGAAGGTACATTCCAGTGACGGTTGAAATATCTGAAGGTTTATGTGAGTGTTCTTGTCCGGAGTCATTCATTCATTTAGGTTACGTGTTCTAATCGTGGTCATCATTATGTAAAGATCAGAATTCCTTTGTGTGTTCTTTGCGAGGTCACAATTCATGTAAGGAGTGTAGAGAGGGCTAAGAAGTCCCTCAAACAAATATTAAAAAGAAAAATGCACTACAAATAAAGTAAAATAAATTTTTGTTTATTTTCGTAAAAAAAATAAAAGAATTATTTTTTTGTACAAAAATGAAATTGTCCGTAAAGCTGTAAAGAAAAGGGAGAAAGAAAGGAACTGGGAATGTGATAGGGAAAGGTAGGACGATGTGTAGCGAGCGAGATGAGAGAAAGAGAGGGTGAAAGAATGTTCACTGATACGTGATACTGCCTGGTGTGTGAACTGCTGAATTCTCTCTGTGTATGCGCTGTGAGCTGTCAGTGTAACTTTTTGGTGTCAACTAGTCGCTGTTCCCTCTGGTTTGTTGCGAGTTTCTACCTTCCTTATATCTGAATGGTGAGGCTCCGGGGAGATTAAGAAATGGGTTTCTTATGTCGAGAAATCATATTTTTGACCACGTGGTGTACTTTCCACTACGTCCAAGCTTTTGGGTGCGCCGTCCTTGTTTCTGACCCCACAGGGCATGGTAAGGAGTGTATTCCCGAGCAATTATATTTGTTTGAGATACACGTGGTGTGGATTAATTTTTATTGCGCGTGTGTGTGTGTGTGTGGAAAATAAAATAAGAAACAGCACAGGAGCGTCGGCTATGTTTGCAAAATGTTCTTGTATCAAACATAACCGAAATCCCCACATTTATTAAATCAGAAGTATGAACAAAAGATAAAACTGTCTTGTTTGTATAAATAAGTGGAAATTTATCTATCAAGAAGAGTAACATCAGTTTTTATTGTTTTGAAGCAACACATAATAATGAAAAGTTCTGTATTAAGTTTTTCTTGCGAATGTGCGATTTCAAGATTTCAGTCTTTTTTGAAGTCAGATGAAAATATTCTTTTGTTAAGAAAAGGCAAAATAATGTCGCTGATGTGTCGTCTTGAGTGTGAAATTAAAATGGATATGAATTGCCTTTGTTCATCTTTCTTTCATTTTTGTTGTTAGTATGTGAGGAAGAAAAAGAAATAAAGAACGCAGGGTAAAAGTGAAGGTGAGAGACTAAGAAAATACAGGTCGCACGGATGAGACTTCCGGTCAGATGACCCATAGCTCTCTGACTGAATCCCATCGAAAACGTAAATAAATAACTAATCTATTCAAGTGATCGGCTCCCAAACACAAATTATTTTTTGGCGCCAAGAACCATAAACAACGGTCACTGAATGTTCAGTTTGGCTTTTTGTCTAATCGGCAAGCATAAAACACTTTATTTTAGATTTTATTTTTTAGTATTTTTTACCGAAATTCGTTTTTTCGTGATTCTGATCCGACGTATGTGTGCGTTTTCTGCTTTTAGGGGCTTCTGCTATTCACTGTAAAATGTAGGATTTTGTATCCTATAACCTCTTTGTAAATGCGGACGTAAAAAATGCTACATTTGCTGCTGACTTATTTTTTAAAAAATATGGTATCCTTATTGATCTCGACAGACTTTGTCTGGTGCAGCTTGAGATGCACATTAAATCACCAAGTAATAAATCTTATACTCTCTCATTATGCCCTAACATGGCTAATACCGGGGATAGCAAACCATATAAACACCAGTGGTCTTCCAATTTAGCTTCTTTTACAGCAGCTAGCTGTGAGTGGCTAAAACTGAATTTATCTAATAGACGAAGTTTGGAATCAAACATCTTTCAAACTGCAACTGGGCCTTTCTGTTGCATGTAGTCTTCAAAGGAAATGGCACTTGATTAGACATGTGGTAACAATAGAGCCTTTAACTGGGTAACAACGCCGTATAGGTAATGTTTCATCATACCAACGATACCACTGCCATCACCAAAGATAAATGTATTCTCGCCAGAATCTATTTAATCAAAGACGAATGGGATGTGCGTTGTGGTGCATTGGATATCGGCTCGGAACGAGAAATCGGGGAGCCGAGTTCGAATTCCAGCTGAATTCATTGCATTCACTTATGCGCAAATACTCTTGGGAAAGGTATTAATCCGTCTATTCCTTCCAGTTATGGGTTAAATAACAGGACAGATTGGGTTCTATAGGGTTGCCTTGGTCGGCAACCAGTCTACCGCAGAAAGCAATGGCAACCTACTGCGGAATAATCTTCTGCCCAGTCAGTCATGTCTCTTTCGAGACACGATCGCCCAAGTGTGTATCACGTATGGCACTTAACTAACTGACTGGCTACGAATGAGTTAAAAACTTTCGCATATTCCACCGCATTAAATGCGTTTTTAATAGTTAACCAAAACTAAGCAAAGAAGTTTGTTATATTCTGTTGCCTTTACAATCAATTCAAATAAGAAATTTTACTTTTGCGTAAAACGCTCCTTACACCTCTTTGTTCGCTTATTTTCATCTAAGGTATTAGTTTGTATGTACTGTTGAGAATAATTTGTATATGCTTAATAGTAACGGGACAATGTTTTCCTTAACAAGGTTTTTAATTATCTCCATTACTGTTTCTAGATGGAAGTTTTCTGGTACATTTCTTTCTAGCATGCACCATGTACATAATTATGCTATTCTTTTGTAGAATTCATCTGCATTTTTCAAAATGTCGTTTTCACATGCAGCTTTTCTTCATTTACATTTTAATGCGCAAACCTCATTTTATTGGTTGTTAACACAGGAACGCCATTAGTTTCTGTCGGAGTGACTGCTAGTGACATTTTTATTATCGAATCATGCAAGTTTGCATAATAATCTTCGGTTGTTCTTAACATGTCATACCAAAATTTGGTAATTTTTCCGTTTATTTCCTTCAACACAATCCCAATCACTTGATGTTTATCTGAGTTGCATTCATTCAGCTTATACTATTTCAAAGTTCTGCTTTATTCTGTCGTGGACCCAGTTAAGAGTCCAGCAAGAAATAATACAAACACCAAAATAGAGAATAACGATATATATATTAAGCACAGCAAAATACAAATACTTGGAACTCTATTAGTAGAACGAATAAATACGGGTTAGAAAGTAATACTATAATTGGGACTCTCAATAGTCGTTCGGTAGCAGTCTTGGCTGTATCTGTCTATCGCTCTGCGTTATGCTGATCTCCTGCAGATTTCTCACTCCCTGAAATCTTGATCTCTTGATCTCTCACACTCTGATCTATCACTGATTTGCCACCTCTTGTGAGGGGAATTATATATAGTTGTAGGAAAAGTTCAATCCGTTGTAATGGGTGACGCCACTATGACACCCTCCTCCCAAGTTGTTTTCTCTACGTAGGGTGCTGTAATATCTCTTCCTTTTCCTTCCAGATTTTCTAGTTTCTGGTACTGTATGGTTATATGGTTATATTTGTAACTCGAATGTATCAAAGATCGTGTCTACAGTTTCTTCTTCTTGCGCTGGCGTGTTGGTTTCTTCCAACCGCCTTTTCTTTATTTGTTTTATGTGCCTTCTGTGTATATTTTCTGGACTTTGAATCATGTATAGCATATTTCCGATCCTATTAGTTATTGTACTGGCTTCCCAGTAGGATGTATTGTTTTTAAACATTTTATAATCTGGTCTGAAGGTTCTCTTTGGTACGAATGATGTTGTCTGTTTTGTTTTGTTTTTTTGTTTGTTTGTTTTTTTTGCTTGGGTAGTAATTTGTCGAATACAGATTTTGTTATTTTCGCAAACATCTCTTCCGCCGGTGACAGTCCTGATGGTGTGTTGTTATTTGGGGTAATCCTATACACCTGTAGAAACTGTTGCAGTGCTTTCTCTGTTGGTATCCCGTATGCCTTTTTTAACGCTCTTTTTAGGGTGTCAACAAATCTCTCAGCTTGACCATTCGAACGTGGGTGATGCGGTGGGGTTTTTATGTGGTTAACTTAGAATATCTCACAGAACTCCTGGAAGTCTTTGGATGTGAATTGCGTTCCGTTGTCTGTTACCAGACAGTCCACTACTCCGAACCTTGCGAACAGTTCATGTAGGCAGTTAATAGCGTTTTCTGTCGTTGGATTCTTGTAGCGAAAAACTTCTGGCCACTTGCTGTAGCTGTTTACTGTGATCAAATAATAAAGTCCGTCTATTGGTCCCGCATAATCTACGTGGATCCTCGACCATGGTCGATCCGTTTTCGGCCAAGGTTTTTGTATCATTGGGGGTACCCTGGCAGCTAGAGCGCAACCCTTGCATTTTTCTACCATTTGTGCGATGTCTTCATCTATGTTTTTTCAATAAACGTAGCTTCTCATTAAAGGTTTCATACGATTTTTTCCAGTATGTCCCATGTGGAAATCCTTTAGAATTCTTTTCTGTAGTGTCTTAGGTATTACTACTTTCTCGTTACATATTAATACGTTGTCGCAAAGCGAAAAACTGTCGGAGAGACTTTTGTTCCTTTCCTGTATTTTTTCTTTGTAGTTTTAATGAATTCATCCCTTTCTGCATCGTTTCTGATTTCTAGTTACGTCACTGGCAGCTCGTGTACTGTGTTTCCCAGTGCTGTTCTTATTTCGCTTTCTGATTGTAGTGCAGATATTACCGAATCTTCCAGTGGTTCATTATTCTTTGGCACTAATCTTGATAACCTGTCTGCGCGTCCAATCTTGTTGGACGGCAGGTATTCCAATTTGAAGTCGTAGTTAAGTAATATGGCTCCCCATCGTAACAATCTGTTTGCTGTGTATGTTGGTAAGCCTTTCTTCGAACCAAAGATTGTTAACAACGGTTAATATCAGTCTGCAGAATTAAATTTCTTCCGTAAATGTACATGTGAAATCTAGTTACAGCAAATATGATCCCTAGAGCCTCTTTCTCAATTTGTGAATAGTTTTTTTTTCTGCTGGAAAAAAAACTATTTGTGTTTTCGAAGCGTGTGAGATTAGTCTTTTCTTACAGTCTGGCATTTTGTGTAATAAACAAGCACCTACGCCATACGAGCTCGCATCACTTGCTATTATTAGTTCTAAATTTGAATTTTAATGTGTCAAAAACAAGTCTGACGTTAATATTTTAATAATTTTTTCAAGCGCTTCTTAGCTTTGTGCTGTCCAACTTCATTCTTTTTCTTTTTTGAGTAATTCATTTAATGTAGCGCGCAATTTATGCGTATTTGCAATGAATTCCTGGTAATAATTTAGCAATCATAGGAAACTTTGAAGTTCCGCGATATTTTTCGGTGCTGGCATATCTTTTATTGCTGCCGCTCTTCCCGGGTCTGGCCTTCTTCCATCCTTGTTTATTATATTCCCTAAGTATTTAATTTCTTTTAGGAAAATGTCGCATTTTTGTTCTTTAATTTTTAATCCATAGCTTTGGATTCGCATGAATACTTCTTGAATGGGTTTCGCTTGTTGTTCGACGCTGTTGCTCTTTATTAGAATGTCTTCTAGATATGCTATGGCGAATTCTAATCCAGCTAACATTTTATCCATCGTTTGTTGGAAAATCGCTGGTGCTACTTTAATTCCAAAAGCAAGTCTTTGAAATCTATACAATCCTTTGTGTGTGTTAATGCACAGTAGCTTAGAGGTCTCCTCATCCACTGGTACCTGTAAATAGGCATCGTTTAGATCAATTTTTGAAAAGTATTTGCCGCCGTTTAATCTTGTAAACACTTCCTCTGGGCTGGGAAGCGGGTGGTGGTAATCTTTTATTCCCTCGTTAAGACATGTTGAAAATTCAGCGCAAACACGAATTTCGCTTGATTTTTTCTTAACATAGACGGTTGGCGTAGCCTACTGGCTGAATTCTACTTTCGTAAGTATCCCTGTTTCTACAAGCCTATCCAGTTCCTCATCATTTTTTTCTATTTAAGCAAAGGGAACATTTCTTTTCTTTTTAAATATTGGTAGTGTGCCATCTTTCAATACTGTTTTTGCTGCTACCTCTTTACATTTACCCAATCCTGGTGAAAATACGTCGGGGAACTTTTCTTTTAGTTTTTCTTTTAATTTTTCTGCTTCTATAGGTTCACTTTCTACTTTCTGACATATTAATAGGTAAGTCGCATAAGTCAAATTTTTTAATCCAATCGGCGCCGAAAATATTCTCAGTATTTTTTAGAACGAACATTTTGAGTTTTTTGTTTTTCTATTGAATGATACATTCGTGATTACCTCTCCTTCGAAGTTTATTCTTTTTCCTGTTACTGATCTTGCAATTTTGTTTGTACGTAGCATGGTGGCCTTATTCAGTTTTCTTCTTGTTTGTAAACTAATGATAGTCAGATCTGAGCCTGAATATAGCTGCATTTTGATTCTTTTGTTTAGAATTTCTACTACTATGTTTTTTATTCTGTTTATTCCATCCTCATGTTCTGTTCTGGCAGCTCTTAACCTGCTTCTGTTTCCTTTAGTTCTAGTTCTGCAATGAGAACTTTTGTGTCCTATTCTGTTACATGCTGAACAGGTTTTGTAATGATACATGCAATCATTGTACCAGTGAAGAGCTCCACATCTATAACACAGACTAGGAGGTTTCTTTTTGAATTCATAATTGTTTTGATTTTTTGTTCGGGGAGGGTAAAATTCTGTATTTCTATTTTGACTTTTCTTTGGGGAGGGTTGCAAATATGTCTTTCTGTTTACTTTTCGTATATGTGCGATGCCCGATTCTTCTATGTCCCTTGAGTCTTTTTTGACGCTTAAACATCTCTGACAATATTCTGCTAGTTTCTGCAGTGTCAGTTCTGGCTCGTTTTGCAATTTTGTCAGGATTCTTTTTCTCATTTCGGAGTCTTTTGTTGATACTAATCCTTGGACAAAAATTAAACATTTTAAATTGTCTGACGAGAGCTTTGATAGTTTAAAATCGTCGCAGTGTTTATTTACAATTGCTGCGAATGTGGTGTAGTCTTCGTCGTCTTTCTTAGGTTGTAGCATTTCCATCTTTTATGAAAAAGTGAGGTCTTGGGCTGAACAGTTCTGTTAAACATTTCACTGCTTCCTCGAAAGTTAATTCGTTGGTGTTTTGGAGCAATATGTAGTCAACGAACTTTGTATGTTCGGACGTCCCTAGTTTTCTTAATAACAACCTCAATTTCTTTGTGTCTGGCCATGTCTTGCATTCAATTTTATTAAATTCCTCGTATCTCCTAAAGTAGTCTTCGAAGGTTTTATTCTCGTCAGGAGAGTATTTGAAATCTTCAACTGAGTTCCATATTGCGTTCTGAGAAAATGTAGACTCTTTTACGCTGTTCTCTCCTTTGTTGTTTATCACTTTTAGTATTAATTTTTGTAATTCCATGTGTCTGGTTTCATCTTTTTGCTGCATTTCTATTTGTTTCTCTTCCAATCTTTGTTGGAATTCGGATTGCTTTTTAAAAGTTCAACAATTGCTGCTTGGAAATCCATTTTTTCACTTATTTATGTGAGGAGAAGAAAAGAAAAACTATTTTTTTCTTGACGTAGTTGTGCAGAGAGATATTTCTTTTAACCTTGTCGTCACTTCGTATAATGACTGCAGTTCAAAAACGTAAACTCTTTGAGTTTCCTAGTCGCTTTTTGTCGTTGCGATTATTGTAGAAAAATTTTTTTTTATCTCTGCGTAATTTTATGAATATTTCGTCGTCACTTGTCATGGGACGATGTTTTTCTTTTTTTATAACTCCGCGTGGATTTTTTGAATCTTCGTGGCCTCTTGTCGTGTGGGACGCTGTATTTATCTCTCTGCGTGTATTTGTTCGCCACTTGTCGTGGGCGACTGACGTGAAAAACGTATTTTTCTTTTTTAATCCTCTCCGCGTGAATTTGTTCGATTCTTCGTCGCCACTTGTCGTGGACCCGGTTAAGTGTCTAGCAAGAAATAATACAAACACCAAAATGGGAAATAACCATATATATATATATATGTTTAATATATATGTATATGTTTAATATATATATATATATATATATATATATATATATATATATATATATATATATATATATATACACAGCAAAATACAAATACGTGGAACTCTGTTAGTAGAACGAATAAATACGGTTTAGAAAGTAATACTATAATTGGGACTCGCAATAGTCGTACGGTAGCAGTCTTGGCTATCTCTGCCTATCGCTCTGCGTTATGCTGATCTCCTGCGGAGCTCTCACTTCCTGAGCTGTTGATCTCTTGATCTCTTTCACTCTGATCTCTCACTGATCTGCCACTTCTTGTGAGGGGAAGTGTATGTAGCTGTAGAAAGAGTTTAATCCGTTGTAATGGGTCATGCCACCATGACATTTTCCTACTACTTTTTTATTAGTTTCTGTATCTTTCAATTTTATCAAAGTTATATGATAACAATATTTCTTTCATCAGTTCTCACATTGATTTCATTTATTTACTTCGTTGATCGATTCCTGTTTGATTTCCTTGTTATCTCTGCTGCTTTTTTAACTCATAAAGTTGCTATTTATATTCTCTGTTATTTTCGTTATTCCATAAAATCAGGAATTCGTTCACGATTTTCACTTGAAATTCGGGGTCTGCTTTCTATTTGAGAATCATCGAGTTTCTTTCAGTTTTAAAGCCTATACTACCACGCTATGATTGCTTCCTATATTAACTTTGTTTTTGATGGTAAAAATGTAAACGAAAGTGGCTCTGTCAGCAATCAGATAATGGCTTTCATCTTTTTTGCTCAATTCAGAATTTGCCAAGTCCATTCATGATCTCTTCGCTTTCGAAAAAAAACACGGATTCAGAATTTTGCTGTTTTGTTATTTCTGAAAGGTTGACTAACATTATTGCTTCTCATTTTCCATCGCTTTTCCAAATTTTCCTGCACTGAATTCTCCTCCTTTCTTGTGCCAAGTTTTGCACTGAAGTTGCCCATCAAAATGATGCAGTTTGTTTCTCTCTCTCTCTCTCTCTCTCTCTCTCTCTCTCTCTCTCTCTCACACACACACACACACACACACACACACACACACACACACAGACTTATAATGCTACTGATATAATTTCAAAATTTATCATTTTCTTCATCAGGATTTTTCATCATTTATACGCATGAATCATTTTAAATATCTTTTACCAAATCTGATTATTACCCAAACAACTTAATATATTTTCAAAACTTTATATAATCTCCCTATCGATTAAAAATTTTCTAACACTAGAATTATGCGACTTTCCTTTGTAATAATCATTATTTATTTTCAGCTGAAAGAGATTCTTTCCTTTCTTGTGCTTCTCGCTAATACCCACCACGTGCCAGGTGATGTTGAGTTCCATCGTTAATATGGTCACACAATGATAGACTTCTACAAATGCGCGCACATACAAAATACATACACAGACGCATATACGCACATACTCAGACGCATATATGCAGACACATATTTTTATGCACAGACACGCATTTTTATGCAGATACACACCCAAAGCCTAAACAAATACGCGTAAACGAAAAAAAGTTAAAAGAGAGCAAAATAGAGAAAAAATAGAGAAGATGAGGAAGGAGAGTTTAGAGAGGAAAGTCAGGACATTATAACCGATATGAGTACAGAGAGAGAGAGAGAGAGAGAGGGGGGGGGGGTTATATACACACATCTGGATGCTAAAAAGCTAGTATCTGTGTTTTGTTTTGATTTTGGAAGTAACACTCACCACGCCTTCCCTAGATTATCACGCAAGCGCGCGTCCCCTGCTGCTTCTTCCTTCTTTTTATATCCGGTTTGACCGCACTCTGTATATTTTGCCGGACTTCCTTCAACAAATTTCATCGACTCTATAATACTTTTCAATACTTTTCTCTTTTCCCTCTTAATCCTGACATCTTAATCTCACTGTCTTCTCTTCCTAAACTATTTCTTCTCGAATTTTGCACACTTTTGAATAGTCTTATTTGTTTCTCCTCCTTTTTATTTTCACCCCATCTTTGTACTCTCTTTATCTTCCGACTTTTAAATCGTCACATGAACAAAGTTTCTTTTCTGGTCTTCCTTCTTTCTTCTTTTACTACTTTTGAATTTTTCTTTTATTCATTGACATTTTCACCTTGCTTCTCTTTTTTCTTCTATTTTTGATTTTGGGTGGGTCTTGTCCTCAAGTACACACGGATTTTACAGACCCAACTACAGCAGTAACGATTTGATAAATAAAATAAAACACACACACATGTGCATATATATATATAGTTTTCAATCTTGGCTGGAAGCAATCGTATGTCTAACGTACTGATGAGTACTGATGTACAGCAAAACAGGATTGTCTGCGGATGACTATACGCGTCCCTTTCCTCTACTAAACATCAGATGCAGTTCATCTCTGTTTCGGTTCTGCTTAGAGATGAATCATGTCACGAAGTGACTTTTGGAATATGCAATACTTATATCTATGCACACATAAAACACACGCATACAGAGGTAAAGAAAATAATGAAAACACCTTGTAATTTCAAGCAAATCTGTTTCAATATGAGGTAGGACTCGTACAAAAGTTTGAATTGTTTCCAGAGGATTTTTTATCAATTCTTCAGCTAAAACAGCCTCCATTTATTTCAATGTGATGGTAGAGGATATCGACTCCTCAGTTGTTTTTCTAAAATGAACCGTAAATGTTCAATGATGTTGAGATCTGGAGACTGTGGTGGCCAGATAAAATGTTCTACTTCACTAAAGTGTTCCTCATGCCATTTAGCCACAATTTTAGCAGTATGAATGGATGCATTATAATCCTGAAAGATGGCATTTCTCTCCGGTTACAGTTCCTGAACTATAGGATGAAGCTGATCACTTAAAATTCTTGATCCTGACTGTTGATTTTAATAAACTTATTTAGATAATATCTGCAACAAAAACAACAATCTTAGCAAAAAATAAAAATAAAAATGAAGTACTTCTAATAGAAAACCAATAAGTATAAAATAGACAAGCTTTTGAGAGTTTAATCAAATTTTCAATATTATGCCATTATGGTACTAGGTGTTTCTATTATTTTGTCCACTCCCTGTATAAGTGCGTGCGCACGCACGAACGTGTGCGCGAGCACGCGCGTGTGTGTTTTATATATACAAAACAATTATCCAAGAAAGCCTCCACATTGACATGTTTCGCCGATAAGCCGGCGTAATTATAAAAAAATGATTTTGCCAGAACAAAATTTGTATTAACGAGATAAAAATGAATTCCCACTAAGCGGTTGAACGTTTGATTTCGACTTTAACTGTAGTTATAGAAATGAGATTTTAATTAATTTCAGTTATTTTTTTTAATTTTATTTATTTTTCTTACTATTATTGAATATTTATTTATTTTCGTTTTTCAAGGTTGACTTGTCCACATTGTTTTTCTTTATATTTTTATGGATAGACTGGAATAGTCTAGTCGTATATCATTCTGGGAGCAATCGTAGATCATGGAATTTTCTCATGTATTTTCATTTTTAGGGCAAAATTGCGAAAGCTAATGTGTCTGTGATAATTTCTATATTGAGTTTAGTTGAATTTCTTTCGAGTTTATCATTTTTGTAATTTGTATGTCAAATAAAGAACGTAGTTTTTGTGTTTTCGTTTAAAATGTGTGTGTGTGTGTGTGTGTGTGTGTGTGTGTGTGTGTGTGTGTGTGTGTGTGTGTGTGTGTGTGTGTGTGTGTGTGTGATGACGCCGGTTCATCGGCGGAACATGTCAAAATGTCATAATAACTATTCTGTCGGACTCTCATTCAACTTTGCACAAACACATCTTTTTCACTCAGCTTTTTCCACGAAAGAAAGTTCAATATTCCATAAACAAAATCCTACTTCAAATATAGAGAGACTAGTATTTCACATTCTGACAAAATAATGATTGAACTTTTTCTTTAACCATAATTTTTGTACAAAGAAAACTGTATTTAATGTCGTATTCTCAACATTTTATTAAAATCTTTTGTTTAAAATTAAATCTTTTTCCCATTTCTAACAAATCTGTTTTCATCTTTCCACCTCCTTAAATCTTCCATTACATGAATTATACTTATCAGTTCAGCTTAATTTGACAGGAGGCTATTATAGGGAATCCTCAATGGATATCTCCTCCATTACAATAATAATGATTTGTGTGAATAACCTGTGAAATATTGTACAATGTCAAATATCCTAACTTTTAATGTACACATAAATTCTCAGCCTCGCCCTCGCGGTTTATTTGCCTCTCTTTCGCCCACTGTTTTTGCTTACTGACTAGGACAGAAAACTTCAGTTGTGTGGAACCCAGTGAGACTCAACCTCAAAATAGTCTAAACGAGTCATTAACTATCTCTACCATAAGAAGACTCGGCTTCAGGAATTATAGTTTAATTACTCTGAAATAAACAAAAGTCTATCTATCTATGCTATGCTATGAATTATACTTATTGTACTCGTGCATCGATAGCGTTAGTAATTGTTAGAAAGTTTTAATATTCAGATGCAATGAAACAAAGGTTTTCAAACAATGTATTCACATTCAATAAAACAAAGATCCAGAATTTACATTTAAAATAGATGTCAATGAACCGTTTAATTAATCCGTTTCCATACTACTACGTTTCTTTAAAATATTTTGGTTATGTGACATTTATTACATAAAAAAGTAACAATTACATTTCCATTTCGTTATAATATATAACGAAAGTTCAGAATTCACAATTAAAGCAGAAGACATTGACTGGTTTGCACAATTAGTTCACTTATGACTACGTTTTTTCGTAATAATTTGCTTTGGTAAGATTTCTTTAGTTTTCTTTACTTTTGGGATCAAACTTCTATAATGGAAAATTATACTCACTGTATGCGTTGCTGATATCATGTCATTTCAGAGTTCACAACTTAAACAGAAGCTACTGAGGATCTATCTATCTATCTATCTATCTATCTATCTATCTATCTATCTATCTATCTATCTATGTGTATGTGATTGCGTTTGTAAGTTTAATTGTGTTCGCGTCTTTATAACTCCTGTTGTCATTACGCACATAAACAATGAGATAAGTAAATGCACATACCCCCACACATATACACACATATATACGTTCTCTCGCTCGCAACATAAAATTTAATGCAAATTAAGACAACGTCAATTCACGCAGCTATCTACAAAGCATGTGACAATGGATCACACCCATACGCATACATAAGGATTCATAGTATCAGTAAAATATAGACACACTCACACATGAACACACATTTCAATGTTTTTCTCAGACGAAGGACCGTACACATCCCACTTCATCCGTGCTTTTCCGTTTCCCGTCACTTTCTGGCTCCCCCCTACATACCTTCATCTTGTAAGGCCGCACTGAACTTCAGCAAGCCACTCCTCTCCCTCTCGCTGCCTCCTTTGCTCTCATCATCGTCATTGTCGGCAACTATAGCATCAGCGTAAAGAAAGCGACAGACTCGCTTAGATGATATTTCCAAAGTTGCCGGTGATACGTTCCACATGTTTCGACGCCCCTAAATAATAAAAAAAAATCGCTGAGTTCCTACGCACCGACGATAACGCATGTATTTAAATGAAAATACACACGTTTAAAGACGAGTGTACACGCTGACACACATATATACACACGGTGCCTATACGTACTGGGGAGATTATTGTCGCTGGGTGGGTTAAATAACTTTCCATTTCATATTTGATATGCAATTCCTTTCCATCAGATCTACTTAAACAAGAAAAGATAAATAATGAATTAACGAGAATAACATAGAAATCTTTTAAAAAATCAGTAAGAATATTCGTTTGTGGTCTGAATGGAATAGAAGAAAACCTTTCTTCTGGGTATGTGATAAAGCAAAAAGAGAATGCATCATAATTCGCTTTTATGTAGGTCCCTTCACTAAATAGCTAGAAAACAGCAAAGTATTATAGGCCCCAAACTTAATAAAAATAAACTTTTCCCATCAAAATGTTTATATTATTATTAAGAGGAAAGATCAAAGTATTTTTTAATTATTTTAAAAAAATTTTGAATCCCTTCTAATACGTTCGAAATTTTTATAAAAATCTTGTTTTGATTCGACTTAGCGAGTAACCAAATCGTTACGAGATTTTACAATGGAAAACGTAATATTACATGACCCAGTTTTTTCCGGTGACAAACACATTAATTTGGAAATTCTTGCAAAAATCAAATAATCGTCGGATTTTAATGAAAATTTCAGGAATTATTTACAAATAAATTAAATTATTTTTGAAATTATTATTTTAAAAAAATCTTGGTAAAAATATATTTTACATCTGTTACTCCCCTCCGCGCACATTCATGAAATTTAAAAAAATAAAATTTTGCTGCGATAAATGGTTTATTAGTCAAACGCAGGACTCATTGAAGAATGTATATCATCTATTATTTTTGGAAAAAAATTTCCCTCACATTCCGAAAATCTGCTCTCAATATTAAAATAAAAGATGCAATATAACTATGGCATTATTTAATTTGATAAGCTTTAATTGCTTGAATAAATTATAAAAAATAAGGACATTATATAGATAATAGCAATAACTATTTCCTATAGTTATTGCTATTATCTTCTGATAATGTCGTGTATGGTCAACCGTACTTACAAAATCGGCACGTCTATACACATAAAAAATTCAAAATTCATTTAGAAATATTGGAGTTTCATGATTTGCATTAACCTTTCTATTTTTGATTAGTAAATATATTTTAACTTAATAATATTATCATCTAAAAAGCTGAAATTATCACAAAATTTTAAAAGATTTAAAACTTAATAAATTTTTCTGATTAATTTCTTTAAAAAATGAATACAGTTCTTATAAAATTGATTATTCATCGAAAAAATTGTTTTCTTAATGCAATAGCGTCCTTGATATATCTTATTTATAAGAGCAATTAAAAGTTTTCTAATTAAATAATGTCATAGTTTGTAGCATTTTTATTTTACGATTCAGAGCAAATGTTTGGTAAATAGTGTTTCTGTTTTTAAAAAAATTGATTTAAGTCCTACTTCTAAGTAATATAAACATCAAGAGGCTGAAATCTTAATTTCTAGAAATTTCATAACATTAACAGATGTAATAAATTATATAATTTTGCCAGGATTTTCTAAAAAATAAAGAAATCTAAAAAGAAAAATTAATTTGTAAATAAGTCCTAAAACGTTAGTTTAAATCCGTCAATTATTTGATTTTTGCAAGAATTTCCAAAACAATGTGATTTTATCGTAAAAAAATATGCTAAAGTTTCCAATACTAATCCTTGGCCAACCCGCTGACACAAGAAAAACAAGATTTTTAACCAAAATTTCGAACTTGCTTAAAGGATTAAAAATTTAATAAAATAATTAAAATAGTCTTTCCTCTTATTAATAACATAAACATTTTAACGATAAAACTTTGTTTTTATCAAGTTTGAGGATTTTTTCATCATGGTGTGCTCTTTTTTAGAAAAACATTGCAAGTACATATTTAAAAGAAATTCTATAGATATTATTTTATGTTTATTGCGAGACGTTAAATACAGATGTGTATAAAATTATTGCAGCAACTTAACCGTAAAAAATAAGGCCGTTTTACAATAGTCTGTAATTAAACCTCTTTTTTAAATGATTGAAGTCATAATATCTAATTATAATATCTGCAGTCGTTAAACTTTAACAAGTACTCTAAAGCAGGAGTTTTCAAACTGTAATCCGCGGACCACAGGGGGTTCGCAAGGATAAGAGAGGGGGGTCCGTGGATTAACTTATCACGTGAAATTCAAAGTCAAAGTAAGCTTAAAATCAATTTTTACTACGTTAATGCAAAACTAAAGCTATGTTTTAGTAAACATTTATGTATAAATTTCATAAGCGTTTATAGTGGGTCCCTAGACTAAAACTTGAAATATAAAGGGGTCCGTAAGTCAAAAAGTTTGAAAACCTCTGCTCTAAAGGTAGCAGTTATTTCAAATAATTTATGTAACAAACTATAATGAACATTATAAAGGATGATTAATATCCACATTTATTTGTAAAAGTCATAACAACCTTGACTTCTGCAAAAGACAACAACAAAAACAACAACAACAACAGTATTATTTTTACAGAATGACGATGAGCAACTACATCAATTCCATCTACTGAGCGTCGGTGGAAAATTCCGAACTGGTGCGGTATTTAAAGTTTGAATCTTCAAACAGATTAATTTCTCTGTATCTAAGGAAATAACACCTTCAATAATAATCAATTGCAAAAGTCATTCTTGCCTTTTCCTGTATGTAAGCGGTTCTCATACTTCATAAGATTCCGACATGTTTCAATGGGTATTTTGCTAACGTTTCCAGTTTTATTTATTTATTTATTTTTTTTAATGCTTAAGCCTTTCTTGACTTGCCACGCTTCTACAACATTGACATTATTGTTGTCGAGTAACTATTTCTTGGACAACTTTAACATGCATTTTGAATACTTGTCATATTGAAAAGTTCATTGCCGTTACAGCCCAAAATCTGAATATACTTTCTTTATGATCTCGTCCACTTCAATAACTCTACTAGTCACATTGGCAGAAAAAACATTCCCATAGCAAACAGTCGACACCGCCAAGCTCTGCTGAAGTTGACACTTCAGCAGAGCTATTTAGGTTGAAATCGCCACTAAATTTTACAGAGAAAACTAACATACTAGTGACTAAGAAGTGTTTTTTATCTGAATAAAGAATTGATTATCAAAAGCTTGAATATGACACTTAGAAAAGAGCAAAGCTAACTTGGAGCATTTGAGATTTTTTTTTCTTCTAGACGTCTTCTGTCGAGGCCAGCCTAATGCAAAGTTTGCTGAGTTGTCTGCTAAGAAACTTTGATACCAAAAAATCATTCAAACTGCTCTAGTCATCATGGGTGGTGGTTTTCGGATCGTTCTTGACATGTTTGAGTTTTTTTGTTGTTTTTTTTTTGTTTTTGTTTTTTGCGAAACGAGGTCATACTTTGAGTTTCAACGTCCTTTGAAGTTTTTTACGGTGTCGACTTTCTTGGATAATATCTGGATAATGATTTGAACTGGTGGAACTGGCACTTGCAATTGCCCTGTGACTTTTCCTTATATCATAGGCAATCACAACATTTTACCTGAAATCCTTACGAACTTCTTTAATCCTCAATATGAAATATATTCTGAATATAAATTATAAAGATTGCAAACGCTTCCCTATAACTCCACTTCTGAAATTTCAATATCTCTTGTAATAATTTTATTTTTGATCACTTTGAATGAAATGAAGAAATCGTCGATGTAAGAAAGAAATTTCATATTTCTTCTCTTATCATTCTTTTTCTTCTGAAGAATATGGCTACAAATTATTTTAAACTTGTCTTTTGTGATCAAATTGCAAATAATGCTTCAACAAAATACAAATTTTCCCATATTTTTTTCACTTTTTCTTTGTATGGTAATTTGGTTCAGAAACAAAGTATCATATATATATATATATATATATAATTCACTCATCAAATGTAAGCAAAAATTGAAAATCTCTTGAAAATCCAATATTTGTCCGAGAGATATGTTTCAAAGTAAATTTAAAGATTAATTAACGGGATTTTGTGAAATTGATACTTTCTTTTTGTTTAAAACATAATAAAAATAATGTTTATTTACACATGTTAGCCAGTGAGATGTCGTCAAGGTCATAGTTTTCTGCTGCCATTTCTGACTCTTAAGAACCGCGCGAAGTTAAAAAAAAATCAATTAGAGAAATACGGAACACCAGCTGTACAAAAATCTAGAAATTGGTATTTACGTTTAAAAATAAATTATCTTTAATCTTATATAACCAATAGTTTAAGTTATTTTTTTTATACTATACACTTTTATGAAATTTAGTAGAAAAAGAATTTATTGTACTACGTTAGAAGTATTTTAAAAAAAACTATTGAAATTCAAATTATACTCTTGAGTTTACTTCGTTGCTTTTATTTCTTGTTCAATTTTATTCCGGTTTGGTATCTTTTCTAATTATTCTGAATTTAAGAAAATTTATTAAAATAATGAAATTTTAACTAACAAAATAAAATGATGAAAATTGATAAAGTGTTATTGAATCGACCGTGTTAATTGATTAGCTGTTACTATGATTTTTTACAGATTAAATTGTGATAAAAATTTATAAACGCCTCCAAACATCATGCAAACTTTTTTAAGCAATTAAAATGATACTGAGCCACGATTTCACACGTCATTGTGAATTTTTGTAAAAGTAAAAAATCGATATTTAATAAATAAGCAGAATAAAATATACACGTGAAAAAATACATCTGATCGATGGATCGGAAAACACAAAACTGACTAAGAACAATAGATGTCATTCAGTTAAGTGCGATACGTGGTAAACGCTTGGGCGATCATGTCTCAAAAGAGACATGACTGACTAGGCAGAAGATTATCCCGCAGTAGGTTACCATTGCTTTCTGCGGTAGATTGGTTGCCAGTAAAGGCTATAGAACCCAATCTGTCCTGTTATTTAACCCATAACTGGAAGGAAGCGACGGATTAATACATTTCCCAAGGGTATTTGCGCGTAAGTGAATGCAATGAATTCAACTGGAATTTGAACAATAGATACTAAACTAATATTAGATTTGTAGCGGATAAGAAATTAATTAAAATCAACATTCTTCTTCACTTTTACAAAAATTCACAATAATGACGTATGAAATCGTGACCCTCAGTGAAATCCTGGTTTTCCCAAACAGAAAAAGAATTGACCATGTGCTTAACGAAAAAGTCGAAACCAGATTTCTCAAGTAGGTGTTAAAATGATTTTTGACGAATGGGAGCGACTTGCAAGATCAAAAAGGACTTCGGGAGTAAGGACTTCATCAACGTCGGTCAGTCAGAGTGTCAGATGGGAGCCGTGAGACAAACATCTAAAAATGTAACTTCAATTTCAAGCGACTCGGACATTGTCCTCTTTCTCTTCCTCCTTATCTCTTTCAACAATCATCACTACGAACATTTTGTACGAACTCTTGATGCCCTTAAGTTAACCTTCTCAATGAACATTAATTTCTACGAATTCTTGTCATTCCTCCTTTTAATAAATTTCTATTTTAAAATGCAAAATGTATATTTTATTCTTACACTATTCCACACAATTTCACATATTCCATCCTGCCGACAACCAACCTTCTGATAATTATGATGATGATAATTCTGAATAAATCCTGTAAGCTGTAGGGAGTTCGATTAAGTCTGACACAAGGCCAAATCAAAGAAACATTAACTAGCTCCCTACGATACAGATTAATGTGGTATAAGTCTTCCGATTCAGTAGGGTAGCCAGTAAATGAAGGTAATTCAGAACTTCCGTACAAAAAATAAGCCAGTTATTAATCTAATAAATAAAATAAAATTCTTTCAAAAATATTTCTCTGCAAAAATATCACCACACTTCATATTTTTCGATTTTGCAAACATATCTTTATTCAAAAATATCTCTTTTGTCGTCAGCGAACGGAAGAATTTAAATATCGCACAAAAAAATTACAAGTAAACTTTTCAAAAATAAATATTCATTGTAGATTTCTACTCCAACAAATCAGTAAAAACAGTATTTTATTAAAAATCATGTAAACAACAGTTCCCCGCAAAAAATATTTTGAAGTTTTATTGAATTATTTTTGTAAAATTTCAAAACATATTTTCAAGACGTTCTGATTTCATATTTACGAAAATATAGTTCTTCATAAAACTATGAAAAGAAAAATTGTTATCACCCAACAATTTTAAAATTGTTCACGATGAATCTATAGGGTGTCATTCATTAGTGTATAAGTGCTGAAATGTTCATTGAACTCGGATAATTTTCTGATTTTTGGTAAATATTTAAAAGCAGGGAGTTGTGTTTCTGCTTTCATTTTGGAAGAATGCATTCATTTCAGAAGAAAGATTTTCGATCAAAAACCTTTTTGGTTTGTTTCAAGGTCATATTTTAGAAGATGAGCGTTAGAGCAAAAATATAACATCTCTAGTGTTTATTTGTCATACACGAGCCAACAGATTTCAAGCCAAATATTTCAACAATTGCGTGATCTGATCAAGTGTCTTAAAAATATTCTTTGTGTTTCTAATAGTTGACCACAAATAACAAGAGTTATCTTTGTTGAAGGGATAAATTCACAAAAAGAAAAAAAGCATTATTTCATAATAAAAAAAAACTCCAAACTGTCTAGAATTAAAATGTAGAACTAAAAAAAAAAAACTGACAAGATTTTAGATTTCACTTCAGATTAAGGACGATTATTTAAACTGAAGAATTTAGCTATAGCATTAAACTTTTTTCGGTTTTTCTTTGTATTCGAGAGAGGGGAGAGGAAGAGAGAGGGGATAAGAGGGAATGAAAAGAGAAAGAGGATAGAAAAGAGAGCGAGGGAAAGAGAGTAGACAAAATTAATAGTTAGGTTGGTTTCGAACTCTTGAAGGTATCTGTCTTTACATCAGATGGGCACCTTAGCGTGGTGTAATGGTTAGCAAGCTTGTCTCGCTAGAACCTTTTGCACTGGGTGTCCCATACTTTTGACCTTGTGCCACATCTAAAGCGGCGCTTAGAAAATCACCTATCTTTACATCAGAATAATAAAGCACCAACATAAAGACGATCAGTCAGTCAGTTAAGTGCCACACGTGATACACGCTTGGGCGATCATGTCTCGAAAGAGATATGACTGACTGGGCAGAAGATTATCCCGCAGTAGGTTGCCATTGCTTTCTACGGTAGACTGGTTGCCAACCAAGGCTATAGAACCCAATCTGTCCTGTTATTTGACCCATAACTGGAAGGAAGAGACAGATTAATACCTTTCCCAAGGGTATTTGCGCGGAAGTGAATGCAACTGGAATTTGAACTCGGCTCTCCGATTTCTCGTTCGATATCCACGCACATCTAAAATCTAAATCGCTAAAGCAGATGTTATAAACTCTTAATGAACAAAGATAGACACAACGCATTTAACTTCAGAATAAAAAAAGGCTAAAAATATTGCAATTGTCTTGTTTTGTCTCAATGAATTAACGAAAAATAATGAAAGAAAATAGTTTTATTAGCAAAATATAAAACTATGTGAGGTAATTATTCTACCGAAATCTCATAGAATAATTGTAGAACACTTACCGACTGCAAAACACTTAGTGATTTTAGCCTTATATCAAACTAATGTTAGCTACAACGGCTTGGGCAATGTCTTGAAAAGCAGTAGTTGAAATCCTAGGATCGAATACTGGCCTCGTCTGAGTTTTGTACATTATTCGATAGAAATATAGTTCATTTATAAATATTTTTCTTTGACAAACATTTTTCAATGATTCTAATGATGCACTGAAGTTTGTTGAGTGTTCTTTGGCTGAGGTCTTTGGATTGTTTGCCACCAAAGACTTTGATTTGTTGAGAATCTCTATTGGTTTTCTGGATTGTATACTTGAAAAACCAGAATTTTACTTTTCGTTCATTGACAGCCTCGTTCTCAGTTCATTTTGTTTCAGTTTGAACTTGCAAATGCATGAAAAACATAAACTTGAAGTTTGCTTAGTACGAAGTAAGTATTAATAGAATATAATTAATTACTGATTAATCAATAGACAATATATTTCTATCACACTAACTCCCAATTATTCTCAGAACACTCTCATTTACCCAACCCTCATTCTCGGTATCCTTACCCGCCTATCACCCACCCTCTGACATTTCCTATATTTAATCATCCTTTCTCCACTCTATGTAGCCCCCTGCGCAGTAGTGGCAGTGAAATGCCTTGCTCGGGGTGAAACGCTTATATAAAAAAAAATATAACGATCTCTGTTCCATAATAGTTGCTTCATTTCGTGTATGAAATGTGTAGGTAGATGCAACATCTATTATGGGGACAGAGATAGAATTTAATAAAATGTCAATAAAATGTTATCAATTTCAAAAGATAAAATGCCACTCTGAAAATGAAAGTTTCGTGTTGCAAACAGAAAACTATTATAAGAAATAGAATAAGAATGTCCGGATAAATAATAAAAGAGTTCGTGCTTCGACGAAGATACGAGAAGCTAAGCATTCATAAACATTATCATGAGACAGAATTTTAAAACGATTTCATTTAGTGCGTCTCAGACACAAACAAATAAAATAAATTATTGACGGTATCACTAGTATTATATAAATTTCATATATTACGAGAGCGTCATTTTCTCTTAATTTCTGATATAAAGAATTATTATTATACAATCAAAAAGAATAGAAAATAATTAACTAATGTGGATTGTCTTCTCCAAGACGAACAGCAAAATTAGAGCAGTCTACCACTGTGGATTGAATAAAGAGTTCTGCGAAAAATTCCGAGTACGTTAACGAATTCTGCAGGTACTAGAAAAATCCTGGTGAGTTCAATTGTCAAATGATTATAATTAGAATAGCTAATGTGATAACAACAGTTAGAATAAATTAGTGAGTGATTTATTTACTATTCGTTAAAGATCCAGTGAACGGAAAGAATTTTCCGGTTTTGATATCAACTCTCAATTATCTTGGACTTAACAATCTTTGTGGAAACTGAGATCTTTTCCTCGGTGTGATTAATGATTGAGGCACAGTAAAATAATGTTTTATTTTATTATATGAAGTATTTTCGATCAGTATTATTCATTGTGACTTCCATTTACATTAATATCTTTTGTAGTTGCTTAGAACATAAAATTACTACAAATATGATCGAGTAAAAATTAAAAGTAAATACGGCGCTGATAAAGATAGTGTAAGGTCTAAAGGTTAGATTTGGTCTTCTACAGATAAACAGATTTTCGTGGCTTGGCGTATGGGAGTTCGAATCTCACAGATGTTCTTTTCTTAATTTCTGTTTCACACTGTTTCCTCAATGCTGCAGATCGCCTGAGAGTTAAGTAACTAAAAAAAAAGTTAAATGTAAGTAAAGACACTCGTAAAAATGAATATACTAGGTTGGCCAGAAAGTCCTTACATAGGAAGCGGAAGGAAAAAAAATATTGATCTGTTTTGTGGAATTTCTAATGAGTATTGCATTTTGAGTTTGTTCCACACACTTGCGCAATCAACGCTAAACTATATTGCCAGACAGCGTGTACGACAAATTGAAGACGAAGTAACCTGCTTTGGTCAATCGAGGTCGAGCTTTGTTTCAGCAATACAATGTGACGCCACACACTGCCATGTTGATTAAAGAGAAATTCAAACAGATGGACGGTGTTGAGATTCTTCCACGTTCACCATTCAGTCTCGATGCTGCTCTGAGTGACTATGGCCTATTCCGCTCAGTTGGCACACTTCCTTCGCGACCAGCGATTCACCACTTTCGATGAAGTGAAGGAAACTTGTTTACAGTTTTTCTATTCAAAGTCAGCTGACTGGTATCTTGGACAGATTCGGATGCTGGTTGATCGCTTGCAGAAGATCGTCGAGAATGCTGGACTTTATTTTGAAGAATAATTGTTGATATTGCCCCACCATGACATTCTGGCCAATCTAATAAATATTTATCACCAGCGACAGTCGTCGGTGTTCAAGCGAAAATGGAGGATAAGTATTCGAATCAGGTAAATTCTTTCCATTTGAAAGTATGGCACAACGCGATTTTACTTCTTCCGATTCTTCCTAATTTGGTTCTATTCTGAATTCAACAGAACTGAAAAGCTTTAAAAATATACCACAAATGTCCTTCACAGTAACGTAGTGGATATAGGAGGTTATATACAGGTGTTACTATCATCTAGTGGTTATGAGTTCAATCTTTGGATCAGGTAGTGAATTACCAATTCGACAGGGAAGGGCCATGACTGATATTCAATGCGGCAAAATAACGCAATCAACAGATATTCCATATCAGTCAATCAATGGGCACCTTATGATGACTTTGGTCAAAACGTTGTCTTTAAAATAACATTTTTTATCAACTAAGATGAGAACAATAGTTTGAAATAATACAACAATATATAATTATTAAGAATTCACCAAAACGATAAGCAAAAATGGTAATTTTGTTGCTACCAAGCAGAATGTGGGAAGTTTATATTAGTTTTATCTCGTATTTCCGAATACCATTTTATTTTTTGGCGCGGTCTCTGTGTTTTAATAGCCTTAGGTTAAAAAAAATCAAAATTAGAAAGTAAAAATAATTCTGGCGTTCAGGTGAAAAGCTGTAATAAAAATGGTCATTACTAGAAGAACATTAAAAAATACTCATCATATGTCGGCTCTCCAATACTCATCAAATAGATAATCTCCCATCTTCTGTTGCTTAAAAAGAAAATAAAGAAACAAAGAAAACAACCCAACCCGTACGGAAAAAAAGACTTCATCCTACCAAAAAAGTATTTGTTGACATCCTGTGAGCGGTGTTATTTTCACAGCTGTGCTGAACACTCCGGAATGGCAAACTTCGCAATTTCCTTCATCGTTACACCGCAGCGGAATATAGTGCAGTGATTTCAACCCTCAAAACAAACGAATGACGAATAAAATGAAGAAAAGAATAAATGAAAAATATATATACGCTTCTAAAAAGCAATAAAAGAAGAAGAAAGAAAACAACAATGTGAAAAAGAAAAACTGGTAGAATTTTATGTCAAAATAACAAATAAAAGCGCAAATTCAATATTGACCACAAGGGAGAAATTAATGTTTGGCTTAAGTTACTTTTTATCGATTGTTTATCGTTGCTTATTCTACATATATAAAACTCCAGGTTATTTAATGATTTCTGCCCACAAATGTTTCAACGATACTTATTTCTTTTATGTACTTTGCTTTTCTTTTCTGCGTGGAATGTGAAATCATTTTGAACTTTTCTACTTTTCTTAGAACCAAACTGATTGCCTTTCTAAGGTTTTATGCTCTCTTAGAGATTCTGTACTTGTTTGGTATAAGGAATTTATGTTTTATTAAATATTTTGATAAAATATGACATTTATGACATTTATTACGTTTAAACAAGTCTTTTTTTTTTATTTAGCCATAATTAAATATTTGACAAATAAAATATATTTGTTCTGGTTTTTATTCTCCACAAGCAATTTGAAGATAATTGCGTATTTATATAAAATTAACTATTTTCCTAGCTGCAATTTTGAAATTATTTCTTATTTCAACTGGGTAGGGGCATGGGGTAAATTATGACCAAACCTCATTTAGTACAGAGTCTTTAACTAAACAAAAATTATGACAGGGAAGCCAATGTGACAATGATGATGGATTTCATTGACACTTTTTAATTGTAACAATTTTAATTTTTTTCTTTCATTTTCGGGGCATATTTTAGTCGTAACTGCTTAAGAAAAATGCGATAGAAATTTCCCCATCTTTACATTTCAGTTATTTGTATTAATGTATTCGCAAGAAAATGCAGTAATTTTTTTAGGTGCATCTTTTAGATTCCATCTTTCCATTTCTTTCTTTCATCCTCTCTCTCTCTCTCTCTCTCTCTATACATATATATATATATATATATATATATATATATATATATATATGCATGCGTGTGTATAGAGAAAGAGAGAGAGAGTGAGGAAGGAAGAAGGAAGAGAGAAAGCAAAAGAAAAATTAGAGACTGAACAGTAAAAAGAAACACCTGAATAAATAAGGTGAGCGCTTCTATTGACATATTTTTTGAGGATAGCGCCGAGAGTAATTAACTTCGGCACAAGGACAAATTTCTGGATCCTTCAGAGGCTGACAAAATTAAGACGCAAACTATCAAATTAGGCTTGACGCACTTAATATATATATATATATATATATATATATATATATATAAGAGAGAGAGAGAGAGAGAGAGAGAGAGAGAGAGGCAGTCAGGTAAGTAGACAGACTGCTATTACTATCCATATATTAGCATTTTATATCAATATGTCTAACGTATATCATTATCTCCCTGTTTCAAACACACACACACACGTATAGATAGATAGATAGATAGATAGATAGATAGATAGATAGATAGATAGATAGATAGATAGATAACACAATTTTGAAAACTCATATTTTGACATGTTTCGCTGATCAAACAACGCCACCAGAAAATGTATTTTATTTTAAACAAATTTACTTTGACTAGACAGAATGGGCTTCCCGTTAACTATGTGAACGCTGGATGTTTTTGTTTAACATTGTAGATTAGATATTTTTAATAATATTTCACTTTTTATTCATATAATCATTTGTTTCAAAATTTTATTTAGACAGTTCTACAAGAACAGGTGATAGTCTGATTACGCCCGGTCGTACAATAATCGCAGGGTATACTTAGATCATGGCCTTTTCAATGCGTCTTCGCCCGAGTTATTATCTTCATTTTTCCATAAAACTACCTTTTTCAGATTAAAAAGTGATCATCAAGGTTTCGTTGATATACCATTATAATGAGTGTGTTGTTTAATTTCATAATTCTTTCATTTTTTTTATTCTTTTCTTTAAATTTCAATTTGTTTCGACAATGTATATCTAGGAGCAGGCATCGCTTACATCCTATTTGGTAAACTCGGCTTCTGATGATTTTAGTTTGTTTTACTTCAATTAAATCTTTTAGAAGTGTTTATGATCATTTTTATAATAGGATTAGCTAAATATATCTTAAACGTATTAGTCATTGAGTTTGAAAGTAATATGGTGTGCCGACTTTTTATGTTTACACAGTCTTTACTGTTTTGTTCATTTTGCACTCATTTGTAAATAACTGGGGAAATAAAGGATTTTAAAGATATCTTCCCTTATATTTCCCTTTTTCAGTTAGATATTCGGAGCTGCAGATTTTATAGGGCTCTTAAATAAAAATATAAAACTATGACAGATTTTTATTTATTGTTGGGATATGATTTAAAGTGTATGTGGTCGATTTTGCTTATCGATTTACGGTATCAGTTTAGATTATCACGTAAAGATAAAATTCTTATTTCTTTCTTGTCAGTTGATTCACTTGTCGGTTCGATTTTGTTTAGTTTATATATGAGATCTATGGATTTAGTTTTGTGCGGATATATTGATAAGGCATAATCCATACACTGGCACGCAGAAGTTCTGGAGCAACTGCATAATAATTATTATACATCAGAGCTTGCCAAACCACGGCTCGCAAGCCATATACGGTTTTGCTGCTCATGAAAATATGACGGCTGAGCTTCTTTTTCATCGCAGTTATAAAAATATATAATATAAAAGGTAATTAAGAAAAAATTAAAGGTTCCAAATTATTTACTGGGCATGATTTGAGACCTCTTTGGATTAAAACGTAAGTTTAATGTTCATGTGTATCTGTCAATTTTTCTCTCATGTCTTGTGGCTCTCAAACATCTGAACTTTATCACATGTGATTCTGACATTAAGTAAGCTTTGTCACGCTTGTTATACACCCTTTATTTTATGGGGATTTAAGATTGAAGGAATTTAAAATTGTTTAGCAGTATGCATTCATCATTAGTGTCTATGGACTTTAAAGATTGGAAAATAAGTTGTTGTGTTTTCGTAAAAGCACTACTCGCTTTAAGACCACATAAACCAACAGAGCAAATGACAAATCTGAGATGATAAATATACACATATGACAATATACAAATTTTAAAGTAGGAATAGTTCCATTTTATTAATATGAGTGTAATGTGGCTTGGCAAGACGTTGTAGCTTGCTTCTTTGCACTAAAATCATGGCTCCAATTTTAGCTGAAACAAAGATGAGGGTTGGGACTTTGAAGGGAAAAATAACTCAAAGAGACATAGCCAGGTGACTTGGAATTTACAGAAAAGTGTTCAAACCATTCAAAAGACGTTTGCTACTACTGGAAGTATTTTAAGTGTAAAGAAAACCAGGTAATTACACAAGTTAGACAAAAGAGACGAAAAAGGGTTTTGGGAATCACGGTAGACAATCCAAAATTAACAGCCAGACAAGTGAGGAGTGACTGCAGTCCGTGTATCACAAATGAACATTCACCGGACAAAAACCCAACTTCAATTCCTACCATCCATACAGTGTGAAGAATCAGATAGTTCGATGCCTACAACACAGGGCAAAAATCATAAGTGGCGACCCAAACACATACCTACAAGCATCGAGGATCACTTCAGAATAACAACTACCAAGCAAGCCTATCAGCGTTTACAGTTGAGAACAGAAAGGTCAAGGAGGATGGCCAGAAAAGTGTCACCGCCTGTCCACCTTACGTCAACTGCTTAGCGGAAAAGATTAAAATATCTGAAATCCATAAAACACCAAGAAACAATTCCACTCTACGAAGAAATATCTGTCAACTAAAGCGTTACACGAGAGAGAATATGATCAAGAATTGTGTTTGGAAATTGATTTTTCCAGTCGAGACAGAGAATAAATAAAGTTGAAACAAGCCGCTCCCTAAAAGTAAGGCTGGAGGAACATAATAAAAAAGCTGTAGTGAGGGGCGAGACAATGAAATCGGACATAGCTGTTCATGTCTGAAAGGAAAGGGGAAGTCATCAGCTCCTGTGAAATGAATTGAAAATAAAGGACAAGGAAGAATACTGAAGAGTTAAGCATCTGAAAGAATCAGCGCATATGCTAGGAGTATGCGAGAATCTCTTTGGTTGGCCTAGCATAGAAATAAATACAATTCAGAAGTCGTTAATGAAGAAAGACAAATGACAGCAATTTTTAACAGCAGTGAAAATGTGACAAGCGGTAATAGCAATAGCAGCACTAATCATCAAGCAGGTTAGGTTTAAGGTTCCAATTTTACTGCAGACGTGTTTTACGGAAAATAGCCTGATGGCTATTAGTCGCCCGTTTTCACTTACTCCAAGTATACACTACCCAGGCCATGGAATGAAATCACAATTACCATGTTACCAAATTCACCAACCAATGTATATTAAAGCGTTGGTTCATGAATTTGCTCTCTCCTGTACGGAATTTGTGTGGTTAGAAGGTTCTCTACTAATCTAGTTCATATTTTTAGTCAGTCAGTCAGTCAGTCAGTTAAGTGCCATACGTGATACACGCTTTGGGCGATCATGTCTCGAAAGAGACATGACTGACTAGGCAGAAGATTATCTCGCAGGAAGTTGCCATTGCATGCTGCGGTAGACTGGTTGCTAGCCAAGGCTATAGAACCAAATCTGTCCTGTTTTTTAACCCATAACTGGAGGGAAGAGACAGATTAATGCTTTTCCCAACGGTATTTGTGCGTAAGTGAATGCAAGGAATTCAACTGGAATTCGAACCGAGTATTTTTAGTACTGCGCATTTATTAGTCGTCCGTTTCCATTGAGTCCAAGTTCAAACTGACCGGCCTAGGGATTCTGCAACATGTGGTCTTGCACCAAGATGGTGAAAAATTACACCTTTTCGATTTGCCAAAATCAGCCATTTTTCTTGAAATAGCTACATTGAGATTGGTGAGTTGGTCGCAATACCTCTTTGCAGTTATTGTTTCGCCGGCTGAAAGAATTTCTCTCTCTCTCTCTCTTTCTCTCTCTCTCTCTCTCTCTCTCTCTCTCTCTGCAATCTCACCAAACGGACAGTAACAGCTTCATTCGAGACAAGTCTACTTTAGCCGTAGGTTCTGCACATTTACAAGCTTGTTTCCAGCTCCGTTTGCTTTGAATGCTATCCTAAACGATACATTTTTCATCGCCTGTGGAACAGCTCTTTTTTATAGCATAAGAGCAAAAGATCACCGCAAAAACAATGTCGAGCTTGTTCTGTTCCATCAGAGAATGTGGCACCCACATCTTGAGTTTCGAAACGAACCCAAATCTCTCTAAATGGCGATAAACTGTCATCTATTCCGTCGAAATATTCGGTTCATTCGCCACGATGGCAATTTTCATCGACGTCAGAGCTTGGTTGGACGTTTAGATTAAAATCACGCTGACGAAATCTGGCACACCCCTTTTGGGTCACCCGTTGAGTTGAGCACAATTTAAATAAATTTCTGAATGTTTTTACATCGTAGTTCCTACGATTGCCACTTTCCGAAAATCCGATAATATGGCGAATGTACAACTTTTTATTGTCCAACTTTAAGGCATTCGTTTATAACCAAAACGTCAATATTCGACAAAGTCTGACTTGCAATTGAACGAAGAAAGATTTCAATCTAGAACACACTAGAAATCGGCATGAAAAGAAACGCCAGTGTCAAGTTGCTTTCATGTATTATTAACAACTAAAATTGGGTATGAATTTTTACAGTGATCTGATACATTCGCATACCTTTTTCGATGATTTAAAGCGGTGGTTATGATTCCTTGTTGAAATCAGTGTCATGCACTTTGTGTTTTGTTTCTATTATGCTATTTATAGGATCTTAATTTTTTTTAACCTGGTCGCAAATTTCAGTCTATCTATCTATCTATCTATATATATATATATATATATATATATATATATATATATAATTGTGTATTTGAACAGGAATCCCTCTTTTATACAAGTTTAATTAAAAACGAAAGACAAAATACTACGGTTAAGTTCATTTATCTATTTTTCTTGTGTTCTTATAATTTTATTCTTTTAAGGGCATAAATTATAAAAAATTTATCCAAGTATTTTGTAAGATCGAGCGCTTTCTGCTATACTTTTAGCAATTGTGAAGGATGATTTTATTCTTATCTTTAACTGAAAGTATGTAATGATTTATCTGCATGTCTAGAATTATAAGGATGTTTTATTTTACAAACATGATCAGCACATTGTGGCCGTATTCATAGTTGATATTTTTGAGAGTTGGCTTTTCTCTTTTATAACGATATAAGTTAGCTGTTATTAAAAAAAAAACTTAATTCAACGCACACAGATGATATCTTCTTCCAAATCCATATTTTATAAATAATTACACAACATTAAGCAAACACTTGTCAATAATGGATTTCCTAACTCCGTTATTGATCAACAAATTAAAATGTATCTTAACAAACTTAGCCATAACAATATTGATAATATTGATAATATTAATAATAACGGTGTACATCCAAATAAACATAACACTATTAACTTATACTATTGCAACCAAATACATAATAATTACAAACAAGATGAAAAAACTCTCAAAAACATAATACGTAGAAATGTTAAACCAATAAATAATAATCATCAAATTAAGCTCATTATATATTATAAAAAATTCAAAACAATTGACCTCATAGTCTCTAATAACCCTACAAGCACTAAACTAAATCCTCTACAGAAAACTAATGTAGTGTATCAATTTACATGCCCGTTCATAGATTGTATCTCTGGTACTAATAATAAACCCACTACATATATTGGTTGTACTACAACCACACTCTCCCGTAGACTTACCTGACACCTTTCTGATCAGAGTACAATTAAACAACATTTCTTAGAAAAACATAACCATGTAGGTAATATCAGACAGATTTTAGTCAATAATACAATAATCCACACTCATACACACAGTAAAAAGAACCTTCAGATATTGAAGGCCATCGTCATTGAATCCAAACAACCCACACTTAATGAAATCACGTTTAAATCTGGTCATAACACATTACATTGCATTTGAATGTATGGTTCTGTTATCATTTAGAGCTCTCACGCGGTGTGACGTCATAGAACCGCATTACAAATTTACGAACTGCGTTTGCTATTTTTGGTAACTGTTATCGTTGCCTAGCAAAGTTTTATGTCAACACAACATAAAATCGTCGCTGATGGTGGATGTTTTTATATTAATGTCCTTCTAACCTCTCTGAAGATGGCTCATGTGAGCCGAAAGCTTACAATCAACTTAATAAAAAATTATCCAAATGTTGGAGAATTTTTATTTTTATTTTCACCTGAAATTAAAGCCAAAATACGATGTTTAGAACGGCACATGATTAAACATAATATACATTCTCTTATATATATATATATATATATATATATATATATATATATATATATATATATATAAAATAATGGAATAGGGTTGTTCCAACGAGAGTAATTAGTATAAAATAAAAAGTGTGAGAAGCCGTGAACGTTTTCTTTAAAATATATATTTATTGCTTTGGTATTTATACAAGTTATGGAGTATTAACTGGTCATGATTTGCGCTACACGTGTTTCGAGTCTAAAATTGACTCTCTTCAGGCGAACAAATTCGTTGTTTTACGTTTGGGTTTCTCTGAGTATCTGATCATTCTGTTTAAAGTTAATAGGAAGCATGTGAAAAATAAATAAATAAATAAGAACAGTAAAAACAGTAACAAAATAAAAAATATATAATAAAATAAAATAAATCAGAATAATGTGAGTTCAATGCTGTTTGAATCGTCTCTTTTCTCTGTCAGCATGTTATTATATATATTTCATTAAATACGACTAAAAAGTTACATGACACTTATATGTGACTGGGACACTACCGTGAACCAGTCAACACTAAACTCAGTAGCGCACTTTATATTATTTAAAAGGTGCTCATACATGGAGGAATATTAGTTATTTGGGACAGTTTCATTAAAAGCCAAGGTATGATTCCTGATATTCCTTCGAACGTGCTGTTTAATCCTCATATCTAGACGCTGAGTAGTTCTCTTTATGTAGTTGGCACCGAAACCACAATTATATTGGTAAAACACAGAATTTACTTGATGAATTGGGGAGAACGTACTTGCGACTAGAATAAAAAAAATAGGCCGGGTATTAAACACCACTCGAACCTCAGCCGAGAAATAACAAGCACGAACACTAGATGAAATCTGTTCAGTTAAGCTTTCGCAGTCAGCTCCAATCCAGGGAAGTCTCAGCAGTTTCTTTTAATTATAATCGGGTTGACCTTTCTGAATTGAGCAGTCTTGTCACGGATAACGGAATGAACAGTATCGGGGTAGGGGGATGAATACCCCACGCCTCATAAGGTCTCCGCAACAAAATTAATTTCATCATCCAGAGAAGCCTCCAAACGGATCATCAACGCCCTATGAATTAGAGTTTTAATAAGGTTTATCTTACACTTCCTCGGACAAAAGGAATCCCAACGCGTATATAATCCCGCAAATGTAGATTTCCTATATACTGAGGTGATAAAAGTTGTTGTTTTCCGATGTACCAGGACATCCAAAAAATCTAATTAAGAATTAGACTCTTTCTCAATAAACCTCAGAACTGGATGAAGAGAGAAACAAATCAGCCTCAACTTCGTTATTGAATAAACAGAAAGTATCGTCAACGTATCGACAAGACAGTTGAGGAAGTGTACTACAACGTATTCTCTCTTCATGAAAGCCCACAACAATATTGGCCAGTGCTGGACCCAAAGGAGAGCCTATAGCAACCCGTCAATTTGTTGATACATGATATTGTCAAAACTTAATTCAACAGACGACGTGTAAAATTTCATCAATTCAACAAATACCGATTCATGAATACTAGGGGGAGACAAAGAACTGCGATAAAGTAAATAACAGAAAATAATGATTGTCTCCAACAGAGGGACACAAGTAAATAAAGAACACACATCAAAGGAACACATGTACTTGCCCTGTTTATCTGAGACTTACCTGGATTGCGAAAGTAATAGTATTCAGCTTTACAGTTCCATACCTATTATAAGGTTCTGTACCTTCAAAAATATCTTTAAATATATGTATGTGTGTATGTATATATAAATTAAAATACAAAAATAAAAAATAAAAACAAAATCTTCCTTCGCCCGATATTTGACCCATCCTAAATTATTTTATTACCGCTTAAAGCGGAAAGAGAACTACTAACACAAACAAGACAATGACTGATAACCACTCTTTGCCTGAAGAAGGTTGCGAGAACAGAAACACGTGGAGCAGAATATAAATTATAAAAAATATAATACAATATATTTTATAAAAGAACACTTTCGGTTGCTCTTTTTTTTAAGGTCCTGGGCATGACGGTAAGCTGCATCCGGCAGCAAGGCCTCTGATTGAAAGGTTGTGAGAAGCATGGCACCACCTTTTAATTGCTGTTGTTTTCAGGTCCACTCTGGCCCGGAGTGTTAACACCTGTTAGGGTTAATACCTGTTAGGGTTCCAGCTATGGCCAAATAAGTCAGCCTTCTCACTACAACTGAACATTAAAAATACCTTAAAACCCCACCTTTTTTTTCATTAAATAACCCACAGATGTTGATACGCCGTTAAACAAAACTCAAACTCAAACTCTTTTTATTTAATATATATATATATAAATACTTATTTTTGGTCATAATTAAATTAGATCACTACACAGTTGTATTAAAAATTGTTCAATACAATTATATACAATTATATTGTAGAACTTGTGAATATTTCTCTGGAACCGGGAAATATTTGTACCGAAACGAACGAATATAGTGTGGGCTGATGAAATGAGCTAATTTAGCTCATAGAAATTAATTATATCTTATAACCTATCTAAATGATGTTTTGAGTTTTCCTTTATAAATATCATATTGCTCTGGATAACATATATTTAACTCTCTATAGAGATTTAGCTCTTAATATTTTATATTAAGTGGATCTTGTTGGATTATCCTCGCCATTCATGGACTTCACATCATTACACACACACACACACGTGTGTGTGTGTGTGTTGTAGCGTTGGTTATGGCTGTATTTGCGTGTACGTGTGTGCAAGGCAATTTCAGGTTGGCTCAATGAAAGCAGACCCAACAAGAATAAAGCACTGGTTGCTATAAAGTCGGGTAGTGAATGAATCTGTCTGATCATTCCTAGCAAGTTTGATTCTCAATACTACATTGTTATGCCTTTGTGCTTAACTAAGTTCTGGATTTAATGACAAAATAAAACTTAAATCTCATATAACCAAAAAAAACAAAAGATTTTACAGATATTTTTTACACTGCTTGTAAAAAGTTCTAACTTTGTTTTGAGAGAAAAAATTTAAGACTTTTAATTTAAATTAGTAAGAAAACATGTAACTTTAAGTATTGTCCATCGCTAACCTCTACTTTTTCCTATCTTTCTGGCAGCATTTGAATTCCACATCGGAAAAACGACACATCTTTTGAGGTTACCCACGAGTCGACCTATTTTTGGCATCTTCATAAGAATGAAAGTGTTGATCAGCCAGGCCATGTGCCATCGATCGGAACAAGTGATAATCAGACGAGGCAATGTCTAGTGAATACAGCGGTTGTGGTAAGACTTCCCATTTAAGCGTTTCCAAATAGGTTTTCACCCGTTGTGCAAAATGTGGCCTAGCGTTGTCATGTTTCAAAATCACTTTGTCGTGTCTCTACTCGTACACCGACCGTTTTCCCTTCAACGCTCGGCTCAAACGCATCAGTTGTAGTCGATAACGATTTCCCGTGATGGTTTTGGTCAGTTTGAGCAACTCATAATGAACTACGCCCAGCTGATCCCACCAAATGCAGAGTAGAAGCTTGGAACCGTAGATATTCGGCTTTGCCGTCAATGCTGATTCATGGCCGGGTTTACCCCACGATATTCTACGCTTACGGTTATTGTAGTTTATCCATTTTTCATGATACAGTGCAAAAAAAACTTTAATTTTCTGCCGTTAAAGCCGCTGTTCACACGTGACAAGACGCCGTTTGACGTCTCTCAACTTCAACACGTACGGCACCCAATGCCCTTGCTTTTGAATTATTCCTGATGCTTTTAAACGTTTCGAAACTGTTGTATGATCAACTCCTAGTCATTCTGCAAGTATACTTTTGCGCCTGACATGACTCTTCATGAAGTAATGACTTCAATTCTTCGTCTTTAAACTTTTTCGTTGCACCAGAGTGTTCTTTATCTTCAACATCAAAATCATTATTTTTGAAGCGTCTAAACTAATCTCTGCGTGTAGTTTCCGGCAGAGCTTGGTCGCTGTAAGTTTCATTCTGTGTGTTTCAACTGCATATTTCTTTTCAATAAAGTAATGCAGTAAAATACTCCGCAAATACACTTTCTTTGACATGAAATATGACATATTTAACATTATGAAAAACGAGTTGTTTACACTTCAGCGAAATGACATACACTGAATTTCAAGTTTGCTTATAGTACTTCCTTATAGATGCGTTACCATCTGAAACTACGAGTATGCAGTTCTGGGAACGACATCTGTTTGAAAACAGCAAGAACTTATTCAAGGTCCTAATATATACACTACATGCAAACCAGTTTGGGACCACCGTGCATCTCTTTAAAAAAAATAAAAAGACACCTGAAAATTTCATACTTTTGTATTTTTAAAGTGAAAAATAAAATTTCAGTAACTAGAATCTATTTGCTTTTATCTTTCGGTCTTTTTCTAGGCTCGTCTAACAAAAATCCAAATTAGGATTCATCTGTTTAAATTGTATTTTTCTAAATTATGAATATTTTATATGAGAAATATTATATTTTCTTTTACTATTAAGTTAAATGTTAATACAGGTTTTAGATTTTAGCTCACCACTGACTAATGCAATCAAAACGTATGTAATTGTATCTGGCTGAAGAAAAAAGATTTCACCATTACGTCAGTATTTTCATAGATTTTTATGTTTTTTTTAAATTTTGAAGGAATTTGCTCAAAATGCCATGGCAAACTCAAAGCATGTAAGCATTTAATCAAATGCGGCTACTCTCAAAGACAAATTGCCAAAAAGTTAGCGATTTTTACACATGAGATGGAATATTTGTTATAAAGGCAATTAGAAAATGGTGCAAATGTTAACAAAAAAAGAGCTGGAACAGCAAAAATAACAACCAATGTTGAAGAGAAACTGATTGCTGAGGCCAGAAAAAATAGTAATAAAACTGCTCCAGAGTTCACAGTTAAACTTTTCGGTAGCAGCCATGACACAATCAACTGAAAAAAAATCAATAGATCAGCGGGGCTCTGAGGCCATCAAGAACCGCTTTTACGGAAGATGAAAAAGCAGAAAAGACTGTTATGGGCAAAAAAGCATAAGAACTGGACACTGAAAAAGTGTCAAAATGTATTGTAGAAAGACAAGTAGATATTTGAGATGTTCGGTAAAAAGAGGAGAGAGTATGTGAGACGAAAGTCAGGAGAGAGACTGAATGATGAATATATGGTTCCAACAATTATGCATGGCGGTGGGTTTTTTATGGCACGAGGTGTTATAGGGGAGAGGCGATGGAGATTTGAGTCCGGTCAATAAAATCATGAAAAAGAAAAATCTCATTCGATTTTGCAAACACATGCTATACCATCTGATTTACGCATAACTAGAAACAATTCACCTTTCAACAAGACAACGATTGGAAATCCTCTTCTAAATTATGTAAAAATTATTTCGAGTCAAAAAAAAGAACAACATTTTTAAAATTATGACTTGTCTGCCTCAACCATTGATTAGTACGGGATGTACTGAATAGGAGAGTTCAGAGAGTATACCCAAGTGGGCTTTTCCAGTGTTTAAAGAATGCTTGTGAAGTTCTAACGACTTTTCTTCAAAACTGTTAGAAAGAATGTCAAGAATTTGTAAAGCAGTAATTAAAGCAAGTACTTGTTTATTGACGAAAACAAAATATGATTACTTTTTACAGTTAAATGCTTATTTTTTTGTAAAAGTAAATGCAAATACACTGTTGTTACTGAAATTTTATATTTTAATCTAAAACAATACGAAAATATCTCATTTTAAGTTGTTTAAATAAATGCAGGGTGATCCCCAAACCTTTTGCCTGTAGTATATATATATATATATATATATATATATATATATATATATATATAATCTTAAAAAATAAAATATACATATGCGTGTGTGCGTGTGTGTGTGTGTGTGTGTGTGTGTGTGTGTTTGTGTGTGTGTGTTTGTGTGTGTGTGTGTGTAAGGTAGATGAAGGGTAAAATTGTATTTTATTGGAAATATACAAATTATAAAATGATAAAAAATACTCAGTTGATGGATTCTCAAAGCTTATTCGATTTAATTGCGAGAATTAATATAATTCGTTATAGAAAATCAACACTGGATTTTGTACACCTCAAGCGATCATCAGACTGCGATCGGATGATTCAAACTGCGTACATCTACAACTCCTCTATTTCCAACTCCCCTATTAATATATATATATATATATATATATATATATATATATATATATATATATAATCCAAAAGGATAAGCAGGTAGGCAAATCCCAAAAACCCGATCCTAATTAATATTAATTTCATTAATATTAAAATTGATCAAGGTGGAGGGTTCAATGCAATTTTTATATTCTAATTACAGAGCCAATTATGAAATAAAACAAAATTTCGATGTTCAAATTCATTGAATAGCCATTTCTACGAGAAAAATCTCGCGTCTTCAGCAACAAAAATTTATTCACAACAAATTTAAATGACAAAAGAATTTTCATCACAGAAAATTAAAAGGGATGGGATTAATAATTAAAGAAGTAAACAGGGAAGCAGACAGATACCTATGTCTATTTTTAGAATCCCCTCTTTTCCTTAACTGAGTTGAGAGTTTAAAAGTTGAAATTTAGCCATGTGTGGGCGAAGAGAAGTGGTAGGGGGAACGAAAGGCAAAGAGAAAAAGAAAAGGAAAAGAAAGAAAAAGGAAAGGAAAAAAGTAAATGGTGGGAAGGGGTGGTTGACAAGGAAGTAAGCTAAGAAAAGAAAAAGGAAATCTTTTCATAGAAATAAGGGAAATTGTTATCATTCGTGTTGAAACAAACTATACCAAAAGCGATTTTATGTTTAAATAAATGGGACAAATTTTATAGAAAAAAATTTTGACATACAAATCTAAATTTAAATATAAATCTGAAATTTTAGATATAAATTAAAATATAAATAAAATATTAATTTTAAGAGTAGATTAATTCTACAAGTGTACACACATATATATAAAATACACACACACACACACGCGTACACAAACACATACACACACACACATATACACACATACACACAAATACACATTCCCGAACATAATTTACTTAAAAAGCTAATGGATATTCGCAATTCACGAGTTAAATTTAATTCTAATTATTTTGAAAATTTTAAGAAACTAATTAAAGGCGGCTTAGTACGAAAGGAACGAAATTATTATATTTTATTTTTAGCTTTATTTTTTTGTAAGGGCCCTGGTAAAAGTTAACCAAAACTAATCTTTATGAGTAAAAGGTAAAATGGATTTAGTACTAAAAATAAATAAAATAAATAAAAAAGTAAAAAAAATATATATATACATTTATAACAAAGCCCAGGGAAGTTAAATGTATAAAATTGTTATGACCAACAAAATGGAAATAAGAATCTTCACAAAAACAAAATAAAATATATAAAGGTGCAGAAAAAATGGGGACTAAAAATTAGTCTACAGATGTTTACATGTTAAATAGTAGATATTTAGATAGGAAAAAGCTAAGAAAGAAAAAATTTATAGGGCTAGGATCAGTAATTGGTAGTGGGGTTCACATATACTAGTTTAAAAATTAATTTATTTTCCAAAATCATAGATTAAATTTAAAATTTAAATCCTAAATATAAAAATTCGTAAATTTCGACTGATAGCGGAATTTGCGGCATTTGCTAACGAATTCTTTCCGTAAATTCAAGATTAGGTGCTGATTTTGCTGTTTTAATATTTGTATTTTTCCTGTAAACATAGATTGCATCTATCGTGAAAATTTCTAGGGGTACGAGCTGAGCCTATCAGTTTCCTACTAACTATGGGGTTTAGCCCTTCTTCCTTCATTTTCCAAAATCTTCTTGAAAGGGCTGTTTGATATTTCTAATTTGGGTTGGAAAAGGAATACCTATGATTGCAATAACGTTGCTTAAAATCCCCTGCGGATATACCAATATAAGTCCGGTAATTTTTTCTGTTGTTGGATGGTGATTTGAGCTTCGTATATTACCTGGGTGGATTTACACTTGCCGTCCAACGGGCAGATACTCACGGGGCTACAATTGCAATCATTAGAAATTCCAGACTTTGAATCGGTATTATAAAATATCTTTAGAATCTGCTTATTGTGAGAATTAATGATATTGTCCATGTTTGGGGTACAAGAACAGCTAATTTTTAATGTGTTTCTATTAAAGACTTTCTGTAGAGGATTGTTGCTATTGAAATGTTTATCTATTAGCATGAGAAAATATTTTCCTATCTTAATATTAGTTAGTCTACGGTAGTGGGGGGGGGGTTAAACCATATAACCTTCCTTTTTCTAATAGTTGGTTTTATATACATTCATTTATTTTTGTATCCGCTTTTCCGCAGGGCCTTGTTTTAGATTTATTTATTTTCATTGAAAGTTTTGATGTTAGATGATAAACGGTTAATATTAGTATTTACGATATTGGGTATCTGTTTAAAATAGTTTTTGGGTGATTAGATGAGATATTAATGTAAGAGGGTGTAGGGGGGCTAAGAAGTCCCTCAAACAAATAATAAAAAGAAAAATGCACTACAAATAAAGTAAAATAAACTTTTGTTTATTTTCGTAAAAAAAATAAAAGAATTTTTTTTTTTTTTGTACAAAATATGAGATTGTCCGTACAGCTGTAAAAAAAGAGAAAGAAAGAAACTGGGAATGTGAGAGGGAAAGGTAGGACGATGTGTAGCGAGCGAGATGAGAGAAAGAGAGGGTGAAAGAAGGTTCACTGATACGGATTCTGCCTGTTGTGTGAACTGCTGGATTATCTCTGTGTGTATGCTCGAATCTGTCCGCGTGCCCTTTGATGTCAGCTTGTCGCTGGTCTCCTCTGATTTGATGAGAGTTTCTCCCTTCCTTATAACTGAATGGTGAGGCTCCGGGGAGATTAAAAAAAATAGGTTTCTTATGTCGAGCCCTGATTGGTCAATAAATCATATTTTTGACCACGTGGTGTGCTTTCTACTACGTCCGAACTTTTGGGTGCGCCGTCCTTGTTTTTAACCCCACAGGGTATGGTAAGGGGTGAATTCCCGCGCAATTGTATTTTTTGGGGGATACACGTGTGTGAATTAATTTTTATTGCGTGTGTGTGTGTGGAAAATAAAATAAGAAACAGCACAAGGGTAAACTATTTTCTTTGAGATAAGGCTTAATATCTAAGTAGTTAACAATTTTAAGATTGGAAGAAACTTCAACCTTAAAACCGAGAAAATTTAGGGTTTTAATGATCTTTTTATGGATTCTATTCGTAAAAGGTTCATTGCTATTGGGGATAAACATTAACCTATCATCCCGATATAATCCTATTTGTTTGTGTTCCAAACATCTGCTTAATATGTTTAAAATATAGATTCCTACAAGTTCTGCCACTTGGGCTGAATCATAAGCTCCCATAAGAACATCAAAACTATCATTAGGCCCTTTCTCGTAGAAATGGCTATTCAACGAATTTGAACATCGCAATTTTGTTTTATATATATATATTATCCAACGTCTATAGCACGACACGGAGTTTCTTTAACTATGCAATCATCATTCATTTATGAAGCTCATAATATGCACCTGATGAGTGAATTGTGCATGAAACTCCGAATCTAGATTCAAAATTGTAGGGTAAAATGTTCTAAATTCATACTTTTCTTGTTTTTGTACCAGTACCGTTGACCTTCTCGATAATTATTGGGACCTAAATGTTATCAGTATCGAGTTGAAATCTCGACAACCTTTATGGAAAAGTAAAAACAAAAACAAAAAACAAAAACAAAAAAAAAACCTAGGTCGATTCTACATATCATATACCACTTATCTAAAATGTTGAATCAAATGATGTTTGAGTTGCCCGTATCTTGAGCCGTCCCTGATTCCATTAACGTGTTTTCGGGAACACTGCACTCAAATAAACCTAATAACAGTACGCTACTCTCTTTGGAAGTTGGATGTTTATCGATATCCCTTTCAAAGAGAATGTAAATATAATAATAAAGAAAAAACTTATTTAAGCGCTGTTCATTCCTACCTCCAAACCAGAAATTCTATGTACGAGGGTGTGCTGAAAAGTACATAGCCTGACCATGAAAGAGTTGTGAAATCTTGCATGCATTCATTTAAACATTTCTTATTAATAACTGCATTGTTTACTTCCAGGTAAACTGAAATGACACTATTCAAAGAAAACTTCAAATGTAACTAGTAACTTCTATGGAAAATAAACGAAATTTGGCTTCGTGGTATTATCAAGCGAATATATAGTTACTACATTAGGGAATGACGCTATATGGGATCAGCTATATCAGCAATGCAAATGTTGGTAGGTGAATTTAGGTGGGGAAAAGAGATGGTGATGGATAACAGACTAATGACTTTAAATAGCAAATGCTATTAACATGTCTGGTGAGAGAGTTGAAAACATTCTGTAACGATGAATTTTGTATGACGAAGATTTATGCTCGGTGGATGTTACGTCTTCTTACACCTGATCAAAAGCACACCAAGCTGATCACATCACGAGAAAACCTGACATTGTTTGGGACAGATCCAGCTTGTTTCCTTGAACGTTTCGTAAGCCAGGATAAGTGTTGGGTTCATCATTTAGAGCCAGGGACAAAGGGACAGCTCATGCATTAGAAACACCCCTCACGTGCTCCAAGAAGTTCAAGGTCGTTCATCTGCAGGGAAGGTGATAGCTTCAGTTTTGGAGATGCTAAAGACATTGTGTTTATTGACTATCTTTAAAATGGCCACCTTACAGTAAACTGATAAAAAGTATCCTGTTTTGATCAGGACAATATTCTAGCATACAAATCCTGGTTTTAATGGCTGCTGTGCGTGACTGTAGCTTCTAGATGGTTAATCATCCTCCTTATTTTCCCAATTTGGCTCTATCTGACTATCATCTGTCCCTTCACATGAAAAGACACTTTGCTGGAAACCAAAATTGCCGTGATGAAGACTTCATATCTGCTGTTGATGATTTTATTGACCAACACGATTAAAGCATCTTCAACAATGGGGGCCAAGCAATGCAACACTGATGGAAAAACACCGTCCGCCTTACGGTTCACACGTAAGGCGGACAATGTTGAAAAATAAACCTCATTTAATCACATTCTATGAGAGTATCTTGGTCAGCCGACCATCGTAAACTGTCTTGCACAACACCTTTTTATGATACTGACAACAATATTTATGCACAGATTGTCAGTGTAGCTAAGGGTTTGCTCCTCAGTTCTTCTTCTTCTTCTTCTTCTTCTTCTTCTTCTTCTTCTTCTTCTTCTTCTTCTTCTTCTTCTTCCAGTGTCTTTAACAAAACTGCATTGTTTCAGCTGTCTCCCATGCTATTCATCAGAATTCGCATGATGAATTTTGTTATGTGGTTCACATTCTTTTGCACCTGGCTCCTTAGGTAACGCTATGAAAATGGTTCTATTTAAGTCTTCCGTTGTAGATTTTATTTATTAGGTCTGTAATCCTGTTTATGCCGAAATCATCTGAGGCTGCCAGCATCTATATTACAATTCCGCGTGGTCCTACTCCTTTGTTTATGTTCAATTTGACCGCTGCAAATTCCGATTAAGTTTACATTTGTTTGCACCTGACTATGAAAATAGATTTACTTAGGTCTTCCGGTATATCACCACTCTTGGACATTTCATTTATACCTGTAATCTTGTCAAATCCGAAATTATCTAAGGCTGCCAATATTCATCTGGTCTTGCTGCTGTGTTTCTATTCAATTTGGCCAGTGCTGATTTCACTTCAGACTTTAATATTTCTGGTCCTTAGATTTGTTTGTTTATTGCAGATTGTTCTCTTTTGTCTTGGAACAGTTCCCCAATGTATTCGTTCTACTTCCGATACATTTTTCTTTCTTTAATATCAGTGACCTGTCCTTGAATTTTATGCATCATGTTGGTGAACATGTCTTTTGTCCTGTTCTTTTCTTTTTTATGCATATCTATTTTATTTGTAATACTCATCATTTCTATTTCTATACACTTTTCGTTGAATCATTTCTCTTTAGTCCGCCTGCATTTGTTTCTAATTTATTTGTCTATGTCTTATATTCTGTGCTATACCTTGGCATTGTTTGTTATCTTGTTTTCATCATGTCGAGAATTTTATTTGTCATCCATTTCTTTTTTTTTCTTTTTTTTTGTCTATTTTTCTTTGAGATTATATTGATTGCGGATGTTACTAAAGCTTTTCAGTTGCCCCACTTCGAATTTCCATTCTCATTTTCTTCATCGTATCTGATTTTTAAAGAACTAAATAAATTGAAGAGTGGATGTCAGTTTTGTCGCCGATCATCTGACAATAGCATTCATACACATACATATACAAACACATACATATACATACACATAAATATATATATATACACATACATATATATATATAAGTTTTAACTTAAATAAACTTCTAAACAATAAAAGAATAAACAAATATGTATTTTAATAAATAAAAAATTAATATATAATAATAAAATAAACGAAGACTAGAATAAGAATAAAAATGCATAAATAAAAGAAAATAATTACTTCCCTTCATTAAGATATCTTCACTTTCATGAATTAATGAAGGAAAAATCTATTCACTAAGATATCCAGTGTTCAAACATAGATGTGTGTTTGTATGCATGCATGCATGCATGCATGTGTGTGTATGTGTGTGTATGTGTACTGTAATGAGTTGGGCAGATGTCAAGCATGCTGCTCGGAAAGCAGAAATCATTGATCCAGCAATTTACATGTGATGAATGTGGCAGAGTGTGTGTCTCTCTAATGCATGCCTCGTTAGCCACAAGAAGGGTAATATTGGTAGACCTTTGAAAAATTAAGATCATTATTACGCTGGGAATAATTTGACTTGCTGTTTGTGTGAGAAAATCTCCAGAAACTCTTCCAATATTAGCTGCCACATGAAAATACCCACGCAACCTAAACAGAATTTACAAAACAGGCCAGGCCCTGTACAGAGCAACTTAGTTTGCCGCGTTTGAAATAAGCATTAGAATTCACTTACTGGCTTCAAGAGTTATTGTCGTCCTCACGAGAACCAAAAGCAATCAGCGATGGTTATACTCGTTTAAGGAGTCGGCAGTCATCATGTAGTCATGTATATATTCAAAGAAGTTTTTTTTAATCAACCGAAAATCTATTTACTCAATTTTTAATTACATCGCACATTCGGATTAAGATTATGGTCCAAATCTCATAATATTTTTGTTCGAGTAATCTCTAGACATTATTTTTGTAGCAATGACGTTTATGCACAACATTATCAGAGAATAAGAGAAATAACTATAGTAAATTTAAAAGCAGAAAACCTCAAATTCAAGAAAACATTAAATTACGGAGAATATTTTTTCTACATTTTAAAGATTACAAGGTAGTTAAAAATTATATGAAAATAGCGATTACGTTATGTTACCCAAGTAATTTACAGATATGTCCACCATAGAAAAATAGATAAACTTCCGCCTGTCAATCAAGCTGTCAACACCTTAAATGAACAACAACCTATTTGTTAAAAATGTATTTCTGCGATATTTTAAAGTGATATTTGTTTCAAATTAGATTAATTAAACTTTAAATCAGCTAATATTCCCCAAATAAAGTTTCAGAAAAGTATATTTTATTTTTTAAAGATCTTTTTTATTAAAGAGAATCACATTGTGATGACCGATGGCTAAAAATCGGTGTGATTTCAAAACGATTTCAAAACAAAAAAAAATTTTAATAGTTTTTTGCTTACTGAAAATATTTAATCTATTAGTTTGAAATTAAAAAAAAAAAAGCTTCAAGAAGGATTTTTTCGGGGGTTTTTTTTGTTTTAAATCAGAGCTTTCGCGTTTTTCTGAAAGTACCGACTTTATGTGAGTTGTTTCTTTCGTAAAATCATAGCTTCAAATATTCTGAGTCTTTCTTTACAGTCAGTGCTGTGAAGTATTTACGTATTATTTACTAATATTCTTTCGATTTTAATGAACATATTTTGATTGATTTGTTTGAGATTATCAATATGTACACGAATGGCACTAAATTTCGATAAGTGACAAAGTGAATTTTTTTTTTTAATTATATCACCCCAAGCAAGGCAGTCCACTGCCACTATAGCGCAGGGGGGTTACATAGAGCGATTGGGTATAGGAAATGTCAGAGGGAGGGTGATAGACGAGTTAGGAGGTACGTAGGGAGAGTGTTGGAGGGAATGGGTGCGAGTTAGTGTGTTAGGAGGTGTCTAACTCCTGGAGGTTATAGCCGTCGGGGAAGCAATCATGCGGAAGGGAATTCCACAGGAGGGAAGTGCGAGAAAAGAAGCTGTTGGAGTAGAAATTGCAGTTACATTTCGTCGGTTTCACTGTAAAGGGGTGGGATCTTGTTGCCAATCTTTACGAGAGAGTTTGTGCTTTTTGGTATCTCCGACAACAACAACAACAACAACAACAACAACAATAATAATAATAGTAATAATAATAATAATAGGCCAAAATAATAGACCATTATTGCCAAAAACCGAAAAGAAAAAACTTGCCTATTAATTGATATCGCTTTTTTAGCGGATTGTAACAAAGCAACCAAGGAATTTGAAAAACTATTTAAGTATAAAAACCTAGAAATTGAAATAGAAAAAAATGTGAAAACTGAAAACAAGAATAGTTCCAGTGATAGTAGGTGCGCTTGGAATGATAAAAAAGGAACAAAACAACATACGGAAAGAATTCCTGGAAATCCCAGCTTGAGAGATATACAAAAAATTGCCTTGATAAGTACAGCTTTCACACTAAAAAGAACTTTATCCATGTAACGCTATTGATATTATGGGAGATAGAAAAACAAATGAAATGGAGCCATAACAACACACCCCTACCTGCCTTGGCATCTTTCTGCAGAATTGGTAGGTAGTGTGGCCATAGTAGAAATCAAATTAGGATGAAAATGACAATAATAATAATAATAATAATAATAATAATGAGAACGACAACAGAAAGCTGAGTATTAAATTCTTACATGAGTTACACATAAGCTACTGAATTACCATTCCTTTTAACATTGCGTCCTGTTTAAGCGATAAGGACTCTTTATTTTAATCTTTGAAATGCGTTGGCAGATTAGGTAAAGACACCCCCCACCCACCCAACTACAATTTAAGAAAATTGATTTTTAGGCTATTTTGAATCGTATATTATTTTCGATAGGTCAACTGTCTAATTATAATTTTTTAAAACAATTTTGTGAGGCGGTTAAAGCTTTAAGATCTTTCATGTTCAATAATAAACAACGACATGGTAGCACTTCACTGTAGTGCAATAGCAATTTTCTAAACGTAGCTTACATGTGGTACAGGGCCGAAATTATGGGGCAATCAGTGAGGATCGAACTCACTACTTAGTCGTAACCTAGCAAGACAATATGGCTATCAGATTATATCACGTCGAGATAACCCTAATTTTATTATCGTAGATGTGGTACAAGGCCGAAAATATGGGGCAGCCAATGAGGATCGAACTCATTATTCAGTCTAAAAAGGCACGCTAGCTAACCATTACACAAGGTCGGTAGGCCACACGTTGTAGTGTAATTAACAGCAAGTTGATCTTGTAGACCATTTGAAGTGCGTTCGTTTCTCACTGGGTGACTCTTGTGAATTTCTGCAAAAACTAACCTACATTTATTAAATTCAAAACGGTTGTATGGTGTAAATGGATTTCTAAAAATTCTTGTTGAAGAGTATCTTCTTTTCTTCCTTTTTTTTTTTTTTTAAAACGAAGAAATAAATGTTGACAAAACAGAAACGTTGGCCTGAATTAATCACCCTAATAGATGTGATTTGCGCTGCAGATGTGGTTAATGAACTACACTGTTTCTTGCTATAATGAGCAAACTTTATATTATAGTAATATAAACTATATATCTATATAAACTTAATTTACTCTCTTAGTAATAGCTAGAGAGATTCATTTGCTAATCATTTGCTTTTTTACTACAAAGAAAGCGTCTTTATTGAATATTTTATCATTCAAACAATCTGACATCAAATTACAGTGAGATTTAAAGTTAAAAACGAGGACGCTTAAGATGTGAAAGTGATTAAAATTTGAATCAAGTTGTCATTTGAATGACCCTGTGTTTGTTCTTCCGGCTGAGAGAGGCCAACTGTCTAATGACCTTTCGAGAACCCGAGATATTTCTAATAAAGGATTAAATTTCAAATTATTCGAGATCTTCAACAATTAATGAGAAAAACAGAAATCCGCTTCAGGAGAAATTCAGTTTGTTGAATTTAAGGCGCATTGCAAAAAATTTTTAAAAATTCCAGCAATAAAAATTTGCATTACTGAAAGAAAAAGAAATGAAATATTAATTTCAAGAATGCTTTCTCTGTATTTGCATTTGTATATACATGTATCTATGTATTTGTAATTAATGTAAGAATACGCGCGTACACACACACACACACACACACACACACACACACACACACACACACACACACAAACAAACAAAGAAATTTTATTTCTGCTCGTAATAAGTGCAAAAAAGTACTGAACGAAGCTAAGAGGGCGTTTGCTGTCAGAATGAAGCAACGCATAGCATCCTCTAAGTTCGGCGCCAAAGATTACTGGCGACTCTGCAAAAGCGTGCTCAACAAGAGCAAGACTTCAATACCCCCACTAATCAATAAATTTGAAGTTCTCACCCCCCCCCCCCAGCGGACAAGGCTGAATGCTTTACCCGTATATTCTCTACCAATTCGACTCTGGACTCGTCAGGACTACCTACACCCGACTTCCCACCTATAACTAAGGCTCAACTAAATAGCGTCCACATTACACCCTCGCTGGTCTCTAAGATAATCTCAAAACTTGACCCTCACAAAGCGAGCGGCGGAGACGGAATCCCAATCACAGTCCTGAAGAAATGTGCCCCAGAACGCTCCTCTGTCCTCTATAAACTCTATAACCTCTGCCTATCTGCTTCCTGTTTTCCTGCCTGTTGGAAGTCCTCCTATGTAGTTCCTATATTTAAGAATTCTGGCGAACCCTCAGACCCCACCAATTACCGCCCTATCAGTCTCCTTCCAATCTTCGGCAAAGTTTTCGAAGCCGTTATCAACGCCGAGGTGATTCAGCATCTCACGGCGCACAGGCTTCTCTCGGACAAACAGTTTCGCTTCACCAGGTCTACATATACCAGGCTCTTGACAAAAATGGCGAAACCCGAACCGTTACCTTGGATATCTCTAAAGCGTTCGACAGAGTCTGGCACGCTGGCCTTTTATGCAAACTGCGGAGCTACAGTATAACTGGACATTTGTTAGATTTCATCCAGTCATTCCTCTCTAACCGCACATTGAAGGTAGTATTAAATGGGCATACCCCCCAAAACTACCATACGAACGCGGGCGTCCCTCAAGGTTCTATCCTAGGTCCCACGCTCTTTCTGATGTACATTAATGATCTCCCCGACGCCATTAGACCCCAAGTAGGCATGTACACGATGACACCACAATCTACTTTCGCCTCGATCAAAAACCCGGTGTGGGCGACAAAGCGAACCTCGCTGCCGAGCTTGAAAAGGACCTCCAATCCGTAGAGGCCTGGGGTAGGAAATGCCTCGTAAATTTCAACGCCTCTAAAACGAAGCTGCTATCAACTAACCACCACAGACAATCGCATCTACCTCCCATTAGCATGGAACAGAGAGTAAAACACTACGCCTCCTTGGCCTTACATTCTCGGCGGACCTCAAATGGAATGACTATATCGAATCCATTGCCAAATCCGCCGCTATGAAAGTCGGTTCTCTGTGCAGGGTCCGGAAGTTTTTCCCGCCTGAATCTATCCTGCACATACATAAATCTACCATCCACCCGTGTATCGAGTACTGCTGCCACATTTGGTCGGGTGTCCCAGCTACTCTCCTTGGGCTTCTTGACAAAATACAACGGAGAATCTGTAACGTGATCGATACTGACTTGGCAGACCGGCTGCAACCACTCTCTCACTGGCGTGATGCGGCTTCCTTGTGCCTCTTCTACAAATACTTTCATGGCTTCTGCTCCAATGAACTTAGAGCAATGGTGCCGCCTAGGTATGAATTTACATGAGATACTAGATTTGCAACTAGGTCCCACCCTTTTACAGTAAAACAGATAAGATGTAACCGTAATTTCTACACCAACAGCTTCTTTTCTCGCAATTCCCGCCTGTGGAATTCCCTTCTACGTGTCTGCTTTCCCGACGGATACAATCTCCAGGAGCTTAAATGTAAGGTCAATAGACACCTCCTATCACACTAACTTGCATCTATTCTCCCAACATTCTCACCATCTACCCAACCCTCATTCTCGGTATCCTAACCCGTCTATCACCCTCCTTCTGACTTTTCCTATATCTAACCATCCTTTCTCACCACTAACCATCCTTTCTCACCACTCTGTGTAACCCCCTGCGCAATAGTGGCAGTGAAATGCCTTGCTCGAGGTGAAACGATTATAAAAAAAATGAGATTTTCATATGATTCGTAAGAACATAAAATCAACAAAAAATTATTTTAGAAAACGATCTTTTAATAAAGCATAAAAGATCTCTAATAAATAAGAACTGTCCTTTTAAAATATATTAAAAAAAACACAAGAATTGTTTAATTAACTGGCTGGCTTATGTGGAATCTATTCAATCAGTTAAGTGGCATAAGTGATACACCCTTTGAGTGATCATGTCTCGAAAGAGAGATGACTGACTGGGCAGAAGAATATCCCGCAGTAGGTTGCCATTGCTTTCTGCGGTAGACTGATTGCCAGCCAAGGCTATAAAACCCAATCTGTCTTATTACTTAACCCATAACTGCATGGAAAAGATGGATTAATACCTTTCCCAAGGGTATTTGTGCGTAAGTGAATGCGAAGGAATTCAACTGGAATTCGAACTCGGCACCCCGATCTCACGTTCCAAGTCGATATCCACTGCACTACAACACACATAAAGTTTTCTCTGCTGAAAAGTCCACTGTTTTAATTAAAAAATCATGACAGAATATTTCAGACACTTTAAAAATCTGTTAAAATCAAATTATCTGTCCTAGATATTTATTTCAAACAAAATCAGTAAAATTAAGGATAAATTGATAGTTTTTTAACATTACTTATTTTACGCTTAAAAATAGCAAAAAGTAATGTATAATCCACCTGCTGATGTCCCTATGTAAACAATCAATAGTAGTTATTCTTGCAAAACCTATTATAAAAAAACTGCTTAAAATTTTGTTAAATACGAAAGACCAAAACTACCAAAACAGAAAAAATCGTTTTCGTTTATTTTTTTAAAATAATCATTTTTGGCCAATAAGTTATATATATATATATATATATATATATATATATATATATATATATATATATATATGGGTGGGAAGGCTTATGAAACTTAGCAGAATTAATATTTGTTACATTAGTTGCAATATGAAAATATCTACAGGAATAATAAAAGAAATTGGTATTTATCTATTTTATTGATTTTTCTTTCTTTTTAATATTTAGCATTTATTCTATATTTCGTCAATAAAAAATATCTTTTGTCCACAGTAATTAGATGAATTTTTCAAAAATAAATATATATTGTAGATTGTTTCCTTTTCAAATCTGAAAGAAAATAATGTATATTATTAAACTATATCGGCACTAACCCTCCACATTTTTGGGTTTTTATTCTGAGTTATATTGAATTATTTTTGTGAGGTTTCAGAACAAATTTTCAAAATGTTCACGTTTAATATTACTGATATAGTTTTAGTGATATAACTTCAAAGAATTTTCTTTATAAACTATACAAATATTTGTTAGCAATTCCTCTAATTTAAAAGTGTTCATGATGATAATGGGAGGAATAATTGATTCCCCACAAAAAAAATCTATATATACAACTTATTCATTAGTTAAACTGTTGAAAAATTTCTTTATAGTTCTGATTTTTGTTTGTTGTTTTTTTAAACTGTAGAGTTTGTTTGCTTTTAGTTCCTCTGGGGAGACTTCATTGCGGCGCGCATGGCAATGACCATGTTCATATCGTCTGTGACAGTCTTTGGAATCATGAACAAGACCCAGGTCAGGTATTACCATTTCCTTATGGCTTCAGGATCGATGGCACATGACATTGTGAGGTACAACACAGTGGTAAAGCTCTAGATTGAAGGGCTGATTAAGAAGAGACCTACATGTGTTCCAGCAGGAATTTTGGTTCCTCCCACATGGACCAAATGCCTCTAAAATTCCTATCATGTTGCCTACAAGATGTGGCCTCATACCTCTCTTGATCTGAATCTAGAGTGTCGTTGAGAGAGTGACCACCAATGTCTCCACAGTAATAAAGCCATGTTATTTAAACCAGTCTTGCTTTTCTGTGGATTCAATTCTAAACAGATGCCTCTGGTCACAAGCATTAAGTACACTTGGCTGGCCATTCGTATTCCAGGTACGCATAATACCGTAAAGAGAGTGATGTCAAACGCCACAAAACTTTCAGAAATTGAATTTCTTATCCATCTGGCACCTACTATTATGCCCCATTTGATTTACCATGAGCAAACTAGCCAGTTTCAAAGCACATCTGATAAATCCTGGGAATTTTCCTGGCGTCAAATAGAGTCACCACCTACTGTCTTTACATACTGCTATTCCACGTCTTTTGTTATTTTTAATATTACAGTTATTCAAGAAAATGTAGCTTAAATTTATTCATTTTATCAACCATTGTCAACATTAAAACTTTCCTGTTATTAAGACATATTTTTCATAATATATATTGATGGCTTAAAGTATTAATTGCTAGTTTTACCGATTTTATTTGGCCCCTATTGAAATAACATTCATTGTTATTTGGAATGATTTGTTATAATTAGACACATTATTGACCCGTTCTTATATTTACGACATAAACGACTTTTTAATTAATTTAGATAAAACAAAACTGTGTGATAGAAAGTTGAAAAATGAAACATTTCGACCGAAATGTAAAACCAAGGAAAAATCAAAGCATTTCAACTGAAAAATGATCCCAAACGAACATGCAAATGTTTCAAACAGTCAGTCAGTTAGTTAAGTGCCATACGTGATACACGCTTTGGGCGATCATGTCTTGAAAGATACATGACTGTCTGGACAGAAGATTATCCCGCAGTAGGTTGCCATTGCTTTCTGCGGTAAACTGCTTGCCACTCAAGGCTACAGAATCCAATCTGTCTTATTATTTAACCCATAACTGGAAGGAAGAGACGGATTAATACTTTTCCCAAGGGTATTTTTGCACGTAAATGAATGCAAGGAATTCAACTGGAATTCGAACTCGGCTACCCGATTTGTCGTTCTGAGTCGATATCTACTGCACCACAACGCACAATTTGCCAATAATAGAAGGAGTCGTTTTGTTCCATAGTTATTATTTTTCAGTACCAGAGCCACACTAATAAAAAATAAATAAATAAATAAATAAATCCTGGCTGTTTCGTTCATAAAAGAAATAAAAAAAATCAAACTTTTCTCTTGTCTTGAAAGTAATAGTAAATAAATAATAAATAATAAATAGTTTTTATCCATAATTATTATTGGTAAAAAAAAAAAGAACAAATGAACGATTAAAAACACAAATTGGTGGTAAAATGTAAATGAGTTTAATTTTTACAATTTGACTGATAATGAACGTTGCACATTAATTGATTCTTTCTCTCTCGCTCTCTCTCACATAGAGAGAGAGAGAGAGAGAGAGAGAGAGAGAGAGAGAAAAGAAACATTTTATTACGGTCTGAATTTTACTAATTTATACCCGTTTTCAGATTTTTATGTTTTTTAGTCAGTCAGTCACTCAGTTAAGTGCCATACGTGATACACGCTTTGGGCAATCAGGTCTAGAAAGAGACATGATGACTGACTGGGCAGAAGATTATCCCGCAGATTGCCATTGCTTTCTGCGGTAAACTGCTTGTCAGTCAAGGCTATAGAACCCAATCTGTCCTATTATTTAACCCATAACTGGAGGAAAGAGACGGATTAATACCTTTTCCAAGGGTATTTGCACGTAAGTGAATGCAATGAATTTAACTGTAAAGCTTAACTTAATCTGACAGACGACTTTCTTGTGTGTATTTTGGGTGCCATCGACATTGTCAGACATTGTAGCAGTGACGTTACAATGAATGGCGTTGAGAAAATGTCGATATCGTAAGTGCGGTTTAAAGTTTGAGAAACACTCCATCAATAAATATCCGTGTACTCTGAAGTCATTCATCTAAGTGCCATACGCGGTACACGCTTGGGCGATCATGTCTCGAAAGAGACATGACTGACTGGACAGAAGATTATCCCGCAGTAGGTTGCCATTGCTTTCTGCGGTGTACACTGAAAAGAATGAACCAAAAAACGCACAGGAAATATTATTGTTGTTGTTAGGCTTAAAATATTCCAAAAGTTCGTATCTATATTTTAGTAGTGAAGAGAAGTTATCATTTTCACATAAACATGTTCAGATCGACTCAAGTTGTAAGTCGTTAAAATCGAAGTTCCAGTTGGTAAACTAATAACTACTTTTCTACTGAGTCATCCAGCCTGTCTCGTCGTCCATTATCCAACCTGCCAACAATTCATCCTCACTACCTGCTTAGAGGTGGTAAGACTGAAGCAAATAAGGCAACATTACTTTTACTTATTCCCTACAACCAAAGGCTACGAAAAAAAAGGGGCGGGCGGGAATCTGTTCCTTAGTGTCTCCACTAGCGTCCAAACCCAAGTTAAACCTTATTTATTTCACATCAAAGTCACGAAATCGCAAGCGATCTTTGTCGGCAGGAAGCGAGTAGACAACCGCAGCTGGCTTTGTGAATGGAAAATTAATTAGAAATTTGAACTGTGACAGCGTTCGTCTCTTTTCTTGACTCAACCTCTTTTTCTCTCATTCACTGTCGATAAATTCCCTCACTTTGCGTGCTCGCGCATGCGCTTAACCTCCCTCATATGGAATGGGATTCACACCTTTTGCCGTAAAATATTTTAAATATCGCAGAGCCAGATTTTTACTCTATTATCAGCTTAAAATGACTACGAAGTCATTTCTTTCTTTCTTTTTTAAGAAGTTTGAATATTTTCTGGGATTATATAAAAGTTCTCTTGAAACTTTCATTTCAGCTTTAATTGAAAGCTAAAAGATTAAATATTTCCAGTAAGCAAAATACTCTGCTGTATTGATTGGAATCTAAAATTTTAAGATTTAAAAAATAAATAAATAAAAAACTGTCATTTTGATCGAACACACTTTCTATCTAAACAGAAGCTAATTCATGGTTTTAAAAATCTTGCAAAAATATAATATACATCGCTCACAAATTATTTTTAGTAAAATTAGCAAATAAAGTTATCTTTTTTTTAAAAAATCATATCACCCCGAGCAAGGCGGTAACGCTACTAATGCGCGTGGGGCTACGTAAAAGTTAAAAGATTGGAAAAGAGAAAGCCGGAAACCACATCCTAAACAGGGAACAAGGAATGAGCCTCTTCACCTGTTCAATAGACGAGAGTAGAGTGTGAACCGGGCGTTAATCTGATTTTAAGAAAGTATTTCTTGCTAATGTATGTATGCGGATTTGAGTTGTGGTGCAGTGGATATCGGCTCGAAACGACAAATCAGAGAGCTGAGTTCGAATGAGAGTTTGCTTCCTTGCATTCACTTATGCGCAAATACCATTGGGAAAGGTATTAATCCGTCTCTTCCCTCCAGTTATGGGTAAAACAGATTGGGTTCTATAGCCTTGGCTGGTAACCAGTCTACCGCAGAAAGTAATGGAATCCTGCTGCGGGATAATCTTCTGCCCAGTCACTCATGTCTCTTTCGAGACATGATCACTCAAGGGTGTATCATGTATGCCACTTAACTGACTGACTTATATCCTGCTTATTGCTTGAAATGTAGTATAAAAGCGTTTCTTAATCACGGTAGCCTTGTTATAAGTGTTATTTGAGGTGACGAATGATTTACTTACATCTGGAAACTGTCAAACTAAGTATGATGGACCAGAATTGACATAATAATTGTCTCTAACTTAAGCGAACGTTTCCTTTTTGGTTTTTAACTAAAATTAAAAATTTAATATATTTTCAACAATTATCTAATATTTTATAGAATTTTAGTTAGTTTAGCTTTATAACCTTACGTTTGAAGATGCTTTCTGAAAAAATAAAACTTAAAATAATATAAAACGTTCTTTTAAATTAATTTTATAATTCAATAACAAAGAATGAAATTATATGACATGACAGAGGTAGCCCAATAATCTATGAAATTTTATGGTATTTATTAATTTTTTATTTCTAATATCTATTTTTCATATTCTTCTTTTAGGTACCTTCACAGATTGTGAATTTCACTATTACTTTTTCAACGAAATTAAAAATGGTGTAGTTTTAATGAATTTTTTATTTTGCTATTCGGAGCAGATTTTCGGAAATGTGGTTCCATAGAAAAAAAAAATACATGATTTACATTCCACCAAAGAGTCCTTCATTTAAGTTTTAACTAATAAAAAAAAAAAATTGGGTATATTATTGAATTTCTAGAAATTTCATCAAATTAATTGGAGAGAGAATAACAGATGTAAAAAATATATTTTTACTAAGATTTTCTAAAAATAATAATAGCATTAATGATTTCATTAATTTATGAATAAGTCCTGAAAGTTTCATTAAAATCAGACAATTGATTTTTGCAAGAATTTCTAAATTAATGTGTCTTTCAACACACAAAAAAGCGACTTGCATACGTTTGCCATTGATGTAACCTCTATTAAACATCGGGTGAATCAGTGACGAAAAAAAAAAAATTAAACAAAATTTTGAATGTGTTAGAAAAGATTAAAATATTTAAAAAAATAATAATAACAACAAAATTTTATCTTTCCTCTAACATAACATAAACATTTTGATGATACAACTTAGTTTTTACTAAGTGTGCGCCCTTTTAACATCATGCTATCATGTTTTTGTTTTTGTTTTTTTAGCGAATGAGTGGAGGTACCTAAATGTACTATGAACAATATTCTTTATTGAAAAGTTCAAAATATTTTCTTTTGAACTAATTATATAATCAAGTATTTTGAGGAACGTCTAATCTTCTGAAGTTTTTGTTAAGACAGGACACTGAATTTCTTCGTATATTTTCTTGTTTCACGGGATGACTTAAGACCTTGAGATTTGTAATCAATCTATTTCCTTTGAAACATTAAGCGTTGATAACTTTTCTCTTTTATTTTACAAATTTTATGTGGCGTATTTTGGGAAACGATGCTGAAAATACGAAATAGTCAAACAGAAGGACTCTATCGATACGGTTGGAGCTAGAAATGCACAATAGATACGAATGGGAGAATATATTTTTAAAGATGGGATATTACAAAGTGAAAATATTTAGATAGAGCATACTTTAATGGGGAGATACTACAATTAATGCAATATTTAAATAGACAATTCTACAAAACAATGATAGTTTAATGGAGAGACATGTCAAATGTAACATGATTTAACAGAGAGACGCTAGAAATAGGACTTAATTTAATAGAGGGCACTACAGAATGGATCTACCGATAAATAACCAAAGAAAATTATATATCTCATCAAAGGTTTTACGTTATATACAAAAAATAACAGCCATTATGTGACTTCGAGAAAGAGGGGGGGGGAAGAGAATAAGAAATGATAATAGCTAGCATAGGTTATCACGATCAATAACTGGACGGTGTAATATTTAATAAGTAAGTCTGGCAAGAGCAACCTGATTGAGTTCTTTAGTGAAGATCGAATTCCTTAGCAATAGCTTGCAAGAATAACGACTGATGTCCGACTGACCTTTTATGTAACTGAGCAGACACGAACCTCTGCTTGTATTCTCATATTTTTTAAAGCTTTGCTCCCGAAATCAATTTGACGTGGAAAACATAATTGTAACTCCGAAAAGCATTCTGATGAAATTGTAAGTGAATATCAACAGCTGAATGAAAACGCTCCTGTTTCTTCAACAATAACCAAGAACGATTTTGAGGGTTACTTTCCTTTATAGCTGTGTATGCGTATGTAGGGTGTGACTGTCAATGTTAACAGTAAGCTCTCCAAACCAAACGTATTGAATATAAAGATTCTATCTTGTATCTCATGCGTTTTGTTGAAGAATTCCTGCACATTTCTTATTTTCATGCTCCAAATGATTATAATACAAAAGGATTTATATCAAGGGTTTCCAAACTGGAGTATATGTATCCCGAGTGGTACATTTGTACTCTTCAGGGGACACAATACATTGACTTCGAGAGAATAACAACTACTGAGCAATACATGATGTAATCTCCATCCAGACTGCACAACGTATTTTTTCAGTTTCCTCTTTTTAGTAAACTTTTAATTAATAATTTTTGGTTTTCGATGCGAAATTCATACAGACAGATTGCTAAACCTGTTATTTGAGCACTGTTGTTATTTCATCAACATGACTGTGTGAGTCAGTATTTTCAATTTTGTTAGGAATCAAATTAAAATACAGATCACAAACCTCCTGGGCACGATCTTCGTTGTGCCATAGAATAAATGAGCTTGTTGCATAAAAAAAAACAAAAACGAGCCCATCAATCTCATTAGTATTGCTTAGTTTTGGTTATCGGTACATAGTTTTGAATAGTTTTGCCTGTTTTTACTTAGTAATGATCCTTATAGATAATTAAAGAAAATATGTATAAAGGATGAAATTATGTTATAAATTAACTGCGTTTAATTCACTGATGTTATGAGTAATTGACTTAACTAAAAAAAACTTCATAAAATATCAAAATTTCAATTTCATTGTTTTTGTTTTTCATTCTCAATTTGTAGGGGTACACAGGAATCCATAAACATTCCAAGGGGTTCAGAAGAACAAAAATATTAGGAATCCCTGATTTATATCAATATATTATGGATGTAGGGTGGTGTAATGGATAGTTCAGAACGCAAAATCTGAAGAGCCGAGTTCGCATCTCAGTTGAATTTCGTTACTTTTGCAAAAATACTCTTGCATGAAATACATGAATCTTCTCAGCTATGGGTTAAATAGCATGACATTAAGCTTTTTAGCCTTGGCTCGTAACCAGTCTCCAAGGATAGCGCTGAATTCAAAGCTTTATGTAGTCATGGCGAAGTTCGTACTATGCAGCTAATGATATTTATAATTACTATATGATCCCGACTACGCTCGGCCTTGCTTGATTGGTATATCAGGAAATTTTTGTTTTTTGTCGGTGCTATACTTGGGTGGTTTTGTTATATGGAAAATAGCTGGATTCTTCGTGAAAAAAAAACATTGTTCTTGTATTAATAACGCTCAGTAATTATTGGCATAAGTTTCACTTGCAAGATGGATATTTATTTATCTAAAGTGATAGTCTTGCTTTGTTCATTTTGTTTTGTTTTGTTTTTTCTCGAAGCTTCTGTAACCTTTGAAAATCCATAGGTTCAAAATTTCTCTTCTTGCTATGATTGAAAATCTGCCATGTTTGATGTTTGCACTGCAAAATACTTGGCTACACAATTTTGGACACACATTTCCCTACCGCATGACAATTGTGCAATGATCGGGTTTAATTGGACGAAACGTAGAGATTTTCTTTCTTTCATTGTTCGATTGTTGCATTTACGCATTTCGCAGGTGAAAGAGCAATTTCAGATTTTTATTCTGTGATGCTCATTTTCTCTTACAGGCTGACAAATAAGATGTCCTTCCACTCCGTTTCAAATTCTGATAATTCTTATGTTCCTGGATTGAGAGATATTTGAAAATGTTTATGCTTTTTTAGTGTCTCTCTCATTCCACTCTCTTTACACACACACACACACACACACACACACACACACACACACACACACACACACACACAAGTGTATAAATACTTGAAGCGGCGATAAGAAACTACAAACACAAACATAAATTACAGTCTAGAAAATATTGCATTAAATACATCCAATAATAAACACACACATCCTGTCTACATAATACTGCACGCGGCCTTACATCTGTTGTAAACAAATGACGCCATCAACGCGACAAAAACTTTAAATTCTAAATTTTAAATACCAAGCGCCTTGATGAAAACAATACGATCAAACATGTTTTTTTAATCTGAAGAGAACTTTTCGATCTTGAAAATAAACAATTTGTTGTTGAAAGTGTTCAAACTGGATGAACACTTTTTTACACATCGAAACCAAAGCATTTGTTTAGGTACCTCCACTTTTCAGTATAAATTTTCAATGCCTGATTTTGAAATGAAATTTTAAAAATAAATAAGTTATATTTTAGGTTGAAAATTAGTTTTAATTGAAAGTCAAGAGATTAAATTTAGTAATTCCAGTAAACAAAATACACTGGCGTATTTTAAAGCGAAATTATATTGATTGGAATCTAAAATTTTTCAGATTAAAAAAAAAATTTAAAGTACCGCCATTTTATTAATTGATCGACACATTTTTAAACAGAAGCCACATTCCTGTTTTAAAAATCTGGCAAAAATAAAATATACGTCGCTGACACGTTATTGAAGTCAATTTTTTAAGTTAAAACTTACCTTTATCTGGTTTCATACAAATGTACTTGCTTACTCTCTGAAATATTTGCTATAACATTTTATCAGTTAAGGTAATCCGATCTACACGGCCTATCTCAAGTGTCGAGTGAGATAATGACAACCGGAAGTTGTAAACAAGGCTAGAGTAGGGAGGCCGAAGGCGACAAAATTATACGAATATAATTTTTTATGTAAGGGAAGACAACACTTGAATCACGTGACCTTTTAATGATAAATATCACGTACGGCCATCCATACAAATAAAAATACGGGCAGTAAAAATGCACACAATTAAAATGCTTTAATTATTTTAAAAATCCATTGGCTCAATCATTTGTATTAAGCTTTTAAATTTTCGATTAGTAATTGTAGTCTTCATGCATTAATTACATACCCTAGCCGAACATGTTGAGGAAGAAATTTAACAATAATTTTTTAACTTTTTATATATAATTTTTATATATAATTAAAATTTTTTTAAAAAAATGAAAATAATTCTTGTAAAAATTCATTATTCATTGATTTTTTTTTCTTTTCAGACTATGATACGCTTAATTTATATTGTTCATAAAAGCAATCAGAAGTTTATCCACATAAAAATTGGCATAGTTATTGCATTTTTCGCAATTCGGACCTATTTTTTAGAAAAGAGGCTCTACTGGAGAAAAAATAACTGTTGATTAGCATTCCCCAATGACTCCTGAATTTAATTATATTAGGCTTATTGTGGACAAAATTCGAATTTTTAAGCATTTGTGGAAATTAATTAATGGGGAGTGGGTGGTAACATAAGTAAAAAAATATATATTTTTACCAATATTTTATACAAAATAATTATTTCAACATTGATTTCGGTCAATTAGGAATAAGTCCTGAAATTTTCATCAAAATCCGACCATTATTTGATTTTTGCGAGAATTTCCAAATTAATGTGTCTTTCACCGTCAAAAAAGTGCATTGTGCAATATTACGTAATTTTTTACTTATTAATGTTGCGGCAATTTAAGGCTCGCAATGACGTAAGAAAAAAAACAAACTTTCTACAAAAATTTCGACGTGTTAGAAATAATTAAAAAATGTAACAAATAATTACAAAATTCTTTGATCTATCCTCTTAATGATAATATAAACATTTTGCCGATAAAACTTTCTTCTTATTTAGTTTGGGGCCTTTTTCCTTCATACTGTGCTGTTTTTTCAGTGATTTTACGGAGGTACCTACATTTGTTATTTTGTATGAAAACAAAATAAATTCACTAAAAATTATTAAAAAAACATTATTGTGCTTTTATTTTAAGTTTACAGAATTAAAAATAGAAAGATCAGCCACAATTTCTCTGATCTGACCTCGTTTGTTTAACATGTTGGTTTATATTTTCACTTAAACATAAGAAAATTTGTGCCAACGATTTTCAATGGTTGATCTCAATATTTTGAATATGTTGGCTATCTTACTTGACACATATTTTACTAAAGTAACATAAAGCACGTTGTAATATTGCTAATTCTTTAGTGCGATGTAGACTACGAAAAAAAAATTCTTCAATTTTCAATGTATTTCTATCATATGAAAGATTTTCGATAATAAAATCAGCGATGCATTTACAATAGAAGTAAAAATGTATAAATGTTTAAAATAAATAAATAATTCTATGCACATTAGTTTTATGGCGAATTTTCCTCATATATTGTTATGTAATTTTGTTTTTGTTTTACACCAGCAAATATCTGATTCTCGATGGAAATTGCAACACTGAAAACCGACTTGACCCATTGAGCAACATAAGGATATGAACGAATTCTGTCCCAGTCTGACCAGCTTCTTTCAGAGATAGTCTGGAAAAGATATAAGAATTTCACATTTTCAGACATAGCAGACAAGATACCCAGTTTATAAAGTAACTCTAAAATATCATTGTTTGACTCACACTTTTAAAAGTTATAGTCTTTTTCTACAAATACCCGAGCTCATTTAGTGAGGATTAGGGATTAAATATATTAGGTTATTTGTGCTGCAAATAATCTATATATTTGCCATTTTTTCTCGAACACGGTTTTTGTAATGCGATCCATTATAACAATTTTCAATATATTGAATAAAATCGCTTATTTTATCCTAAACCTACTTCAATTCATGCTGCTTACAATGTAATGTGGATTGAAAATTTGTAGGTTAACTGTGAAAGAGTGCAGCTATACTTGTGAAATCTTGCATGCATCAATTTTAACATTCATAACTGCAAACGATTCAATAAGTGAGGAAATTATTTATATTTACTAACAGCGAAGGAGAAAAGTAAGGGAATAAGAAATTACTCTAGAGGGGAAAAGTTTGAAGCTACCCTGCATTTCTTTAAACAGAACCTTAAAATGAAATATTTTTGTAATTTTTTTTAAAGTAAAAAATAAAACTTCAGTAACTACACTGCATTTGTTTCTATTTTTCAGTCTTTCTCCAGGCTCCTCCTAACAAAAATGTCAAATTTGGATTTCTCTGTGCACAAAACATTTTAGGGGCATGCCCCTAACGGCCAACACCACCAGATTAACTACATCCTGATGCAAAGAATACAGAGTATTGGCGTCAATAGGTCAAAAACCAGAACATTTCCAGGAGCAGATGTAGGAAGCGACCATGACCTTGTTATGAACTTCAGTTTGAGTTTGAGTTTTGTTTAACGGCATATCAACACCTCTGTGGGTTATTTAATGTCAAAATGGTGGGTTTTAAGTTTTTTTTTACTGTTCAGTTGTAGTGAGAACATTGATTTAGTCAGATTTTAATTAAAATTTAAAAATATTTTTTTTTAGAAAACTGAAGATGTCTTCTAGTTTTGTATTCAAAAATGTATTGCTGGTAATAATGTTTTTTCTTCAACAATTCATTATGGCAATAATAATTTTCTTTTTTCCCCTCTAAAACTGTCTTGTTGGTAATTATTTCTCCTTCAAAATTGTATGTTTTTTTTTATAAAACTCTATTTTGTGTAAATGAATCTGAATGTGAGTTTTGTTTAACGGCATATCAACCACTGTGGGTTATTTAATACCAAAAATGTGGGGGGTTAAGGTATTTTTTTATGTTCGTTATAGTGAGAAGGTATATTTAGTCAGATTTTAATGAAAATTTTTTGTTTTATTCTTTTTTATTTTAGAAAACTGAAAATATCTTCTAGTTTTGTATTCAAAAATGTTTTACTGGGAATAATGTTATGGTAATAATTTTTTCTTCAGGCTCGCGAAAAGGAAATTTGATATTTGATTAATTTTTATTTTTCAACCGGAACATCTGCGCGAACTCGGATGCGCAACGACGAGTTTTGTTCATTTGCTTTTTGGTCGGTATAGAGCAAACATCCGGTCCCTCGATTTTGCTCGGTCGGTATCACAACAATACTTATGCGTATAAATTATACAGATGAACGTTGTTTAACAAGTAAAAATGAACTTTGCTGTTTCACTAATGAAAACCAGTACAAGAACTAAAATACCAGAATGTTTTCTCTTTCCTTTTCTTTATATTTCATTCTCTAATATTTTTTTTAATCGTATCACCCCGAGCAAGGCGGTAACGCCACTGATATGCAGGGGGCTACGTAATAGTGAGACGATTGGAAAAGAGAAAGCCGGAAACCACATTCTAAACAGGGAACAAGGGATGAGCCTCTTAACCTGTTCAATAGACGTGGGTGGAGTGTGAACCGGGCGATAGATAGATCTATCTACTCCAATTGATAAAAAAAAAAGTGAGAAGATTGGAAAAGAGAAAGCCGGAAACCACATCCTAAACAGGGAACAAGGGATGAGCCTCTTAACCTGTTCAATAGACGTTGGTGGAGTGTGAACCAGGCGATAGATAGATCTATCTATTCCAATTAAAAAAAGAAAAAAAAAAGAAAAAAAAACATGGTGGTGGATTACTAAGTTTTAACTTAGTAAAAGTCCAGTCAAGAGATTTCTGCTAAAATAAAAAAAATTAAAGAAAACCAATTAAACATGAAAAGCTTAAAATTTAAAATTAGGCAGAAAAAAAAGACTTACTTTAAGAGTATTTCAAACAAAACAGATTCCCAACTCGATACGAGGGACTTTAAATTTTTGTCACACCTAAATGGACAATGAGAGACCCAAGATAGAAGCATGATAATCAAATTACGGCCGGGAAAAGGGGAGGAAAGTAGACAGACTAATATACGGCTGACGAAAGAGAAAGAAAAAAGAAAGAAACAAACAAACAAACAAACTAGCAATACGCCAGTCAAGAGATTTCTGCTAAAATCAAATAAAATTAAAGAAAACCAATTAAACAACAGAAAAGCTTAAAATTTAAAATTAGGCAAAAAAAAAAAAAAAAAAAAGACTTACTTTAAGAATATTTCAAACAAAACAGATTCGAAGCTTTAATAAACGTGAAACATGTTATATTTATAAACGGATCCTATTTGTTCCTTATCCTATAATTAGAAGGAATAATAATGCTAAAATTATTACACAATTATAAACTGTCACTGGTTGACTAAATACAAGAAGGAAAACAACAAACAATTGTTTTACATTTACAGCTATTTCGTAAGTGATGTTTACTGTGAAGGCTTTGGATTACAGTTTGTTCATTTTAACAAGTTGGGCGAAATTCATAGAGCCTTTATTGGCCTCATTAATTTTCTTTTATATAATATTATGATAAAGGGCAAAAATAATTTGAGTCAAGATTTTACATTGTAAAATAGATATACTTTGAAAAATAATGAAATTCTACCACTGGAAAATTTAAATTTTATTCTTAAGATTTTGAGCAGATGTTTGTAAATATAACTCATGTATGTACAGTGGCGATTCTACGGGAGCGGGGAGTCAAGCACCCCCCCCCCCCCCCCGGATTTTGGCTGGCCCCTCGGTTGTCCCCTATCTCTTATAAGCTTCAAAAATTTTTATAAGATTTGATTAATTTTGATAAATTTGACCTTCAGCACTTTTCCCTCTGCGTTTTCTTTTTCATTTAGGGTCATGGAGAAATGATATAATGTAAATTATTTCTTATTTCAAATTTGCCTGAATTTGCAGAAAACATAAATTATTTTTTAGCTGCTATTTGTACGGCTATGGGGCCCACAAAACTTTGATTGATTTCGTTGCATTATTTTATTTTCACATTTATTTATTTATTTTTCATGTTTCAAAAAAGATTTGTAGAGGAAAAAATAAGAGCAGACAAATCACATTATTCTGCTAATATTGAGGTTAGTATTAAACTTTTGATTTTGTTTTGAAATGAACTTTACTTGTGTTCCAACAGATTGAGAGTGAAAAAAAAGGACAAGAATGGATTAGAACTCTCCACTACGATTAATGAAAAGTTATTCCGTTTAATTTAGTGAAGTAACATACTTATACTCAAATTCATTCTCAAGCTGTCTAGACGATAGAGGAGTGTAGTATGAAAATGAAGACACGGCTTGAATTTGTCAAAAACTTTTGCGGGGTATGATTATGATGAGTTAAATTTACTTAAGTCAACATTTATTAAAGTTATGAAGTTGAAACAAAGCTATATTCCTTGAAAAATAAAGAATTACAGCTACGCTGGATAATTTTATTCTTAATAGCTCGAATAAAATTTTTTTAGCTTCAATCATGAATTGTTAAAAGTCAAGCATGGACCATCCTTCTTCTGAGACATTATTTATTTGAAATAAACTTGACAATCGGGGTAAGTATCCAATATATATATATATATATAAAGACAAAAGGAAAAACATTTTAGCCAACGCGTTTCGCCTGCATGAGACTTTATCAAGCTAAACGGAAGGATTTTATTTTACAATAAGTCTTTATATACAATAGCAAAAACGTTATTGGTTAAATAACAGGACAGATTGGGTTCTATAGCCTTGGTCAGCAACCAGTCTACCGCAGAAAGCAATGGCAACCTACTGCGGGATAATCTTCTGCCCAGTCAGTCATGTCTCTGTCGATACATGATCGCCCAAGCGTGTATCACGTATGGCACTCAACTGACTGACTATATGTGTGAGTGCGCTCTCTCTTTCTCGCTTACACACACACACGCGCGTGCGTGCCCGTGCACGCACACACAAAATATGCGTTTATGAGGGCTACTCAATATTTTTATGTCCTATCAGAGTTATTAGACAAATTGATGTGAAAATTCACTGTATAATGTATATTAACAAGGAAGATTATATATTTAAAATTTTTTGTTGTATTATACAAATGCCTTATTTTTATTAGGTTACGGATTTATTGATTTTCCTTATATATATATAGTGTGTGTAAGTAGAGTGGGGGTGTATACCACAACTCAGTACGGAATGTACTCATATATATATATATATATATATATATATATATATATATATATACAGACACATGTGTGTGTGTGTGTGTGTGTGTGTGTGTGTGTCTATATAGGCACGCATGTGTTTGCGTACATTATTGGCATTACACAAATTCGTGTATACAAATAAATGACAGAGGTTTTGTAGCACATATGGCTTCCACCATGCGACACTGACAAAGTTACGAAGTTGAGAATTCAAGAGGGCCGTAAAAAAAATGTGGAGTGTATCCGCCCTTCTCCTGAATCCTGACAGCAAATTTGAATCATCAAGCCAGGGAGAAAAAGGCAAAGTTGCAGCTGGCGGGCTTTCGTCTTAGGTACTTTTCTAGACGAGCCTTCTTAATCCAAAAGATGCTTCCAAGTTAGCAGGGCCTTTTTCCATGAAACACGAACCAGACTAAAACACCTGTGAAACACAGACATCATTTCTATCTTCTTTGACCTCACACCTTCTCTACTTCCTCTTTCGGCGTTTTCTTTCTTATTGTCTTAATTTTTTTGGAATGTTCTTTCATTTAAGAAATGATCTTTACCTCTTTTCTTCATTTTTGTCGGGTTAGCCCCTTTGCCTAAGACACTTTTACCAAGATCAGAATATTCAGCTGTTGATCAAGTTGCCAATTGTCAATTCTCCTCTTTCGTCTCTCTCTCTCTCTCTCTCACACACACACACACACACCTTATCTATCAACAATTTACACTCACACACCAAATAGAACACATCTTTTTAGACAGATACAAAGCTTAGTTTCGGTCTGGAATAAGTCCATCGTTGTATGAATGAGGACTGACAGGCTGACCTCTAAAATAGAAAGAAAGGTAAAACCAAAAAGGAAAAGCTCTTTTATATGAATACGCATATATAAACATTAACATCTTCTGTCTTAATGGAAAGTTCGGTCGGTTCGATAAGGTAAAATTAGCAACTGAGCAAAAAATAACCCACAATCTGTTTTTTAACTGTAGCCAGAAAAGGCGCGTTAATTTTAGGCCTCCAAAATGAAACTGCTCTCTTTTAATCGCCTGAGAGAAGCTTTTTTGTCCTTGATCAACACGGCTTATGCTACCTCCAGGAGAATCACTCATTGCAACTGCTCGGGCAACCGTTTTCTAGTGTCATGAAGTGGAAACATATTTAATCACTTGCTAGGTCTGCTGCTAGGAAATCTGTTTTACTGTGTCTTGCTAGACAGTTGTTCTTGCCAGAATCTATCTTACACAATTATGCCTTGAATATTACTGTCATATCTAGCCTTGTAATTCTGTTATGTATTTATAGATTTTTTATAGAATACAAAGAACAATCTGCAGTGTCCTGACATGACGTCTTGGCTTCGGTTACTTTTGCCATCACCCTAACTTAGGTCCCCTGTGCATTTCTATGAATATTTTCATAATTGATCTGGTGAGCTTTCCTCTTTAATATTTAGACTTTATAGATTTAAGTTCAGTACTAGATTGGCGGCCAGGTCACACCATTTTACAGTTAGAATGGTTATATGTAACCGTAATTTCTATGGTAGCCGTTCCTTCTCTTAACTTCTCGCTTGGAGAAATCACTTCCAGCATCTTGCTTTCCAATCAATGTTTTCTTTTTCTCACACTCAGGAACCTCTCGCATCTTAGTGACTGCATTGCCTTGTTTGGCGTGAAATGATAAAAAATAGCATTATTGGAGAGAGAGAGAGAGAGAGAGAGAGAGAGAGAGAGAGAGAGAGAGAGAGAGACTTTGCACGCATATCCAGAAAGAAATATTTATCTATGTCGATGCAGCCAGGAATTACTTCGTTGGCATACAAGGAATTTTCCGCTGGCAGAAAATGATATGCGAAACTTTGAATATGAGCTTCAATTTACTCAAGAGTAAATGTTCCGGTAATATGACTGTGGATAGACAATACTCGTTAGCCTTGGTTGGCAATCTGCCTATGAGAAGAATCACCGATTTTAAAATAGGAGTTGATGAGACTCCATAGTTACCTTGATGATAATCCTTCTAGTAACCAAAGACTTCATCCTTGTGACGAGGGCGAGTTAGCCCGCTTCAGTGTAATCATTTGAAGAAGATTGCAACCCAATTACGTCACCTTTTTCCCAACGGGAATCATGGATAAAATTAATAGATAGTGGCTTGGAATGGTAAGTAGATAACCGAGTTCGAATTCCTGTCGAGTTAATTTACTTTATGCGCAAATAACCGAGTTCGAATTCCTGTCGAGTTAATTTACTTTATGCGCAAATAACCGAGTTCGAATTCCTGTCGAGTTAATTTACTTTATGCGCAAATAACCGAGTTCGAATTCCTGTCAGTTAATTTACTTTATTTGCGCAAACCAGTTCGAATTCCTGTCGAGTTAATTTACTTATGCGCAAATAACCGAGTTCGAATTCCTTGGGAATCAATCTGTTCTCCTTCAGCTATGGATTAATTAGCATTGTTCTCGGCAGGGTTAGGGTTAGGGTTAGCAGGGCAGACATTGTCCCTCTGGCTGTGGTTCAAAGTCAAAATTAAAAGTACCCAGACCCTAATACACTGCATATCCTCATTGAGATATTAATATAGACCTGTACTCTTGTTTATTTCCTTCCTTTGCTATATTGCTTCACGCAAAAAAACCCACAAGTCTAAAGTTTCTGTTATAAAGAATGTAATTAAACGAGCGAAACCAATTTTTCTTCATACATGACTTTATAACGGATTGAGCAACATACAACAAAATTTATTAATAACAGTTTTTCAAGCTATATTGGTTAATAAAATTAAATTTAAAAATTTAAAAAAATACTACAAACAATTCTGATATAAAGCAAAATAAAAACATCATTAATTTATTGTTACCTGAAAACTATTGTAAATTTTAAAAAAATGAAAAAGACACTAAAAATGTAATTCATGGGTACACATAATCAATGTAGTAAATACTTACTATTTGTAATTTATTATTAAAAATTTAAAACATTTAATCTAATCATTGTTAATAAGACGAAAAACCATAAAATCACCTTTATGCGAGAAAAATGTTGCTTACGAGTTATAGTGTCATTTGGGAACTTACATCTTCAAGACGAATAATAAAAAAAAAGATCAATCTTTTTATTAGTCACGCAATCAATCACAAAATACTCTATCGTAGGTTTACTTACCAATTGTTTAAAAATTTGCAGAAAATAATGAAATACAATATAACATTCATTTTAAAGAAAGTCAAAATCTATTGGATTGAAGCTATTATTATTTAAAATTATGTTTCTTGTTTTTTAATTTTTATTAAAATAAATTATTAGTCCATTTTCATATGAAGCAACACACATTAGTAAATTGCTTTATAACAACATCTTTCAACACTGGAGACAGTATTTTAATTATGTATTTAAAACGTGAGTATCTTTGTCTTTAGTCATGTCAAGTTTTGTGACTTCTAATGAATTAATACTCTTTTTTGGTTTAGAATTTTTGTCTACACATAATGTCACTTGTGTTTGATAAAAAATATCAGCATGAAGTTAATATAAATATAGACATTTATGTCTACTTTTTTTTTTCTTTCTTTCTTTCCGTTTTTGTCTGGTTGTCCCTCTATATATAATATAGTTTTAAAGCGTCAAAACTAAATGAAGTCAGCCTGTTTTATGATTTGACGCAATTTGCAGGCCATGTCTCTCTCTATATATATATTAATGTTTACCTTTATACAGTAAAATGACTATGATTATTAAAGATGGAAAAAAAAACTGTTCTATAATTTCGACATATTTTTCAGTTTAAAATTTTTGCTGCTTTGTTCTTTAGTCGTCGAATTATTAGGGATGTGTCTGTATAAAAGATCTCAACCCTCCTTTTGGAAACTCAGGACTGAATGATCAGTTGAAAACTGTTTTAAGTTGAAAACTTTTGTACACGCTTAATAAATTAGAGGAAGGTAAATTACTGGGATTCGAATTCAAATTCTTCTAGCATGAGAATCGCTGACGTGTCATGTAGCGACATTTTTATTAATTGGGCAACTAAAACTGTTATTACTCGGCAACTTTGCAGCGACGAGAACTACAAAGCATACACAATGCATTCTCAGTAATATATTGGCACGTTTATCAGCAAAAATAAACGCATATTTACTCACTTATGTAAGTAAATATGTATTTATCTTTCAAAATAATCTCAGTAAAGCAATGACGAGTAAACTAATCTTGTAGAGCAGCTGTAATGTGTTCGATTCCCTCTACAATTGCAGCCTTTCGTTTGATCCGTTTCATCTGAGACTTGCATTTTTACAACTCTCGATGTTTTCTTATGCCTGTTTTTTTTCTAACGTAGTTTCTTTTTTATTTAGCTTATTAACGATATGATGATAGAGACATTTTCTGACCAGTCGTATATTTCATTCTTTTTATCTATTTTCTGTATATATGTCTCTCTCGTTATGATGATATCTATCTATATATCTGTCTACCTATCTGTTTACAATGACTTTTCATTCAAAGCTCAAAGACATTAATTGGTAGCAAATATGATTGACGTTGTTACTCTTATTGATTTTATCTGGATTGTCAGGTGATGAACAACATTTTGTTCGGTTTCAATTTGTTGATCTCATTGCCATGATGAAGAACTGGCAATTTCTTCCTCTTAGAATTGATTGATTGCATCACCGTAGACAATGACTATTTTACCGCCCTTTAAATGCAATGATCTTATTGTCATTATCGATTATGAAAACCCATCAGTATTTGTTTATTTTTCTGAAATGAGGTAGTATTTGTACTATTTACATTATTCGGACTATTGTGCTCATTTTTGTTGCCATTTTCACAGTGGTTCTAGTAGGCACCTCTCCCGAGTAAGACCCCCATCAAAGGAGGACATGACTAAGGACTGTGTGTACGCCATTCCATGTAGCTGTGAAAAGAAATATAATGGAGAAACATGCAGGTGATGGAGAAACATTAAGGTAAGGCTACAAAAACATCGCAAGGCCGTAACACGAGGGGAGATAGAAAAATCAGGCGTAGCTGACTACATATGGCAGGGGAGAAGGTGGATCACCGCCCTTTATAGGATAAAGTTGAAATAATAGATAGGGAACGCCACTGGAAACTACGTAAACTTAAGAAATCAGCGCATATGCTAGGCTACAGAAATCTCCTAAGCAGACCAAGCATAGATATGAATACAATATGGAAACCAGTAATACGGAGTGACAGAGAAAATCATTAGTGTAAAAAATTGCAATATGAGCTTTGGTAAAGATGACAATAGTCCGAATAATGTAAATACTGAAAACCCATCTGTTCTTCATTGTTATGGCGATGAAATCAAATCTGCTGCTAGGAAGGTTGATTTCCTATGTAGGACCAGGAAGTTTTTCTCGTCTGAATCCATCTTGCACATATATAGATCTACCATCCACCGGTGCATTAAATACTGCTGTCACATCTGGTCGGGTGCCCCTGCTATTCATCTCGGGCTTTTTGACAAAATCCAACGGAGAATCTGCAATGTAATTGATCCCGACCTGGTCGCCCAACTTCAGTCACTTTCTCACCGACGTAATGTGGCTTCCCCTCTCTCTCTTCTACAAATACTTTCACGGCTTCTGCTCCGATGAGCTTAGCTCCTTGGTGCCTCCTTTGCATGAATTTAATTCAGCTACTAGACTAGCGGCGAGGTTTCAACTTTTTACAGTAAAACCAATCAAATGTAACCGCAACTTCTACTCTATCAGCTTCTTTGCTCACACTTCCCGCCTGTGGAATTCCCTTCCGTATACTTGCTTCCCTGACAGATACAATCTCCAAAAATTTAAATACAAAGTCAATTGCCATCTCTTATCTTCATAACTCCCATCATTTCCCTGACAACCCTTGTATCATGTTCTTCTTCCTTTCCACTCGACTCATGCAGTTCTCTTCACGCCAGTATTCTCATCCTTCTCTTACATCTCCGTAACTTGTTCCTCTTTCTCATCACTACCCTCTTATGTAACCCCCCTGCGCACCAGTGGCAGCTTCACCTTGCTTGTGATGAAATGATTAAAAAAGAAAATATGATTGAGCCCTTTCACTTGTGTTCGATTCTCATGTGCTCCCATAATTGTTACCTTGTGCCAGTGAAAGCTAATTTAGTAAATATAAAAACTGCAGTAATTAAAAATGTGAAATTCATTTTTTTGGTATGAAATTTGTTTTTGCGCGTCAAGTTTTCTTTGTCAAGTCACTTTTGTACCCCAGTTGGAATGTGATAGACACTTTTCATTCGTTAGAAAAGATTTCATTAAAACCCACCTGCTTTTTCTAGGTACCTCCACTGGAGTGCAGTCATTTTTCTATACCTAAATTTAAATTTAAATTTTAAAATTAAATAAGTTATCTTCAAGCTTTAAAATTAGCTTTAATTGAAAGCCAAGAGATTAAATTTAATAATTCTAGTAAGCAAAACATACTGGTGCATTTTTAACCGAAATTATATTGATTGAAATCTAAAATTTTAAATTGTTTTTTTTAAATACCTCCATTGTTGATTGATTGACTCATTACGTAAACAGTAGCCAAATTTCTGTTTTTAAAAATCTTGAAAAAATAAAATATACCGCGCTGGCACGTTATTTAAGTCAAATTTTAATATTAAAACTTACCTTTATCTGCTTTCAATCAATTAATAATTGCTTACTCCCAGAAATTTACAATAAAAAAAAAATAATAAATACGGTAGCCACTTTTTTTGTTATGTAAGTCATAGAGATGTTAACAGATGACTGCTACCGGATGTTGACAGACACGCAATGTCTGGTGACCAATCGTGATAAAAAAAATAAATTTTTTTTGGTCGGGGGGTTTTAACTAAATAGTGAAATTAAAAATTTAACATAATAATTTCAGCACTTATATAATATTTAATAGAATTTTAGTTTAGATTTATAGCCAGACATTTAAATATGCTTTCTGAATAAATAAAAAATTTAGAAACGTAGATAATAAAATATCGTAAGATTGAAATTGCGTTCTTCTATGTTTTGCTAACGGGTAATAACCCAGAACGCTTGTTAACTTATAAAATCATTTTGACCTATATGGAACACAGTACTTTATAAATTTGAACATCGTACTTTATAACTTCGAACGTATTTGCACAAATATTTTTTTTTCTTTTAAAAATATAGGGGGTGAAAAATTTTTATTAATTTTTTTTTAATAGGCAGCATAATCATCAATTCTTAACTAATAAAAAAAAATGATTCAGTTCTTTAAAAGATTTTTAAAACTTTATGAATTATTTATAATAATAAAAAAAAATTAAAACAATTCTTTTAAAATTTTATTAGTATTTTTTTTTTCTTCAGATTATAATGTCCTTAATTTTTATTATTTATTCCAGCAATTAAAAGCTTATCAAATTAAATTATATCAAAAGTTTTATTGCATTTTTTATATTTCTCTTCGGAGCAGATTTTCGTATCGTGAATCATAATTTTAAATAAAAAAAAAAATACATGATTTATATTTCCCGATGAGTTCTGCGCTTATTAACTAATAAAACAGAAAATACCAGAAAATTAAAATTTATTAAAATTTCATGAATTTATTGAGCGGGGGGGTAACAGAGTTAAAAAAAAATTTTTTTCATCAATATTTTAAAAAAATAATAATTTCAAAAATAATTTTATTCATTTGTGAATGAGTACTGAAAGTTTCATTAAAATCCGACAATTATTTGTTTTTTGCGAGATTTTCCAAATTAATGTGTTTGTTACTGAAAAAGTGAGTTACGTAAAAAATTACGTAATTATCGGCGGCCACGCTAACTCCAAATCAAAACAAAATTTTCTGCCCAAATTTCGAACATGCTAAAAGGGATTAAAAAATTTTATAAAATAAATAAAATTTACTTTGATCTTTCCTCTTCATAATATTATAAACATTTTGATAGAAAAAGTTTGTTTTATTAAGTTTTTGAACCTTTTTAAATCATACTATGCTTGATTTTTTGTTATGTAACAGAGGTACCTATTTTTAACTAATCACTTTCTTCTTTTAAGCGTCAAACTCCAGTTCCAAATGTTGTTGACGCACTTGGACAGTAAGAACGCGTTTATCTTCCATTAATCACCCATCCTCGATATAAAGTGACTTTATTCCAGAGAGAATCTGAAACAATGTGTGTAGAAACTCTGAATTTTTTTTTTATTGCAATTATAGGTTCGCTTTTCGCGATTAACACTCAATCATTGTTTAACATGCCTGTAACCAATAAAAAATCATGTAAACATCAGACAGAAATTTATCACTTTTAAATAATAAAACGTTGATGACTATTTGGGATCAAAGTTTAGCATGAAGAATTGGCAATAGGAATTTCAATTCGACAAGTTTTTTAGCACTTTACATTTTTTTTTAAATTTTCTTCATTCTTTAATTTTCCTTATTTAGATCAACAATCATTAAGCCAAAAAAATCTATTCAAAAATTTCTTTAGATGTTTTTAATCAACATAGAAGGAATGACCAAATGAATTGTAGTTTTTTAGTCTTAGTATTTGTATGTATATGTGTTTGTCTTTGCGTGTGTCTATTTGTATATGTCTCCCACTTTTGATTAGGGATAAAATGCAACCAAGAATTAACAAAACGGAAAATTCTTATCTTCATTGGAATGCCAGATTAAAAATAAAATGTGGCGTTAGTGAATCGAGTTGTAAATCTTTTGAGGGGATAACATCGAAACTGAAAGATAGTTTCCAGATTTTGATTAAAAAAAATTCTGATGTCAGTTTTAAATATTTATTTTAATTACAAGGCCACATGAAAAGGAAGACTGTATTGCATCAATCTTCAGAGTGGAAAGAACCAATCTGCCTTTGAAATCTTAACTTACCTGAGTTCAAAACTTGGAAAATATAACATCTAAAGCAAACTGACGATATTTTAATCTTACCTGACATAGCAAAGTCTCGATCGGAAATGATCTTCATCCGGGTCTCTGATTCACTGCCCAATCAACAGCAATTATAAAAAGGTATAAAGTGCTCAATGCACCCTTATCTGACGCCATTGAAAACATCAAACCTGCCTGTTTAGTAATCTTTAATCTTGATGCAACACTCAGGGTTATAGATCTGCTCTATGGTTGACAGTTGTGCTATAACAAATGAATAGAGGAGATAAGGAAATTGAACAGAGGATAGGCTGCGTTATGGTTAGTTTTGTCCAACAACTCGAAATACACTAAAATTAAAATAATAACCTATTTCCTTGAAAAGTCTCGACAGATCTAGACCTTTACATGGACGCCATGCAAGGCATTTAACTCGCTCAGAAATATCTATCAGCTAAACACATCTGTTTTCTCATATCAGTGATTAAAATGTCTTCAAGTGAATGAATCCTTCGGAATTTAAAGAAGATAGTATTTCATCAAATCACATAAGCTATCGTTATGGAATCACAATCAAAGAACTTTATCAAATAACAAAAACTACGACAGTTTAATCTTTGCAAAAACAACAGCAGTAAATATAAGTAAAATAGAAAATAATATAATCAAGATGTTGGCATTCCACACTAACTTAAACAAAATATTAGGTAGGAAACTCCTCCCCAATCAATACTGCAAAGATCGATAACTGTAGACTTGAAAAATCTATTTTCTTAAAAATGGCTAAGAGAAAGATTTTATAAATTTCAACCGACATTAATGCTCTTCAGTGAAAGAATACCGAGTATTTTTTGTGGTATGGAAACTGCTATCTCATCATTGCTATTACCATAGTAGTTTAGAATCCACAAAAAGTATAGTTTGTGGACTCCACCGCAGATTTAGTGAATTCTATGACTCTGGCAGTGAGGTGGGTTTGGTAGTACCTAAATTTATCAATTTCTGAGGGTGAAGATTTGGTCTGGCTCGCCTCAATCTAAAGTTTGCTTGATCTTCACGCAGTTTACTATCAATTTCAAAATCGTGGTTTCAAAATTATCAGAACAATATACTTATCCCTAGGTTGAGAACAGAGCAATTATTTTCCTTTTATCAAAATTTGCATAGCTTTCTTTTCAGTTGAAGCTAACCATCCAGTGCAGAGGAAGAACTGTAATGTTGTGGAACAGATTCCCGAGATGATGATTCTTCGGTCACTAAAAACTTAACCACTTCAAGTCTAGTATCAAACGTTATCTGTCCTACATATCCTTATTATAAGCACCTCTTTCTCCCTCCTTGTACATTCTTGCAATAACTTAATTTAGTATACCTCTACTTGAGTGACTCTTGGGCCTTGTATTGGGTGAACATTAGTATGAAAACATCCAAAAAAGTTCGCTACAACAATTAAGTATCTCGACTATTATGCTATCTAATAAAGTTGAATAGTTGCCTATCAACGCCTTTTTGAATGCCATTTTCAACGATTCATTAAATCGAACACAATTTTTGTCTCAACCCATGCGAATATTCGACCAATGTTACAGAACGGACAAATTCGTGAGGAAGCTTTTTAAAATGAACTTCTTAAGAACAATTTTCACCGTTTGAAAATATTTTTTATCCTTTCACTCCAAGCAAGACAATGAATCTCAGACATAAATATGAGAAAAAGAAAAACATTAAAGAGAGAGAACAATAAAATAACAGGAATTAAGAAGACTATAGATAACGACTGATTTAAATTTAATTTATTGATTGATTTAATTTTAATTACTGATTTAAATTTAAATTCATTTAAGTTCTTGAAGATCAAAGTTGACTGGAAAGCAAGAAGGCGGAAGAGAGTTCCACAAGCGTGAAGTGCGAGAGAAGAAACTGTTAGCATAGAATGTACGGTTACATCTAGTAAAATGACGAAACCTAGCTGACAATCAAGTACTGCGCGTAAATTCATAAAGTCTAGTTATTCATGAGGAACAATTACCAGAAAAATAGTTATATAAAAGGCACGCGGAAGCTACGTTACAGCAATTAGAAAGTGACTGAAGTCAAGATACCAGATCAAGACCAGTAGTTTTGCAGATTCTTTTTGTATTGTATCAAGAATCTCTAAATACTAGCAGAAGTATTAGATCAGATGTGACAGCTATATTCGATGTATGGACGAATGGTAGCCTTATAAATGCGGAAGAAAAATTGTCTAGCACAACAAAAGGAGCCAAACCTCCTGGCAGTATACACAGCAATTGATTTAATATAATCTTTCCACTTCATGTCAACGGAAAACTTTAGTCCGCGAAGTCCGTAGTGAATAACTGTCTTCGAGGTTAGCATCAGTCATGCTGATAGAAAGCAAGAAATTCTCTCAGATGATTAAAAAAGAGCAGTTTTGTTTTGTAGGCATTAAAATTAACTCAGATAGAGATTATATATCATTTTTTTTTTTAGTTCTGTTGTCAATTTGCCCTTAAATCGATTAGATGTACCAGTAAAAGACATGAGTAAATAGTTGTCTCATCAGTATAAATACCGAACTGAGAATTGGTGGCACCAGGAAAGGCGATGATGTAAATTAGGAAGTGTAGGTTCAAGCGGCAATATCTGCATTAATGCAAAAAATCTAGAAGAGTGACCATACTTATATTTAGATTTGATAAGAAAGATTGAATCAAATCAGAAGTTTGTCCATATTACCATAAGCTTTCATCTTGTAAAGAAAACTAGTATGCCAAACCCTTTCATCTGTCTTCAAGATATCCAAAGCACGATCCCGAGCTTCACCATTCTAATCTTAAGACTTGTAGACTCTTTCAGCAATAACCGTTAATGCATCAGCAGTTGACCTAGAGAAGCAAACGTCTTACTGCTTGCTTAAAAGAAAACCCTGCAATGTGAGATGCTTAACCAATTCCCAATTTAATAGAACCTGGCGTTGTAACTTTTTATAATAGTTGCAAACAATTTTGCACTGAGCGCAATCTTCGTTTGTTTCTCATATTTGTAATTCAGTACCATATGAAAGGTTTCTATAAATATTTACCCAGTTTAGAACGTATAACTTTCTTTTTGAGTCATGAATTTTGAGCAATTTTTAGTGCATCTGACGCAGAATCATGGCTGCTTTTAGATCAAAGCAAATCAACATTTACAGAGATAGTTCTTGACGAATATCTTACGGCAGACTTTTGAGATACCCTGAACATTAATTGTTGGATTTAAAAAAATCTTCAGTTCGAAATGCAAGAAAGACAAGAGGAAAACTGTATTTTAAATCGCCTACACGTTTCGTCCTGTGATGAACTTTATCAAGGCAAAAAGACGAAATGAGCTTTATTTTAAATTACGTATCTATAAACAGTGTTGGCAACCACAAAGACGCTCACAAATCATTTCAAAGGATTAACAGAATATTTTAGTTTTTAGAATTTCTTCATGTGTAATGCAAAGTCACGAGATATTAAAATGAAGGGAATTTGACCGTTTTCTTTGAAAACTGTTTATTTCGTATGTTAGTCTGCTTTAGAATTCCTTCATGTGTAGTGCAAAGTCACGAGATGTTAAAATGAAGGGAATTCAACCGTTTTCTTTAAAATTTTTATTATGTATGTTAGTCTGTTTTAGTATAATTTCCATAAGTAAAGGTGAGATTAGAAAAAATCCGGGGCACAAATTGATGTTTTGGTAGTACTGGATTTTTGTGGTTGCTAACACTGTTTGTTTATAGATACGTAATTTAGAATAAAGCTCATTTCGTCTTTTTGCCTTGATGAAGTCCACCACAGGACGAAACGCGTAGGCGATTTAAAATACAGTTTTCTTCTTGTCTTTATTTTATTTAACCATTCTGTCCTTAATCTCAGATTATAACTGAGTATATTTTTTCAAATATATATATATATATATATATATATATATATATATATATATATAATAATAAAAAATTATATTTTAGAACATGTACATAATTTTTCTATATATATCCACGACAAAGGTCTCATCAGATGTTCTAAAATATAATTTATAATAAATATTCACAGCTCTATATATTATATATCAAGCACTGTTTTAAATTAATGTTTTGGACGTTGTAGGAATTCTTTCTTCGTTCTGTATTCACTCGGATATATATGACAAATCATTCCAAGAAGAGTGAGGCCTGGGAAAAATGATTGACTTCATTTCAATTAAAATTCAGTCCTCAAGGACGCATGGGATAGACGTTGGTTAGTTTCAGTGACTTAACCACAAAGAGTTTTGAGTTCAGTACCAGGCTACAGCAGGGGTGAACAAGTAATTTAGAGAGTCAGGTTAAAGGGAGATAACTACCTGGCTACCAGACGTAGCATCGCACATGGAATGTGAATGATATAGCTTAGTGATCGTAATAAAGGGTTAGGGTCAAAATTTTTAGCATCTGAAAAAGGCCAGAGCGTACAGCGGTCGAAACGTCGTAATAATGGCAATAAAGATGAGGACAATAATCCGAAAAATATAATTAGTGTCAAATTGAGTCACACACCTTATCAAAACAGGTATTTTTAATGGTAGAAAATAAACTCTTGGAATTATCAAACGCTAAAAAGAAAAAAATGGTAAAAATTAGAGAAAAATTTAAGTAATTAACAAATACATCGAAAAATCCAGCCTTTAAAAAACGTCGCGTTGAGATTACTACTTCCATCACGCCACAGTTTACAGCCGTCACGAGAAGAATTTCAGAATTTTTCATGAAAAATAACGACTAAAATATAGAAGAAAGATAAAATCATATTAGCTGGTTTAATTTTTTCCATCCTACTAATCTGAACGAAAATAAAGGACACAAGAATAGAGAAAAGATGAAAAGCAAGACAGAAAGGGAGAAATAAGATGAAAAAGAAGGGCGTAAAGAGGAAAATCCATGACAGAAAAAAAAAAAAAATAAATAAATAAATAAACTATATAGAAAGTAAAAAACAAAAGAGAATTGGAAGGAGAGATTAGAAGTAAGAGAAAATGAAAGATAAAACGTATAAAAGAAAATGAAATGGAAAACAGTAGGAGAGAAAATGAAAGATAAGCAACATATAAAAAAAAAAGTGTCGGAAGTCGAAATTCTCGATAGAACAAAAGAAAGAGTTTGATAAGTAAAAAATGCCAAATGCAAGCGAGAAAATAAACGAGAAAGAAGATGAAATCCTAAGAGGAAAACTTATCTATATAAGACAAAGAGGACTATAAAGAGAGGAAAAGAAAACATTGAATAATAGTGAGGACGAAAGGAAAAGGAATATAGGAAAAAAGAAAGGTGGGAAATAGCAAAATACCGGAAAGAAAATAAATGTTGGTCTAAAGAAGCAGCATAATAATAATTCGTTAATTGAAACTTTTAATAGCTTAAAAGAAAAACTACATTTTCATGTGTAAGTTCGTTGATATTCGATTGTTTTTTACTGTCCCTGCCCTCTTCCCCTTACCTGTCCTCCTGTTAACTCAGGCAAAGCACCAAGTCTGTAATTTGAATCTTAACTGAGGAAGCATCTGCCGTTTTCTTTGATCTGACGGCATCCGTTTTTCCACTTAGTTCTGCTCCACTGGATGAGGAAGACAAATAATTGTAAGCAAAGTAAAATTGGAGGAATGAAGATTGTTGTTGTGTGAAATCGCCCACCGCACACACGCCCGATACAATCAACTTTACTTTTTTTTCTTCAATCATCACTGCACTTCTGCCAAGTAGGAATTTATTATTCAAATTGATTATTCATTAAAAAAAATTGTAACCAATTTGTGTGCAATTATGAATTTCTGATCATCGTCACAGAATGCAAAAAGGTAACTTTTTTGTTACTTACGCACGGAGAATTGAGGAGTAAAAAATTGGTAAACAAGACATTTCTACTGTTTTCTTTCTTGAGTTATTTTTTTTTTTACTCTCATGATCAGTTCTTCATTTTTATGAAGAACCGATTAAGAGAGAAAAAATCGAATAAGATTTTTTTAGATTAAATATCGCGCCTGAACATGTTCCTTGAAAATAAAAATAACATAGGAGTTTTGGAAGAATGAAAACTTAAAACTAGAGACAATGCCTCGTCATTTAAGATTTCTTTCCCGATTTTTGTTGTTGTTGAAAGAAGGAGGAGGAGGATACCAGGAAGCATTCCTTGATTATCGAAAATGACATTGAGTTTTTTTGAAACAATGTAATTTGGAAATTGACTATGACGAAAGAAAATAACTTATATTTTGTTTCGTAAAGCATAAATAGAAATATTTACTTTGCATGTGTGAATTCACTTCATGATGTATGAATTGTTTTAGAGACCATTTTATTGAATGGGGACTGCCTTCCTTAGATTACAACAAATCTGGAAAAAAAAGCTGAATTCGCAGTATGACGATCCAAGTCAATATCATTTCTCACAGCATGCAAATAAATAAATAAAATAAAAATTAAAAAATGCTAATTACTGTTTTACAAGTAGGTGACTTGTTTATAACAATTTTTAAAAAAAGTTCAATAGGAAAATTTGAATCTCTGAAATTAAAATAAATTCTGGAAATATATTGTCTTTGCCTCGTATATTGTTTAATGCCAATGTAAAAAAAAAATGTCAGAGAAAGGTCAATTCGCCTGACCTCAAGCCAAGGCAGCTTCTTAACTCTCAAAATAAATGCTTTCAACTATAACCAGTTTTATCTTCATATTTAATTTCACCCAGATTCAGTTTGAAATCACAATCAACATCGGGTAGAGAATGTGTTCTTTTCACTCACCGAAGAATATATTTTACTTTCGCAAGATGCTAATCTATTCATACGTATTTTAAGTAAGTTGTTTTCGGTGAGGATTTTTCCATCTTAATTTTTTTGCAAGGGTGGATTGGTCACAATTTGAAAGTTGTGAATTTATTTGCAAAAATTCCATTATTTTTCTTTATTTCAAAAGTTTAATGTTTTATTCTTCAGGTATTATGAATCTTTTATTATTATATCTCTGGCTTTTTAGTCTTAATCTTACACAAGTTGAGAACCATATAAGGATATAATTTGCTACAGTAGTAATCTAGAGACGCGCAATCAAAGATTTTTTAAAATTTTAAATGAATTCGTTTTTTTTTCAACATGGATGAGGTGAATACTTCAGAAGAAAAATCACTCAAAATTGTAATGTTAGGCACCAAAATGTACAAGGAGGGAGGGAGAAAAAAAAAACAACAAAAAAAACAATCATTTTTCATAATTGGCTTTGAATTATCGATCCTAGTTCTAAATTCTTAAATAGATGACTATATAGCTATATAGATATCCTCAGAACAATCGTTTGATTCGAGAGCATGTCATAGCAAATGGACATCGCGTAGTGAGCAGAACATGGCGAGACAAAACAAGTAGATTGTGATAGTTCGAACACCCATTTGAAATCGGCAAGGTAATTTCATCATCATTATATAATTGACTATTCGTTATAAGAAGAGAAAACGCAGGGAGGGATTGTCTCTTCGTACGCAGACCTCGCCCTCGTAAAACATCTCTCCTTTGCGAATATTTTCCACTAGAATCAAAAGCAAAACAGAATTATCAAGGAAATAAGATTTCTTTCGGTTTTATTCTTACAATAAAAGGCACATTTTTTGGCAAAACTTAGCAGTTCAATCTCAGCCATTTGGCCTCTCTTAAAAATTCGGATCTGAATGATTAAAAAAAGGTGCGCAAAGCATGTAAATATCCACCTGACTCTCCTCCATCTAACAAAGACTAATGTCATTTGTTTGAGGCGTCTTCAACTTTATAAAGGTTGTAGAAGGAACTGTATCGAATCTTCCAAGACACGGCAAAATGGGTAACTGAAATTGAAACTAATTTACTACGTACTATCATCAAAGATAAGAATGACTTAAGTGGTCTTTACTCCTTTTGTGCCTTCAGAGTGTAGGCAATCATAATTCTCTATAACTTCCCGTTTCTTGTTGAGCTAAGCAATATCCTTCAGTTTATTAGGTAGGTTACTGCTTCCTCTTTTATTTTCCTTCAAAACACTTTAAAGTTAGTTTTACAAGACTTCTCCCCATAGTCTTCGATTTTTTTTCTTTCTGATCACCTTTACTAGTGGCTGGAGATAGTATAGGTGAGAAATTAAATTCCTTCTTTCCATATATCTAAATTATAATTTTGGAAAGTAAAAGTTCCATTACAGAAACATTTCCAGGTTTTCATCTGAAATCAACAAGATAAATAGTCATAGTATTTAGAAAAATAAGGAGGATATAAGTGATGAAACCGTTTAATTCGGGATCGCTGGAGAAGCTACACCAGTGAAGCTGCATTTTTATCCAACTACGAGGAATAAAATAAAAATTAGAAATAAATAAATTTTTAAAGCTGTGCAATCTGACAAAGCAAACTTTGCTAAAGGAACACAAATGCTATCAGCTCGGGTTAAATTTATGTTGCTATCATTTCTTTCAAATTACCTAAAAATATCACTAAAATGTGAACAAACGCCGGTCGTTACTGATTTGTAGTGGAGTATATGTTTTTTTTTCTTCCTTTTTACCTAAGAAATAAAAACTTTCTTGGTTTCTCTATCATATCGTAATGTATGATTTTGCGCCCGGGCACTTATTTAAAAAATTTAAAGATCATTTTCATTAAATTAACTTCTCTTTAAGCTACGAGATCCCAATAAATGTCTTTTCGTTTCTCAGATACTTTCGTTAAGTCGCCTTGTGGTGCTTATTTTAAATTCCTTGGGGAAAGTGTGTGAAAGCTAAATCGCATATTTACAATCACTTTTCTCAGTTTTATTTTCTTTGCCTTCATTACAAAAGGATAGTATCTTGAACAATGAAGTACAAGAACGAAAAACAACTTCATATACGTATTCAAACGCTTACCGAAAAAGTCCATTGCAATATTTTCTAGTAGTTCTGCAGGGTTAGCGTCTGTATTTTTAGAATGGGGCTGAAGGCTAGTTTCACTTTCTTTCAATTGTATATTTAACAGTTCAAGTTTTAATTGAGTATTATTTTCTAGTTTTCTGTATTATTCGCTTTTACAACTAACATGTTACTGACTGTAGGTGGGAAAGGAAAGATAAAAGCAAATGTCAAAGAGACTACAAAAACGTTAAATTCATTGCTGGAAGCGAATGAAGATAGCATTATTACAGTGGTGTCTTAGTGGATGAAATAGTAGCTGTTTTACCTGCGACCGTAGTCGACTCATGAGAAAACGCCAAAATCTTGATTGATTTTTCATTTGAAGAATTGGGGTAACACGACTTTTCTACACTCCAAGTATCCGCCGCCACTACCTAGCCAGTTTAGTAATTAATTTGAAGTTTATGATAAAAACGTTTTGACTATAAAATATCTAGTCGTTGTTTTGAGTCTCGTATATCAGTTGAATTTAATAGGAAATATTTCAGTTGATTGTCTACGTTTGCATTTTTAGAGATAAGCTTGTCTGAGATGCGTAGGAATAAAAAAAAATAAATACATCCAGCACCACAATTAGGAACCTATTTTGGAATAATATCCCACCGCCAAAAAATATCCTCAAAATGAAAAAAGGATTTTAATTTGTAACAGGGCAAAGTTAAAAACAAAGACTTGATAAAATAAATAAATTTTTTTTTTTTTTTTTTTACACGCAGTCATGATTAAAAAGATATTTTATAGGGGTTCACATAGCACCTGTTTGATAATTGTATGCTGAAATTAGATAGCATTTGGCTGAACAATTCATGCTGCTTGACAAGTTTAAACAAAACATTTTTTTGCATATTGCAAAGGGGGGGGGGGGGAGAGATATGAATTTTCTTGAGCCCCCCTCCAATGTTGAATTGAAAATGCGGAAGTTTAGGAAATCTTTCAATGGAAAGAACGAAGTTTTTATTGGTTTTGAAGCATCTCTCTCTATTAAACTTTCGACAGTAGAAAATAAATCACGTCCCCGGTAACACTTAACTGTAAAACTTTTTTTTTTTTAAAGGAAAATCACCTCCAATCTCTTGCAAAGCTTTTTATTATGTTTTAAGATAAGTCCATGCCGAAAATATTAAAAGATGAATAGTCACTTTGCTACTCTTGACGCATTTGAAATTAATTTTAAGTTTAAAATTAAAGTCGTTTTAATGAAACGCTAGCCACTGTGGAAAGAATGAAATTTTCATATTCTCAATCTATATTGATGCCAAAGAAGAGAAAAATGTTCCCCTTGTTGATATAAAAGGCATAACTTTTACTATTTAATGTGATTGCATAGCCGTTATTTGCACCCAACAGACCATGCAACACGTACGTGCAATTGTGAAAATCGCGTTTTATGTACACAAATCAGAGAACGATTTTTTATTTTTTATTCTTTATCCGAGTTTAATGGGAACTTAACAAATGAGACAAAATTGTATCAGAAATAAGGTGCAGGGTTATTTTTGTCTGAAAGGAAAGTAAGAACAGAGGAATAGAAAGTAGATGTATACGTGTGTGTGTGTGTGTGTGCATGTGGTTTAAGCAATTACAGCAAAAATAATACTAAATGCAGTTTTTCATCTTTGCAGCTGAATAGAATTTTGTATAAACGAATTAAAAAAAAAAAAAAAAAAAAATAACAACTTTTTTTTGTCAAGAATACACTTTAATAGTTGCATTACAAAATAAAAACTGCAAGTTGTTTACAGCCTGTAAGGATAAATATCACTTTATTTTGCATAATTTTGTAGCTTTGTACAGGAGGAAAATGTTTCAAGATGGAAAAAAAAATGGATTAGGAAAAATGGGGTAGGGCTGGGGAAGATATTTGTAAATTAATTTTGTTAATTTGAGTTCTGCCAGCCTCTCTTTCCTTATCCAATTAAGAATTAGAGGAAAGAGTGCTTTGGTGTGTGTGTGTGTGTGTGTGTGTGTGTGTGTGTGTGTGTGTGAGAGTAAGTGGCACCTTTCGAATTGCTCACATTTTGTGTCAGTCCATTTAATGTCCGTTGCAAGAGGAGTGGGCAAATTATGTAGAAGATAGCAGCAACAGAGAGATTTCAGAAATAACTAGCACCAGACTTAAGAATATATATATATATATATATATATATATATATAAAAAAAAAAAGTCTCCCATTAGTCATCTTAGAGAAAGGTTTAAAGGGGAGATGAAGAAAGGAGTTTTGCAGAATCATCAACAGTTGGGTTGTCCCCTTCTTGAGCAACACACACACTTTTCATTCAATTTCTTAGAACATTTGACGGTTCTGCTAGTAAAATTCTATTTGGAATTTTATACAGGCAAACTCTGCTATAAACAACTTCAAACGAATTTGGAAAGCTACAACCATTTTCCTATTTTACATTCAGTAATCACGAGTTTGTGTATATAGTATGTTGACTGGATCATGATCTGGATTTATGCCTAAAAATTTAATTTCTTTTTAGAGTAAACAAAGCTATAGAAAATGCATACCTAGATAATTCCTTAATTTTTTTTTTTTTAATGATATACAGGGTAAATTGTAGCCATTATATATTTTTAAATCTGTGGTTTGTTTTTGTTGACTGCATAGTATAGAAGGGTCAATTAGACACCAACTGTGAGAAAAAGAGCTCATAACACAATTCACTGTCAGAAATTTGGAAACGGCATGCTGTACTTCTTAGCATTTGTGCCAGAAGCTCCAATACAAACATTTTATAGTATTTAGAAAAAGATGGATGGATCTCATTGATTACTAGTGACGATGACATGCTTCCACTTATTTTCCCACAGAGCCAAAGACTCAACACAGAAACCTACATAAAGTGCCATGAGGAGGTAGGTGCTACCCTGGGTCAAGAGGGTGGCTGCTAGAAGACCACCATGTCTTGTAACAGGACTCTGCATCATGCCACATAAGCAGTCATGGCTGCTAGAAAATTTCTGCAACCCCCTTGATTATGTATGGGACGGAGTTGAGCAAAAGACCAACAGAAATTGAACTGAAGGCAAGGATTATGGCAGCATTCACCAACTTAAACAAGAAAACCATCCAGAAGAGATTCCAAAGCCGACTGAAGGCCATGGTTGAAGCCAGTGTCTGTTTTATTGAATAAATTTACTTTATTACTTCAAGATGTTTTTGTGCAATTCTGGTAAATACATCTCTTTAAATGAGATGTCAGTGTTTTCATTCATGCACAATTTAATTTATCAATAGTTATATAATATATATATAGGATTATCTTGCTCACTGGCACACGGTACTTTAATCACAGACTTTAATGATAGACAACTTATGTGGTACATAAGAGATACAATGGTGAGTTGGTGGTTTACCAAAGAAATCAACCATTGCTAAAACAACCACTTTTTTTGTCCTTAGATTAATAATTTTCATTGTTCAGCTACCTGTAGCAAGTCCCTTTCCCTTGTTTGTTTTTATGGCAACCTTTTCTCAACATGCTGTTTTTCTTTTTTTGCAGACCTTACAATGACAAGGTTTAATCTTTTTGAAAAACATTGAAAACTGTATATATCACCTACTTAGTATGTTATACTATGCTATGTGGCATTATGATCAAAAGTTACTCTTAACAGGCTATATCTCTGGCATAATCTTAATGCTATGTATGCAGAGATGCTGTTGTTGGGTTCCTGTGAAATTACTAATGAATAGACTTGGTAGATATATTAGTATGGGGAGGAGAGAGAGTGGGTGTATATGTATGTATATACACACAATGTCAATATGAAAACTTTTTCAAAACAATACTTTTTCTCTCAATTCACTGGTTGACATGTTTACATCCTTGGATGTAAACAAGCTAAATTGGTATACTTTCAGTTTTCTTGTGCCATATTTTAGGCTATGTAAAATTTGGCAACAGTTAAAACTGGCTATCAATAAATGTGATAAATACAGTACAGATTTTGATGACCCAAATTAACTAACCTATTTTTAATTTCATATCTGTTCTCTGATGTAAGTTTGAGCTTTGAAAAATATTTAGTTTCTCTTCTCTGTACAGGGGGGGGGAACCCTTTAACATGATAGAATATAAAAAATTATTTATATTTATATTGATGATATATTTTTTTTTCATTTCTCAAGACAGCAATTATTAAAACTGAATAATCTTAGTTATAAGAAATATAATGGCTTTCAAGTTTGTACTTAATCAGTGTTGGACGCACACAATCTTTAATTTTTATAACCTTTGCCTTCTCATTAAATATGACAAAAATAAAATGCTGAAAAGACTGACTAATATTAAGAGGAACAGAAAGAATGAGAAAAAAAAATTAAGTTAAACACCAAACTATCTCAGTCCAAATGAGTTGAAAGCATGTATAATATAAGCAACAGAAATATAAAACAAAGTTGCATTAGTTTCTCTCCAGATGCAAATTAACTGAAATAAATCAATGAATGACAGTAAAGTGACCAGCTACTCCATCTTTGGAGATTTTAAAAAATATTTAAAATGTGATATTGATTCTTAAAGATATTTTGAGGGAAAATGGAACGTTAAGAATTTTATCTTAGTTTGGCAATTTTAAACAAAGAATAAGATTATATAAAGCATCAGAATTACATAGAGAAAAAAAATCAATGCTGCAAAATTTCTAGATAAATTCTAAGTTGTTATAAAAAATTAAGATCACACAATAATAATCTTGAGATATGTGTCCATTTAGGAAAAGATTATCAATGAAATCTGACAAAATATCTCAATACAGGAGGTAACTTAAGCCTATGATGATACAATACTCTGAATCAATGTTAAACTAGCAATTATATGGTGTGATAATAAAAATGCATGCATAACCAAATGGCTTTTTTAAAAAAAAAGGATCATTTTTTTTCTTTTAATTAAAAGAAAAAAAAAACCCTTAGTTTTTAAACTTTATGGGATTTAGATGAAAATGTAAAAAGTATTTCTGCCATTTAATACATTATTATTGCAAGTGATAGAGCAAGGAACTCTTGCAATTTTTAAAGCTTAGTTTTGGAGGAAATTTTTTTTTTTTTTTTTTTTTTTTTAAAGAAATACAATATAAAGCAGGCCATTGAAAACATGAAATTTTAATAGTGAGGTTATTTCCAGCAATATGCAAACTGTTTGGAAATAACTTTTGTCCTATTGGGCAAATGATTTTCTTGCTTTCAATCCAAGGGTTAAAACATCAGGAAAGAGAGCTGCTATTGAAAATAACAGATTTCAGCATGGGCAAAGAAAGCATGATAATTACTTAATTCATATGCATTAAACTTGAAGAGAGTGAACTAAGCTGAAAAACAGCTAAAGAAATTATTATAAAAGAACTTCCAACTAAAAAAAAAAAAAAAAAAGAAATTTAAATGTTGATTCTAAAGTGAAAAGAAATATTGAAAGACATTTGGAAAAAGCAATTGCTAATTATAGAAAATTGTGTAGGAGAGAAAGAGAGAGAATGGAAATCTGAGCAATTAAAATTAGCCAAATATTTTTCTCAGGTAAAAGATATGCCATTCTAAAATAAAAATATTTTTACTATCCTTCATAGTTTTTTTACATTATATGTACCTTAAGATTTTTATTCACAAGTTTTAATGGATAATCTGAAATAACAATTTCATTGTAATGATTCCTACTGACTTTATTAACTGCTTAGTGTGAATTCATCTTCTGCAAGTAAAAATTTGGATGAACTGGTTAGTGAGGTTTGCATGTAATCACCAAATAACAAGCATAAAGATAATTGCTTATAGTTTAAGCTTAAATCTAATAATTTGTGGTCATGCTATCAGCTGCGGACAAAACAAATTTAGTGAGATAGAAAATGACTAGAAACATTTAGTAAAGGAGGTAGGATGAGACTGTGAAAAGGAAAAAAGTGGAGAAATCACCCAACAATACATTGTCTTAACATTAATGGCTAAAATTATGCCTACAATTTCAGATTAAATTGATAATATTATTTGCATGAAAACTTATTGGATTGCTTGAAAAAAAAAAAAAAAAAAAAAAAAAAAACTGAAAATATAATACCTGAAAATAATCCTTTTCCCTAAGTAGAAAAGAAAAAACATTTCTTTTAAGTTGACTGCTGATCAACAATGGTAAACTAATCCAATGAATCAATAAAAAAAATTAAGTGCTGCCATTTCAGATGGAGAGAGCAGGCAACACAGTTAAAAGCTGTTTTTCCAATGGAGAATTAGGCTTATTAACAACATCTACTACTGCTAGATTAGGTAACTCGAGAAATTCCAGTGTTATCAAAATAGTTAACCAAAAAGGTCACAGATAACCAAATTCAAAATGTGGTCATGCTGGGCTTTTAAAAGTATCCCAATCTGGCAACTGTCATAACCTTTGTCAGTTATTGTTCCTATTCTAAATAGAAAAAAAAAAATACGGACTATCAGGAAACAAAATTCAATCTTCAGGAGGCACACACACTAAAAAAAAGTTGGAAGAAACAAAGTTCCTAAAGAACTCCATGCAATAACTGAACATGTTAAAGAGCACCAGCAATAAAGTATTTTTATGCCAAGCAGTTCATGTAATGACTCAGTTTAATTCTTTCAGAGTAGAAAAAGTTCAATGTTTTTAGCTTTAGACCATAGACAAATTCTTGAAATTTCCTATTCTTACCAAATATTATTTGTAATGATCAAAGAAATGAGTTGGTAGTGTGTGTGGGGAGAGAGGCTACTGATTGAAATAATACTTTAGTCAAAATATTAAGATGCAAACAACCGATTAACTATATTAAGGGAAAATAAGCATACATGCACACACAGTTAGGATTTCTAATCAATTATCTACTCACCTTTTGAGGCTCCACTCATAAGATAAACAAACAAAAGATCGACACAGTTAAGGCCTCTGTTTACTATCATGAAGTAAAGGAAAGGAAAGGATATAAAAGCCTTGCTGTTGAAGCAAAAACTCTAGATAATCCTTGCTCTACTACACTGAACACAAACTAGCATGCTTTGAAATGCTTGATGCAGAAAATCTTCACGGGCAAAGTTTAATGCAGCTGATCAAAAGGTGTAGCCAATTTCTGCAATAATCTTTTACCAAAATATTAAAGAGGAAGAAATCAAAACAAGGGACAAAATGTATTTCTACTACTATTTAAATGTAATTAGTCTTAAGTTGTGTCTTATTAACCTGAACTACACCTTAGAAGACACAAGGCTAGATTATAAAAAAAGTAAGAATGTTTGCAAGAGAAAGATCAATAACCTGTTTTATGGCAGGGGACTTTAGGATAAGTGCATTATTTGAAGAAAATAAAATCACTGTAAAAGTTTGAATATTTGCCCAAGTAAAGAAACTTTTTTTGCTTTATCCATCACACATACTTTTTAGTTTCCCTTTTGTACCCATTGATCAAGTCCCAACAGGGGGAGGAAAAAAAAAAAATCAGACAGGAGACGCATGCACAGATTTAACAAAATTTTGTACAATTGGCCTCCAATGATAGTCAGGAACACCTTACTTCAGTTGGAAACAGTTCAATACATAAGCAGAAATAAACTTCTTGAATACATCACCATTTTGCATGTGGATAAACAATTCAATTCAGTTGAACAAAACAATAGCACATGACCTCCTTGGCCTGCAAGCAGCCTATTACTTTCATTTGGCAGGATGATGGGCAGCCAAATAGGACCATGGATAAGTCCTCTGGCCACTACCGCAGTGAAGAGAATGGACATGACAAAAATGAGAGCAATATTTTTCAGATACATCTTGCTAAAATAATAAAAAAAAAGTAGCAGATGTTTGGTGACCAAATTCCTTGTATCAGCTCAAAGCATGCACACCTCTTGAACAAAAGAGAATGACAAAGATACACCTTTGCTTCATTTTGAAATGGTTGTAGAACCTTAAGGAAAATTAAACAAGAAACAGAAACCTGATTGTGTTTTTCTTTTTTTTTTTTTTTGATAAAGTTGATATTTTTCTATGATAAAAAACAAAAATAAACAAGAAACTCGTTTCTGCATTCTTTAACAACAGAATGCTTGCAATGATTATTTTGTTTGCTTCAAATAAAAACATGGCATTCATTTGAGATGTAACAAAAACTTTCTTCTCACTTCAACAGCAACCTCTTTCAAAACGTTCAAGACTTGATTTTATACTGAATGACTGATTTATTTAAATGAAATAAAACAGACATTCTCCTGACAAAGCTTTAAAGCTCTGAGAAATGGAGAGAGAAAATGCTTGGTTCTGACTTCCTCAGTTTTTTTTTTTCTTTTCTTTTAGGGCGAGGGCCAGTGTTGAAAGACACAAAGCCTGAAGGAAGAGATCACAAGTAAAAAACTTACTTCTCTTATGAATAAAGGTGGTTTCACCAAAAATGTCAATCTGGTTCAAAAATAGATTAAAATCTAAAAATTTTATTTGTTGTTGCTGTTGAAATGGAAGAAGAGGCAAATAAATATATGCAAATATATTTTTGTTTGCCCAAAATTTGAAAGTCTGGAAAGTGCAGAGGCACAAGAATTAAAACAACCAATAATAAACATCGCAGCTTTCTTCCCTTTGCATTGGACAGAAAGGGACGATGAGGAGTAGCCAGTGACTATTTAGCACTTTAAGGAAAAGGAGAGGGGGGAAAAAAAAAAAACTCCTCCACTTGTCTTGTCCAATTAGCAAACAGATCCAGCCAGAGTAACCAATTAGCAAACTCATGCACCAATAGGTAAAAATTGGACAGGGAATGGGGGCAGAAATAACCACAGATGCAAACATTTGAGTTTTGCAGTTTCAACAATTTTTGTGTGTGTGTGTATTAAGTTTTTCAGAGCAGGTAAAAAAAAAAAAAAAAAAAAATTATTATACATTGTGGCCCCCAAAGTTCAACAAGTCACATTTGTTTATATATTACATGTGTTAAAAAAAAAAGAAAAGAAAAGAAAAAAACAAAAAAAACAAAACTTAGTGACTGTTGATGTCAGGCTGCAGTTTCAGTGGCAGTCAATTATTGGTTGTGATTGAAAGAAAGCAAAACAAATGGTAGTTGTGGTGGTGACAGTGTTGTTAAGAATTAGGAATTGTAAAATTGACTGAAATGCTTATAGCCACCAACTTAGCTACTTACACAGTAGTCTTATCAGTTATGATGAGAGAAATGAATGAAACATGGATGCTGATTTGATAATGAAACAAAGTTACTTTCCTTTCATTCCTTCATCTTTCACATCTGTTTTGTACAGGATTGATTTCTACACTCAAGGCTTCATTTAAACTCATTCATTGAGAAAGGTAAAACACTAAATCTATGACATGACTTGGTGGCTTAGTTCTTGCTCCACAACCGACTGATTGTGTGTGTGTGCATGTGTGTGTGCATGTGTGTATATATGTGTGAGAGAGATAGAGAAAGAGAAAAATATGTTCACAATGGTTAAGATTCTCTTATTCTTCCAGAACACTGGACCATCCACAGCTGTAACTTTTCATGGATTATGTCATTGTAACAATAAGTTTTGCATCGACAGTTGGATAAAGGGAGATAGAAAGAGGGGAGAGGAATATATTCTCTATTTTATTTTTATTTAAATTTTTTAAAAATCAAGTTTGTATTCAATAATTTTACCAAAATCATTTCAAAAGGAGGGATGAGAAAAAAATAGAGAGAGAGAGAGATAGAGAGATATGAAGGAAAAAAAAAAGTCTTTTCTTTATACATGATTGATATATATATATATATATATATATATATATATCCTGAATTGTTTTGCAAAAAATTGCCAAGTCCATGAAAAAGCAAGAAAGAGAAATGTTCTTTCTGTCTTGCACCCCTTGTCAAAGGCTAATCCAGAAGCAGTAAATGCTGTCAAATGGAAAATAAAAAAAAAATTTAAAATAATTTTATTTAGGTGGTGGGGATTTAAGCCTGCAGCAGAAAAACCTGGGAAGGGAGGGACTTAAAAAAAAAAAATTAACAAGAGCTTAGAAAAGGAATAAGATTTCCAGTGTTAACTGAAAAAGTAAGGGAGAGTGGGTACCAGATGCCATTTTTTAGGAAGAGAAGAGTGTTTTCCTTTTCTTCAGGGAAATATACTGCATTCTGAATTGCTAGTAAAACAAGTAATACACACTTTCCTGTCCATTTCAAATTGCCCACATTCGTCATGGCTGCAAATGTGGATTTGGGGTCTGTAAAGTAAACATCAGACCTGCAAGGTTTCAATTGAAAATAATTTCTTTTTATTATACAGTCTATCAAAGTTTATAGATAATCTTATGGTCCACCTTGGCCAGGGTAGGCATTGGTTTGAGACATGATACTGTTGAGTAAGTGGGCAGAAACAGCTGACGGCTGACCAACACTTCGCCCAATATTACCACTGGGATCAGGGGAGCCCATGCTGCTAGAACCAACAGAGCCCATGCTGTCAGTCATATCTGTATCTTGGAAGCCTATTGGACTATTTTCCTGCCCAGGGCCTGACGGGTAGCCACCTGAGTAACCCCCTGAACCTCCAGAGCGCCCACCACCTCGTTGTTGTTGCTGCTGTTGTTGGCTTCTTCGCATCAAGGCCGCACTACCTGCAAATGATAGAGAAATAGTGACACTTAAATGACTTTAGTAGACAACTGAAGATATGTACCTTCATTTACTTTGAACAAACTAAGCATGTTAGCTCAAGTTGGTACAGAATGAAACAAGATTTAAAAGAAAGCCAAAGATTACAAATGTTTCAACAAAACATTCACAAAAAAAAATATATAGAACTTTTGAAGCAAATAAAGTTTTTTTCTTTTGAGTAGAGACAAGCATTTTAGAAACAACAAATTAACTTGCCATCTTTTTCAAAATGTGTGTTCCCTAGTTAAATGATAAAAAAAAATAAAAAAAATCTATAAATGAAAAATTATGGATAACTCTTTAAAAACAAGCCAAGAGAGTAATAGTGCTAAATAAAGCTTCCATGAGAACCAAGATGAAGAATCTACCCTGGAAAAGGCACTGCTGCAAAGTGCAGTGAGAGAAAGACGTTTCAAGGAATTATTAGACAAGATTCATTGTGGAAGATAAGACAACAGGACCTCAAGATACAAAAGTGAAAAGACAGCAATCAAAAATAATTAACAACAACAGACGGAGATGAGAAAGAGACAGAAAAAAAAAAAAAAAATAACAGAATAAATTATTTCATGCATTTTTAAAAACTAAAGATTTGGTAAATCAAACAGAATACTCAAAGATAGCAAGCTGACTGCTCATTTCTGCTGCAGAGGTTAAAAGCTGAACAAACAAGTGCATGAAAAGTTGAAACAGCATTTTGGTGATAAAGAGAAATCAGTCTATTAGAAAGTTTTATGGTGGGTAGTTGATTGACAAAAGGGGGAAACCCCTATGTAATATGTGTCTTGTTGTTATTCAATTATCTACCATTAGCTTGATATGTATAACTTAGACACCATATACCTAAAGAGTCTTATATATTTCATTCTAGTAGTCATGTCTCACAACAAATGCATTATATAGTTGGAGAAGTGGTAGTTTGAAGGCCACATCAGCAGCATTCAATGAAATTGAATTGTTTGATCAAAGACATTTTAAAAGGTTTTGGTTTGAGAAGGTGTAGGTTGACAAGCAGATGCTTAGCTCATCTGGAGAAAAAGAGTGACACAGAGCATTAAAAGTAGATAATAGGAAAGGTTTATTTCCAAGAGAATGGCAGTTGTGTTTTATAACCAGGCAAACATTGAGAGGAGAAAAAGAGAAAGGAAAAGCAATAGAAAGAAATTGTTAAATAAGTCAATAAAAAAGGTAAATCACAACCATGCAGCAGTGAAGTTAGTAATAGAGTAAGTGCTAAGAAGGCTAAAATCAGCACTAATAATCCCACACTCCCCAAAAACAAAACAACAAACAGAGCATTCAAGAATTCACCTGGAGAGGAGGGAGAAAGTTTCTTCCAGCCTGAAAACATGATCATGTAGGGATGATGGATGGGAGGAGTGAGCTCTGATATAAGAGAGAAGCAAACTGCCCTACCTTACCTGCCAGCGCAGCTTGCTGGGCCATTTCATCGGCGCTCAATGCTCTGCCTGGAAGCTCTTCAGTCTTCTCCTCCTCGCGTCGTTTCAAACAAGCAGCTTTTGGGTTGAGGTTGCGTTCTGTTAAATGGAGGTGCATCAAATGGAACATTAAGAAAACATGCAACTATATTGCATAAGAAAATTGACAGTCATTAAAGTAAATTTAATCTGAAACACTAAGTAAATTAACTTTTTCATATTGAAGTGTTTGAAAGACTACAGAAGCAAGGGGGTGAGTGGAAGAGTTGCTACTTACCAGTTTTGAAGCAGACATTTAAGAGGAAAATTTTATTTATATATGAGTATTACTATATATTCAAATTTAAAATGAGAATGAGTGGAATAGAAGAAAAATACAATATAGACTGAAGAGGAAATAAATTAAGTCATTCCTAAGCTTTTAGTGCTTAACCAGATGTTATATTCAAATGCTGAAGGAAAAAAAAAAAAAAAAAAAAAAGAAAAAAAAAGAAAAAGACAAAGAAAATTTGGTTATTAATGAAAATATCAATTGTTTGATAATAGTATTTTTCCTGTAATAATCCAAATTGCTGACTTTGGAAAAAAAAAAAAAAAAAAGAAAGAAAAAAGTCAATTATATTTTTTAAGTTGGCTTAGAAATTACATGACAAGCTGTCAATTTTCTTTTCTAGTAAGCGAGTAGACTTGAAATGTGTGAACTGACTTGATATTGTATTTAATTTTTCACAATTTTGTTTGTGAAACCATCTTCAAAACAAATTGTAGTTTTCACTGAATGCCATAATCTATTTTGCTGAGTTGAAGTTTGGCACAATTTCAAATGCCAAGACAATGAATGCTAAATTAATCAAAAAAGGAAAATTTCAACTTCATTTTACCATTAAGTCAACATAGAAAAGTTCATTTGAATGTTCAGAGCTGTACTGACAGGACAAACAATTGTGGCAGTCAGAAATGTCTTGGAAATCTTTCCAACCATAATGACCAAAGTTAACCATTATAAATATTGGTATACACATTACTGCAATCAGCAGTTGAAGTTGGTTTGTAAGATGGCCATTAAACTTCACTACAAAATCATTTATAGAGTTCTGACATGACATAAAGAGAGCAATTGATACATTTCTTCTGGTTGATGTAATTTGATGAGGGGCTCTTTACAGCGACAGCCAATAAATTTCCTAAAGAATAGTGAAAAGCCATTTTTTGAGTTTTAATTTTTTATGAGGATTGTTAAAATAATAAAAAACATCCACAAACATAAAATCAATGGAGGAGGGTAAGTAAGAGCACTATGTACAAGACAAATGAGAGAGAGAGTGGTTGTGGAGAGAGAGAGAGAGAGAGAGAGAGTGAGGTTGTGGAGAGAGAGAGAGAGTGAGGTTGTGGAGAGAGAGAGAGAGCGAGGTTGTGGAGAGAGAGAGAGAGAGAGAGTGGTTGTGAGAGAGAGAGAGAGAGAGTGGTTGGTTGTGGAGAGAGAGAGAGAGTGTGGTTGTGGAGAGAGAGAGAGAGAGAGAGTGGTTGGTTGAGAGAGAGAGAGAGAGAGTGTGGTTGGTGGAGAGAGAGAGAGAGAGAGTGTGGTTGTGGAGAGAGAGAGAGAGAGTGTGGTTGTGGAGAGAGAGAGAGAGAGTGTGGTTGTGGAGAGAGAGAGAGTGGTTGTGGAGAGAGAGAGAGAGAGTGTGGTTGTGGTGAGAGAGAGAGAGAGTGTGGTTGTGGAGAGAGAGAGAGAGTGTGGTTGTGAGAGAGAGGAGAGAGAGAGAGTGTGTGGTTGTGGAGAGAGTGTGGTTGTGGAGAGAGTGTGGTTGTGGAGAGAGAGAGAGAGTGGTGGAGAGAGAGAGAGGTGTGAGAGAGAGGTGGTTGTGGGGAGAGAGAGAGTGGTTGGGGTGGGGAGAGAGAGAGTGGTTGTGGGGAGAGAGAGAGTGGTTGTGGGGAGAGAGAGAGTGGTTGTGGGGAGAGAGAGAGTGGTTGTGGGGAGAGAGAGAGTGGTTGTGGGGAGAGAGAGTGGTTGTGGGGAGAGAGAGAGTGGTTGTGGGGAGAGAGAGAGTGGTTGTGGGGAGAGAGAGAGTGGTTGTGGGGAGAGAGAGAGTGGTTGGGGTGGGGAGAGAGAGAGAGTGGTTGTGGGGAGAGAGAGTGGGGGTTTGGGACGGGATGGGGAGGAGAGAGAGAAAGAGAGGGGGGCTTGGGACGGGATGGGGAAGAGAGAGACTGGAGGTAGTGGGGTGGGGAGAGACTGCTGGGTGAGAGTGGAGAAAGAGGGGAGGACTGGTTGGTGAGAGAGAGAGAGAGAGAGAGAGAGAGAAAGAGAGAGGAAGACAGACAAGAAGGGGGACACAGAGACCAAAAGAAAATATTTCAACATCTTTGCAATAATTTTTTTTTTTTTATAGAAAAGAATATTTCTTAGTGGTATGGTACTTGAAGAATACCATAATCAAATGTACAGTTTTGTGTTGTTAATTAGAATCTGACTTGAGCAGCTTCAAGGAAGTGCAAGCTCAAAATCACGAGCAAAACTGAAGAGAATGTTAGAACAGGAACAAGCAAAAATGGCAGGCAGGGCTTTAAAAATGTTAGAGCAAACATGGTAGAGAGCATACACGCACACAAAGGCATAAAATACCAAGAAATCAAGAAGGCATAGAAAAGACAAAGTTCCAATCATGTTGTCTATTCCATGGTGTCATCACTTTTGAGGAAAACTGGAGGAGACTTCATTAAGGTCAAATTTGGACAAACGAAACAAATGACCTCAGGAGGTAAAAAAAAGAGGCATTCTTGCTTTCACCAAGACAGCTTGTCTGAAGTTATTAGTTTAATGTATAGAGAATTTTGAAGTGGAAATAAAAGAGAGGGTAGGGAAAAAAAACAAAAAAAAAACTTCATGAGCAAAAACAAATGAGGTCTACTAACCAAGCAAAAAACTATATCCTCACTTTGTTGCCATGTAGACAAATATGGTGGTGAGAGAGAGAGAGAGAGAGAAAAAAAAGAGTAAAGAATATGAGAGAAAGAAAAACAAAAAACTTCTCCAATAAGTTTGAAAAGGAGTGACAAAAATAGATTAGAAATATAATGCAAAGTTTTAAAAAGCACTTAAATTTGAGAATACCCAATTAAGATACTTAGATAATAAAATGCTAGGATAATGTTACCTCCTATGTTATCTCTAGAGCAAATTACAGTTACAAAACATCTCATGAGAATGTGGTCATTTGAAGATGAAGACATGTTAGCAAAATTGTCTCATTGGTCAAGAACAAATTGTAAATCACAACCACAAAAGGTAGAAAAAGTGAATGAAACTAGAAAAAGGGAAGAAATAACAAAATGAAAAAAACTTATTTTTTTACAAATGTGACTATTTTTTAACTACATATAATAAATATGAAAAGCAGCATGAAAAGGAAACTGATAGGATATGGTGCTAAAAGTGAGCATAGGCAAATGGCAGTAAATTTAATTAGGAAGATTTATGTAGTTAAATCAAACCGAAAACAGTCCAGGTGTGCAACAACTGACCAGAAATACAGCCCCCAAATTCTGCTTTTGTATTCTCAAGAACCCTCCTGCTTCCATCTTTAAAACAACCACTTCTAAACTGCAAGAAGTTACATGAAAAATTCAAGAGAGAACTTATTGTAAACTGTGTGTGGGGGATTAAATACTAATTGACTTGTGAATCCTTTAGCAATTACTGTAATAGCAGAAATATCCTTGTAGTATCACATACTTTTTTATAACAATAAATGTAAGAAATTTTTCAAATTACCACAAGAAATACTGTTCATTGGCTTTCAATCATTAGGAAAGAATAATGACAATTTTATCAAGAGTTATGAGGAAAGAAAACAAGTTATATTACAGAAGATTAGGTGAAACAAAAAAAAAAAAAAAAAAAAAAACTCAAGGCAATTCTAGGATCAGAAATTAATCAAGGAATATCTTCAGAAAACTAAGTTGATCAGTTCCTTTTGGTAAAACTCATGAAGTTTTGGATAAAACCTATTATCCAGGGAATGCAAAATCATTGTGGTTATAATTCCTGGATCAACATGCTATCCCAGCCTTCTTGTGCTGCTGAAACTAAACAAGCACACACAAGATAAATAAAAACAAAATTAAAAAATAAATTAAAAAATAAATAAAAAAAATTAAAAATAATGCTCAAAAATTAAATGTAAAACCGCTCCTGTTGGCATCAGTGAAACCTACTGTTGCTGCTGCTGGTGGTGGTGATCATCTGAGTGTCTCTGGTAGATGCACAACATTAAGGAGTTGAAATGTCATGTCCAAAAGAATGCGGACAAGAAAAGGCTCAAAGGATGCCTACCTCGTACTTGCTGTTCTAAACTTGTGATCAAGGTGACTGCTTGCTGCAAAATTAACAGCTTTGTCTGCTGTTTATCACTGGAAAGATGCAGCGAACACATGCGACCCAGTTCCTTGAAGGCCTCGTTTATATCCCGCACTCGGACCCTGCACAACAAAAGAGAAGCAACAAGCCTACCAGTAAGAGAAGCCGCAATGTCCACAGGTCAAAAGCAGCAGCATTTGGACATTTCTTCTCCAAATCATTTTGCATTTTGGTAAGCCTTTCTGGGTAGTGTTTTTTTCTTTATTTCTTCTGCCAATCTGTGTTTTTTCTTTTCTTTAAAGTTTGTACCAAGAATTTCAGATCTTTCTCCCTCTCTCGATTTGAAATTTCTACATTTTCTTTTCTCTCAACACTTAAGGATTTTCCATGTTCAAAATACTCCATTTTATTGAGCTTTGACACTCAGGTATGCATGTGCAAATACCTTAAACACTTATTTTAGTGTTTAGAAATGGAAAATAATTGCTAAAAGAAAGCAAACTCTTGGAAATCTGCTTTCATTTTTAAAGTAACAATCAACGTTGAACACAAGACAAGAGAGGAAAGTGCGAACTGACATCATGGCAACCAAGATGGATGATAACAACAGCCAGGATAGTTGAGAACCCACAGCAAAGCAATTGGAAATGCAATATAAAATCATTTATCAATCCAGACAGGGTATGGGAGTGGCAAAGGACATGCGAGAGAGAGAGAGAGAGAGAGAGAGAGTGCACAACAGTAAAATTAAAATAAATAAGCAGAAATAATTTGGTGAGGTGAAGTTTCCCCAAGCAGAGGTTGGAGATGAGAGAGAAATAATAAAATCAAAGTTCAATTGTTTCCATATAATATTTTGAGCTTGTCACATATTTCAATTCTATCAGCTGTGATAGGAGAATGTGGGAAGCCTGCGAAGTAATGGCTTTATGCCAAACAAGCAGCACAAAGTAATAACAGATTTATTGATTACAACTATAGAATTTATGAATATTTTTCCACTCCAAGTTTCAGAGCAGGACAGACTCACTAATGCTTCATTGTTTGCAATTTAAAACAAAAAAAAAACAAACAAACAAACATTGACAATCTTAGAGGTATTGGTTTAACTGTACATGGATCTTAATCTGAAGAGAAAGGGTTTTCTTTGTCTTTAAAAGAAAAAAGGTGTTAACACAAGAATTGGACTAAAAAACAGTTTTCTATTTAAGTGGAATGTAAACTAAATATTAGTAAATAAAATTGAGCTCATAAATGATTGCTAATTGTTCATGACATTCTTCTAAAAATACTCTAGTTGTTTTGTTAAAAGGATGCAGTGTCTTCAAGGTTCTGTTGAAAGAGAGCTATAATTAGGCTGCTCCTCAAATATATCTTATGGAATGAGAAAGAACATTTCAAGACAGAAGTAAAACACTGCAATGTGAAACTGAATAGCTAAATATAAAGTAGATATTCCATTGTGCAAGGTGAGAGAAAAAGTGCCAATGATCTTGATTCTAAATTATCAAGCATATTCATTATTAAAGATGAATGAAAACCATGCCAATCAAAATGGTCAGTCAGTCAGAAATTGCGAGAGAGGGGGGGAGAGAGAGAGAGAGAGAAATAAAACAAAAGAAAAAGGGGGTGAGGAAATTCGTGGAGATGGAAACAAAATCTTTTTTGCATAAATGATAATTCATTTAGAAAATAAGAAGCTTGTGATTTTTCAGCAGTAATAAAGAAGTCAATACATTGTGGATGGTGGACCATGAAAGTTCCCCTTCCCACTAGGCATAAGAACTCAACCACATCTAGTAGTGTGGGGATTAGTGGAAGATTAGTTGTGATAAGAGCAGCTAACAAATTGTCATGCATATGTTATGGGCAAGATTATTATTGATTAACCCATAAAATGGGGACAAGGGATAAAGCAAATTGAGAGAATACAGTTATATCATTTAATCACAATGTAGGCAGCAAATCTTGGATTGACATCAAGGAGAAAAAAATAAAGCTGAAGTAATTCTCAAGTTCTCAACACAGAACAGTATTCCAACAAATTTTTGGAGATATGTGACAAGAATGTACTGCTCTGATAATGTCACAAGTGAACAGTTTGAGGCGTGGAAAAGGAAAAAGTGGACCTAAAATGTTAATGCAAGTAGACTAAAAAATAAAAAGTTGATGTGAGTAATAAAAGCATAGGGGGGAAAAAAAAAAACCCTGAGAAGCTCTTTAGACAGATTGTTTCTCATCTAAACATCACTCAAAATTATGCTAACAGATATGAAGAGCAAGAAACAGCAATACACATGCATTTAGGGAATGAAACAAAAGGGAATATGCTAAAAGAAAAAAGCTGATTGAGGGTTGGGTTTAGTATTTTAATGGACATGCAATCAGCAGAAATATAGTTGCCAAAGAAAAAAGTACAAGGAATAAAGAGAGGGTTAAAAGGAAAAACAAAAAGAAAGAAAAAGGCTCGCACTGTCCTGTGTCACGAGTGTGTTTCCTCTGCACAGCTCGGACATGCTGCTCACTAAACAAGTACAAAACTACGTATAGAGGAGTACAACTTACAAAACAGCCACCAATTAAGAAAACATAGGTGGCTACACAAGTGGTATGGGGAGGGAAAGGGAAGTAGAGTTACAGGCGATAAGTTTGTAATACTGAATCGTGGGCAGGGAGTCTCCAAAATCACTAACCTCGCACTTGCTGTTCTAAAGACGTGATCACATTAACGGCCTGTTGCAATATCATCAACTTGGTCAGCGGCTGGTTGTTGCCTGTATGCAACGTTATCATCTGGCCGAGCTCTTTGAAGGCTTCATTAATATCCCGCACCCTAATTCTGATGACAGAAAGCAGCAGCCAGTTAAATTGGAGAGGAGAAAAATGGGCAGAGAAGCCCATGCATCTCCTACTTTGAAAGAAAACCGCAATGCCACCAGAGCCTTTTATGCCAAGAGATGTCTCAAGACAACCAAATGTCATCATTCCATCAGCATATCTACAGAGAATTTGCTTTACTTCTTTTAAAACCCTTCACCCAACCATTTATCTTGCAAAATGTTAGTCATGATTATGATAAAGATACCAACAGATTTGGTGCTGAATGGTGGCATCAAAAGAACTGGTTTCAAAGTGGTACTTCCAAAGTAAAAGAATTTACTTTGGTACTTACAGAATGGCAAATTCAATTATTATATTTTTTTTTTATATGCAAGAGAATGAGGGGGGAGGGGAAAAATACACACTCATTTTTATGAGGCACCAATATGCAAAACAAAGAGAAGATAACAAAATAATACATGAAGATTTGAATTCCTGGAAGAAAGTTCAAGGCATTTGACATTTGTGCAGAAGAATGTTGTTTGTAAAAGGTAAATACCTTCACATCAAATCTAATAAAGCATTACCACAGACTTTTACCAGTGGTGAAAGTACAGCAGTCATGATATTTGCAAGGTTTTCAAAGGGGGAGGGAAAAAAAAAAAAAAAAAAAAGAAGATAACTGTTAGGATTCCAAAGAATTCAGACCTGAAAATTGTTTTACTAATTCCTTAGATACAAAATAGAAAATTTTCCACTAAACAATTAAAAGTTCAAAAATGCAAAATTAAGAACAAAGAAATTCAACAGATCTTCATGTTATTGTAACTGAATATTCAAGTTTGCTTTAACATGTCAGCATTTTGTTTTTTTTATTGTTCAAAGTCCTTTTTATATTGTAAATTTGTCTTGAAATACTTCATGTCAATTCAGGCTTGACAATTTTTACATTTTAAATGCTTACTGTGGAAAAGAAAACACTGTGGGGGGGGATATTTTTCAATTAAATCAAATTACATTTACAATTTTGGCTTACAAGTTGTATGTTTGAAACTAAGCCTGACGACTAATGCAAATTTACATAATAAAGACTAAATTTATAGATCAATGACAAAGTGTGTGATCTTTTGGTAAAAGACAGTGGTACAAAGTCAAGAAAAAACACAAGAATATTCAGTAAAAATATATAGTATTGTGCATATATATAAAAAACTAAACATTCCCTCTCACTTTTAGAGATTGGATTTCATTCATCCCCCAAGTCCAGCTCTCAAAAGAGAAAAAGTTTTCTATTTGAAACAAACCTATAAAAATGTTTTAGAAGAGAATTTACCAAAATAATAAAAAATAGGGGTGTGATATATCTGCTGCTAAAAATAAATCAGATAATTGTAATAAATAAGAATTTTGTTGTTCAAAGTCTCATGCAACACCAGCTCAGTTTCTCAATATTTCCAGATTAAAACTAACAAAAATCTCAGAAAGAGCAAGAAATAGAAATGAAATTCTAATCTTTAGTCAATTCTATTAAAGCCAATTATAATTGGATTTTCTAAGAGCATTGGCTGCTAATTGATGCTAGGAGAAATGGAAAAAAAAAAAAAAACTTTGAGAATGGGGAGGAGAAAAAAAAAAATGCAGTTACAACAAAGTTAAAACTGTCATTTTAATGTAACCCCCCCCCCCCATAACCTGCGAACAATCACTTTTACCTTCAAGGGTAACTTGTTCTGGGTTAATTGTTAGCAAGGCCAATCAGGTTAACCATTACTGTTGTAAGTTCAATCCATACCTGTAGCCTTTTGCCTAAACCCAGCTGAACTTAGTAAATAACAATTAAAAAACCTTAAAAATCTAGATAAAAATCATTAGTTTTATTTAGTGCAGCTTGGCATAAAATAAGATACATATAGGTTCTCAAATAAAAATTAAAAAAATTAATGTAGCCCTTCTCTGTAGCTATGTTTTTAAACAAAAACTACTGAAAAAAAAAAAGATTTGCAGAAAGTGATGGATAAAGTATGAATTATTTTCAAGCTGGTCTATCCAATTCTTTCATAGCTGAATTTCTAAAGCCAAGAGCATAGAAGACATGAGAAATTAATCAAGAGAATTAAGACTCACTTTTGAAGTGCCATTTGCCTTTTCTATTTCCAAACAAAAATCATGGTCTATATCAAATGTGATTTAGAGATTTGGTAGGGAAATTAATTTTTATTGATCAACATGTTTCTAAATTTTAAGAGAGACTGACAGCAGAAAGAATCTTTAATTTTTTCTTTAAACTTAATGTAAACATTAGCAGAAAAATTAAGTAGCATATGAAGTTTTGTTGTTAGTTTGCTTACAGATATTATTTTCATAAAAGAATAAAAAATAAGAATGAAGGGCACAACAAATCAGTTTAAGAACTAAATTTTACTTTATAAAAACAAAGTGTGTATGAAGAAGCAAAGTTGGTGGGGATGGGTTGGTAAAGAAAGTGATAGTACAACAACAAAATCCATCATTAAATTCAGCAAACAATCCTACCAAGACAGACATACTAAGAGTTTACAAATTCCACTGCTCTTGGAGAACATCTAAAAGCCTGTTTCACTGTGGCAGAAAATATTTTTTGGCACAATTTTTAATATGCAAATCACGTTTAAAAAATTTTTAAGGGGTAGGCAGAAATGCTTTTGTATCAAATCCTTTGGTTTAATATTACAAATTGAGAGAGAGAGAGAGAGAAAGAGTGTGTGTGTGTGTGTGTGTGTGTAGCAGCTTTGTATGAGAAACCTATACCACTGTGCCATATAGGTTGTACATACAATATTGTCCATCAAAGCTGCCTTTAGCGACAAGGAGACCCCCCTCCTACTTTCATTGGTTACAGAGTAGCAACATTTCAAGTTATTTGAAGTTAGAAACAGATTCACTGTGTCACAATGCAACACTGATATCAGAGAGAAATGATACCAAAGGACAATGAATGACTAAAAGCAAAAGCAATATATGCAGTAAACTCTTGTAGTAGGACTGACTCAGTAACATTGCATCTTCAAGTGAATCAATATTGAAATAGAAAACTGATCACTGAGCAAAGCAATAAAATAAATAATAAAAAAAAAATTAATGATGGATTCTATTCTAGCTGAGGTTTTGTGGGGAAAACTAGAAACTCTAAGGTTCCCAAGAAGAATGTAAACTATAGATACCTTTCTCTTGTATTGTTAGCTCGCCGTCGTTCACTGGAATGGAGATTAAAGAACAGGCTTACCAGGTTTTGAGATGATCATCGAATTAGGAAGAACAAACATTGAAGCATAATGCCAATATTAAAAAGTAAACACTTGAGAGAGAGAAAGAGTGAGACAACAAAGACAACAAACAAGCACTAGCTTTCAACTCAAAGTCACTCCCCAAATAAAGATTTAAACTGAGAATCAGTGGAGTAAATAAAAAAATAAAAAATAAATAATGGCATTAAAAAACAATGAATTTTGGCCTTTGGGAAATGGGGGTCATTATTATAGTGCCATTTAAGGGCAGGGTTATTATTTAGCATAATAAATCCTAAATATAATTCTTAAGTGAGATTTTCATTAGATCAACCACAGTAAAAACAAAGCAATGAGTGCAGTATAGACTTTGTAGCAGGGAAGCTTTGTTGCAAGTTGGATGAAATCCATTCTCCTCCTCCTATACCAACATTGCACAGAGGGTAAGCGCATAAAGAGACTGGTGGACACAAAAACAGTTACCTTTCTCTTGCATTATTAGCTTGTCTCCGTAACCTTTCCCGTTCTGCTTTAGCTTCAGGAGAATCATCTTCATCCGCTTCACTCCTGCAAAAAAGCAGTTTGTCATGTATAATTTATATACATATTATGTATCATATCTGTGCATCTATGAAATCCTGTGGCATTATTAGCCCTCAGATTCATAGACTGGTTGTTAGTAAGTGTGTGTGTGTGTGTGTGTGTGTGTGTGTGTGTAAGTGAGAGAATTGTTCCCCATACCTGCTCCATTTTCTAGGAAGTACCTTCATGGTAGAAAGAGAGAAAGAGATTATCACAAAATTTTTCATCCCACCCACCCACCAATTATGAAAAAACCCAAACCATTTTGGATCATTTACCAAGAAAGAATTCATTTGAAAACTTTCTTGGTGACAGAGTTTAGGTAAATTATTCTATTAAAATTAAGGAGGATAAACTTCTTGATCAACAAAATTAGGAGAATTCCATTCTATTGAAACAGTTATCCTATCAGAGTGACCTTTGACTTGTAAAACACATTTACTTCATAAACAACATCTTGATAGATTTTTGGTGTTTTACATTTTACAAAAGTAGGCTTTAGAGCAAACAAGTTAATTTAATCTAATTTTAAAACAAACACCAAGTATAAAAACATCATTCCTTAAACAAATTTTTTTGAGGCGTTACCAGAAAAGTCACTATAAGAACTAATACAGGGTTGTGAAATTGTTTAAATATTCTTTGGAGAGTGAAAGATTTGAGCAACATTCAGACATTTAAAGAGCCACAACAACAACAACAACAACATTTATAAACAATTACAAGCAATAAAAAATGTAAACAATTTTATAAATTTAAGCTACTGTTCTTCTCACAGCTATCTTCCTAAGTAAAGCAATGGGAAAAACAAAAACAATTTTGTAATCAAAGTGGAAGTCTTTTTAAAATGTAGTATTGATAAAGTGCAAATGAAGAAATGTAAAAGTTTTAATTGATAAACATTAATTTTTTTTATAAGTATTTATAAAAAGAAAAGTTTTCTAATACATAAAAGAAATGTATCAAGAACTAAAAGGCAATTACTTTGTATTAATAATAGCCATTACCTTACAACTTAATTTTAAAATAAATTTATTTTTAATAAAAATCAATTCACCCTCAGACTGAAATGCAACTAGAACAGTTCAGTCTGTGCATGAGTTGAAAAAGTCTATTCACTGTAGTAGCAATACATAAGCAATGACATATAGTGCTCACATTGTAACCTGAAGACAAGATATAACAGCCATCAAAGTGTGTGTGTGTGTGTATATATATATATATATATATTGTATCAATTACAAAGGTAACAATCATTGTCAAGTGAGAATGGTACAATTCTCAGATTTTTGAAGAAGTTTGGTCAGAAAACTGAACAAATTAATCAGTTGATTGCACAAGTTAAAAAGTAAAAGTCAATAATCGTGTGTGTGTGTGTGTGTGTGAGAGAGAGTGATAAAATTCAAAGCATCGAAGAGTACGTTTTAATGCTAGGTAGAACTATTGAACCATTATCAACAAACCAAATATAGTTTGCCTATGACTTTTATATTCATTTAAATGCTTTTCTCAGACACTGGTCCAACAGGAGATTATCAAGTTGTAAGCATGAACAAGATTCATAAGTGACATGGAACATTTCAACAAAATTGAGTATTCATAAGATACTTTGACACAGATTTATACAGACCACATAATTTATTAAAAGTCAAATAAATAGGTAATAGAATGGTTCTTGTCAAACTGAATCAGAAGTGCTAAAAAAAAAAAAATGGTGGTTTAAAATTTGAAAGAATTAAAAATTACTGGGCTTTACAAAGCCAATCCAAATGAGAAATCTCTATATATGACCTGTTCTTTTCAAGAAATATTTGCTGTAACTTTAAAAAGGAAAAGGAACCAAGAGATGAAATGCAAAAATAATAGTTACATAGTGGCACTCTCATCAACTGATCTTGCATCAACAGTCCGCAATCGGCTGAAAGAAGATTGTTAATGTTTTGAAACATTATAAAAATCCAATTAAAAAATAAACAATACATTAACAATATGAAAAGCACAAATAAAAAGGCCATAATAACAAAACATTAGGGAAGGGGGGTACCAGTTTCTTTCTTTTTTTCTTTCTTGTAAATAAAATTGGGTAGTTAGTTCCCCAATTAACCTATTCTCTTTCAATCAGTAATAATTCTATCTACCATGAAGGCTTTAAAGAAACAGGATCAATAAAAGGTATATTATAAAAAAAGATTTTGTTTCCCCTCTCTAAACAAACTGAAACTTACCCATCAGGTGCCACTTCTGAGAAGAGTTTATTTCTGTGAAAAGAAAAAGAGCAATAATTAACTTTTTCTATTAACGAAGGGTTCAACAGAAATTAAAATTTCATGTCTACCAGCAATAAAAGTAGATTGACATCTAAAACCCAACCAATAAAAGACAAATGGCATTTTTGCATCAGCTTCACATCAATTGCTAAATAAACTTATTTTGGGTATTTTTTTGTTGCTCATGTACAAACTGTTATCTTGGAATATGCAATATCAATCGGATTTTAATTTTCAGTTGGTTACTCAAGGGTTTTTTTTTATTGTTCATCTTACTAAGTAGAAATAGGTAACAACATAGCAAGAGATAGGTATAGTATAGAGGGATTCTTTTTAAATACTAAGAGGACCTTTCTTGGTACATTGTTGCTTAACTATTTCAGCAAATTTATCTGGTATCTCTGGGGATGGGGGTGGGTGGGTGTTGGCTCGGGCTTATAACCATGTAGATGGTGAAATTTAACCAATCCATTTCCTTGAAATTTCCATTCTCAAAATTAGTTCTGATTTGGTCAAGTTGATTCAAAATTACTATTACTGGCAAAAGTCACAGGTATAAGATATTTTTAGAAATAAAACAAGATCTTTAATAGTTTACCGTGCTCTCTTTGATGGAGGTGCATTTGTAGCTCCTGTTGAGGTATTTTGTCCAGATTTTTCTAACGTGATGCCATCTGGTTTTGATCCTTCTGTTTCAGATAATTTTTCTGTTTTTTCCACCTTAATCGTTGGAGGTTCAGTTGTCTGATTGCCAGAGGCAGCTGCAAAGATTTCAAATAGCATCCAGATCATAAAATACACACAAGTATATTAACAAACAGTATCAACAAATTGATACTCAGTAAAACAGACTCACCATCAAAAGGCTTCTGTTCAGAACCTGCAGACAGACTACTTTGCCCTCTTTCTAAAGAATGGTTACCCTGAAATTGTATAAAAAGAAGATCAATTGTTTTTCCCCCCTGCTTAATATTCTTTTACAAATGCAGTGAGAAACATCATCTTATATATATATATATATATATATATATATATATATATAAAAAACACATACAATGCAGTTAATAAATTTTGAAACATAAATCTAAGAGTAACAGCAAAGAGGTAATGTCTTTACTAAGCTGACAAATATTACAAGTGAAAATGATACTACTTTAAAAGGGCTTCAATTAGCTTTTGCCTGGTAATCTTAAAATATTAAATTTTATTAACTGAGAAAAAAAAGTGTAAGTGAGGACATTTAAATAAAAAATTAAAGCAACTAGAAAGGATAACCTACTAGTAAAGAATGAATGTGTCTTGTAAAGAAATTCAATGGGTAAATACAAAAATGTTATTTATTTTGAAGTGAAATTTTTGTAGGCACAATGATTAAGTATGAACAATTTACAAGGCAATGAAAATATACACCCTAACTATAAAAAACACTACATAAAAAAGTAACACTACATTGCTATACTATTTGAGAGATTCAATTTGCTCTAGTGGTCAAATTCAAAATGATGCCTCCTAGACAACTGGATCCATTAACTTTTTCTTTTCTCAAGAGAATTTTTTTAAAATCTGGAATTGAATTTAACTCCTTGCATTGTTTATTTTATTATTAGTAGAGAAACATTCACTTGCCAAAATGAGAAGCAATCAACTGTAACTTGCCATTTTTGACAAATAGACTGGAGGCAGTCATGTTTTACAATTTGAATGGTTACAAAAATATTTTCACGGTAACCATCTATGACAATGATTATGTAAAGAGAAATCACACAATAATTAAAAATTTAAGTGGTATAAAGTGGAAAAACCCCAGGCAGCCATAGTCAAATAATTTTAGGATTTGCTAATTAGAAATTTTCAAATAACATGATTTATTGATCTAATCAAATACAAGTCATATGGGCAATTGTTAACAGTTGTTAAAAATGAAGAACACTTTGATGTTAAGATATTTTTAAAAAGTATTTAAGAACATCTAACAGCATTTTAATAGTCAACTATTATAAATTGTGAAAAGTTTAAAGAGAGGACTTCTCACAAATTGCAGAATCATTTTCATTCAGAGTGAAAACTTTTAGTTTGTAAAAAAGATGAAGTCTTCAGACAATGTTTTGTTAAGGAAGGAATAATGTAAATTTGGGAGTGAATCAATGGTAGACCAATGAATATGAGAGAAGAGTCAAGCAGATCTGAGAGACTAAAGTTCCATTCCGCTAACACATTAACTTGCCATCTGGTAGTGATTTAAGTGTATGGGGTGGAGGAAGTTAACCCATGTGCTCAGTAATGGAAACATTTGACTCTCACCAACTGGGGTCTCATAGAGCCAGCCACCATACTACTCCTACCCACCAGTTCAAACTCTGACATTTTCCTGTTTATTTTCCTTAGCCAGCATTGAATTTGGATTGGTTGTCTGAGTTTGTTTTTGTAACTTTGCCTCTTACAAAATAAACACCTCTGTGGCAAAGCCTGGACAAGTGAATGAGATTTTTTTTTGCCTCAATTTGACTGCATGAAAACCATCTGTGAAATATTCGAAGATGGGTAATTAGAGACAGATGCTTCATTTGCAAAGAGGAAAAGAGTAAAATAAAAACAATTAGAAGCCTTAAAATCTACTACTAATTATAGCCAGTTAAAAATAAGTTCTTAGTAAAAAGAATATTATTGAGTAAAAAAATACTCTTCTAAATATAAAGTAAAAAAGCTCAAAATAAATGCACTTACTGATAATTTATGACAATGTTTTCTGATTTTTGAGTGTTTTAAGAATTTACTTTGATCTTTTTAAGGTTAGATGTACATAATTGTTTAATGTAATAATTGGCAGGTGTTTCTACCAGCTGAAATAAAATGATTTTATAAATTTTAAAATTTTGTACTTATTATAATAATAATAATATTAAAAAACTAAAACTAATTGTGCATTTATGACTGCTTAAAATAGAAAGAAAAAAATTGTAACTGTCAATCTGAAAATCTGAAAGACATTTTGAAGAATATTAACTGTTTAGAGAAGGCAAATTTTAAGAGAGCCCAAAATCATAAAAGCAGGAGTAAGTTTCACCAATATCTGACAATAAAATGTTTACAGGCAACACTTGTATAAACCATAATAGGCAATAAGAATTAATGGAGCTGAATGAACAAAAATAGTTTCTTCCTGTCGCTTCTAGGCAGACTGTGGCACCAAGCCAAGGATTTGGGGAAATAAAAACAAAACAAAACACTTCAGACTGACAAGTTCACATGAATTATAGCAGATTAATTTTGAATTTTTTTCTATTAAATGTTAACAGAAACATTTGGTAACCTTTAATTTGTTTGCAATGTCAATAACCACTTGACTAGTTCTTTCACCACCCCGTATATCCTTTCCTTTCTCTCCACCTTTGCAACTGTCATCACACCTGTATTCCCATTCTTCTCTTGCTCCTTTCTAACTGGTCCGTCTTCCTCTTCACTCTGTTCTACTTAATCTTTTTACTCTTATGTAGCCCCCTGCACATCAGTGGCATTACTGCCTTGCTTGGGGTGATACGATTAAGAAAAAAGAATATTTTTTTTTGTTCTTAGGTGAAACAAAGTTTAAGTCTGCAATTATATTTGTCTTAAAAATTAAAGCAACCCACCAAAAAATTGCAAATCTAATGTAAAAAAAGGAAATTAAAATGTAAAGATGATACAAAATTGAACATATTCTATTTCTGGAAAGAAAAAGAAAGAAAAAAAAAAAAGAAGGAAAAAGTGTTAAGTTAGAAAACCCAAAAACATTTACAGGCAAATTGAAGTTGTTAGTTGGTCTGGCCAAATGGAAAGAAAATAATAATAATAATAATAATAATAAAAAAAAAGAAAACCCCAAAGATTGATCAATAAGAGAGAGAGGCAGTGAAAATTCAAAACAGGCAGTCAATCCTGTAGGGTGGCTGATCAGTTGTCGTGCACATAACTGGGTGGGTGGAAATCATGCTCCTTTTATCATGACACACGTTTGTTATTGCCAAGGAGAGAAAAACAATGTTAGATTATGGAAAAAAAAAGAAAAAGAAAAAAAAAAAAGATGGTGGGGAAATCCATATCAGAACAGAAGGTTTGGTGCAAAAAGAAGTTGCACCAAGCTTTCAGTTTTCAGAAAATAATGTGACAAGCAACCTTTTCAACAAACAGAAAATAGACAAGCTTATTTAGAGAGAGACAGAAAGCAAGCGCAACTAACAGATGAAGGTATGTGTGTGTGCATGTGAGGATAAAAAGATCAACTTTAATTAGCAATAAAAGAACAAGGAACTATGATACTGCAATAAAATTACATATCGCTGTAAATTAAAAAAAAGGGGGTGGGAAATTGGGTACTGCATCATTTTGATAAAACTGAATCGGAAATAATATATATTGATATCTCATTGAGACGAACCATTCCTCTGTAAAATGAACTTTTCTGACACTTGTACCATTCCATTTTGGGGTAGTTATAAAGTAGTTTCTTCAAAATGAGAAACTGATGACATCAAATGATGACAGACAAAAAGATGTCTTACCATGTGTGCATCCATGTGTACAGCAGCTGTAGCTGCTATGTTCATCCCTGGATAACCAGGTATGTTGGAAGCCCCTGGCCCACCTGGTATCCCAGTTGCTGTTCCATTGGAATGTGATGGTGGTTGCATTATGCTGCCTGGACCCCCTGGCAGGCTTTGCAGCATACCAGGGGTTAGCTGGCCTTCTGCATGGTTTCGCAGAACTAATATGGCATCATCCAAGCGCTCTTCCATTCTGCTTTGCTGTTTGGTAATAATAATAATAATAATGATAATAATTATACAAAAAAAAAAGAAAAAAAAAAAACAAACAAAAAATTTAAAACCAACAAGTGCCACTGAAAATGAAAAATAACTAGAAAGGTATGGAAAAATAGGTGAGTGAGGTTAAAAAAAAAATAAAAAAAAATGTCATCAATTGTTCAGAATGAACTCACATTTTGTTACTTCAATGACTGATAACTATGAAGAAAAGGTTTGATGATGGGCTTTAAGAAGGGGAAAAAAAAAAAAAACATCATAGTTCTTTGTTCTTGTTATGACAAACTTATATTCCACTGACAATAAAGAAGAGTTCAACAAAATGTTTATATTTGGAAGAGTACAATGAAGAACACTGGGTAAATGGGGACGAACACATGAAATAATGTCAAATTCCTTTTAATAGAACTCATCCGAGATTAGAGTCATGCAAATGCTTAGCAGTAGCAAAAGATTTCACGCCTGTAAAGTAGAGAAACAATTTGTGCTGCAAACTCAAATTCCTTGATCAGTGACCAAGCTGGAAATCAAAATTTACTGAGAGTATGCTTCAAATTTTTATGATTTTCCTTCAAACCAAACTGAAGTAATCAGTTATTTTTTTTTGTGAACAAAATACAAAGAAATTTGGCTTGATTGAAAATTTGCTGCCAAATTTGCATTATTTTCTTGAAGTCCTTCCATAATTTTGTATAGAAATAAAACCTAAAAGAAATTAGTAGTGTTTGTGGATGCTTATTTGATGAACTTTGGCTTTACTGAGAAAGCAATCAAAGTACTGCTAAACAATTTGAAAATATTTACAAACTGATATCAATCACCCAATCGAAATTAAGTAGGCTGTATGTTTTCATGATTCACCATGTAAAACAGCTTCTAGTGGCTCAAAACACTTAAGCTTAAAGAAAACCCCACTTCAAAAATTATAAAGTTACAAAATAATCATAGACCAAAACCAAGTCAAAATTTTTCAGGAGGATGGAATTGGTAAAAGGATCAACAAAAAATACATAAATGTGGAGCAGAGGAATTACTGAACTTCAGAAGACATTTACTTAAGCAATTCACATGGATAATCCTAAAACTGCAGTATCTACATTTTTGAACTAGAATAAGCATCTCCCATAAAAAGGAGCAGAACAATAAGTACCATAATATTAGCTTAAAAAAAAAAAAGAAAATAAAGAAGCTTCCTTTAACAAAATCAACATCAGATTTGTTGAAGGAAACAGTGGTAAGTACAAGCAATATTGACATGCACAGTTTACACAAATGCAGACATTTCAGCCCAATATCAAAGTGCTTTGTTAGATTTTAACACAACTGTCAATGAAAAAAAAAAAAAAAAAAGAACAACATTCATTCTAGAGAGAAACCGTCAATTGGGTTTTCAACAGTTATATTTTCTAAACTTAACATTTGCATTTCTAAGCTAAGAGCCATCAGTTGAAAAGAAAAAAATCTGAAACCAATTTTTCTGCTATTTAGCCAGTAACATTGGAAAGACTAATTATATTGAAATACGAAAGTTCTAGCAAGAAAAATTCTTTGGGCTCCATTTGCAGTTATTTAAATAATAATTTATTAGATAAGATTTAAACCAGTCTAAGATATTAAAACAATATTTTTTATTTTAGTTTTAAAGAACCCAAAAGCACAACATAAATTTTTCTGGGGGTGGTGTGGAGCGGAGTGAGGAATTATTATTTAGCACCCACACACTCCAGCATTTTGATGGTGAAGGATATCTGTAAATTTGAAAAAAGATGTTTAAAGTTTGTTTTTGCAATCTGCTAAATGCAAAAAAGAGAGATAAGATTCATTTTAGCATCCAAGTTAAGCAAAAGGCAGGCGTGTGTGGGGGTGCGCACACACGTATAGGGCTATGGACATTGTAATAGCTCAGTGATTATTTGAATGATTTTATTTAATGTTCAACTTTGACAATATCTCAAGATAAAATTTTTGTATATTAGAAAGTCAAATGCTAAAGAAATTTAAAAAATATATCTAAGTTATTGTTAATGAGATGATTGTTTTAGACACTTATTTTCACTTTAGGCATTTTTGTTGATTTTTAAAGACATTAGCAGTTAAAGTTGCCGTGAAAATGGACTTTACCTCTGTGTGATCTCTGAGAAAATGCATGGCATCATCAAGTCTTTCTTCTGTCCTTTGATGGCCCTATAAGTGGGGACAAGGGCAACAATGGGGACGAGAAAAGAAAAGGGAGAAGAAAAATGTATTAGTGGCAGCATGCAGTAAACACCCTGGAAACACAGACAACAAAAATACATTTTACTACTAACACCAGAACAGGAAAAAAAAAAAAAAAAAAAAAAAAAAAAAATGTGGTGAGATTTAATGTTGGTAGGGGATGCATGTGGAAATTAATATTGTGATAGGAGACATGCAGATCAATTTCTCTCAGACTTACATGATATACAGAGATCATAGAAAGAAAATTAATATCCAGGATGGATACAGGTTTTGATGGATGGATAGAGGGATACAAGTAAGATTCACATGAAAAATAAATCTTTATCTAAATTTGACATCCATAAAAAGGGTAAAATTTATAACTAGTACAAACAATAATGTGTCACAAAAAACATTTCCTAATTGGGTCCCAATAACCAGAATTTTCGTTTTTAGTTTATAAATTACAGTAATGGATTATATCATGCAGTGTTTTAGGGAAAAAACTTATAAATATACTAATTTTGTCCATCATTCCAACTGATTTCTTTATATTGAGTGAAATGACAATTTCTACAAAGAATATTTATCAGCAATACTGTTGATATCAGTAAAAATTGTCAAGAATTTCTACTTGAATGAACACACACAGAGTTAACAAGTAAGAACTGATCCTACTGATGAGAGCAGGCAGTTAATTAAACATGCAAATATAGTGCAATCATAACAATAAAACAGAGGAAGAATGACAAAAACTGAAAGCAAGAAACACAAATTGCATGCTTTTGCTAGTAGAGTCACCAAGAACAGAGTATATATGGATTGGGAAGAGGCACTCCTATTTACAACTGTGCAAAAAACTGAAGTAATCTGTAGCAGAATATTCTGCTTAGATAAGAAATTCTTGGGGCAAAATTTTCAATCAACTTGACCAAATCAGAACTAATTTTGAGAATGGAATGTCAAAAAGAATGAAGAAATCGAGGAAATGGATTCGTTAAGCTTTTTCACCATGGAGATGGTTGTATGTCCGAGCCCCCCAAAATGGAGAGAAACCAGGAAAGTTTTTTGAAACAGTTAAGCAACAATGTACCAAAAAAGATCCACTTAATACTTAAGAATCCCCCTACTCTATACACACGCTTGACACAAGGAGATGGGGAATGTAATTTCATTCTCGGTGCCAGTGACTGCTGAAGAAAAATAAGGCAAAGAGAAAGAAGAATGGCACGGAGCATGGTGCTAGTAGCAGCAACAAGTCGTGACAAGACAATAGTGGCCTACCTTTTGCAAGTTCTTGTTCTCTCCCCTGCCGTAGCGAAGCTTTGGAGAGAGATAGAGAGAGAAAGAGATAGAGAAAAGGAAAAGTAGAAAAGAAAAAAAAAAAAGAAAAAAAAAGAAAAGAAAAAGAAAACCATCAGAATCAAAGGTTAATGATGGAAAGTTTATTTTTTATGTTTTAACCCCTAGAAAAATTGGTGCCTCAAACAAATGGTTCAGAAACACCAGAAGAAAGTAATTTAGAATTTTTTGTAAAGACAGGCTTGAGCCATTTCAAAATATTACTTGTGTCATATATAAAAGTATATATTCAACATTTGAAATAATAAAATCCAAATGGATTGAACACAATGCAGACATTTCTATCACATTGTTCACTATGAGTTACATAATTCTTTTACAGACATCTACACACACACTGAATAATAGTTAAGTGAGGATTTTTTTAAAAACAATTCTCATATCCACCCAACACAAAATGAAAAAGGAGTTCAAATCTATGTCTTAATTTCTTAAATGAACAAAAAAAAATTAATCTGCGAGAGAATTGTCTATCGCAATAACTGATTTGTTTCTGCAACCCTATGACATCTGATAATTTAAGCTAACTTAAATGTTAGCATTCTTAATTTGATAAATTTACTTTGCAATGTCGAAATAATAAACCTCAAATCAAAAAAATGAAATGGTTTCACAAACAGAGTTAGCTAAATTGCATTAATGATCTTGCTTCTTAAGAGCATTTTGCTTGCCATTTCTTTTTGAGAAATCTTTTTTGTATTTGGTGTGAGATATTTAACATTTTCTCCTTTAATGTTTAAGGTGACTAGAATGACGTTGATTGCTTTGAACATTCTTACCCATCCATTGAAATACTCTTTAGGAGAAAGTTGCAATTAACTAAAAACTCCATCAGACAACCAATCAAGTAGATTAATTCAGCTAAGCAATTTGTTAGCTGTAAAAACTACTGGATTGAAAAGAAAATGCAATTAGATCTTTAGCCAAAGAATAAGATATGCACATCCTCTGCCGAATCAGTGCCTTTAAAACTATTGAAATTTACTAAAACAAGAAGAAAATAAAGTTAGGAGACAATACTTACCAGTGAGTGAAGATGATTATCATAATGGGGAGAGGTAGTACTGCTTTGCGTGCTTGGTCTTTGCCAATGACTAGTTGGGGCTAAGAGAAAAGAAAATAATTTAACAGTTATTGCAAAATGTAAGTATTTCATCAAAAGCCAATTTTTTGGATATTCAAAATTGAAACGTTTAAAAAAGATGTGGAAATATGTTGAACTTACCTGACATGGGTGGTGGTGATGAGACTGGAGTGGATGGGTTCGATCCATAACTGCTGTTTGTGTGCTCTGTTGAGTAAATCTGTCAAAATCAAAAATAGGTATCAAGAATTATCTGTTGAAAAATGAGTCATGACTTTCTTACAGATAATTAGGAACCTCTTTCACATAAATTTACAGGATCCAAGAAAAGAGCAAGATAGAATATGATTTAATTTAATTAAACTTTTAGACTTGAGTCAGCTTAATTTCAATACAATCTCATAACCTTTGAGATTGAATAAAGGGTTCAGTTTGAAATTCCCAGAAAGCTACTTGGATTGACAGACACTTGAAGGCTGGAAGCTATGATGGGTGAAACATTGTGATAGCAACAAAGGTGAGGACATTAGTCCAAATTTAAATAATAAAATCAGGCTGATCATTCTTGTGTATAAGATAATTATTTTGAAAATACACACACACACACACACACACATGTGAGTGTGCTTAAAGAATGTATGCAAATGTTTATGGTATGTAATCAAATTTTTTATTAATAATAAAGGACTGCTGCATAAATGCACACAGAAAACATCAAAACAAAAACAATGCAAAAGTTAGTTTAATGATCAACTAAGTTAAGAAAACATTTTCTTTCTTATTTAAACTTTTACAGACTAAAACTGTTTTGAAATGATTGAAGATAAACATTTAATGAAATATAGGTAGAGAATAAAGAACAATAAGAAGGAAGAGCAGATGCTGCTTCTTTCATTGGCAATCAAAATCAATTTAACTAGAGAATGACAAACTTCTTGTAAATGAGTAACAGTCAATTCCAAGGGTATACAGTGGACTAGGTCCAGGCATAAGCAATTTTTGAAGTGGCTACTTTTAAGCAGGGCAATAGCATTTTTAATCTTGAAAGCTGAGTCTTAAAGACTTTATAAAAATTTTGTTCATATCATTAACTAAGTTTTATGATATTTAGAAGTTTAGGCTTTATCAAAAATCATCACCTGAAAAAAAAGCAGAATATGCTATTACCTGTATATTTCAGTTATATACAACAATAATGTTAAATCTAAAGTTCTGAGAACTCAAAAGTTTAATATGAATCTTGTATTAGAATTAATTTAGATGGTCTTGCTACTATGATTCTGATGAGTCCTCAACTACCTCCAAATGTAGAATTGTTTTCCTCCAAGCTATGGTCAAATGCCTGCAAAATTCAAAACTATTGTTTGCCTTTTCCTATCCCAGTTTAAATTTTAACAAAATTAAAAAACTTGGCAAGAATCAGATAAATAAAACTGAACTATATAATATTTCCACAAAAAGTACATTAAAATAAAGATGTAAAGTTTACCCAACAAGAACAATTATATCCAATGAGTTTAAAAATATTTAGCAATTAAATAGCAGAAAATGTTTTATTGCCTTTTCCAAGTTCGGTTAGCTTCTAAGTGCCAAGACTCCACCACCAATTTTGGGACATGTCTTTAATTCATGACAGCGAATATTGAGAGGAGATTCACAGATTTTGTCAGTAGGATTTAGTGTATGCCTTTATACACACACTGGATATATATGTATGTATTTAACATCATGAACAGTTTAGTGTATAGGTCTGCTTTTGGCACAGATGGTTCACACCTGTCTGATGGTGCTGTAGCATATACAGGGCAGTATTTGCAAAAATATTTTCAAAAGGAGAGTTATATCAATAACCTTATGGTCTACTTGACATTTGTGTCCACGTCTAGCAGGGAGGTTAATAGATTCTAGATAGAGCCCATCTGGTGACCAGCCATCTAACTCAGCTATTGCTATACAGAAAGAAAGGGGGAAAAATGAATTTTTTTAATGGCCTCTGTAGGAAGAAAGGTGCCAGATTTAATTATTTAATTGTACAATTACAATAATTTAATAAATACAGCTAAGTAGACTGGGTGGGGGGGGGGGGAATTTTTTTTTGCCTTCATGGCTAGTCAAAAGATAACGGACATCCAGATTAGAATGATTATAGATTGGCTGGACATGATGCATTTTGTATCAGAAATAGGATTAAGAGAAGCAGAGGCAGAACAGTTCAGTTGTGGAGTTGAGTGAGAGAATTGATTAAGGCTTGTCAGGCCAAAGGTGGCAGACAATTTAAAAATGACAAAGTTAGAAAAACTTGTTTATATTTAGATACTATCAAATCCCTGTGCAGTAATTTCTTTTTCATTCATTGAACTTGATAAACTTTTTTCCATACTTATCTTGAAAAGTAAAAAGAAAATTTATACACTGTAAAGCTATAGAGAACACTTTTGGATTTAACCATCAACTGATAATGAAGGGGGGGGGGGAGAAAGAAAAGAAAAATTAATGAAAAGCTAACTTACAGAAGCTAGGGCTTTCCCTAATGCATCCCCCGTCTGCGAACTGCCTTGGTTTCGATTGGCTTGCATTAGATCTGAGCCATTCACTGTGGGTGAAGTGCTCGAGAAGGTTGATGATGAAACAGGTGGTAGTGTGTTGCTACTGTTTCGAAATGTGGACATGGGTGGAAGACCAGAAGGTATCATTGCATCGTGATTTGGTGACACAGCATGGTAGCCCTAGATTCAGCGATAGAACAAAAGATTAAAATTAACACAATTAGATTATGCCAGATTAGGATGAGAAGAAATCAAGTCAAGAACTCAAAGGAGGGAGGTACACAAACAGAGAAACCAGTAGTAAGAAATAAGAGGAATTCTTTTTATGTTGCAAAGTCATAATTAAAACATCTAAACTGTTTAATTTTGCTCTTCATGCTGATCCCTTCAATGTTGATAAACCTGTTTTCCTCCCACCACTTTACTGAAAAATAGATATATCCAGACTTTGTTTTATATATGCATGCTTAAAAAAAAAAAAAAAAAAAAAGAAAAAAAAAAAAATAAGGTTATTTACACCACATGATAAACATTTTTTTTGGCATTAAAAATACTGGCCCTCAAATTATAGGCTGGTAAGAAAGAACATTGGGAGGAGGGTATGGGGGTAAAAGAAGAAGGAAAAAAAAGCATCATCACACTAACAAATACTTGAAACAAGGCCAACCACTTAGATTAGTCAGACAAGCATCTTTCAAAGTAACTCTCTTAGGGGAATGGCATCAAAGTTTGCAGTTTCTTTAGGAGTTAAGACCTCTGAGACCCTAAGAAAACATGCACTTTTTAGGGCTAAGTCAACTGCTCAAGAGTGGCAAGACTACCCACAGTATAAAATTTACTTGTTTTGATTCTTATTCTAAATTAGCTTATACAAAACAGCAAAAATAATAGTTCAATTACATGGAGCAGGAAAGTATGTAGTTAAAATAAAAACAGTTATTTGCTGTAGTTTACAGTGTAGCCTATTTCTAATGTAGAGTTTTATCAATTTTAATATTACACACAATTTGTATTTAAAATATACTTCAGACTAATATCAGTCAGGATTTTGGAACCTTCTCTACTTAGATGTGTTCCATTTCCTGAAGATGACATTCAATATACTAGTCATAGTTCTCAAATAAAATGTGCAATTGGCAACAGTAAAATTAGAGACTCTTTGCAGTGAACAGTTTTGGATAAGTAAAAATAAAAATACAGTGGAACCTCGAACTACGAATTTAATCCATTACAGGAGTGGATTTGTAGCTAGAAATTGTGTGTCAAAACAGTTTTCCTCATTTAAAACAATAGAAATTGAATTAATTTGTTCCAATCCCTAAAAATATTGATATAAAAATCAATAAAAAAAAAAAAATCATTTTATGCAAAATACCTTTCCCAAGGGTATTTGTGCATAAGTGAATGAAACAAATTTGACTGGAATTTGAACTTGGCTCTCTAACATCTCATTCCGAGTTGATATCCATTAAACCACAATGCACATCCCAATGGATGTGCATTGTGGTACAGTGGATATCAGCTCAGAATAAGAAATTGGAGCACAGAGTTTGAATTTTGCTTGTATTTATTACATTCACTTATGCACAAATACCCTTGGGAAAGGTACTAATCTGTTACTCCACCTTCAGCTATGGGTTAAATAGCAGGACAGATTTGGTTCTATAGCCTTGGTTGGCAACCAGTCTACTGCAAAAAGTAATGGCAACCTACTGCGGGAAAATCCTCTGCCAAGTCACAGTAATGTCTCCTTTGAAACAAGATCGTGCAAGTGTGTATCATGTATGACACTTACCTTACACTTTACATTACACAGAGATTAAACGAAATTCATGTACACAGTACATAAAACATCAAAGAAACATAAAACATCAAAATATAAGAATAAAAAAACTGTATAAAATATATCTAAATATTTAGTAGAGTAGAGTACAGTACAGTATAAAAATACAGTATCAAAAAGAATTGTAATACTGTATAATACTACATATATCTAATATAATCCTTAAACATGAAAATATAAAATACAGTATATTTAAATAAGAATAAAAAATACAGTACATTTATATCAAATATCTACTTTGAAATGCAGTGGCAGGAAGTCCATTCTTAATTTCGTGAGTCAAAATTAAATCGTAAGTGGAAACAAATTTTTTGATGAATTTTTCATAAATGGAAGGGTTTGTAAGTCAAAGTTCTACTGTATACTCATTTAGGCACAAAATAGGCATAAAGAGTGAAGTCAATTTAAGGGAATCAATTACTTGCTACCCTACTGAAAGTAAAGAAGCTACATTAAAAAGGACAGTTACTTACCATTTCATGTGCTGGATGATGCATGCCACTGTATGTAGGTGCTTGTGAATAATGATGGGAATTGTTATGCAATGCAGACGACGTGTACGAAGAGGTTGCTAAGCCATTGTTCTGGGACCAAGGATCAGTAGAATTATGAGGGGCTTCTGTGCAAACAACAGATTTTAGGTAATTTTAAGGAATAGCAGAAGAAAATGGTACCAAACAAACAAAAATATACAAACTTCCCTGCCAAAATATGACTTTAAAAATGTAAACATATTGTGAAATCTTAATTTTTCAAAAGATTATTGCCTAAAATAAGTTTTCTTCAAAAAGAAAAGAAAAAAAAAAGAAGATATATTATAAGCTACCAAAATTTTAAATTGATGCTTGTAGGTGTCCTATACATGGATTGTTTTATTTTGTTTTCTGGCATGTCAACCTCAGTAGGTTATTTAATGCCAACAAGATTTTTAAGATAGGTTCATATGAAGAGAAAATGTATTCTTTGTAAGAAATCAGTTTGTAGATCATGTTTCATTGATGTATTTTTGGAAAGAGGGTTTTTGTCAACAGTCAAATGTATTGCTGGTAATATTCAATTGTATAAATTTTTTTTTAATACTTTCATAGTGTTTTGACCCCAGTTTGGAGGTTAACTATTTGCTTATTACTGGGACCCTAACGTGTCAGGATAAACCTGGGAACAGCAGCAATTAAGAGGTCGTTCCATACCCCTCTAAACCTTCCAATCAGAGATCTTGCTGTTTGTCATACCCAGGATGCCCTATATATGGAGTTAAAATTGTTATTTTGAATGCATATTAATACAAAGTTTGTTTTTTGACATTTCAACAGCCTTAAAGATTACAGGACCCTAAAAGGTAGGTTAGGGAGGAATAATTCTTATTTTATTCTGATAAAAATTCTTTCACTTAAGAAAACTGTCTAATAAGTTAACAGTTAAATCTCACCCCTCACTCATATACACTTGTGTGAGTGTCACTTGGGGGTGATAAAATAATTAGAAAAGAAAAATAAATACATCATTGTTAGACAAAGCTATAACTAGACAGCAACAACTGAAGTCACTAGCAATAGCTTACAAGTATTAACCATGGTTTTATGCTAAGTACACTTAAACTGCAGAAAAAGGGAAAGTGAGTCAACTAATAATAAATTACAAAATGAACATATTTGTTTAAAGACGATTAAAGTCTTACTCTATATCAATGAGCATCTTGTATATTGGCTCAGATTTTATGGAAAACTGGCTAGCATTAATCAGTAGCAATTTTTTTTTTTTAACTACAGGAAGAGCAACCAAAATCAAGAAATGAAACAGATTAATCTCCAATTATGAATATATATTAAAAAAAAGGTTCCAAGTGTCCTTGAAGACAATTTGTCCAGAATTTAAGAGCTATTTGAAGTAGGACAATCTTTCATCATTTGTTATAGAGATCAGTTGCAGAAAAGGATGCAAACTTGCATACATATTTTCCATTTTTTTTTTTTTTTTTGCGCGGGGAGGGGAGAGGAAGGAATAGAATCTGAAAAGCATAGGTTCTTCACACAATTTAAACTTATTGTTCACCAAGTATTTTAGGAGAGGAAAAAAGTAAATTTCATACTAGAAAATTAAACCCTTTTAACTTTTAAAAGTTGCTACCATAACAGTGTTAGATACTAATGAGAGTAGATAGAAAAAGTAATTTCTGTCACTACCATTTTAGACAAACATGGCAACACCAAGACATAATTTAAGATGCCAAATTAAAAAAAAAAAAAAAAAAAAAAAAAAAAAAAATGATAGTAAGACTGGGAAAAAATTTTTTTTAAAGAAAAGTGGATATTAAAATATCTGTTTATTATTCACCAGATAAAACAGATTATATTTTAAGTTAAAAGAACTTATTAAAGTTAATTTAAACTGCATTAAACTATTAACTTTTTTTTTACTTTAGGTTCAATTAACTTAAAAGTCAATCACTTACTTAAAGGTACATAAATTTCACTAAAAGATTTATGTTAAGTTTTTAAACCTTGTGCTTGAGTACTTTCTAAGTAATTTCATTAAATCATTTTAGGGGAGAAAGAGCATGTTAATTCAAAAGCCAACATTCAATGTGCTTATCATGAAATAAATTTTGTACTAAAGTTACAACGTACCATACATGTACGATTCATAGAGACCTTGTTTTGGTGAATGGTACTGTGGAGAGTCCTGCCGATATTCATCAGGGCTAGGTGAATAAACCTATAAAAGAAAGAAGGGAAACAAATGTATAATTAGAATAATAATAATAAAAAAAAGCATATAATTTTATCCAAATACTCAGGTTATAAATTTTAGCATTTGATTCAATGGGATGATTTTGTATTGAATATAACATATACTTAGTGATAATTATTATAACTAAAGTTAAATTTGAATATCAAGTCTATTATGCAATTTAAGATCACCTTTATGTTCAGCAATTCATTAAAGATCCATCATTATATTTTAAAAATAATGGTAAACAATACCCTTTTGTTACCAATAAAGTAGAATGGGGAATTAGAAATTTTCTATTGTGGGAGAGGGGGAAGAATAAAGATATTTTAATCAATTAGGTTATAAAACCAAACAAAAATCCTTGAAACTTCTGGTCATCACTGTCTAAACAATGACCACTATATCATGTTCAAAGCTTTGCTTAGCTTTTATTAGTTATTCATTAAGAACCCTCAATATCAGCTTGTAAATTAATGCCATTCACATTTCTTCTTCCAAACTTAAAATCCTGGAACTGATGATAGAAAAGCAGCCTGAAAAAATTTTAGTCTTTAATTATGAAAACAGACAAAGATATGTCCACTGTGAAAAATAAATAAAAAGTGCAAGATGAAACAGACAAAAATCTTTCTGCAATAATTTAGTCTAGGAAAGACGACAGCATTTATCTTTCCAATACAAGTTCTTCCTTGAGAAATTTGAGGGATAAAATAATTAATATAAAAAAAAACATTTCTACCCACTGGCTCAGCAATATTTATTTATTAATATTGCTAAATTATTGCTGCACTTAAGTTTCATGCAAAAAATTCAATTTTTTTTCTTTTCATTTTTATATAAAAGTTACTGAAAGGTTAATAACTAATCCACTTCTTGAAATCTTACCAAATAATCAGTCAATTTGTTTAATCACTTCTTTATAAAGCAGAGAACTTCAGTATATGCATGAAAGGGTGAGGGAAAAGAAATTAGACTGCCATGAAATTTTGAAAATGTTTCATGTAAAATACATCCTTAGATTATCAGCCCCTGCATTTTTATTCTATTTTACACCCTCCCCATACAAATCAAGTGTTAAGACATGAAAATCAAGCACTTCATTTAACCTTTTTAGTCTAAGACAAGATTATTTAAATAGCTGATTAAACTTTTTCCTAGGATTCTATAAATGTTTCAAATTGTAAATTTTGTGCTAAAGTTTTGCAATAAAAATTTGAGATGAAAACAATTTTTTCCAAAATAATACGAGAGAGAGAAAAAAAAAAACGGGTTTTAAAAGGTTCTTAGTGAAAGAAAAATCAATTTTAAAGAAAATAGTATGGACTGGAGTGTTTTACGTAAATTTGGAATGATAACAGAAAGAGCAAACCCCAACCAACACAATGGTGGTGGTTTTTTTTTGTGCGTGAGTGCAGGTGGGCGCAATTATTAAAAAAAAAAAAAAATTGAACAAATTTTCAACTGAATTATGAAAAAGTCAAATTAAGAAAATTACTACCAATCCAAAATGACTAGTTTTTTGTATTACAACTTTATTGTCTAAAAATAAAATTTTCTCGAATGCATGTAGAGAAAAAAAAATTCAATATCAATAACAAATAAAAAGCTAATGAAGGATCTTCACTTTAACTAAAAAAAATGTTTATACACGATATTTAGAATTTCAAACAAAACAAAGGATTTTTCTGAAGAAAAACAAACAAACAAAAAAAAAAAACTCAACTAAATGGAGAAATAAAACAGCTTTGCGGTTTCACCTGTTGATTGGGTTACTGACAAACAATGTATCAATGAGAGCATTTTTCATCGAGTCGAAAATAGAAATTTAGGGGATAAATTTTTATTCAAACAAAAACATGACTCTTCTGGAGCCCTTTTCAGAAAAATATGTTTAGCGGGTTGTTCTGAAAAATTCTTAGTCTGCCCATACAATACATAATGATTAATCTATCCAATTCTAAACTATTTTTTAAAAAGATTCTTGATCAGTCCATGTGCATAACCTCGTGTATAAAACTTTTTTTGCACGGATATTAGAGTATTTTTATTTTTACAAAACCTGTTTTTCAAAAACAGGTTTTGTAAAATAAAAATAATACACGTGGGTTATACGCATGTCCTGATCAAGAATCTATAAAAGTTTGGATAGAGATTATGTATTGTATGGGCAGATTAAGATTTTTTTAGAACAACCTGTTGAAACATTTTTCTGAAAAAGGACTCAACAAGGAGGGTCATCATGTAATGCACTAAAGAAGGGATACCCACGAATATTGTTGTGCAAGAACTCCTTTAAGATACAAACATTTTAGGGTCACAATAAGATACATTACTATCAATAAATAATCTTAACCCGGTTATAAAGAAAGATTAAAGATTTTATGATACAGTAGTACACTGAGAAAAAGAGGACGACTGCATTTTTACTTTTCAACTGATCCTCAAATGAATGTTTGAAAGACTTAAAGAATCATAAATAGCAAGAGGTAAAAGAAAGAAAACCGTAAATGAACATTAAGAAAAAAGAAAAAAAAAAACAACAAAAAAACTCACTTGATTAAAATGATTTATGAAATGCATAGGACGTGTATTTAATAGACCTTCCTGGGTCAAGGCAGTAACTGATGAATCATTTGGTTGATTGTGGTGGTGAAAGTACATTTTCTTTTTTTAGGGTTGATAAAATCAATAGAATAAATTGAAATAAAAATAGTGCTTTCGTAAAAGAAGAAGAAAAAAAAAGAAAATCCCACTTTTCAAATAATGTGCCCAGAGAACGTGTATTTTTTTTTTTAATACCAGCAGTGAACTCGCTACTCAACTAAATATTTTCTCAACTCCATAGAAATGGGGGTAGTGTGTGTGTGAAAGGTCGACCCGGAAATTAATACGAGGGAACTTAAAGAATTATTGGTTAAACTAAAACCCCGTTTTGACTGGTCAGTCTTTTGTCCCCTCCCTATAGAAGAAGACGAAGAAGAAAAAACAGGCATGTTAGGTGGGTGGGGTCACCAACCTGGTTTTCATAGTGCGACGTAGGTTACCTGATCAAGCATTTATGAGCTATTGGGAAAATTTAAACTTTCTATAATCGAAATGAATGAATTTGGTTTACTTATTGATTTATATTTACATGGATTTAACAAAATATCCAGTGATTCCCTAAACAAGCCGAACACTGACGGTTTAACTTAAAAAAAAAAAAAAAAAGAGAGAGAGAGAGAAACTAACAAATATCCCACTGTTCCCTCGAGGTTTTCCCCACTTCCCAAGACACAACGTTAGTGTGGAATCCCATTTGAATTAGGCAGGGAAACTGACAGCATCCTCTTATAGATTTTGTTTTTAAACTGACCAGACAAAAAAACAAAACCTACGTTCATAATTTTCAAGTAGGAAAAAGAAAAGGGGAGAGGGTTATAGCCTAAAAAGATCCAAGATGCTTAAAAAAAATTTTTATTAGGTTCCTGAATAAAAAAGAAGTTAATTAGTGGAACTGCTAAAAACGATTCGAAATAAACTTGGTTTGAAATCTAATTGGTTATGAAAACATTTGCGTGGCGATAAGGGTTCTATAGCTGTTTTACTTTTATATTATTATTATTTTTACAAACAACCTTAGCCTCTTTTTAAGGTAAAGCTGCATTTAAAAATGACAACTAAAGATAGTACAAATTGAAAAATGTAACAGTTCTCCAAGATCAAATAAATTGTATAGGCATATACCCTAAACTTCCACAAGTTTTTTGGCGGTGAAAGAATTTTTTTTTACAATTAGGGACACTCTTTTGGTAGGGGTAAAAAATAATTATGAAAAGTAAAAGATTTGATGAGACAATTTTTCCCTTGAAACAAAAAGAAAGAAAAAAGTTTATTTTGAAAATGCGTAATTGTTTAATGTTCACCTACATAATAAATAAATAAAAATCACGGTTACTCAAAACAAAATTACAAACCGAAGGAAAAAATAAAGCTGGATTAATAATACTTTTAAAATGAAAATGAAACCGTAGAAAGCTATTATGCCCAGAAATTTTTAAATGGCAAGAACACGGAAATTTCCTTAATGATCAATAATAATAAACTATTTAAATCTCACCTATTCACCGCTTTTTCAAATCTAGTAAATTTTCATCTCACATTGGTGGTATCAGTCTTAAAAAATGTTTAAAAAATCATTTAAACCATAAATCTGATGATTATTATTTATAACTATTTTACTTGGGTGAAATAACGAATAACAGATCTTGATTACAATTCTTAAAATTAAATTAATTGAGGCCGTACTTCCTCAGACAAAAAACTTGTTTTGTTAACAAAACAACTTTTGTCTCATCAAATCGCTTGTTGAGAGAGAGAGAGAGAGAGAGAACTTAAAAACAAATAGCAAATGGCATTTTTTGCTATTTGTTTTTGAGTTTTTATATGCCCATCATCTTCTCAGCCCAACGAAAAAAAAAAACTTTTTTTAAAGAACTTTTCAACCATGAGAATGAGGGGAAAAAAAAAAAAAAGACAAGACGTAGATACAAAAATGTTCTACTCTCGGCCCTGGGGAGTAACAAAAATTGATTTAGTCAGCAAAAATATGTTTGTCAACAACAATCTTTCAACAAACTTTTAACAACGTGAGAAATTTCCTAACGATCAATGCCTTTCGACGTGTGAATAAATAAAAAGTTTATTAAAAAGAGGCGAGTGTCATTCCTCTCTACATAACAAAGAATCACACATTGGAAAGTAATACTTACGTTTCCTTTGGGTGGTAGGTACATGAGAGACCTATAGAAAGGGTAGGTCGTACAATACATGGTGATCAATTCAGTAGACGCCCGAGAAATTGGTATGTTTAGTAAAACGAGTTTACTAAACTCTTTTGAGTTGAATAAAGCAGATAAACAAAGTGAAAATAAATAAATAAATAAAAGAGGACGTTTGTTGAAGCGAAAGGGTCAAGTCATCCTTTTGGGTAAAAGTGTTTTATCCAACAACACTTGAAAGTTTCCTTGTTTAATCCTTTGATAGACAGTTGTGGGAAGATTTAAAAAACTAATCCAATATTGGTGATGAAAGACGGACGGACTGATTTTGCTTGTATTTTATTCCTTTTTAAAACGAATAAACTGTTCGAGTAACGAAGAAGTTTCGACAAAAAATAAACAGCTTTTATTCAACAAAATATCCCTCTCCAAAAGAAAGTTGACATTTTCAATTCTATGTGCGTGTGTGCGAGAAGTAAACTTTTGGAGCAGGAAAAAAGGCTAGAAGCTGTCAGGTCGGTCGACGACGACGACGTTTTCTATCCTCTTGGGGTAGCAGCAGCAGCGGCGGTAACATTACGGGTGTGCAGAGGGGCTAAAAAAGAGCGAGTAGTCGCGCTCTTTTACTGCTCCTGAATGACTTGAGGTATTTCTACATGCAGTGCACCGAGAGATAGAGAGAAAGCAGTCAGGGTGAAGGCAACTACTAACCCACAAAACTTAATCCTGACCAACACATATTCCGCAACAGCAGCAGCAGATGGGTGGCGGTAGTGGTAGCAGTCGAAGTAGTAGTGGAGGCTGATTATTTAGTTCTGAAACCAGATGCGAGAAACAAGTAGAGCATCACCCCTCCGCCGCCTTCTATTTTCAACTAGTGGAGCAGTGAGTTCGTCAAATAACTCTCGCCAAAGTGCGTGCGTAAGGGAGAGGAGCGAGTTAGGAAGAATGTGGATTTTGACACCTCAACATTAGAAATATCACAAGACGAGAAATTATTAAGGACTCAACAAATAAATCCGTTTTTTTAACTCTAAACTTAATTCCGCTGTGTAATAATTTCTAGATTTTCCGAATACGAGATAGCACACTACAGAATGCTTCTAGCAGGAATTTAATTAAAATGAATTTTATTAGATAAAAAAAACACTGATCCTTTACGCCCTGAGAAAAAAAAGTGAAGTTGGAAAAAATTTCAAGTCTTAACAGAAAGTTACAATTATTCGAAATTCGGTTGTTTACGTTTTAAAAAACAACCGCGTAAAATTCTTGACTAGAATTTGAGTAATATTTTTCTTTGACTTACATTGGAAAGTAAACATAAACAATGATCATTGAAAATTATTTAATTTAAATGACTATCCACTTTCACTAAAAAAGAAAGCATAGCATGATAAAAAAAAAAAGAAAAAAAAAAGGGCCCCAAAGTTAAAAAGAAGTTTTATTGTCAAAATGTGATATTAAGAGGAAAGACTAAAGGATTGTTTTGAATCCTTTCTAACATGTTCAAAATTTAAATTAACTGAATTTATTTTTTTGCTTCAGCGTGGGATCAGAGATGACTATGGAAATTTCAGTGCCTTTGTTTCTGGTGAAAACACATTAATTTGGAAATTCTTGCAAAAATCAAATAATTGTCAGATTTTAATGAAACTTTCAGAACTTATTTACAAATGAATGAATCGATTTATGAAATTTTAATTTTTATAAAATCTTGGTTATATATATATAAAAGTTGCCAGTTTCCCTTAAATCTACTCTGAATAGTAAAAAAAAAAAAAAAAAAATGCAATGAAACTAGGACATTAATTAGATCATAAAATTTTTCAAAACTGTGTACAATAGGCTATTATTAAGTGAAGACTATATACTAAATAAAAATTGTAAAGCTTAATACAAATCATCACACTCTTAAGATTTTAAAAATAATTTTCATTTTTTTTTTTTACATGTGTATAAAACACGCCCATTTTGAAAGCATGGATGATTATACATAACATTATCAGAAAATAAGATCAATTGACTATAATTAATAAATTTAAAGTCAGTATTCCTAAAATTAGATTGTGGAGAATATTTTCAACATTTCTAAGCTTACTGAGTACTTAAAAATTATATAAATGTGTTCACCTGTAATTTTCTAAAATTTGGTTTTAACCGATAATGTCTCCATGGGACAGCAATAAACACGCAAACATCTTCTTAGTGCTTGACAGGTGTTTGTTGGGTATTGAAAGATAAGTAAATCACTACTACTGTTTTGCTTAAAAATTTGTTTTCCTGTTTTTTTTTTGTTTTTGTTTTTTTAAATTAAGAATAATACTTGTTTCAAATCATTTTAATATTCTTCAAATAAAGTGTTAACAAAGTACATTTTATTTTTGAAAGATTTTTAAAACTGAGAATTAACTTTTGTTTACAAATGTGTGAAAATAACCAATTTCAATTAAATTGTGCAAAAATTTTGATTCCAGTCAATATATCTATTTGAAATACACCAGAATATTTTTCCTTATCACTTGTTAATTGCATCAAGTACTGAAAGATGTTGGCATATTTCTACAGAGACTATCTGTTAAAACATAATTTAAGAAAATGATGTGTGAGCCCCTTTTTTATACCATTTTTACATACTTAAAATTCTAATTTTAGAAATGTTGACTTTAAATTTACAATAGTTACTGCTCTTATTTTCTGATAACGTTGTGTATCCTCTGTCATACTTTCAAAAAAAGGGAAACACTTATAATATTTTATATGAATAAAAAAAATTAATTTAAAAATCTTGGTACAATATGATTTGTATTAAGCTTTTCAACTTTTGATTAGTAAATATAGTTTTCACTTAATAATATCACTTGACTGGATTTAAATAATGCAGAACTTTAAAAGATTTTAATTTTTAAAAATAAAAAGCAACTCTTATATAATTTTAAAATATTTTTAAGCTATCTTATTTCTAAAAGCAATTAAAAGGTTTTCTAATTAAATGATGTTATAGTTATTACTTTTTATTTCACAATTTAGAGCAGATTTTCAAGAAATGAGTAGTTTAAAAAAAAAAAGTAATGATTTATATTCTCGAAAAAGCCTGCTCTTTAGGAAAAAAGTTTTGGGTTTAAATTTAATTTCATGACAATTAAGAGGGGCATATAATGTCTAAAAAAGAAAATTAAAGGAAATTTTTTTACCAAGATTATTTAAAAAAAAAAAAAAATCAAAAATTTCTAAAATAATTTCAATCATCTGTGAATGAGACGTAAAAATTTTATTAAAATCTGACAATTGATTTTTGCAAGAATTTCAAAATCAATATTTTTTCAAAAAAAAAAAAAAAAAAAAAAAAAAAAAAGGCACAAAAGCTCTAATCTTAAATAATACAGAGTACTGATGCAAAAAGAAAAAAAAAACTTTTTAACCAAAATTTCAAACATGTTAGATAGGATTAAAAAAATTTTTAAATACTTTGGTCTTTGCTCTTAATAACAAACATTTTGATGATAAAACTGTTTTTTATTAATTTTGGGACCTTTTTTCCAGTGAAAAAATGGAGGTACTTAAAATAGTAGTTTGTAAATTAGAAAGAGAAAATATCACCCCCCCCCACACACACAAAAAAAAATTATATCTATAAAATGGTTTGAAACTAACTAGGTATGTAACCTGTAAAAATAGAGAAACTTGGGATCATTCAAAACTGATACATTATTGACAGTCAATTTTAAAATAGAAAATACTGAACAAATTTTCAAAAAGTTTTTATGAGAATTTTATTTATCATCAAAGATATCTGGATGAAATAAATGTATACAACATGTGTACACACAGAAAGATTGTTAAAAACAATAACAGATCAAGAGACAAACTTAATGGGTGCTGAAGAAAGAAACTTGAGAAAAGAAAACCAGAACACTAGAATTAAAATAAGTGCTTGGATTATGATTATTTTATTACAAATGAAAGCATTTGACATTTTGAAAAAGTTAAATAACATTCAGTATCTTCTAAATTATATGGTTCAACTAGTTAAAGAAGCCCTAAAAACATTCATGCATACATGAATGTTCTTTGTTGAAAAATAGACTTTGATGGGGGAAGTAAAAATGGGACAAAGTGGGTTAGGAAATAAACTGTATTTATTTTCTTAAGTAGGATGAAATAAGAAAATATTAATGAGAAAGGATCTAAGAAATTAAATGGTAAATATAAACTTGGGTTATGCAGAAAGTGTAAAAAAAGAAAAAGGAAAAATATCATTCAATGGTTCATTGATAAAATTAATCTCTTCAACAATGATGACAAATACTGCTGCTGCAGACTATCCACCCAACCACATCCCAAAACAGTTGTCTACTGGATAAGCCTACAAAAATTAGATTCCAAAGAGGAGTAAAAGCCATGTTACTGCTAGCCTAGATTTTCTGCACAATGTTTTAGTCAGTTGTTGAAGTTGGTAGAAAAAAAAAATTTCCAGATTTTATTTTACTTGGGCAAAGAAAAGAGAAAAATGAATTAGCATAAAGTATGATCAAAATGTTAAATTGTAGATGGCAAAAAAAAAAAAATCAAAGAATCTTTTAATACATTCAGTTGGTTTTAGTATTTATTATGTTTTTGCTGCTTTTTAGAAACACAATCTTGAGTATTTTTCTTCAAAACATATTTGTTGCAGAAAGCAGTTTACAACAAAAAACTCCAATGTGAAAAGTGCCTGATAGATTCTACATTTTTCCTAGTTTCAAAACAGTATTGCTTAGCTTAGTAGCTTACCACAAACAGGTAATATTAAAAAAAAAAAAAAAGACAGAAGTAGGCAGAAAGTAAAGTCCTATTGAGGCCATTTTTTTTTTTTTTGCAAAGTCTGCTTGAGGTGGGTAAGGGGTAATTCACTTTGGTCTCAGTCTTCCTCTCACAAAGATGAGGTCCAGCTGTAGGAGATAAGGGGGTCTCTAAATACTAGCCTAATTCTGTCTTTGAGAATGAACTTGTATAAAAAATAAAAAAAAATAGATCTTAACTTAGATAGCAGCAGGTTTGAAAGAATAAATATCTCTTATATTTGGTTAACCCAATCAGAAAAATAAGAGCAGAAGACAATCACATACAGAGTCACTTAGAATTACATTTTAACATTCCTCATCTTCATTCTCGCAGTTAAATGTTTTAGTCTTTATTTTATATATCACTAATTGCAAATAAGAGAAAGTGGAAAAACTAAGAATATTCATGGACACAATGCTTTTTAAAGGTTAATAATTAAGGAACTCTTTAAAAAAAAGTACACTATATTTCATAGACTTAAATGAATATAAAAAAATAAGAGTAAACCCTGAAATTACCATTTCAAATCTTCACAAGAAATGTTATTCGATGAATTATTTGGAATATACTCAACTTTCTTTGTGTCTATCTGTAAAATGGTTTAACTATAATAGAATTACATTATTAAAAACAAAAAAAAGTTGTGAAATGAATGCAAATGAAATTAAAAAGGTAATAGTCAGTTAAGTGCCATACGTGAAACACGCTTTGGCGATCATGTCTCGAAAGAGACATGACTGACTGGGCAGAAGATTATCCCGCAGTAGGTTGCCATTAATTTCTGCGGTAGACTGGTTGCCAGCCAAGGCTATAGAACCCAATCTGTCCTGTTATTTAACCCATAACTGGAAGAAAGAGATGGATTAATACCTTTCCCAAAGGTATTTGCGCGTAAGTGAATGCAATGAATATCAACTGGAATTCGAACTCGGCTCTCCGATTTCTCGTTCCGAGTCAATATCCACTGGACCACTACGCACATCCTAAAGACATCAGATAATGGCATCAACAAACTATTTTAATGTAAAAGATACTGTATTATAGAAATAAGATTCACTTTATGACTTTTTTTTTTTTTTTAAATTAATGGAGTCAAAAGGCCTTTCTTTCATTGATTATTATTTTAATTTTTTTCTGGTAAAAAAAAAAAAAAAAAAAAAAGAAGAAGAGAAATAAGAAGAAAAAGAATTAATGCATTTTTTTCAGAGAACTTATATTTGGGAGAATTAACTTCTGGAATGAAGACTCAACTTAAATGTAAAGTTTTAGAAAAATGAAGAAAGATTCACTCTCAATTAGTAAGATTGTTTTATAGAACTTTTTTTTTATATGCACAATCCGTAAAATTTCAGTTACCTTTTTAAAATGTTAATATAGATTCTCAAAGTTTAAAATGAATAACTAAAATCCTATCAGATATTTTGTCATTATAGATTTCATTTTTGACAATGTCCTTCCCTTAGGTACAGAAGAGTAGAATTGATTCTCTTCATTATTTTTTTCTTTCCTAAAATAGACAAGTTGTAAAAATCTCATTTATTTTTTTCTGATAATGAGGTAAAAAAAATAAACCCCAAAAAACAAAAACAAACAAACACTATTCCAACAGTTTCATGACAATAATTTACTAATGCCTTGTAATCTGTTTAAAAGATTTACCATATATACTTGTATATCGTCCTAATTTTGAAGATAATTTTAAGGGGTTAAATCATACACAAGATGGTAGTAACTGGCTTAAAAAGTAGGCCTTCAAAAGTTACATGATATGTGAGTATATACAGTATGTAATCCTTTTCCTTTACAAAAAATTTTGAAAATTAGAAAAATATTTCATACTAAAATTGTTTATTTAAACTTTTCAAGGTTTTAAATTTTAAGATCAAATTTCTTGTGATAATCTTTCATGAACTATAATTATATTGATGATAGTCAGCAAGATCCAATGTACCTTGTTCAGCCAATTTACCCATGGACCCATGGTCAAATCTTCCACCTCTTGATAACAGACTTTAATTGAAAAAATGTTGTCTGTACAGAGAATGTCAACATTTTCATCAAGTAATCTACTGGAATACTAGTACATCCTTTAAGGTTGAGATCTGATTCCAATTGATTTTGAACTACCAACAAAGCAGCATCTGTAGGAACTCTGGTGAACAGACTCATCTCATTCAGACTTACTATTTGATTGCTACACATATAAGCCCCTCATAATGATTGTACAAACTGATCTGAGTTCCTTACACATGACAATGACTTCTCTGTTCATGAGTTGAGTATATCCACTAGAAATCTGTTCAGAAGGTGGAAATTCAGACAAATTTCCATTCTGCTGAGTAAGGAGCCTAGGACTTGATTTGACACAAGACAAAAGCATCACTAATATTGTTAGGTGTTGCACGTTTTCTTCTTTCTCTCTAGCCTGCCAACCTATCAGGGGCAGCTGACATTCTGCACACATATTTCTTCTCATTTATTGGTTGGCCATTGATATATCAACCTAATTTTTGAAGGAAAGAAATGACAAAGCCTTTTAATACTTGGTTCACTTCAGTTATTTACATTTATTTCACAAATAAAAGAAAGACACAACATTATCTAAATATTTCCACTGTCTGTAAGTCCCTTAAAGTGAAGAGGTTTATAGTAAAAATGTAAGCAATACAGCTAAACTCCTGGCAGGTATAAGTGTGCATAGTTGTTGAATATTAAGACCAATTTTGAATGACAGCAACCAATTATGCACACAGAGAGTTATACATGCAGATATTCTAGAAGTGTTTTCGTTACCATTTCTAATTCACATAGTATTGCTTCAACTACTTAGATTTAATTATTTTTTTTTTTTGCTAAATTTTCCATCATGATGTAGAAAATGAAATGGACAAAAGGTGAAATAATTGATGGCAAAAATAAATTATTTTTAAAGAAACAGAAGATAATTATTTGCCAAGAAGGTAATTCTTTTTTTGGATGGGAGTAAAGTTACAACAAAGGCAGATGTTAAAAATTTAAGAGAACAAATAAAAAAAAATTTACTATACAATATAAATATTGCTGCTGTTGCTAAAATCAGAATATAGCAACATTTTGTCTAAATCAGTAGATGGGATTTTAGATAAACAAAACAAAACTTAGTTTCATAAATCTTTTGATTAATGCTAGTTGACCTTGGAGTCAAGAAAAAAAAGTTGCAAAACAAATTTAAAAGTAATTTCTATAAAAACAATGGAAAGTGAGAGTGAATAACTAAAATGTGACAAGTAAACTGTTTTAAATGTGAGTGAGAAATTATGGTATTTGATAAGAAAAGGACCGACTTCCCCCATCTGCTACTTTATACTTAACATTATTAATGTTTGTATGGTGATTTTTTTTCTGTTGCATTTTTTAAATTTATCCCAGCACTGAGTGAATGAGGAACTTTATTAGAGTTCTACTTAAACTGCATTCTAATTCTTACTAATTCAATGTTTATTTTAATTAATCATGAAATATTGACTCAAGAAGTATTAACCCTGGTTCTTCTTAAGGAGGGAGAAGAAATTGCTGCATAATATTTCTTAGGAAATAGAAGGATCTAATCTTGGAAATAAGTATTATACTGATATTACAGCTGGTAGGTATAAATTATAGAAGAGGCAAAGATTTTTTTTTTTTAGTTCTTGAATAAATATTTATTGGTTGGAAGTGGTACTGATAAATGATGCCTGCTCAAAGAATGAAATCCTTGCAAACAAGTTTGGAAAGAAAAAAGGCAAACTAAAAACTCAAGAAACTAAATGATTGCACTACTCCCTTTACTTTAATAATCCCAACATCACAAGTTGATAATTGATAGGGTCTCTTTCTAACTGGGAACACCATAAGCAATGACTTATCCATAATTCTAATCTAACCATTGTATCAATTCTTGCTCATACAGTATAACACATGCACTTAATGGAAAATGAATTAAAATATTTTTCTTTAGTATGAGTTCTTTAAATTATTATGGTATTTTTATTAGTATTTATTTATTTTTTTACTATTTTTTTAATCTAATGCTTTTATTTCAACTTCCAGATCCTCATACTATGATTACTAGTCAACAACATTGGAACAAAAAGCTTACATTCCTTAGGCAATAAAATTATTCAAATTTTACTACTAGCATATTTTAACAAAGATAACATTATATGAGGTGCTGAGTAAAAATTAAGAATTTATTTCTGTGGTTAGATTAGAATAGCAACTGCCAGCAGCTTCCATAGCCTAACACACATAAAAAGGCCTCTGTTGCATCAAGACCAGCTTCCTGAGGATAACGAATGTGAGTGTGTCTTACCAGAAGTTTATTCTTTGTTCCTGAGCCACATTGCTTAATAATATTTATGAAATGATAATCTAGGAGTTGCAATAAAAATAAAATAAAGACAATATTATTCTTAACTCTTTTCGTCATTAGAGGAGACCTATCAAATACTTTTCAAAAATACAAACAAAATTATAGAATATTTATATGCATTTATGTCACAACTATTTTTGAAAAACATATATAGAGCTCTAGGTTTGGCTAATGTTCAAACCAAAAATTGTCTTTCAGTAAACCAAATCTAGGAAATGCCATATAGAGAAATAGAACACACTATCCTTGTTGCCATCTTCACCAAGATTGTTTAAAAAAAAAAAAAAAAGGAGCAAGCATGTAAAATGTTTTTTGTTGTTCTGTTATGAGAAGAAAGAAAAAAATGCATCTCTTAAGTTTTTAGTTAACAATAGGGTGTTTATTTCAAGAAAGTTTTAGAACTGAGTAAAAATTCTATTAAGAAGGATGATGGTTTTTTTTGTTTTTTTTTAAGTAAAGAGAAAGTTGGGAAATGGAACAAAATTTTTTAGAAGAAAAAGTTTCACTCCTATTCTTTGCAAGTTAAAACATTTGTCAATATAAACTAAGCCGAGAAGATGGGCTAGAAAAAAACAAACGAAAAACAAACAAACCAAAAACAAAGAAAACCTACTTTGAGAGTTATTTATGGAAGGAAGTGTTACTGGTTTGTGATTTTCTCTTACAGTGAGAAGTTTTTGTCTCTTGGACACTTGCCTAAGATATTTTTTTAAAACCAATAGCTGAAGAAACAGCAGCAGCAACAATTAATATTTTTTTTAAATCAATTCACCTCAAGAAGACAATAACACCAGTAAGATGCAAGGAGCTACTGGAAGTAGTAGAAAAGGAAGAGACTTGAAAGTACTAGAAACTCGATCCTAAACAGGAAACAAGAGATAAACCTTCACTGGGGAAGTTTGTGAACTGGATAATCTAAAAATGAAAAGGTAATTTACAAGCTAGCTAGTAAAAATGCAGTTAATGACTATTAAAAATTTAATTACTTGTAAAATAAATATCTTCTTTTAGCTGGAGTGAGTGTTTTTCAAATACAAAACAAATACTGAATACAAAGGCCATGCAGAAAGTCAGAACTTATGGTCACCTCTTTTCATAGACTGAACATGATCAGTACCACTAAAGTAAAAAAACAAAAAAACAAAAAAAAAAACTCCAAAAACATATTACAACTTTATTTACTTTACCCTTATCAAGAGGTGAAAGTGAGGAAATTGTTAGTGATGATTACTATAATAATTAGATAAATAAGTCCAGCAAAAAAAAAAAAAAAAAAAAAAAAAAAAGGGGGGGGGGGTGTCAAAATAATTTTTTTTTTTTTTTTTTTTAATTGATGAACTAACTCTTTATTGTTTGTGACAGATTCTCCAGAAGATGTTTATGCTATGGGCCAGAAAATGTGTAGTTAGTGATAAAATATAAAATCAGCTAAGCAAATCATATGTACAAAGCCAACTGGAACTCAATATTATAAAGAAAATTTTGTCCAGATATTTTTAAGATGTAAAAATTAGAACTTAATTTTCATGTCACTGTTGCTTTTTTATGAAAAAGGAAATTAGTCTAAATGAATCAACATATAAGGGAAAACTTACAGAAAGTGCTACAGCATTCATTCAAGATTGTTAAAGTGTTTTTTTTCCCTTTTGATTTGATAAAATTCTGAAAATATGTTAATTGTTGGAAAATGTACAAAATTCTGAGTCTAAAATGGAAGAGAATAGGAAGAAGGATGAGTGTGTGGGCAGATGGCATCACTCATTAAATAGTAGTAGAATAAGTAATAGCAATAGTAGTGTTAAAAAGGGAAAAAGAGGCACACACCTGTAACATGGCTACACAATAGTAGTAGTAGAAGAAAAACAATAGCCAAGAGTTTGTTAAACAGCTGCAAGTTTGACTACAAAAGTAGGATTTAGAACATAAAAGAACTTTTCAAAAATATTGCAGGGAAAATATTCTGGAAGAAGAACCAGAATATAGTGAGACATCCAAATTCTCAAAGAATAGGGAGTTAAATCACAACCCAGGCAAAGAAAAATTCAACATTTTGTAGTAGGAGTCTTAGTACTGCTAATGGAGATAAATAAAAGCTGAAGTTTTTCATCAGCAAGAAAGAAAAAAAAGTTAATTTTAAGAACAAATGGGGGACACAGAGTGAAAAAATGGAAAAAGTTGATAGAATTAAGTAAAATGAAAGCTTTGAAGAAAAAATAGTGATGTTAAGAAATCAGACAAAAAGGGTAATTTAAGCTAAAATCATTTCATTCAGAGACCAACTCAGGAAATGGATTCACATCTGAAATATTTGTTTTTAAAGGAAGGAATAAACTAGGTTTCACAGTATGTCTAACTTTGAGTTAACATTAAACCATTTATTCCAGCATGAGAGCTTCAGCCAATTAATCAGATATGTATTAAAATATATATTTTTGTTTTTAAACTAATTGCTACATGAAAGAACTGCATTTGGCCAAGGAGCACATGCACACAGATATTTCACTGAATGTTCTTTTATAGAAAATATTTGAGTTTATAAGAATGTCATTCAAGTTCCCCAGTAGTAGTTTACTGATTATAGAGAAAGATGAAAAAGGGCAGGGTGGGAAGTATCATTTTCACTTTCCTAATGGTAATGGGGTTTTCCCTGAGAGAAACTAAGAGAAGAAGGCTAAGGGTTAGTGAGTCAATGATTTAGACCATATGGAAATCATTCAGAAAGGAAAGGAAGATAGAGAGAGCTTTAAAGAGCAAACAGTATAAAGATAAGATTTGTCAAGATGGAGGATTGCAACAAGGGAAATATAGGAAGTGTGAGTGAATTGGAAAAAGGTGGGTATACAACAAAAAGAAAAAGCCACATGGGTAAAATGACTAACAACAGGGAATGGAATAAGATAAAAGAAGAAGCAAACTATATTTACTGAGATATAACCAAAAAATAAACAGGTGAATGAATATCCATTTGCACAAAAATGGATGAGAACACTGTTACATTTTTATTTTGAAAGGTTAAAAAAAAGTGCAACATTTATAAATTTCTCTTCTCTTGAGAAAAAAAAAATCCAATTTGGTAATTATAGCTAAATCTGTTAGTGATAAAAAAGGATCTTCATATCTAATATAGAAATAAAATAAAAGCAAAAAAAATATATAGAAAATTTTAGTAGTATGCAAACACATACACAAGTTCATAAACAAGTCAATAAAAGTAAAAATACTAAAAATTTAAGCTATTTGTAGACCAAGACTGAGTTTTGGTAAGAGTTAAAAATTCGCAAAATTGCAGCAGTCAAAGAATATAAATCAAATCAAATGTCAAAACTCAAACCGTCTAATTGGTGTCAGTCAGAGAATGGTACCAGGGAGGTAACTCAAAAAAAAGTTAGATCTGCTTATCTTCCCTTGACTAAATTAGTGTTTCAACAACGTTTTAGCAATTGTTATTTAAAAGGAGCAAACTTTTAGACAAATTTGTACAGAACATATGGAAAAAGAAAGTGTCTGTTTTTTGACAAATAAAAAGGAAAACAACCCCCACCTAAAAAATGAGCGATTTATTTTTGGGCTGGCACATAAAAATGAACCTTCAAGAGAAAATCATTTTTAATGGGTGGGACAATACCAAGCCTGCTATGTTATCAATTTTGCCAGTGAGTCATGAAAATAATGTGTGTGTGTATTTTTTTTTTAATCATTTCACCCCAAGCAAGGGATTCCACTGCCACTATTGTGCTTGGGACTACATAGGGGGAGGTAAATAGGAAGAGTGGTTAGATATAGGAAATGTCAGAAGGGGGGTGATAGATAGTTGGGTGGGTGGGAAGAGTGTTTGAAAGAATGGAAGTTAGTTTGTTAGGAGGTGTCTATTGACCTTACATTTAAAATCCTGGAGATTGTAGCCGTCGGAGAAGCAGACATGTGGAAGAGAATTCCACAGTCTGGAAGTGCGAGAAAAGAAACTGTTGGAGTAGAAGTTACGGCTGCATTTTATCAGTTTCACTGTAAAAGGGTGGGATCTAGTTGCTAATCTAGTATCTCGTTCAAATTCGTATTTAGGGGGCACTAGTGATCTAAGTTCATCGGAGCAGAAGCCGTGAAAGTATTTATAGAAGAGACACAGGGAAGCCACGTCGCGCCGGTGAGAGAGAGACTGCAGGCGGTCTGCTAAGTCGGTATCAATCACATTACAGACCCTCCGCTGTACCTTGTGTCTAGAAGCCCAAGGAGAATAGCGGGGGCACCCGACCAGATATGGCAACAGTATTCAATGCACTGGCAGATGGTAGATTTATAAATGTGCAGGATAGATTCAGACGGAAAAAACCTCCGGGCCCTGCACAGTGAACCGACTTTCATAGCAGTGGATTTAGCAATGGATTCGATATAGTCATTCCACTTGAGGTCCGCTGAAAGTGTGAGACCAAGGAGGCGTAGTGTTTTATTCTCTGGGAGGCAAGCCTGGATATATATAAGATAGATTTTTGGTAGTCAGAAAAAGAGAAGTTAAATTGATGGTTTTCTATCCTTGGGAAGAAAATATAAGAGACAATGTCTTTTTTTCTATCCTTGGGAAGAAAATATAAGAGACAATGTCTTTTTTTCTATCCTTGGGAAGAAAATATAAGAGACAATGTCTTTTTTTCTATCCTTGGGAAGAAAATATGAGACAATGTCTTTTTTTACCAAGAAAATCAATGTCTTTTTTACAAAAAAGTCAAAATTTCATAAAATGCATTGATTTGAAAATACAAGAAAGCAATCAACAGAAAATTATTTCCTTGAGTGTAATAACTTAATTTTTAGTAGCAATGTATTTTAAAAAAAATGTCTTCCTTTAATGATCAAGACTTTTGGTCACTTTGTTGGAGAACTAAGCATGTAAAAGTTATCAGAAACATTTATGAAGCAAATTTTATCACACACACGAAACTGTATACAGGGAAAATAAACTTGTATGCTTCAAATTCAGTTTTTGCGGCATGTAAACATAAAATTGCAGCTAAAAAAAAACATACAGGGTATCATGTATAGCTTATACTGAAACAATTATGAGTTGAAAAATATTTGAAAATGAATGCACATTTTTTTGTGGCTTTCTATTTGTTAAAGAGAATTTTTTAAAGTCCATTAACCCACACGTTTTTAGTATTCCATGTTTGCTATTGATGTGCACCTGAAAGATTATTTTACACATTCTAAAATGACAAAAAATATTCTATAAGGCCCTATATAAAACCTTAATGATTTCAGCAGATTGATATAGAATCAGTCACTTCAAACTCAAGGTGTATTGTATTGTAATAGAAATAGGACATGTAATCTTGAACACAAAGAGAATTGGTTATAATTAATGATCATCTTTATACATTTTCCAAAGTTCTTTCTGTCTATAAAAGCAAGTGTAAAAATTAAAATCAATTGACACAGAAAGCAGTTTTCTGAACAAACACTTGCAACAACTAAAAAGCAAACTGACAGAAAAAGAAATAATTTCTCTATCACCCACCAGCTTGGAATCTAGCTAAGGCCTACCACTTCACTCCTTTGTGGGGTTAAAAAAAAAAAAAAAAAAAAAAAAAAAATGAATTCAATGAATAACAATTCGCCTTTTGTTGATCATCAAATGTAGTAATATTTGTGAATCTTTGACTTCTAAATTCGAATAAATACAAAAAAAAAAAACAAAACAAAAAAACAGACACTTAGAAAAATGTTGCTCTTTAACTTTTAAAATATAACTTACCCCGTGAAACAATTGCAGAGGTTTCAGTTCAATGTAATCCATTTTAAGCTGTTTTCTTAAACACATATAGAAAAGGAGAAAGACACACTTGCAATGTGAGTATATATATATAAAGAGTGATAGACATAAACATAAATATAATTATGTATATGCCATTTGAGAGATTTTTTTTCTCCTAGAATATTTCCATTAAATACAACGCCACCACTTCAAAAGCTTACTTTCTTTTTGCTATTTGTGGCTTGTAATAATCGCCACTGAGACAAAGAGAGGATTGGCCAACCAATCAGGCTGAAAAATATTACTGAAAGTGGCCAACATTAGCAAATTATGGATTATTAAGTGAAGAGTGATCTTAATACACCATCAAGGTCAATTGAAATATTGATTGACATCAGTCTACCTGCATTTGGGAAAAGTTCATATGTAGCAAGTAGCTGATAACCCTAAGAACACACAGCTACATATGAGAAAGGCCAAGCATTTCAGAGGGAAAGAGAGTCAAATCTTTCCAGATATTTGTTACAGAGTATATAAGGGAATTGTAATTTTGATGTCAGGCCTAATTTATCACAAGTAAATTCAAAGAAATTGTATGTTGGGCTGAAAATGATGTTCAATAATATTATGGCCAGCTGTTGCATGTTGTCTGATTTTACAAACAGCAGCCATGCGGGAATGTCACAGCTGGGACCTTATTCATTGGTCAGGGCAGGGTTAGCATACAAACAGCTATGAGCAGGTATAAAGAAGAATCCAAAGCAATAACCACCCAGTTTGAAAAACAGCAGCAGCAAAAGACAGAACAATAGAAGAACATGCATGTCTGATAAAAAAAATAACGTCATTGAGTGAGAATCCATAAGCTGAAGGAGATATCTGCACAGACATCAATATTGAACATCAATAAGCCACTCCTTTTGCCAAGATAAAGCCATTAATGGTACTTGTATGTAACACTTACTATTAATGTTTGTACTTGGAAAAAGAAAAAAAAATTTAACAAGGAGGTGGATGGTTATAATCTTGAACACACACATCTAAACTGAAACCTGGCTGAGTGAGGTGGTTAGCTACAAGTAGATTTTATGATTTGGGAATATATCACAAGAATAAATCAATATACTTTCGAGAGTATAGTAATTGTCTTTTATTTTAGAAACAAATGGAAATATACTTTTATAATCAGGCAGTCCTTTCTCTATTTGAATAGAATATTCAGTATCCAATTACATAAGGTGGCTATTTTGTACCATAAAAAGCACTGATTTAAGTGTTTAACAAAATACCGAGACAAGTTAGTGGTACCAAAGATTTTGATTTCATTAATAAGTATGTCAAATTAAAACTCATAAAATCTGGTTTAAGTTAAGCATTAACTTTTTTATGAAAACCAAATAGCAAGAATTCTACCACTTTCCAGGCCATCAATATTCAGACATTAGAAAATGTTTATCTTTTCAGTTAATGAAAAAAATTCTTATGTGATCATCATACAAGTATTCTCATAGAATTCATAATGCTGCCTTTGTTTAATAACAAGAGAAAACAAAGCATAAGTACTAAAAGTTATTCAAGATTCTGAGAAGGAAAACAATATAAACCAGACAGGAAAAATATCTGAAGTCACATTATATACAGCAGTTCCCTTTGCCATTATGTTTTGCAAACTATTGTCTTCAGAATACTAAAGACAACATTCCAAACTACTAATATACTTCATCAGCCAAATAGGGCCATAACTTGTAACAAAAACCAGAAAAATAATTGCTAATCCAAGTTATTACAACCTCTTGGTCAACATTTCTCTTTTGATGATGATAATATTAACAATGCCAAAAGAATGTAACCGCTTAACTATTTACACATCATAGTAGATAATTAGATTACCCAAACCCTTAACAAAAAAAAAAAATTTCTAATGTAGTTTTTCAGATAGTGACAAATTAGGAAGGAAAATACACCTTTAAAATTTCAACAGTAATAGGATGAGACAAACCACTAATGAAACAAGTTCGCAAACAGATCAAGCTTATGTTAAATTATATTCCACTCATTAAATGAGTTTGCATACTACCTTTTTAATGAATCAAATTAGTGGAAGTCTACATTTTTGTTCAGAAAATTTTGATTCCAAGTCAAACCAATTGTTGGATGAAGGAGATGGACTTGAAAATAAAAATGGAAAGTGTGCACACATTCTCATAGTAATTGAGTCTACTTCTACATTCATACAGATACACTGAAAAAATTCTTCCAAGATAAATACTCACTGAACCACTTTTTCTTCGTTTCTGTGCTGCAGTATTTGGAGGCGTATATTTTCCTGTTCTGGCACCTGAAGTAGCACATTTCAATACAACTTTAATTTGAAACTTTCAATTTAAAAATGTAAAAAAAAGAAAGAAGATATAGCACACACGAGATAACTATTTGGTAAGACATTTGTCAGCATAAAAGTTTCAAAAAGAAACTGATAAAGATCAAAATATTTGCATATTTTTTAACTTTATCGAAGCAAAATTATTTATTTCAAGTAAATATAGATTCTTACGTAACAAAAACTTACAATTTACTAATGCTATTGCTAGCTTATCCATTGATGCTGTCTCAAAGGGTACGAATTACTCCCCTTGAAGCATTAGCTTCCTTTTCCGTTTTTATCATAATTGACTACAAAAAAGATCAGTTATATTTAATGGACAGATAGTCAACAAGCCAAGCATTTTTTCAAAAGGTTCCTGATGTTTAGTCTATTTGAATGAATGAAGAATTCAAAATTAGCACTGCTTCCCCAGCACACTTCAGCTGAATATCAAGAAAGGCACTAAAGTTAAAAATGTCAAAGAATTAGATGTTTATAAAGTCAGGTTAAAATTATTTAATAATTTGGGATTTAAAAATGTAAAAACTCACTGATGAGAGAAGCAAGTACAGTTTACAGGTACAAAGAGAAAGGGTGGTAGAAGGAAGTTAAATGACTGTACAAATTAAAAAACTACCAAGACTAATTGCTGAAGTAGCAGGTGAGTTAAAAAGGAATTCTGTTCTCACAAAAATGATTGCAATGGCACATTATTTTACCAATTACAAATTTAAATTCTTAAATTTGAAGTGAATTAACTTACCTCGGTCATCTATTCCTCTTTTGTTAGTGAATGTGTAATAAGGAGAGCCTGGTTTTGTGGCAGGAGAGAGAGGGTCTGGAGACATTGGCATATTGTTACCCAACATACTCTGCAAAGCAAAGAAAAAAAGAAAGACAATTAAATTCCTAACACAACTCTGATGCCTTAACATACAAGAAAAGTTAGTCTAGAAATGACATGTTCATCATAACTTAACCTATTCATGCCACACCATAAAATTCAATATTAATTATAGAGATTAAAATAAAAAATCCTGTATTAACTATAAATTTCTAAAAACAAATCTGATACATTTTTTAATCATTTCACTTCGGCAAGGCAATAAAGTCACTAACACAAGAAAAAAAAGAAAATATTAGAGAGAGAGAGAGAAAAGACAGTAAAATAATAGAAATTAAGAATAAAGATAAGCAATGACATTACATTTAGACTTTTGGAGATCAAAGTTGAGTGCAAAGTAAGAAGCTAGATAAGTGTCCCACAAAAGAAAAGTATGAAAGAAGAAAATGCTAGCATGTAACTGTAAGTTACATCTAATTTTAATAACCGAATAAAAAAAAACATTAAAATAATGAAATGCTATATTCTAGTAGGAGTTTTAACATAGATTAACTTCATTATGGTAAGGTCAAGTAGGATCTTATAGTAAAAACCTAGAAACACAATTTATATGCTACTTCTCTTTCAAGATTATCGTAGCTTGTAAAAGGCTTGCATAAACCTTTCATTCTACACATCAGGCAGAAGATGAGTCAGTCACTCATCTTTTAGTAAAGCTATGACCTCAAGCCAAATTTTGCCTGTTCACAATTGTCTCAACATGGAAGTCTTAAAAAATGGAGCTTTAAAACAGGTTTGATACTGCCCAGTGCTGTCACTCATCTTGCGTGGAATGGAAAGTGATTCAAAGGTGTCCTAGATCCACCGTCATCATAATAGAAGGGACTATAATGTATGAAACATGTATCACTTGGACGCACCCAGACCGGTTCAACTAACCATGATAGCCATTGCATTCTTGTATTCACTGATACAGGAGCTTAAACTTGTTCAAATGGTCCAGAGATATTATTAAGACTACTCATGTGCCCAGATGAGTACCTCGTTCCAGCTAGAAATCAAATATATGGCATTACAGCCAACCAACTTCATATAAAGGCTGAGCTGTTCATGCATATAATTGGCTCTAGGGAGACATGACAGGTGGTGTATGTGTCAAACAACATGTCTGGGTTTTACTCATCAGAATCTGCCTTGATGTGCAGAAAACTCATTCTAGTGATGCCTGGTACCATCTCGTTCTTTCCAATAGAGACCAACAGGCATCTACTGGAATGATGGATATTTTTTATTTTTATTTTTTTTAATCATCTCACCCCAAGCAAGGCATTCCACTGCCACTACTGTGCATGGAGCTACATAGGGGAAGGTAAAGAGAAGGAGTTAGACATAGGGAATGTCAGGAGGAAGGTGACAGATGAGTAAGGATAGCGAGGATGAGGGTTGGGCAGATGGGAAGAGTGCTTGATAGAATGGGAGCAGGTTAGTGTGTTAGGAGGTGTCTATTGACCTTACATTTAAACTCCTGGAGATTGTAGCCGTCGGGGAAGCAATCGTTTGGAAGAGAATTCCAGTCGGGAAGTGTGAGGAAAGAAACTGTTGGAGTAGAAGTTACGGCTGCATTTTATCAGTTTCACTGTAAAAGGGTGGGATCTAGTTGCTAATCTAGTATCTCGTTCAAATTCGTATTTAGGGGGCACTAGTGATCTAAGTTCATCGGAGCAGAAGCCGTGAAAGTATTTATAGAAGAGACACAGGGAAGCCATGTCGCCCCGGTGGGAGAGAGACTGCAGGCGGTCTGCCAAGTCGGTATCTATCACATTACAGACCCTCCTCTGAACCTTATCGAGAAGCCCAAAGAGAACAGCAGGGGCACCCGACCAGATATGGCAGCAGTATTCAATGCACGGGCGGATGGTAGATTTATAAATGTGCAGGATAGATTTAGACGGAAAAAAACTTCCGGGCCCTACACAGAGAACCGACTTTCATAGCAGCGGATTTAGCAATGGATTCAATATAGTCATTCCATTTGAGGTCCGCTGAAAGTGGAATGTAGGAAGTGTAGTGTTTTACTCTAGTGTTTTACTCTGTAGTGTTTTACCAAGGAAGTGTAGTGTTTTACTCTCTGGGAGGCAAGCCTGGTCCATGCTAATGGGAGGTAGGTGAGATTGTCGATGATGGTTAATTGAGAGTAGCTTCGTTTTAGAAGCAGTAAAATTTACTGGCCATTTCTTACCCCAGTCCAATATGGATTGGAGATCTTTTTCAATCTCGGCTGCGAGGTTAGCTTTGATGCTTACACCAGATTTTTGTAGGAGGCGAGAGTAAACTGTGGTGTCATCGGCGTACAAACCTATTTGGGCTCTTATGGAATCAGGGAGATCATTATGTATATCAGGAAGAGCGTAGGACCTAAGATGGAGCCTTGGGGGACACCTGCGTTTGTATGGTAGTTCTGAGAGGCATGTCCGTTTAATACCGCCATTCCTGTCGAGTGCCTGGTATATGTACTCAGTGATGGTCGTTAGCATATCAGCAGTAGACCTGGTGAAGCGGAAACCATATTGCTTGTCCGAGAGGAGCCTGTGTGCTGTGAGATGCTGAACCACCTCGGCGTTGATAATGGCTTCGAACACTTTGCCAAAGATCGGAAGAAGGCTGATAGGGCGGTAATTTGCAGGGTCAGAGGGTTCTCCAGTGTTTTTAAATATAGGAACTACAGAGGAAGATTTCCAATAGGCAGGAAAGCAGGAAGCAGATAGGCAGAGGTTGTAGAGCTTAGAAAGGACAGAGGAGAGTTCAGGGGCACATTTCTTTAAGACTATGGTTGGGATTCCGTCACCACCGCTCGCTTTGTGAGGGTCAAGTTTTAAGATTATCTTAGAGACAAGCAAAGGTGTAATGTAGACATCATTCAGTTGTGCCTCGGTTCTAGGTGAGAAGTCCAGACTTGAATTGTTCGAGAATCTGCGGGCAAAGCATTCAGCCTTATCTGCTGGGGAGGTGAGGACCTCAAATTTGTTGATTAGCGAGGGTATTGTGGACTTGCTCTTGTTAAGTACTCTTTTACAGAGTCGCCAGTAGTCTTTAGAGCCAAATTTAGAGCATGCTATGCGTTGCTTCATTCTGGCAGCAAACAACATCTTAGCTTCGTTAAGTATCCTTTTACACTTATTACGAGCTGAAGTGAAAAGGCGCCCGTTTTGGTCCGACGCGTAGTTACGATAGAGTTGGAAGAAATGATTCCGGTGGGCAATGGCAGCCGAGCAAGCGGGTGAGAACCATGGAGACGAATGAGATTTAAGCTGGAATTTCCTAGCAGGGATGAAGGAAATGACACCCTAGCTAAGGGATGGTGTTCGCTGACAGACACAACCGGGATTCAATCCATGTGTCCATTCTAAGTTCAGCGCATTTAATACATGCCTGCACCAACATTGACAGGAAAGCCATTGGACATTAACTTTGTCCTTGATGTGACACCTTCAGTAGTCCTCACACCAGTCTCTGTCCCTCACTACTAAAAGAAGAGAGTGAAACCTTGATTGAGTTATCACATTAGATATATACGACCTGGTGCACAATGATGGTAGACTCATACTAAAAAAAATGGTCCCCTAGATGCATGGTGATCTTACAAGAACTGAATGCTGCCTCCATGAGGGAAGCCCGTCATCATTTAACCAGGTCACCATCTTCCAGCTCAGACAATAAAAAACAGTTTTATGCTATGGTGTATTGTGTGGCTGTGGTGTCCGTTATGAAACGGACACCACAGCCACACAATACACCATAGCATTTTATCATTAATTGTGGCTAACATAGATAAATTTGTGAACCCCAGGGATTTCACATATCTGGAGATGGATATACTCATTAGTTCGATGGTATTACAGTGGACGTGGTTTGAAAAACCTGTTGTATAGACAATAGCCTCCTTTGGGACGATTCTATAGACACATGTGATCAATATGGATTATAATCCCTTATCACCTAATGTACAACATAAACCAAATACCTCAAATAATGAACTAGTTGAAATGGAAATTGACATCACCACAGATTCAGTAGGTCTAGTACAAAATAATATTGGAGAACATCATTACTGGGCAACACCAGCCCCAAGTCAATGCCTACATAGAACCTGGAACTCTTTCCCTCACAAATGTGAGGACAATCACACACATATTCAGGAGAAAACCTCAAACTGACCATGTGAATCCATCCTGTTCTCTGAGGAGGGAGGAGACATGCAGAGTAGAAATGGAAGGTCTCATTATATAATGCAAACTTCCACAGGCAGACATAAGTATCTTGTTAATACGAGAATACAACTGAGAATTGTCGTTATGGTTATTTTACAACAAAGAAGTGGTGAAAAATTCATAGCTCGACAAAGAAAAAAACAATTCTGATGTTTAGCCATTTGGTCAGATTACAGGAAATGGGTTGATTTGAGAACTATTTAGTACTTCTTTGTACATTTAAATAGCTACCTGTAGTTGTTATGACTGAATATGCAGATGTTGATCATGATTGCTTGTTAAAAAAAGAAAAGAAAAAAAAATAGCCAGTTACAGTTTAATGCTTAGACTGAGTTTCTATATTTTTATTTGAAAAAGAAAAATAATGAGGCTATTGCCTTCAAAAAGTAATTTTTATACCTGCATTTCTATAAAACATTCTATGTACATCTCATAAATCAGAACTTTTCAGAAACAATCAAGTCTATCTCCTTTACTGGAAATATCTGCATAACTCTTCAACATTTGAAAGAACCCCCACTGATTTTTTTCTTTTCTTTCACTGGGTTGTCACCCAATGGCAATGTTTTGGGGAAAAAAAAAAAAAAAAAAAAAAATGTAGCCAAAAGGAAAAACTCCACCAAATAAATATCTTCCTAATTAGGAAATTTGGGAGCTACTATTTTCAAAGGAACAAAATAAAGACAATTTCATAAAAAATATAGGATTAAAAAAGAAAAAAAAATTCTTTTTGATGATGAATATTGAATGGTTTGCATTAACAGAAAAGCTTTATTGATATACCAACTTGGCAATTAGACTGATTCAGATTTAGTAAGAACATATGCAGGCTAGAATTCATTGAGAGATACATGTCTTATGTGTAACTTGGTTATCAGTACACAAAAATCATTCTGATTTTGTGGAGTGGTGTTAAGCTGAGAATGTTTCAACACCCCTTCTGTAACTGTCTTACAGATGGGCAAAGATTATGACTACAATTGATGGCCATGCACTGCTATTTGAACCCAAATTCTCAAAGATGCAAACCACAGATTACAAAAAATAAAAATAAAGAATCATACATAAAACAGACTCTTCAACTCCCACAAGAAACTAAAATAAAAGGAAGCAAGCAATTGTATATGGAAAAAAAAAATGTTGCTGGCAATCAGAAGTCAAGAGATAATAGTTTTTGTAAGTGGTAATCAGAGCTAAAGTAATTACTGACAGCAGGTTTACAAATACTATTAAACTGTTGCAAATGCCTTTTCAAGTGGAAAGGTGTTAAGTGCAAGTCTTGTTATAAAAAAAGAAAAACACACACACACAGTGTTCATCCTTAATTTACAAGTTGAGAATGTGATAATTCCATCCTAAGAGAAAAAACTCTTTATTTGTAAATATTTTAAAGGATAATTATAAACTCTAAAAGAATTTTCAAGAGGTTCTGATGTATTGAATGATAAACTAGAAAGGGGATAAAATTGCAAATTATTTCTTTAGGTATAATTATAGCTAGATGTAACCACTGTAAAATTATAATCTGATAGTTTAATTTCTCTCTTTCAGTTTCTTGCTTCCCTGCTACCCATGATCTTTAAAAGTTTAAATGCAACATAAATTACTATCTTGTCTTCTTGAATCCTTTTCTTTTAATGTCTCATCTTATTAATGTCTTATTTTCTTTCATTTTCAGTAACTGTGTCTTGGTGACATAACCTTACTTGGGGCAAAATGATTATAAAAATAGAAATCAATCAATAAAAATAAAATTTAAAATATACATGCTAACAGAATCAAACTATGATTCTTGATTTGCAGGAATCACACTTTTTTGCTATTGCAATATATAGCTGAGCATTCAATTTGGGTAAATGCTTTTTAAAGAATCTATTCAAAGTCAGACAATACTGGGTTTCACTTCTTAGGTATAAAAGAGGGACCATTTTAGAATTTGTGTAAAAGATCCCTTTGTTACAAAGAAACCTTTCTGTCCTAAACAAAGGGAGAAAATAAAAATTGCAAATAGCTATCACATAAATGAACATGACGTTATATAGTGTCAATACTCCATGGGTATCACAACTCTTTACAAGTATCAAGAATGTATTACAGCCATGCTTTACTTTTCATTCAAACCTGTGAGAAGAAAACATTTTTCAAAATGCGATAAACATACAAGAAAATTATTTAATCAAATCAAAGAACATTCACTCGAGTTACTTAGTTTTGCCTATTTTAATAAAAATAGAATAAAATAAAGCAAAAGGTTTTTAAGGAAAAGAATTCAAGAACAGAAACAAAAAGCAAAAAACAATTTTGCTAGAACTGTCTGAATCAGTTGATACACTTAAAATGCACAACATAAATACTGGATGCTTACTAAGTAAATTGAGTTTTAATGCTCTTCAGTTAAAATAAACCAGAAAAGATTTCAGTAGGTGTGCACTTGATAAATAAGATTCCTGTGTACCTTTAAAGTTATGCCATTACTTTAAAAAACATTTTTCCTTAATATTTTTTAATTCAAGTAAAAGTAAAAATAAAAATGGTTAGAAAAACTGAAAACTAAAAACGTTTGATTCTTGGAATCTTTCAATCTCTAAAAGCTGTTTTTAAAAAATGTCAAAGTATGTATCTCCTCTCTTTTTGCTTAATCATTTCTGAAATATATGCAAGTATTACACATGTGAGAAAGTCTATTTTATGTTAAATTACTTGCCCATTATAATGTGAAATTTATTCTTTACTGATTTTAGGCAAACAATAAAACTAATTATTTTTTTCCAGATGAACTATGTATAAATAAATGCTTTAAGTATTCAAATACTAAATTGCTTTTAAAATTCTGACTTTTCAGTGAGAATTAAACTTCCAAATAATTGGGAAACTGATTTTCTAAAAAGGTTAGTGTGTATTTAAATTGTAAAATATTGTACAGTTTACAAACGGGTCATTCCATTACAGGAAAAAAGTTGAAATCTGCACCCACTGTCACCAGATTACTTGAAATTTGGCACATGAGTTAGGCAAGTGTGCCAAATTATTTTGTGATACACCTTACCATTCTGATATTGGGAGGGGGGGTATAATGTTCCTATTTTGTCTTTAAATTAAGGCTGCACATCATCACAGAATCTGTGTTTTTTAAAAATGTTTCCATACATTCAATATTTCTGAAATTTGTTATGTAGGGAAAATAAGGACTGTAGAATCCAAATATCTCACTATTTTAATACTATACCTGATAGAAAATTATATTTTACTTACCACAAATGCATAACTCCAAAATCAACAATTATTCATCTATGCAGCTTACGGTCAGCCTGTAGAAATGTTTTTCCTCTAAGATTTACTATGCCTGCTCAAGTTCACCAAAGAATTTTATCAGGGGTTTAAGTATAATTTGGAAGATATGACCTTGCCAAATTTAGAGTATTTTTCCTATGTACATGTAGAATTTCAGTGAAAGATTATAATTAATGACAATCATCCTAATGTTCCATGGCCTCTCAAATGTTGATATTATGCTAAATGACTTCTTAAATTATTCAATAAGATTTTTTTTTTTAATTAATAAAAACAAAAAATAGCTGAAATATATTTTGCATATAGTGCTTTTTGTACATCTTAGATCATCTTTAACAAGTGGTAAACATTGCTTCATGCATGATAATCAACAGTGCATGGAGTATTTGTAGACAGCACTAAACATGAAATTGAAATAAATTGTTTTCTAAAATTTTATTTTGATGAATTATTTTCATAAAACAAAAACATTTGATTTTTTTTTCATTCAGAAGAAAGTGATAATAAAAATGAATATACAAAGAGTCTTTAAAGCATTACATTCTAAACTACACTAAATTTTTATTGTGTAAGTTGTTTAAACATGGCCTCTAGTAGGGTAATCAACAGTTCATAGAATATTTATGGCACTAAATTAGGTTCCTCCACTAAATCAAGAAAAAAACAGCATGCTATAAATAAAAAAAAGTGCCAAACTTAATAAAAACAAACTTTTTACATCAAAATGTTTATTAAGAGAGATCAAAGTGTTTTTTAATAATTTAAAAAGTTTTTTAATTGCTTCTAACATGTTCAAAATTTTGGTAAAAATCTGGTTTTGATTGTAATTATTCGGTACAAGAGTTTACAATGGAAAACCTATTACATAACACAGATTTTTATGGTGACAAACACATTAAATTTGGAAATTCTTGCAAAAATCAAATAATTGTCAGATTTTAATGAAACTTTGAGGACTTATTCACAAATGAATGAAATTATTTTTTAAATTTTTATATTTTAAAAAAATATTGACAAAAATATTTTTTTCACATCTGTTACCCTTCCTCCACGTAAATTCATGAAATTTTAAGAATTTAAATTTTGTTGGGAAAATTGGTTTTATTAGTTAACTGTAGGTACCCCCACTCATTTTTCTATACCTAAATTTAAATTTTAATAATAAATATCTTCAAGATTTAAAATTAGCTTTAATTGAAAGCCAAGGGATTAAATTTACTAATTCCAGTAAGCAAAATACTTTGGTGTATTTCAAACCGAAATTATATTGATTGGAATGAAAAATTTTGTAGATTTTAAAAAAAGTTGTTAAAATTCAAATTTTCTGCCATTTTTCAATCGATTGTAAACAGAAGCCATTTTAAAAGTTTAAAAAAAATCTTACAAAAATAAAATACACCTCACTGACACATTATTTTATTCCAATTACTGACTTTAAACTTACCATAAGGTGGCTTGAAACAAGAATTATTTGCTTACTTCCTGAAATATTTCAAAAAAGGGTTTCTCAATTACGGTATCCTTGTTATTGCATCAGTCAACACTTGTCAAGGAGGTGTTAATGATATGATTTACAGTAGCCGGCCAAAAAATGCCAAGTATGGAAGACAAATTTGATATAAATCTTATTCATACAAATCGTTTTTTTATTTATTTTTTTATTTTTAACTATGTTAAAATTAAAAATCTAACACAGTTTTCAGCAATTATCCAATATTTTATGGAATTTTTGTTAGTTTAGCTTTGTAGGTTTACGTTTGAAGATGTTTTATGAAAAATAAAAAATAAAATAATATAACATTTTCTTTTAAAAAAATTGTACAATTTAATAACAGAATGAAAATAATAGCAGAGGTAACACAATTTATGAAATTTTATGGCACTTATTAATTTTTATTTTCTAATATCTATTTTTCATATTCTTTTTAGGTACCTCCACAAATTGTGAATTTCACAATTTTTTTTTTAAAACAAAATTAGAAATTTAGGAATTAAAATGTAAAAGTTACTTTAATGATAAATATCACGTATGGCTATCCGTATAAATAAGATACGAGCAATCAAAATGCATACAATTAAAATGTTTTAATTATTTCAAAAATTGACAGAGTCAATCATTTGTGTTATTAAATGTAGTCTCCATACATTAATTTCATACCCTAGTCTGCCCAATTAAGGAAGAAATCTCAAAATATTTTTGAAATTTTATATATTATTAAAAAACAAAAAAATTGTTTTGTAAAAATTCATTATTCATTGAATTTTTTTTTCTTTTCAGACAATGATATACTTAATTTATATTGTTCATAAAAGCAATCAAAAGTTTATCCAAATAAAAATTGGCATAGTTATCGCATTTTTTGCAATTCGGACCTACTTTTTAGAAAATTGGGGACTATTGGAAAAAAAAAAGTTGATTGGACAGTTGATTAGCATTCCCCAATGATGCCTGAATTTAATTATATTAGATTTATTGGGGCCCAATGTTGACTTTTTAAGCATTTCTGGAAATTAATTGGTGGGGGGTAACATATGTATAAAACAAATAAAAAGGATTTTACTAATATTTTATAAAAAATAATTATTTCAAAATTGATTTCAGTCAATTATGAATAAGTCCTGAAATTTTCCTAAAAATCCAACCATTATTTGATTTTTGCAAGAATTTCCAAATTAATGTGTCTTTCACAGTCAAAAAAAGTGCATTGCATAATGTTTTTTTTTACGTAATAAACTGTGTCAATTTAGGTCTCAAACTGACGTAAAAAGTAAAAAGATTTTCTACAAAGATTTTGAACGTGTTAGAAATAATTAAAAATTTAAAAAAATAATTAAAAATGCTTTGATCTATCCTCTTAATGATAATATAAACATTTTGCCAATAAAGCTTTGTTTTTACTTAGTTTGGGTTTTTTTCCTTCATACTATGTCATTTTTTCAGCGACTTTTTGGAGGTATCTAATTAAATGCAAGACTCATTAGTGAATGAAACCATCTATTATTTCTTTGAAACATCTTGCCTTTACAATAATATAAATTAAGGACATTATAACCCGAAGAAAAATTTTTTTTAACTAATAAAATTTTAAAATCATCTAATATATTTTTTTGAAAAATTTTGCCTCTATTTACGAAAATCTGCTTCTATTAGTAAAATAAAAAATACAATATGACTGACATTATTTAATTTGATAAGCTTTTAATGGCTTGAATAAATAAAATAAATTAAAGACATAAAACAAAACAAAAAAAAAAAGAAAAAAAAGAATTGTTTTCATTTTTTTTTTTAAATTATAATTTATAAAGTTTCAAAATATTTTTAAAATACTTCAAACATTTGCTGGGGTTAGCTAATAAAATTGTGAAGTGAATATCATATTTATTAATCGAAAATTAAAAGGTTTAGTACAAATTGTTGTGGCTCCCTATTTTTAAAATAATTTAAATTTTTTTGTGTATTTGAATTTTTTTTTTTTTTTGTACGGTAATTTCTATGTGTAAATTAAAAGGTTATGCCTGTCAGGGTTTCTTTTGTTCAGAGTTCTTATTGGAGTACCTCACAATGTGCTTTACCATCAAGCTTAAAAATGCAATGCAAAATCCATATTTCTGTATTATGTCAAGTGACAACTCACATGATGTAGCATTTGTACATATGGTACAGAAGAAAATTATTGAGGTAATCAAAATTACCTTACAAAATATAAAAAATATTGAGTATTTTACTGATGGTTGTACAGCACAATACAAGAATTATAAGAACTTTGCCAACAAAGAATGATTTTGAACTCAATGCAAAATGGAATTTTTTACAATTCATGGTAAACAGCTGTGTGATAGCATAAGTAGGACAGTGAAAAAGACAGTGTCGAAAGAAAATTTCCAAAAACCAACTACCAAACAAATCCTTTCCACAAAATCTATGTTTAAATATTGTAAATCTGCAATTGAAGGTATCAAATTCATGTTGGTTGAAAAAGAGGAAGTTGCCTCATCACGAGATTCGAAAATGCATCCACAGTCATAAGAGCAGGAAGTTTTCATCAATTTATTCCCCTCATCAAAAACAATAATAGCGAAGATGAAAACTATGACCTAATATATGATTTCTCTATTGGGGCTGAAGAAAAACCACTAAAATTTATTGTTTCAGGATATGCTTGTTGCAGGTGCGACAATAAAACATGGTCCTGGAAATTGATAAGGAGAATAAGGACTCGCTAATTAAGTTCATGCAACCAGCTTTTCCATCGCATTCATTTTACTGGATAGAGGATTTAAAGGATATGTTTTCTGCCATTAACGAATATTCTGTACACTGTTGATGTCCCTTCAACACCAAATGTTAGAGTTTATCATTTGTCCAAGATGGATAAGTTATCTGTGCAAAAAAATTATATCCAAAACAATTTAGTGCGTGGTGTAAGTTTAGAATGTAATGTTTTAAAGACTTTGTATATTCATTTTTATTATCACCTTCTTCTTCTGAAAAACAAAAAAAAAACAAAAAAATGAAGAATTTGTTTCAACTTCATATGTTTAGTACCATCAACAAATAATTCTATGCACTGTTAATTATCAGGAATGAAGCAATGTTTACCACTTGTTAAAGACAATCTATGCATACAAAAAGCAGTATCTGCAAAATATATTTAAATTATTTTTTAAAATTAATAAAATCAATTTTATTGAATAGTTATCACTTAGCACAATATGAACATTTGAGAGGTCATGAAGCATCAAAATGATTGTCGTTAATTATAATCTTTAAGTGAAATCCTGGAAAAATACTCTAAACTTGGCAGGGTCATATCTTCTAAAGTAGATCTGAACCTCTCACAAAATTCTTTGGTGAATTTGAGCAGGCATAGTAGATGTTAGGAAAAAATATGAAAATTGAAGAGGACATATTTTCTACAAACTGACCGTAAGCTACATAGGTGAAAAGTTGTTGACTTCGGAGTCATGCATTTGGACGAGTAAAATAAAATTTTCTATCAGGTATAGGATCAAAATAGTTTGATATTTAGATTCTACAATCTTTATTTGCCCTACATACCAACTTTTAAGAAATATTTAATGTATGCAAGTATTCTTTAATAATTTTTAAAAACCACTGAGATTCTGCAAAGCTGCATGGCCTTAATTTAGAGACAAAATAAGAAAATTATAACCCCCTCCCTAAAATTGGAATGGTAAGGTCTAGCACAAAATAATTTAACACACTTTCCTAACTCATGAAGGGGAACATTTGTGCCAAATTTCATGTAATTTCGTGTCGGTGGCTGTAATGCCCCTGGTGAATTGAAATGGAATGACCCACATTTGATTGAGGTGAGATTGCTAAGCATGATATTTTGGAGAAATTGAAAAATATCAATATCTTTAAAAAACATCTTTAAGGAATTGAGATTTGATCCAGAAGGACAACAAAGACTAAGACCAGATTCAGAATAATGTATCAGCATTGACCCGAGACTCAAAATTAGCAAATACTTATAATCTTAACATAAGAGGTGAGAGCAAATCAATGAGAACAGGATTTAAATTTAAGTTAGTTCTATATAAAAATGTGAGATATTGATAAAGATTTTCAGCCCTTTGGCTGTTGAATAGTCATTCAACAAGGCAGCTGTAGCAGCACTATTGAGTGCCAAATGTGTGAATGGAAATGAGTGAAGAGTATAACTAATGAATTTCTTGGTTACTGCACAATAAAAAAGGGATGCAAAAAAAAAAAAAAAAAAGTTTCCAACAGCTCATGATCAAACATAATAGACATTGTCTGTTATATTTAATAATATATGTTTAAATAATTATCTGCTGACTCAATACGCTATATATTATACACACAAAAAAAATTAAAATATGCTAAACATCAAGATTTTCACAAAGTATTAAGGTCAGTTCATTAAAATATTTTAAAAATTTATATGAAAAAAGCTGTTTATTCCAAAAATTCTGAAAAAAGGTATATATAAAGGTGTAAAAATCAAACACTCAAATCTAACGAAAATGTTAACTTCAAATATTTATTTAAATCTTTGCTTAATTTGAAGAAAATATATTATACCAAAAAGAAACTACTTAAAGTATTTCTATCAGAACTACAAGAGCAGGAGAGAACAAATTAAAAAGTTTTTTTGGATAAAAAAATTGAGAATTTTATTTTAGAAATCCAAATTATGTTTGTAGACTTGTTCTTCAGATATTAGCATTATGGGATACCACAGGTGTTTTGTTTGGAAAAATTATGTCACAAGGGAGGCAACTCCAGTAGCATCTACTGTGGTTTTAAACAAAATCAGAAACGTCAGGAATCGATAAATAAAATAGTAATTTTGTGAATTGGGGCTAATTAACAACATTGCTATTTCTACTGAATGTCAATTTCTTAAACTGGAAAAGCCAAAAGAATTATGAGAGATATGGAAGCTGAGACAACACAGAAAAGAGTTATGACTTGAAAACCAACAAATATTTCCCCCTCTTACTTTTGCTTCCTTCAGTTGATTTTAGAAAGGATGGAATGTGTTCTGATTAGGTTTCATAACTTGCAAGAAAGCACCAAAGTAAAGGAAAAAAATCAATAAACCATTAGAAGCCACACAAAAGAATATTTCACAGTTGTGCATAACTTTTTAACATAAAGAGTTATTTCCCTTCAACTGCTTGCATTAAAAATAACCAAAAGAAGAAAGCAATACACTAGGTTCAACTTTGGAAATTTGCTCATCTTTTTTTTTTTAAATAATGACAAACAGAATTTAATGTAAATTAAACTTACTAATTGTTTATTTTTGTTCTAGATAACGATTCTGTTGCAAATTATGAAAGAAAATTGATCAATATAAATGGGGATCATATAAAAACTGTCTTCAATCCTAAATAGAAAGGACTTTCCAGAAAGGTGTTTCCAAATTTATTCATGTTTACCTGTTGACATAAAAAATTCTGTATTCATAATAAAAAAATAAAGTTAAATAAAAAATAAAATATAGAAACCAATCTCTTAACTGAAACTCTTGGTATGAGATGCATGGGACTAATTTAGTATTAATAACAAGGTTTTCAAGAGGCTCAAGTGTTGTATTGATACAATATCTATGAATAAAATCAAGCACATTCATGTTCCTTCATTGAACCTTAAAATTGAAAATATTTTGTATAATAATAAAGCAGTAAATGATCTTGGTTAAAGAGAGACCATAAATATTCCAGTGTACATGTTTTTCTAAATAAATCATCATTACTATTATAACTGTCAAAATGATGTCAATGAGAAACAAAGGTGTGTCTAATTGACAAGGCTACTGAAACACAACAGACTCTATAGTGAGGTAAGTGTGGGTGTCATTAGATCAAGTTTTGGCATCAAACATGGTGTGCAGACAATGCCCACAAATAAATTTTGAGTTATGAGAATTTCAGATAAGAGATTGTGCATTTGTAAAAAAAATATTTACTACTTACTTGAGATGAAATTGAAGTATCCCTGGACGAATAACCTGAGCGATTGTAGGGGATATCAGAATTTTTATCTGAATGGAGAAAAAAAAAAAGTGAATTACACCAAAAATAATACAATATATATATATTAAATATCTGTGTGTGTACATAGAGGCATCAGTATTTCGAAGCATTCAAAAAGTAATGTACTATCAGATATTCTATTGATCAATAGTGATAGTGAATTAAATTTTTTCATTTTTATTCATTATTACCTGAAAGGAAAATAAATTTGGAATTTCAAAATATATCACAGCTGAGATTTTAGGATTGTTTCATCATCATAGTACCATGACTGCTGCAATCATTGGGGGGACCCAAGTGAAGAAGAAACAGACAATGTCTCCAGGATCATCTGCTGGCAGTGGCTCTCAGAAATTTTGGCATTGTTGTGTCCAACTACTGTTTGATGTTGTCTGACCAGCTTTTGTGTTGCCATCTCTATTTTCAAAAGTGCCTTGCAGAGGTTGTTATGCTGTGTGACAGGGTCAAACCATGACATCTTTTGATACTTAATAATGGTGAGAAGAGATTCCTGTTGACCCACAAGACTTTTGACCTTGCTCTGTAGTCATTGGTTTTGTGGTCCCAGTAGAAGATGTGGAGAACCTTTCTCAAGCATTTCTTCTCGAATGCTTAGATTCTTCTGTAGAGGAGGATGGATACAACCAATAATTTGTAGAATTTGATATTGCTCTTCCATATCCTTTTCAGTCTATTCATAACTGTTGTGGATATGGCAATCTTTCTGCAGATTTCTGCATTGCAGGTGCCATCTTCTGAAAGGGTTACTCCTAAGTATTTAAGCTAGACACTTCCATCAGTTGTTTGTCAGCCATGCTAACATTGGCACTGGTATTGTTTGTACTATTCACCATTAGTTTAGATTTCTTTGATTACTTACAGTATATATTAGAGACCTGAGATATGTTATTCTAAGAAAATTGACTTATTAGGAAACATTAAACTTCTTTAATATTGATCACCCTCTTCCACCTACTGCATATTGACACTACAATAAGAACAGTTTTATATAAAAACAAATTATTACTTCTGCTAGCAGAATTGAGTTAATGTCAGTAAACTTTAGCAACAAACAAGAAAGAAGAAACAAATTTAGAACATTAAATAAGAAAATTGGCAAATGACTTGTCTAATGTTTGTAGCTGTGTTATTTGTAAACCAAAACATTAAGCCAAGGCACTTAAATAAAACCTTTATAAAATTCTGATTTAGGGGAAGTAAAGAGGAAAGTTAATTTGCAAATGTAATAAAATATAAATACTTACGCATTATGGACATTTCATTACTCAAAAAAGAGTGCATGTCTTCATTATTTTGACCATTATAGTTTTGGCTGTCATACAACTGGAATAAAAAAGAAAATCTCTGTGAAAATTGGAAACTAATTAATATCTAATGAGTATCATATAAAGTTTTCTACTTCTATTAATTTTTTTTTGCATCAAAATCTTTCCGGAATGAAGAGAAGACAAACTTTTTTTTATTGAATAATGTAGACAAGAAAGGGAAACATTGATAAGATTATTATTATCATTACTATTAATGATGACAATAATAGTTGTTTTAAAAAGTTAGTCAGAAAATGGTCAGCAAGAAAAGCAGTAATAAGAAAAAGAAAAAAAAAGGCTTGACATAGGATGAATAAAAGCTTGGAAAATGGTTTCAGTCTTTCTACTGGAATTCTTTTTTTTAACATCTAATGAGAAAAAGGCAGAGGTTCTCTTATGTTTTCTCATATTAGCAATCTCAATGTAAAAATTCAGAGATCAGATACTAAAATATATTTAGCAATACTATGAAGCACAGAATAACTATATATATATATATATATATATATATATATAAGGCCTGCAGTTAGAGTGCAAATTTCTTACTATGAAAAATGTATTCTTATACATAAATCTGATACGACTGACAATTTAGTGAATCAACTAGATGGTCTTCTTTAAAATCCCACTGACAGCTTTTGAAATAAGTTTTGTATATGCTACATTAATAACTGCAAGTCTAATGTAGTGGTATTGAATATTACAAGTGATAATGTGACATCTTAAGACTTGAATTTTTTGTAAAGTTGATTCTTCAAACAAATGCTACATTTTAACAAGGTATCATACTCGTTATAAAACAATTAAAAAAATGATCTGAAAATGTTAATTAGAAAATAATGCAATCAAAGAGACATCTTCAATGATATAATGCTGAAATGTTAAAAATTCTGTTCTCAGCAAGCAAGTATACTTTTAAGCAAATGTTGTATAGATGGACTTGTAGTTAGAATATGTATTTCAAGTAAATTTTTAGAAACAAGTGGTTCTTTCTAACTAAAATTTCTGGGGATAATGAGAGAGAGAGATAATTAATAACTCTAAAACAAATATGTTTTAGAGACAATATTATACAAGTTACTAAAAAGAAAAAGTGAAGACAGGACATGATCTTCACAAATTAGAAATATTTTCAAATTGTACTTATACCAAGATTTCACAAAATGTGGAGACATGTATTAAATTTGACATATATGCAGTTCTAAAAATATTGGAATCTAATTAAAAATTATACTAAAAAATGCATTGTTTACAGCAATAAAACTTTCTGAAATAATCTGATCAGCAAAAGATTTATGGTTAGATCTGATCTTCTGTAACAAGTTTCCTTCATGATCTCTTAATTGGTAAGATAAGAGGTGAGATTTAAAATGCTGCTGGAGTTTTCATTTCCAATCAGTGCTGCTTGCTGACAACCATAGAATGACACCAGAAGTTGCGATAAAAAGCAACAGAAAAACAGATGAAAGAATTCTCTTTGAAAAATAAACAACTGGCAATACTTTATCTAATAAAATGCAATGTAAACAATTTTAGAAGTAAATTTTTTCCTCTGCTCCCAAAAGACAAAGTATGTTAGTTATAAAATCAACATTTTTTTTCATTTAGGATACTAAATAGGAAGGGCAATATGTGAGAGAAAGCAAAGGCAGCAAGTAAAAGGAAGAGATGAAAAGTTCCCAGTGTGTGTGTGAGATAAAAGTATAAGTATTAGCATACCATAAAACTATGAGTTAAATTACTTGATAACAGGATAGAGTATATGTAAATATAAAAGTGGACATTGAAGTCAGCATCCAGCAGTGACAGTCTGTTTCATGCTCAAATGCAATTGTCAAGTCAGCATAGCCTGATGATTGTGTTTAAGGGTAAAACATGCTGTCAACAGTGAGTGTTGACCACAATTTATGGCTGCAAGTACCAATGATTATTTGATTTCCTATTTAAGACTAGCAGTATGGCCTGGCATTGCTCGGGTGCAAAAGCTTTAAAACTAATCCATAGTCCTGGAGTTCACACTCTTTGGATGTTGATACGAAAGACTAAAAAGCAATAGTTGTTTCCAGTTAAAGTGAAACCATAGACTGAAAGAAAAATGAATGGATGTAAGTCAAATTTTGATTTCCTGGTATTATCGATATCAAATAAGTTTTTTTCATCATGAACTGAATTTTGAAGGCAAAATAAGTCCTTTGAGTAAATGGTGTCATGGCTGAGACTAAGAACTACAATTATACCTACTTAGAGCCAAACCTGAAGCAAAAACTAAAATAAAAGGGCTGAAAGTACAGACATACAGGCAGATAAACAGACACACACATCATGCCTTTTATATATATATATATATATATATATATATAATCAATTTTCTGCACTATTGTAAGAAGTGCAACCTTGAAACTTCTGAATATCGTTTCTTATGTCTTTATCTATGAGTGTATCAAATTTGATTAAAAGCGGACCACTCCTTCTATAACCTGATTTTTTCGATTATCGATTTTGATTGGGAGTACCTTGACACAAAACCTAGATAAGAACACTTGCAGATGCTTATAGTACAACTGTGTAAATTTTCAAGAAAATTGGTTCAGCCGTTTCGGAGTCTATAGGTAACGGGCACACTCACAGACAAAGTTCCATTTATAAATAAGTTTAGATTTAGATTATCTCTGTTTAGCAAGGTACAAAATATTTAATCCACTAAAAAATCTCCTGGTCATTTGCATATTTGTTAGGGATTTACTGCTTAATTCAGTTCCCCTTGGACAAGACAAATACTACACATTTTCAAATTTCATGCTTACGGCCTGGCTGAAAACCACAAATGTTTGAATTCAGTTTTCTGGAGTCTATTTGTATTAATAGCAATCAAAATTAATTCAGTTCTTGCAACAACTGAGCCTTCAAGTGCCTTTTTTTTAAAAAAAAAAAAAAATCAACCAAACACGATCCATTTCCCTATTAATAACTACCATTATCTCTTTTTTATCATGAATCAGTTTTAGAAATTAATTCCCAATTCTACCAAGAAAGAATTCATCATGTTTTAAAAAAAAGGCACAACTTTGTTACATTACAAAAATGTGTCTATTCCTTGAGCAAGACTTTACTCAACATTTGTAATTGGTCACATACACACATCAATAAATTACCATGAAGGATTCACTGATTCTTAAAGTTTGAGGATAATTAACAATTTTAGCAATTTATACATGATAGTTTTTTGTTTTTTTTTTGCAATGAAAACAAGCAAGAAAGAAGTTATATTATAGTTTACAATATAAGTTTGATTAAATCATTGTGATAGAGAAAAATGTTAAATGGAAAGCCGTTATGATGCAAAGTGCAATTTTCATTTCTTGACTTTCTCTATCAACTTTTGAAGTGAGTTTACAGCGTAAGTTTGCAATTCATAAAGTTCTGTGTATGAAAATAAGAAATATTTCGACAGGCTTCTCAAATCTAAATATGTGCTTCTTGTTTTGGAAGTTAAATATGTTAAGTAATATTTTATAGTATTGAAAAAACTGGCTAATAACCAACTGATAGTGGGAAGATCCTGATCTTATAACCAAAACAGACCATTTTTTTTATTTGAATCACATTAACACGACTTGAAAAATAAAATTAGTTGGAGACACGGCCATAGTTTTACGTTAACTTAACAGAAGGAGATCAACAGGAATTATTTTAAAGTTCCTGGAGAGAACTGTTTTCTACTACTTGTTCAATGAACATACAAAATAAAATCATTTTTTTTTCCTCAAAGAAAAACTGGCCAATTATAAACAAATGACAAAAAGAAAGCCCAAACCCCCATCTCACTTATGAACTCTATCTTAATGAGGAAGGCAACAGCATTTTTTTTTTTTTACTTTAGCTTTAAGAATATTTTAAAAAACAGTAAAAGGTAACTTTTACGTAACAATTTTAAACTGTTTCCATTTTGATAGAAATAAAGTGTATATAATTTAGACTAGATTAAAGTGAGAAGAACATTTGCCATAAAATATTGGAAATTATAGCTTCATTATTAAAAGAATCTGGAATGATAATGTTAACAAAATATCTAACATGACTAACAAATGAACTGCTGTTCCAACAAAGACTAAAGTAAGAATCAATGACTTATAGTTAACAATTGTTAGTTGAAAGGCAACTTTTCCTTTGAAGAGGTCAAAAACCATAATCAACTAAAGCTGTAACTTAGCACTGACATCCGGCAATCAGCAACAAAGTCAGGATATACTTAAGCACTCCCACATTTTAATGACCAAATGGAAAAAAATTTTTTATTCAACATTTATTTTAAAGTAACATCAATTTGCGAGTAATTTTTTTGTAATAATTCTTTCAAAAGGTCAGCACATTTGTTTTTACCAAGTGTTCAAAACATCAGTTTGCTGAAATGTTTACAGAAATGATTAAAATCTCAAAAAAAATAAAAATTCCTAACATTAAGTTTCTTCCAATAAAATATGAACAAATCTCAGATGAAAATAAATTTAAGTATTTAAGAATGAGGTTTCCTTAGACTTTTCTGTGTAGTTGTAAAGTGAAAGAGGTTCCAAAAAGAGCAGAATAAATGACAGATGATTTTTGTTAATTGCTGTTTTCACTGATCTATTTAAGAGCAATACTTGTTAAGATTATTTGCTTCTCTGGAAGTAGCTTATAGTAGTTATCTTCCAATCCAGTCATGAACAACATATTACCTTCTTTAGATTAAGACTTTTCTTTGATATTGTTAGTGGTGTTTAATTAACCTCATGCTTCATATTACTGTAAATTTGTCATCAAAATGGAATATTTTAATTGTTTAAATAGCAAATTTCACATATAGAAATCTGCTTTATAGGCTCTTCCACACATCAAAGTGAACAACAAAAATCTTGATTTGGTTGTTATTAACCTCAACTAATTTACCAGCGTGTGGAGAATCATTCAGCAATAAATATCCAGCAGAAAACTTGCAAACCCCATTTAACATGTTCTATTCATTTACAGTACATGCTCCATAAAGTGTGCAAATATTTCTGCATTTGAGTCATTTTTACCTTTAATACAAATATTACAATATATAAATAATATGCCAGCTTTGATCATTTCTTTTCCAAAATATATACTAATATGATGGCTGTTTCAATGCTCAATTTCTTTTTCACCAAGCAAAAGAACCACTCTTCAAAATAGATTTTCGTATTTCATATTCAGTTCTATAAAAAGATAATTATATGCCAAAGAAAGAATGATTTACTACAAGTATAAAATATTAAGTTCTGAAAACAGCTATAGACTGAAAGTGTTTAGCAAAAGAACTAGAGAGAGAGAGAGAGAAAAAACGAAAAACATTAGCAAATTTATAACAATCATAAAGGAGAAAATCATAGGGTTCACCTGATAGTAGTAGTATGTATTTAAACTCAAAATTCATTTATTCATTGTCCAAAATCTCAAAGGTCCAAAAAACAACATCTTCAATGACTGCTTCATGAAGCAGTCATTGAAGCTGTTGTTTTCTATTTGCTTGTATGATACAGAAATGCAATGAACCACCAAACAGTATTTGCTGGCTCATCTTAAGCCCCAAATGACTATTTTGCAAAAAGCATAGCACACACTAAACTTTATATATATATATATATATATATTATAAAAGTAAATGCTTGAACAGTGGGTTTTTAATCTGTGTTAGGACTCAAGGTTTTTTTTATATTTTGAGTGCTCTGGCATTTATTTTATTATAAACAGTGCTCAATATAATGAGTATTACAGAGCTTAATATAATATAATTATATGGTTATGTCAATTTTACATTGCTACATGGAAATTTCTATGTTTTGAGATTAATTCATCATCAGGCAATGTTGGTGTGGTTGTGCAGATGATTTACATTTAGATGACAAATACGTTCGGTTTACTGTGAATGTATGTGGGTGTTTTTGTGTGTGTGTGCACGTGTGTGTCTAATCAGAATGGAGATTCACTTTGGGGTTTGACCCTGAGTAATTTCTGTTCTAACCAACTTTTTTCCTCCTTTTTTCTTGACCCTATTCCTCTCTTGTCTGTTTTCCTTCGCATCTATCTGATCTTATAATTTTCCCTTCAGTTTTATTACATTTGATATATTTCTTTTTAGTCGTACCACCCTCCTTCCCTTTAGTCTATTTGTTAAAGAACAGATTTTTTTCCAAAAAGATACACCGAACTGCTATTTTTTCGATCCATCTATCAATTTGCTGTAAAGTTTATTATCCTGATACAATGGGGGGAATTATTAAAAAAAGAAAAACTAAGTTATTCTATATTTGGCTTTATTTTTATTTTTTCATTTTTATTTTTACCTAATTCGTCGGTGAGCATTTATTTTAATTTAAATTATATATATATATATATATATATATATATATATATAAAAAATAGTCATTTCACCCTAAGCAAGGTAGTACTGTCACTGGTGTGCAGGGGGTTACAATGAAAGGAGAGGGAAGATAGAAGAGAAAACAGTTTTGTTTGTTTGTTTGTTTTGAGGTTTAACGACCTATCAATCCTTCTGGGATCATTTAAGGTCATAATTTTTTTGGGGTAAGGTTATATTATTTTTATATACTTTTGGAAGATGTCTTGCTTTTTAAACTTTTCCATTGCTTTCAAGTTGTATTACTTTTTAAATTTTTCAACTGGTGAAGGTCAGATCTATTTTTGATCTTTGGATCTTTACTTAGATTATATTTTGTTGTATAGTTTGATCTTTTTGAGGAAGGTTAAAATAGCATTAGAGTTTATTTTTTCGAAAAGATCTTTCAGGTTGTTAACATTATAGAGGGATTGCCGGATATATGTAAAATCACTGCAGTCAAGTAGAACATGTTTTACTGTATAGGGTTCTTGACATGCAATGCATTCAAGAGGCTCTTCATTTTTTTAGGAGGTAAGAATGGGTTATGTGTGTATGTCCTATTCGAATACGGGATATAATCACTTCTTCCTTGCGTGATTTACTGGGTTCTGATAGTTGTTTCTTTAGAATGGGTTTGATTTTAAATAATTTGTTGTTTTGACAGTTGTTCCAGGTTTCTTGCCATTTCTTTAAAATATAATTCTTGATTAGGGGTTTATAGTCTGAGTATGGAACCTTTATATTACTTATGTCACATTTTAGGGAGTTTTTTGCAGCCACATCGGCTTTATCATTTCCATGAATTCCAGAGTGACTGGGAATCCAACAGAAAATGATAACTTTGTTTTGTGAAATCACCTGTAGTCTATTTAAAAGTTTGATAATCAAAGGATTGTTTAATTTTTGGTTCTTTATTGCTTCAAGCACTGCTAAAGAATCCGAGAATATAATAACTTTGTTTGAGGTAAGTTTAGGGATGATATCCAAGGCTAAGTCAATGGCAATAACTTCTGCACTAAATATTGATGAATTGTCAGGTAATCTTTTTTGTAGAACGGTACTTTTACAGATAGCAGCACATCCTACTTTGTTATTGACTTTAGAGCCATCAGTATATATGTGGGTCCAATTTGGATATTGATTCAATATATAATTTAGTTTTTCTATATAATGAAAGGGATGTGTGCCAGCTTTTATGTGATCAGCCAGTTCTAAAATGACTTTGGATTGTTTCAAAAGCCAGGGTGGATGTTCGAGGACATTAAATTCATGTATACTAGTTTCATCTATCGAACTGTCATTTATTGGTTTTATTTTTTCCATGTGAAGGCCAAAAGGTTTAATAACGTTTCCTTTTTTGTCAAACAGGTGTTTATAGTTTGAGTTAAATATGCATTGATAGGCAGGATTTGATGGATTAGCTTTAAGTTTGAGATAATATTCCAGCGCCAATTTTTCACGTCTCAATTTTAGTGGAGCCTCATGCGCTTCTACATATAGGCTTTCTATGGGAGATGTTCTAAATGCACCAAGGGTAAGTCTTAGACCTGCATGGTGGATGGGATCAAGAATTTTTAGGTAGGATTTCCTAGCCATACCATATATAAAACAACCGTAATCCAGTTTGGATCTTATTAGAAATCTATATATTTTTAGGAGTGATATGCAATCTGCACCCCATTCTGTATTAGCTATAATCCGCATAAGTTGTAGTGTTTTGAAACATTTTTGTTTTAAGTATTTCAAATGGGGGATGAATGTGAGTTTTTTTATCAAAAATTATTCCCAGAAATTTGTGTTATTTCAATATCTGTTCCTTCTAATTTGAGTGTTGGGTCATTGTGCATTTTTCTTTGGTTACAAAAATGCACACCCTTGGTTTTGGTTGATGAGTATTTAAAACCATTTTCGATGATCCATTGGTTTAATTTATTTATGCATATCTGCAGTTGACGTTCTGAGGTATGCATATTTTGGGATCTATGGCAAATCAGGAGATCATCCACATATAAGGAGCCATTAACTTCATTGTTCAGGCAGTTTACAATGTTGTTGATTTTTATACTAAAAAGAGTAACCGACAAGATGCAACCTTGTGGAACTCCTTGTATTTTTGAATCAGAGAGAGTAGATCCAATTCTTACTTTAAAGCTTCTGTTGGATAAAAAATCTTATATCAACAAGGGTAGTCTACCTTTTAGACCCAGATTGAATAAGTCTTTCATAATTCCATGCCTCCATGTGGTATCATAAGCCTTTTCTAAGTCAAAGAAAATGGCTATTGCATGTTCTTTTTTGATGAAAGCCTCTCTGATAAATGTTTCTAATCGGATTACGTTATCAATTGTCCCTCTTTTACTTCGGAAACCACTCTGTAAATTGGAAATTAAGTTATTGGATTCCAGGTACCACTTTAGTCTTTTATTTATTATTCTTTCGAACGTTTTGCATAAACAACTTGTTAGCGTTATTGGTCGAAAGTTTTTTGAGTCTGATTTGTCTTTTTCTGATTTTGCTATGGGAATCACAATGGCCTGTTTCCAGCTCTTTGGCAGTTTTCCCTTGAGCCATATTTTGTTAAAGATATCTAACAAATATTTTATACAATGGTGGGAGAGTTGTTTTAAGAATTCATAATGAATTTCATCAGGGCCAGTAGCAGTATTGTGTGATTCATTTATGGCATTTCTAAGTTCATTCATTGTAAGAGGCTGTTTGTAATCTTCTTTGTTATTAGGATTAAAATTTAGTTTATTTTTCATTTTTTCTGTGTCCTGCTTAATTTTGTGGAAAGGTTGTCTAGAGTTTTTGTTAGAGGAATTGTTTTTAAAGGTTTCTGCTAGTACGTTTGTTATATCTTTTGTCTGTTATTTTTTCATTATTTAGAGTGAGGTGATTTAGAGGAGATGATACATTCTTTCCAGTGATTTTCTTTATCATGTTCCAAACTTTTTTTTGGTTTTGTGTTAGAATTTATTTTGTTTACATAGTCTTTCCAGGATTCCCTTTTGGCTTCCTTGATCACTCTACGTGCTACTGCTCTTTTTTGCTTGAAAAGATCTAAATTATGAGTTGTGGGTTGAGCATTGAATTTCCGTAGTGCTGCTTTTCTTAATCTGATAGCTTTTTTGCATTCGTCATTGAACCATGGTCTTTGTTGTCTGTTTGGTCCATTGCTTTTTGGTATGCATACCTTCGCAATGGCTATTAAGGTTTCTGTGAAGTATTCGATGGATTTACTGTTGTCTTCTTTGCCTGAAAGCTTTTTGGTAGCATTTTTTTTTATATTCCCTCCAATTTGCTTTATTTAGCTTCCATCGAGCAGGGTGATTTTCAGTTTCTTTTGAGCATGTCAGAACAACTGGGAAATGGTCACTACTCCATGAGTCATCTAGAACTTTCCAATCATAGTCCATAAGTGTAGATGGATCACAAAGGGACAGGTCCAGGACTGAGTAAGTGCCTGATGCTGGATGTAAACAGGTGTTGGACTTGTTATTTAGTAGGCATAAGTCATTGAGATTAATGATTTTCTCTAAATTTTTGCCTTTTTTTATCTGAGTATATAGATCCCCATATAACATTGTGGCAATTAAAGTCACCTAGTAATAAAAAAGGTCTAGGAAGTTGTTCAATTAGATTGTTTAATTCAGATTCATTTATGGGATCTTGAGGAGGAATGTAAATAGAGCAAATGTTAATGGTTCTATGTATAGTGGCTTTTGCAGCAACAGCTTGTATATCAGACTTTAATTGTATTTTATTTTGGGGGATATCATTTCTAATTAGAATCGATACACCCCCAGATGCTTTCTGATTGAGATTATGTATATAATTATATTGTGTATAATTTTTTATTTTTATTTTATCTTCAGCTTTTAAAAAGGTCTCTTGTAGACAGATGATAGTGGGATGATAATTCGTTATAAGAAGAAGTAGCTCATTTATGTTTGGTTTTAAACCCAGACAGTTCCATTGTAAGATTTTTGATCCATGCTTATATCCAGAAATTTTTAAGAGAGTTTACTTGTCTATCTAATATTTAGTAGTAGAGGTGTCCATCTCTTCTATGCTTTCTCTCTTATTTGCATTTCGATTCTTGTTTTGTTCCTTGAATTTCTTTTGGTTCTGCTTGTTTATTAGGGGATGTTCCTTTGGATTTATCCTTTGGTTCATTTGTTGTTCTTTGTCTGGAAGCAGACTGTTCCCGTGTTTGAGATGAACTGGTTATTTTTGGTTTGATTTTGTCTGGACTTTTTGAGCTTCTCTGTCTTGATCGTCTTTCCTGTCTCTCTATTTCCATCAGTTCATATTTGTTTTCCTTTTCCGTTAGAACAATTTCCATTTTCGATTTGTAATGTTGATTCTTTGAAGAAGGATTCGTTTTTGGAGACAAAGAGTTATTAACTTTGGTAGTGGTCATGGGGAGGATTGCTGTTTACTGTTGTTTGGATTGCAACTTTCTTTCAATTGTAGCACCTTCAGTTTCCTTGGTCTGGAATTGGGGTTTTTCCTTTAGATCTGGATCCGTATCAGATCTAGGTGTCGAACTGGTCAAATTTTTCTTTAATATCTCCAATAGAGATCTTAGTTCTTTCACCACTTCTGATAGATTGTCTTGTGTTGTTTCTTGTCCTTGCCTTGTGCTGTTTGATGCTCTGGCTATATTTGCATATGTTGGAGCACTCAGTGAGCGCATTACTATCCTTCTTGCCTCTGGGTATGGTATATTATTGGTATGTTTAATTTCAGATACTTTTTTCTTTTTTCCAGACTTCACATTCTTTTGAGTCTGCTGCATGGTTTAATGTACAGTTTGCACATTTTAAAGGGAGTTCACAGTTAATATGATCCCCAATTTCTCCACAAACTTTACATCTTGCTGATCTGAAACATCTCTCCTTGTGTCCAAACTTTTGACAATTGTGACATCTCAGAGGGTTTGGTATATATACCTCTACTTTTTCTATCAAGTATCCGATTTTTATTTCAGTAGGAGGTTTTGGGGTGTTAAAATTGAGAATGTAAGTGTTTGTTGGAGTCATTTGATTGTTTTTTTTTGTTTTTTTTTATCATTACTCTTTGAGCATCTGTAACCCCTTGTCTCCTTAGATTATTCTTTATTTCCTCTAGCGTGCAGAGAGAGAGATCTGAGCTTCTCACCACACCTTTTGAGGAGTTCAAGGAGTTGTGTGGGTAGGCTTTTATTTTTAAATTAGCAAACTGGTTTTGTTTCAACAACTTATTTGCTGAAGTTTTATTTGTAACCTCTACTAACAATGTGTTATTCCTTAGTTTTTTAATAGTAGTTGATTTTGTTAAGGATCTCATTGTTTTTTCAACAATGAAGGGAGACAATTTGGTTATTGGAGTGTTCTCCATTGACTCCAAGACAATGAATCTCGGAAACTGCTTTTGATCAAATTCATTGTCTGACTCGGGTTCAGAGGCTAGGCTCTCCGAGTTGTGTTCGGTATGGGGTCTTTTATTTTTATTTGTTGCCATGAGTTTTATTTTTTTAAAATTTCACCTTCCTTGTTCCCCACCCTCCTCGGAGCCCAACAGCGGGAGATATTAGGTGGGAAACCCATTCGCCCTATTATCCCAGGGATACAAGAAAGGTATACTCACACTAGTAAGAGGCAGTTAGCATTTCGGGTTTCCCTTTATTTTCCAGACCCATTTTTTATGAAAAATTCAGATTGAAAACCTTTTGTGTAACAGCTTTTCCTTACTAGTAGATTGATCCTTGCCACCGCCTTCTAATATTTACACATGGTCTATCTCTTATTTGTAACTGGGAATCAGTCCATTTTAATGACACAACTATTGAGTTATGTTGTTTTAGTTAGCTGATTTTATGTGAGTAAGTATTAGGGCTTGACATGACTAGCCGATTGATCAGATCGGGCCTCTCCGACCACCCGTCTAGCCCAGGTAAGGGCCAAAGTGGTGTGTTGCAGGAACATGGCCTCTCTGCATCCGGGTCATGACCTGCTCAACCACCAGGATCCCGTCCCCAGACATCACGTGTTGCCACCCACGGCCAACAGGTGGCCCCATTGAGGGACTTTTACCCTCTGAAGAGGTGCAGTTGACGCATTCTGAAGCCCCACCAACAGGGCAGGAGAAAAACAGTACAGGTGATGTAGAAAGGGTTGTAACACTATTCAGCACTGATGGGTTAAGAGATAGATAGAAAGACATACTGATAAACTGAATGAAGTGTTTTTTTTTGTTTTTGTTTTTAGAAAAAGTGAAATCTCCAAAACTTAAAGAAATTTCCCATGAACCAAGGAAGATTGTGGGAAATGCCATGTGCTGAGTTGGACAGCTGATTAATGATCATGTCTTCAAGTACATGTTTTCAAAACACAAGATTGAATAGAGAAGTGAAATTGGGAATGATAAAAAAATTACTTCATGGCCAGCTGAGCAGACAATGTACTCTAGACAGGGTTAGAGTACAAGGATCTCTCTGCAAATTAAGAAATTAATGACAAAAATCGAGGAAGTCATCTGGCAAATATCTAAATAGAAAACAGGATTTTTCTTGCATAGGAGAAATTTGAAATAAAATTTAATTAATGACCACAAGTGAATTTTCAATCCTAATCAGTTGAAGGAGGACTGAGGTGGTGAGCAGAGGTGGAAAACTAGAGAAGGCGGAGAAATTGTTCATGCCCCTTTAAGAGTTTTGGTGTGAGATACCAATGAAGGAAGGAAGAAGTTAACTGGGCAAATTGATACCTGTGATTGCTACTCACGGAAAAGATTAACCCCAGAATTGAAAAAGATAATTAATCTTCGAAAGTCAGACAACAAAAGAGACTATTAAAAATAGGGAGATCTTAAATTTTCCCAAACCAATCATTCCCCACAATGGTTTTGGGTAAAGTTCATATGAATGAGGGCCAAAAGTGACTGAAAACCAAGTCGAAGGGAAATCGTCCGAAGCCATGGTTTGAATTGCAGTTGAGGTAAGAGACCACACCACCTGACATCATGTGACCGCCTGCCTAAGAACTTTGACTTGAACCCTGTAGCAGACTTAACAGAACCAGCCATTATATTTTTAACTGAAGATGTGGGTTGGGATGATAGCTGGCTGCATAGAAGTAGATACTATTTGATAGCTGAAATGAACATGTGTTATACTAAAAAAAACTTAAATATAAAACTTGGAATTTTATTTTATTTTTTTTTCCTCTTGTGACTTGTTCAACCTGAATGATTCATTTACAGCAGTTCCTGAATGTCACTTGGATTTGCCCGTCTCATGATCAGTCAAATCACAAAGTGGGATAAGACAGAGTATAGATCAAAGTGATTGATTTATCAATCCAGCTGCAGGAATTGGGTAATTTGAAGACCGACCAGAGTAGTAACATCACAGGGTAAGAGAGAAGTGAGGATCAAGGGCAAAGAAGATAGCAATTGATGTTGCATTTAAACTTTTGGAGATTGTAGCTATCAGGGAAGCAGGCATGGGGAAGGCAGTTCCACTGGCGGGAAGTGTGAAAAAAGAAACTGTTAGAGTGGAAGTGGTGGTTACATTTACCTATTTTGATAGTAAAATGGTGGGACCTAGTTGTCAATCTAGTTGCATGAGTAAATTCATGAGGGTGAGGCACCAAAGAATTAAGCTTGTCAGAGCAGAGGCTGTGAAAATACTTGTAGAAAAGACAGAGAGAAGCCACATTCTGTTGGTGAGAAAGTGACTGCCAAATCAGAACAGATTACATTACAGATCCTCCTCTGGATTTTGTTGAGAACACTGAGATGAACAGCAGGAGCACCTGACCAGATATGGTAACAATGCACAGATGAATGTTAGGTTTGTATATGTGCAAGACAGATTCTGATGAGAAAAACTTTCTGGCTTGGCACAGTGACCCAACCTTCTTAGCAGTAGATGTAGCTACTGATTGAATGTATTCATTACACTTGAGATCAGCTGAGAGAGTGAGTCCAAGAAGGCGCAGGGTATTGCTTCCATACTAATGGAAGGCAGGAAAGATTTTATATGGTGGTTAAAGGAGAGCAGCTTTGTTTTGGAAGCATTCAAATTTAGGAGCCATTTTTTACCCCAATCCATCACAGATTGGAGGTTCTTTCCAAGACCAGAAGTGAGGTCTATTTTGTCAGCTCTGGCAGATTTCATATTGAGATGGATTAGATGATGGTGTCATCAGCACAGATACCAACTTGTGAACCGACTACATCAGGAACATCATTGATGAATATCAAGAAGAGCGTAGGACCTAGGACAGAGCCTTGAGGGACACCTGCATTCACATGAAAGGTTTTGGAAGAATGCTCATTCAGAACAACCATCATTTTATGATTTGACAGAAACAATTGCATTAAATTAAACAGCAGTCCAGTTATATACCATAGTCCTGTAGTTTGTGCAGAAATCCAGCATGCCAAACCTTATCAAACGTTTTCGAGATATCCAGGGCAACAGCCTGGGCTTCGCTGTTCTTACCAAGGGCCTGATATATGTATTCAGTGATTGCCATTAGCACATCAGCAGTAGACTTTGTAGAAGCCATACAGCTTGTCAGAAAATAAGTTGTTAGATGTGAGGTGTTGAATCATTTCAGCATTGTTAATTGTCTCAAACACTTAGCAAAAATGTAGCAAGAGGCTGACAGGGCGATAGAAGGGTTGGAGGGATCTTCAGAGATTTTAAAACAGGAACTGCAGAGGACTTCCAACAAACAGGGAAGCAACAAGCAGCAAGGCAATAGTTATAGAATGGGGAGAGGACAAGAGAGAGTTCAGGGAATATTTCTTAAGGATGATGATTGGAATCCTATCACATCCACTTGCTTTGGAGACAAGCTTAGATATGTTAGTGACCAGATAGGGGGTTATGTATACATCACTTCAGTTTTAGGAGGGAAGTTGTGTGTGGGTACTCCAGATGAGTCAAGTGTGGATTTATAAAAAACTAGCAGCATAGCCCGGCATTGTGCTGGTGTAATCAATGCTTTAAAACTAATCCATGGTTCTGGAGCTCAGAGTCTTTGGATGTTGGCACGAAAGCCTAAAAAGCAATAGTTGTTTCCAGTTAAAGCGAAACTATAGACTGAAAGAAAAATGAATGGATGTAAGTCAAATTTTGATTTCCTGGTATTATTGATATCAAATAAGTTTTTTTCGTCATAAACTGAATTTTGAAGGCTAAATAAGTCCTCTGAGTAAATGGTATCATGGCTGAGACTAAGAACTACAATTATACCTACTTAGAGCCAAACCTGAAGCAAAAACTAAAATAAAAGGGCTGAAAAAAGTACAGACATACAGGCAGATAAACAGACACACACACACAAACATCTTGCCTTTTATATATATATATATATATATATATATATATATATATATATATATATGTATTATCAATTTTCTGCACTATTAAGAACTGCAACCTTGAAACTTCTGAATATTGTTTCTTATGTCTTTTTCTATGAGTGTATCAAATTTGATTAAAAGCGGACCACTCCTTCTATAACCTGATTTTTTCGATTATCGATTTTGATTGGGGGTACCTTGACACAAAACCTAGATAAGAACACTTGCAGATGCTTATAGTACAACTGTGTAAATTTTCAAGAAAATTGGTTCAGCCGTTTCGGAGTCTATAGATAACGGACACAGACAAAGTTCCATTTATAAATAAATTTAGATTTGTGAGCAAAGCACTCGGCCTTGTTTGCAGTGGATGCGAGAACCTCAAAATTATTGAGTAGTGGAAGGTTCAAAGGTTTACTGTTGTTTAGCATGCTTTTGCATAGCTGTCAGTAGTCCTTAGAGCCAAATATGTGGAATGTTATACACTGCTTCATTCTTCATAGGCACTTATTATAGTCAGATATGTCACTACGGTAAAGTTGGAAGAAGTGATTCTTGTAAGTAATGTCAGCCAAGCAAGAAGGAGAGAACCAAGGGGAAGAATGAGGCTTAAATCAGAACTTTCGGGATGAGATGAAAGCATTGGTATTGGCTTACATCCAAGAGGAGGCCTTGAATGTGCAGTCTTCAATATGGAGACTAAAAACTTTGTTCCAAGGAACATTAAAAAAGTTGTCACGGAATGCCTCCCAGTTTGCTCTTTGATAGCAGTAAGATTTTCTCCTGGAAGAAGAGGGAGTGGAAGGAGATATTAATGGAAACCACAACATGATCAGAGTTGCCAAGTGGGCAGAGCATTAAAGCCACTAAACACAAATATATTAGGAAAGAGATGAGAGGAAATGGCTTTGTCTGCATAGTGTGAGACCCTTTCTAGCACAAAAATGTCAGGAGAGAAAAGGGAGTGGTAGAGAAAGAAAAAAATAGTTAACCAAGTTTAGTAGAGAGAGATGGAGACAAATGTAAGAATGGTCTGGAAATTCAAGAGAAATTGCTTTAGCTAGAGAGAGATGTTTACTGACATAAATGCCAAGGCTAAAGAGTGGAAGGTAACCAGGGATATAGAGTTGTCAAGAAAGTCAATGCTGATTTTTGTTGGTCATGTTCCAATACATCAAATTTATTGGTAGATATATATGCACTATTTAAATTATTCAGACTATTGTCCTAATCTTTGTTGCCATTTGTATGATGTTTTGGCTGTTGTACACTCCAACTCCAGCCTTCTTCAGGTGCTAGAAATTTTGAACCGAACCCTTTATTATAATGACTGGGATATATCCTTTTCATTCGTTATGTAAAGCCTCTTTTGGTAGTCATGAGTTATCTCCCCCTAACTGAACTCTTTAAGCTACTTAAGGACACCTGGCCCTGTGGATATGGAGGTTGGTTAGTTCCAGTGACTTGACTCAAAGAGTAGTGAGTTCAATACTACTATGCGAACCTCTTACATACGAACGTATACATTCACACAAACAACATGTACAATGCCAAAATAGCATTGGCTAATAAATCACCAATACATTCACTATAGACAATTTACAAATTGCAGTAATATGACAACTGCAAAATCACTTTATTTTTAAGTAGTTAAATTTGTTCACTTTTGGGAGAACATTGGATCACAGAAGCTTCCTTAGTCTCCCTAAAGCTCACATCAGATTGTTTGCACATGAAGAATGATTTTTCACGGGCATCGATCTTGAGCCAATAGTCTTCTATATAGGCAAGAGTTTTCCTCGCCTTGGCAGTGAGATCCCAACTGCCAAACAAATCCACGACAGTTGGAACCATGTGCCAATCTCTCAAGCACATACATCCACATGCTGATAATAATTTCCACATATTCACCAGAAACTTCTTTTGACAACATACTCTTTTCAACAGTTGTATAAGAAGAACAATTATCATGAACATTTACTGTTTTCACTGAACTTTTTAATTTGGAGTCAAAGAGAGGCAACTCTTGACTAATTCAACCTTTCTTAAATGCATGCTTTTCGTTCTCAACGTTGTTTGAGTGTAAATTTGTTAACATGTATTTTATATAATAATGTCGTTGGTTATTCTTCTTGCGTGAGTCTTGTGGGATATTTTCTAATCAAAATTAATGTGGTGACCTGCCTGGCAAGTCTGCCACACCAAGCTACAGCAGTGGCGAACAAGGCACAAAACATATTTTTAAAATCCTCTTTTCAGTAAAATAAATGTGACAGAAGAGCTTAGTGCACAAACTTAATCAACAAGTCCTTATTCTCCGTATCAATTTCCAGGATCAAGCTTATCCAAATTTTATTATTGCACCTGCAACAAACATATCCTGAAACAACAAATTTCAGTGGTTTTGCTTCAGCCCTAATAGAGAAATCATATATTAAGTCATAGTTTTCATTTTCCCTACATTGTTTCATGGCTATTTTATCCCTGACGAGAAAAGTAAATCAGTGAAAACTTCTTGCTCTTGAGACTGGATGCATTTTCAAATCTCATGGTGAGGTTCCTCTTTGCTTTCTCAATTTCCTCCTTTTCAACCAAAATGAATTTGATACCTTCAATTGCAGATTTGCAATATTTAAACAGATTTTGTGGAAAGGATTTGTTTGGTAGTTGGTTTTCTGAGACGTTCTTTCGACACTATCTTTTTCACTGCCCTACTTATGCCATCACACAGTTGTTTACCATGAATTGTAAAAAAAATTCCATTTTGCATTGAGTTCAAAATCATTCTTTGTTGGCAAAGTTCTTATAATTCTTGTATTGTGCTGTACAACCATCAGTAAAATACTCAATATTTTTATATTGGCAAGGTATATTGCTTACCTCATTAATATCTTTCTGTACCATATACAAAAATGCTACATCGTTGAGTTGTCACTTGACATAATGTAGAAACATGGATTTTGCATTGCATTTTTAAACTTAGAGTACCACTGGATGTAAAGTACATTTTGAGGTACTACAATGAAAACTCTGGATTCTCTCTTGAACTACAAATTTGCAGTTCTTGACAAAATCCCCCAAGAACAAAACTTTGTGATCACTAATCTCCTCCTTTCTTTACTTCAAATATCTGGATTGTAATTTAGCCAATTATGAATGAGGTGCTAATTTATTCAGTTGCAAAAAAAAAAAAAAAAAAAAAAAAAAAAAAACAAAACAAACAATTAAATCAATGTAAGCTTGACAGGATTCCTTTTGTGTTGTCAAAGTCAATTGGTTAGTTGTTTGTCCATTGATTCAGCATTATCAATCTATCCTTCGATGGTGCCAAAGAAATTTTTCAAGCTGCCCTAATGATTTAGGATAATTTGGGCCTTATGAATCATACACTCTCTGCTACTGGTATTACAGACAATGCATTTCAAGAAATCTTGATATGATACATTTAGTGGTTCCAGTAATAATTTCATGTTTTGGTGGACAGTGCATACACATACAGCATGTGTACTTGCACTACAAGCAAGGGTACACTATTTCGATCTTAGACTACAAAATTTCGAAAAACACAAGGATACTGTCGAGTTCTGTTCCTTGAATGATCTGAAGAGCTCATTTAGGCTGAACAAGATGAATCACTTCTGTTGATGAATATTACATTTAATATTAATGTAGTCTTTTCTGCCTGGCATCAGTCGATTCATCTTGGTAAAATGCTTCCACCAGCCATGCAATATCAGCAGGTAAAGACTTGCCCCTTTTTGGCTCTAGAACAGCTAAAATACCTCTTCCTGAACACAATAACACAGTAATGAATCCCTTTTGTTTTCAGTGGAGAAATTCTAATAGCATAGAAACATTTATATGAAGTTCTTTCATTTCATCACCCGAGACACGTCTTGTTTCTTCATTATTGCTACCCTTTTCTGATTCTGCAGAAGTACCTGCTTCAAGCTCTTACATTTTCTCATCCGATAAACATCTTGGTTCTTCATCAGGAAGAAGTTTGCGGATTTGTATTCAACTATTAGGGTAAAGTTTCTTGCCTGGGATTAGTACCAACTTAGCCTTTGCCTTGTTTGCCATCTTCAATGACATTGGTTTCAAACTGCCTTTGATTTGCTTTTTATGATTTTTAAATAGATTACAACATCTCTTTTTAAGCCATTCATAGTTAGTCAACAAGGTTTGCTTGTGATGGTAACAGATAATCTATATTTTATCCTCATCAAGTCCTGTTCTATAGGCAATAGGCTTTACAGCCATTGCATCCAACTGATCAATCCAACCTGTTCATCATAGAATAAACCATGATGTTTCAACTGTTAGCTCAGTACAAATAAAACAATTCATCTTTAACTGAAAAAAGGACCTACTGTACTTCAATTATCTTGTGTGAGCGAGTAAAAAATCCAAGTAGTTAGGAAAATGCCACCTTTCTCCTTGGATACTGGATATTAAGTGACTGATGTTTCAGAACCGGACAGACTAGTGCCTGTCCTGGTCATATGAGCGTCATTTAATTGGATGAATATAATTTACTTACTCTGGAATCGTAAGAGGAAGCCTGTCCATTATTATTCCAGCCACCACCATCATCAAGAGCTGAAAAAGAGGAGCAAGAACAATTAGCAATTAAAAATCAACAAGATCACTCCAAAGAGAATGTCTTCAAGCATTCTGATTACAGTTTTATAATTGTTATTCGGAATCATACAAGTTTATTTTTGGCACAAGGTCACAAATGGTGCAATTTTCCAATTTGTGAGACCAGCTTAATAACTGTAAATCAATAAGTTTATTGTCATTAACACTTGTTCTTAATATGAATAGTGAATGTGTTTTTAGGACTTGTTAACTTTTTAGGGAGAGAAAAACAGACACAAACACACATTTTAGTATAAGGCCTCATGAAATTTATTTAAGATGTATAATCATTGGAAAGTAAAATGAAGTTCAATACCAAACAACTAACAAAACTAATACTTTACTTTCACAGTCACACATTCTTCAAGTTCAACCCATCAAGAATCTCTTTTTTAAATAAGAAAAGTTAACAGTTTATTCCATGTGAAGTAATCTGTATAAAAATTTAACACATTCCCTGGCATACAATGCTATTTTGTATTGCCTATGATGCATATATCCATTTTATTTAAGACAATACCAACTAGTGTAAGAAAAAGCTTTAGCTTGCCTGAAATGCAAAATGTAAGGGTAAATCAGAAAGTAAAGGCAATTTTGAAATTACATGGTAAAAACAAAATGGAGGCACTGATGTGCAACACCATACATGTACATGGAATGATGGGTAGCTCGCCAAGTGCAGCATTCCATTGTTTAGTTGAGTGGTAAGAAGTAATGAGGTCAGATGTATAGACACTCCATTCAGTGATTGCACCATTGAAAAACAATACATCACAGTGCACTTTCTGTGGGCTGAGGGAGTCAAACCTGCTGAAATCTATCAGTTGCTGTTGAGGTAGTATGGAGTACACACCATAAATCAAGAAAAGATGTATGAGTGTGCAAATGCTTTAAAATGGGAAGAACATATGTAAGAAAGGCTGATCTGGCTGCTCATCAACAGTACATATAAAAGAATACATTCTGAGAATTGATGTTGTGATCAGATAAGACTGATGAATCATGTTAGCACAAATGGCAGCAATCATCAGTATCAGCTATGGAGCCACACAAGTCATAGAGTTGTGTCAATTTGTGAAAACTGAATGAGTAAACAAGCAAGTGGTGCAGATGCAGCCTCATAAACAACTGAAAAGCTTCTTTTCAGAAGAGATGATGATTAAAGAACACCAGAAATGCATTGCCATACAGTGTGTGTGTGTGGAGGGGGTATATGTTGAAAAGTAACATATGCATTTGATCTTCACCAGTGAAAATAAAAGTGTTGTATAGAATTTTTTTTTCTCTTTTTGATTTTACTCTTGTACCAAAATGATATAACTGTTCCCCATTTACATTTAACGCAGGCTATCAGCCAAATTTGAAAATGTCTTCAACCAAACTGATGATGAATAAAGTGACCAACTGATTTTTATAGAGGAACAAAATTATTTTTGAAACATCACATCTAATTGTAATATTTAATAGGATTTATATTTCATTCTCAAACCAGTGAGATTGTTTTAATCAGTAATATTTCAACAAAGGACATGCCTGCATTTACCTGACAAGGATTAAAATAAATATTGGCAGAAATGTTGATTTTTTTTTTAAAATAAGAATTTAATATCAAGATTAACTTATAGGAATATGAATAAACTACAGCAGAAATAAGGTTCATTCTTAAGGAGAAAAAAAAAAAAGAAAGAAAAGAAAGGGAAATGTTGGGTTCTCTTCTGTGAATTATCTCCCTTTAATCATAGCCAAGTTTAGTGAAGAAAAAAAAAAGTTTTAAAGCATAATTTTCTCAAAGTGCTAACAAATGAAACAAAATTTAAACCCACTACCAAGAATGAAGAAAAAAAAAGAAAAGCTAAAGATCAATCCTAAATAACGTTTCATGTTTTTAAGTCATTGAAATAATTTCAAAACTTTGACATAAATCTTAATACTTACTTTTTAAAAGAATGTTTAAGTATTAGTAGTAAGAACTGTTTAATCATCCATTTTATCTTATAGAAAGAACCATTATTTTAATGATTTCATAACTTTTAGATTAACAAGCATGCAACTGAAAAAGTTCTTAATGTTTATTATTGTGTCTGAATCTTTCAAAGGTTTATGAAGTGAATACATCTGATTACTACAAACAATTTTCCCATAATTAGGTCTCTTTATAAACTTTAATTCAAATATTTTAGTTATGTATCCATGTGATGAGTATTTTTTCCTCAATTATTCAGTTGCAGACTATCAGTTTTTTAAGACAGTAATTAGTGTTTTAATCAAGTTTTCCAGGTTGTATTCAAATAATTCACTGATTTCTGCATTTACATGTAAATAAACCTTTCTCTGTCATTTGCATTGATAGCCAAATCTCAAAGATTGGGGTGAAAGGCGAAAAGCATGAACTGGATAACTGTTAGAAATAAACAAATTTTTCTTGGTTTAAAAGAGACAGCCAGAAACCATAAAACATCACTATGGTACTTGTAGTAAAGGTAGGGGAAGAGGAGCATTCTGAGTAACTTATGAGGAATAGTAAGAGACAGCATGCAAATAATGACCAACATAGTGTCTTTTTTGCACTGAAAACCACGCTGATTTGGAAATTCTTGCAAAAATCAAATTGTCTGATTTTAATGAAACCATCAGGACTTTTTCACAAATGAACGAAATTATCTTAGTAAATTTTTTTTGTTATAAATCTTTGTAAAATATTTATCATTTTATGTTTGTTAACCCCAACCACTTATTTAATTTTAAGAAATTAAATCAATATTTTTTGGTAAAACACCAGTTACTGAAAATCTGCACTAAACTGTAAAATAAAAATGCAATAAAACTACATTATTTAATTAGAAAAACTTTTATTTGCTTTTATAAATAAGATATATTAAAGACAGTATTGTCGTAAAAAAATTTTTCCTGATGAATAATAAATTTTTACAATTGTTTTCATTTATGTTTTTAAATTTCAATTAGAATAATTTATAAAGTTTTAAAATTTTAAAATTCTGTATTAATTTCAACATTTTAGATGATATTAAGTATAAACTATATTTGTTAATCATAAATGAAAAAAATTAGTAAAGATCACAAACACCAATATTTTTTAAAGAATTTTGAATTACTTTTGTATGTGTATAAATGTGCCAATTTTTTGTAGATATGAAAAGCCATGCACAACAACATTAACAGAAAATGGTTACCATAGTCAGGTTAAAAAATGCATTTCTGTAATATTTTAAACTTAATTTGTTTCAAATCAGATTATACTTTAAATCAGCAAATATTCTTCAAAATAAATTTCAGAAAAGTATATTTTATTTTTAGAAGATATTTAATAAAAAATATTGTGATGACAGACAACTAAAAAAAGTGTGCTAATCAACTATAATAGCAACCTTCAACACAAAAAAAAAAAAAAAAAAAAACAAACAAACACTAATTTAGTTACCTCCACTCATTTTTGATACCTAAATTTCAATTGAATTTTTAAAACTGAAAAGTTTTCTTGAAAGCCAAGAGAATAAGTTTACTAATTCCAGTAAGTAAAATACTCTGGTGTATTTCAAACTGATATCATATTGATTGGAATCTAAAATTCTTTTTGATTTAAAAAAAGATTTCAATTTTTTCATCAATTGACACATTTTGTAAACAGAAGCCAATTCTTGGTTTTAAAAAATCTTGCAAAAATAAAATATGCCTCGCTGACACATTATTTTATTTAAATTAGCAAATTTAAACTTATCTTAATCTGTTTTGAAACAGTATTACTTGCTTACTGCCAGAAATATACTATAAAAGTGCTACTTAATTACAGTAGCCTTGTTATTGGGGTTATCATTGTATTATCAGATGTGATACTTAACATAGCAGATGAAAGTTGTCAAAAAAAATGCTTTTATGAAAGATGAATTTGACAATCGTATATTTCGTTTTTTAACTATATAATAAAATTAAAAATTTAACAATATTTTCAGCAATTATCCAATATTTTAAAGAATTTTAGTTAGTTTAGCTTTATAGCCTTACATCTGAAGATGTTTTATAAAAAATAAAAATTAAAACAATTTTACAATTTAATAACAGAATGAAATTATATAACAACAGAAGTAAACTGAATAATTTATGAAATGTTATGGTATTTATCAATTTTTATTTTTAATATCTATGTTTCATATTCTTAATTAGGTATCTACTTCACAAATTGTGAATTTCACAATGACTTTTTTGTCTATATTTTTGAGATGAAGTAGCATTTACATTATTTAGATTATTGTCCTCTTTTTGGTTGCCATTTGTACCACGTTTTGGCCGTTGTCTGCTCCAGCCTTCTTCAGGTGCTAAGAATTTTGAACCAAACCTTTTATTACAACGTTACAGCAAGCTACCTCACATGTATGGTCCACCTAATATTCATAAAAACGGTATTCCTCTCAGGCTGATTGTTAGCAGCCTAAGCTTGGAGTGGCACACACTGAGTTGCTTCCTTGCAGATATAATTGACCCACTGATAGGAGAGTCACCATCATATGTTCAAAACTCCATCCACTTTGTGGAACTTATCAAAGATGATCCCATCCAGAGAGAGAGAAAACCATTAACATAAAAAAATTGCAATAAGATCTGTTTAAAAATGGTTACTGAACATTAGGTTTATACATCCCAGAAATTTTGGTTGTTGTTGTCCTTAAGAACACACTGCCCAGTGAAATATAGATGTTGGTTAGCTCCAGTGACTTGACACAGTTGTGAGTTCAATACCAGGCTACAGCAGTTGTGAACAAGTAACTTAGAGAGTCGGGTCAGAGGGAGATAACTCATGACTACCAAAAGAGGCTTCACACAAGGAATGGGAGTGATATACCTCAGTGACCGTGATAAAGGGCGTGGTTCAAAAATTCCTAGCATCTGAAGGCGGCTGGAGTGTACACCAGCCAATATGTCATACAAATAGCAACCAAGATGAGGACATTACTTTGAATAATGTAAATATTACCTCATCTCAGAAATATAGACAAATATTGATTATTTGTAATAAGCTTTTCAATTTTTGATTAGTAAATATAGTCTTCATGCATTAATTTAACAACCTAGTGTTAACAATGAAGGAGCAAAGGTTATAAATTATTATAATAAAGAAATAATCAAAATGAAAACAATTCTTGGAAAAATTCATTATTCATTGAAAAAAAATCTTTTCAGACTGATATCCTTAATATATATTGTTTATAAAACTAAAGTTTATCTAAATAAAAATGGCATAGATTTATTGCATTTTGGTTTCCACATTCTGGAGCAGATTTCCTAAAAAGGCGCTAATTTAGAAAAAAAAAGAAAAGAGTTGATTAGCATTTTCCAATGTTTTCTGAATTCAATTAATATTAGGTATATGGGGGGAAACTCTTGTGAATTTTTAGAAATTTCAGGAAATTAATTGATGGTGGTGGCAACATATTTATAAAAAAATTAAAAAAGATTTTTTTTTTACCAGGATGTTCTAAAAATAATTATCTCAAAAATGATTTTAGTCATTTATAAATAAGTCCTGAAATTTTCATCAAAATTCGACCATTATTTGAATTGTGCAATAATTTCCAAATTAATGTTTTTCACTGGCAAAAAAATGGCTTGTGTAATTTTAAAGCTGTTGTAATAAACCCTTGTAAACATTACATCACTCATGAACAAAAGAAAAATAAGATTTTCTACCAAAATTTCAAACATGTTAGAAAGAATTCAAAAACTTAAAAAAATAATTAAAAAAATACTTGGATCTAACCTCTTAATAATAAACATTTTGCCAACAAAACTTTGTTATTATTTAGCTTGGAGTCCATTTTCTTCATACTATGCTGTTTTTTTCAGTGATTTAGTGGAGGTTAGTTTTAATTGAAAGCTAAATGATTAAATTTACTATTTCCAGTAAGCAAAATACTATGGTGTATTTCAAATATTTATATTTATTGGAATCTAAAATTTTGTGATTTTTTTTTCTATTTTTTGAACACTTTTGTAAACAAAAGTTTTAAAAATCTTGTAAAAATAAAATATACGTCTGTAACAAATTATTTTTGAAAAATTAGCAAATTTAATGTTAAATTAATCTGATTTACACGAGTATTATTTATAGTATGAAATTTAGAATAAACTTATTTCTTAAACAGAGAGTTGAACTTTCTGACCTCTTCTTCCTATTTGAAAAGAGATGACACCTCAATAGATGAAAGATAAGTGTAAGGCGAGCACTAGTGACATAATTGTACAAATTTTTTTCCTGTAAGGGGAAGAAACCGTGAACCACATGACCTTTTAACATACACATAGAAATTACCATACAAAAAAAACAACAACAACAAAAAAAAAAAAAAAAAAAAAAAAACGATAGATGATTTGTATTAAACTTTCTCATTTTCAATTAGTAAATTGAAATTCACTTACTACTTACTTTACCAACCTAACATCTACAAGTCTTTGAAACATTTTAAAAATATTTTTGAAACTTTATAAATTATAATTGGGTGGGGTGGGGGGATTCTTTTAAAATTTCATTATTAATTGAAAAAAAAACAAACCAAAAAAACTTTTCTTCAGACTATAATGTTCTTAATTAAAGCAATTAAAAGTTTAATATTAAATAATACCAGAGTTTTTTTTTGCATGTTTTATTTTACTATTCGGAGCAGATTTTCAGTATTGTAATTGTGTTTTCCTTTTTTTTTTTATCAGTAAAATTTGTAAATTTGTGCATGTTGACAAAATTGTCAACATAATTCTCTTTATTAAAAAAAATCTTAAAAAAAAAAAAAAAAAAAATTTCTGTAGATACCTACCTCCACAGAAAACATGATATGTAAGGTTTAAAATTAATTTTTAAAAAACTAAATTCTTTCTTGATTTTTTTTTAGTTTTAATTTCAAGCTAATAGATTAAAATTTAATATTTTCGTTAAGCAAAATACTTTGATATATTTTAAAAACTAATTTAAATTAGCTACCTTCGTTTTCAGTACATAAGTTTTAAATTGAATTTTTTAAAATAGTTTTCTTGATTTTAGCTATAATTGAAAGCTAAATGATTAAATTTACTATTCTCAGTAAGCAAAAAATACACTGGATTTCAAATAGAAATTATATTGATTGAAGTCTTAACATTTTTCGAGTTTTCAAAATTTATTTTTTTTGGTGTCCATTTTGACAAGTTTATAAACAAAAATTAATTCTAAGTTTTAAAAAATCTTGCAAAACTATATATACATCTGTGACATTAGTTTTGGAAAATTAGCAAATTTATAGTTAAATTAATCTGATTTATATGTATTAGATGCTGATAGCATGAAAGTTACAATAAAAGTTGCAATTAATCACAGAGCTTTGGTGTTTCTGATCTTTGAAGTAAAGATGACATGTTAAGTATGGTGGATCATAATTGACATAATTGTTCAAATTTTTTTTCTTGTAAGGCAAAACGAACTAAATTTTTTTTTTATTATTCAGGGGAAAGATCAAAGTATTTTTTTTTCATTATTTTTAAATTTATTATTTTCATTAGCGGGGAGCCAAATCATTACAAGACTTCACAATGGAAAATGTATTATTACATAACTCATTTTCTCTGGTGAAAAACTCATTAATTTGGGAATTCTTGCAAAAATCATAAAATTGTTGGATTTTAATGAATCTTTCAGGACTTATTCACAAATGAATGAAATTATTTTTGAAATCATTATTAAAAAAAAAAAAATCTTGGTAAAAAAATCTGTTACCCTACCCCTACATGTAAATTCACAGAATTTCAAGAAATTAAATTCTGTAACCAAAATTGATTTTATTAGTTAAACGCAGGACCCATTGGGGAATGTAAATTGTGTTATTTTTTTCAAGCATTTAGGCCCCTTTTCAATTTAAATTCCATCTGAAGTACATCAAAGTATTTTGCTTATTGTGAATATTAAATTTCTATTAGCTTCCTAAAATATTTTTATTCATTTTTAAAATGCATTTTAAACTTTATGTATCCCCACCATAATTTTTGTTTGGAGTTGGGTGGGTATCTAACTTTAAGAGGCTGCATGTTCCTGAAATATTTTGAAATTTTGTTGTTAGTAGAAGTTGGAAATTCAGCCAAGTAGGAATGAAAAAGAGCTCTGACTAACAGAAATGAACCCTGGCAAACTGACTCCTTTTCATGAGAGTGGGGGTTGGGGGATTTCTCTCTCTCATTAGCTTATGCATAATAAAAAGCAGAATTTATGCCAGACAGCAGTGAGGGTCTGACCTCATTTTGCCAAGCTCTCTGGCGCACAAGCTAGCTTACCCCCTCACCCCAAATAAGGCCTGCATAGGAACACAGAGAGAGAGAGACACACACACACACACACACACACACACACACACACACACACACACAAACTTATGAGAGAGAGACACACATGCTGGCAAAAGCACTAACTAAAAAAGCACAGGGCTGCCCCACATAAGTAGGTGGCCTTTCCAGTTTTGTCAGTGTCTGTAGTGGCAGTAGAAGTGTAACTTAGAAACACTGACCTCATTCTTTCTTCTCCCAACAAAATTCACTGCCAAGTAGTAAGAACAGTTAAAACCAAGTTTTTTTTTTTTTTTTTAAAGAAAATTATTTTCTTACTAATTATTTTCTTAAAGCTCTAAAGCAGCAATGATTGAACATTATCAAAAAAAATGCCAGTACTTTCCTTGCTTATATCAGGGGATAAAAAATAAATTGTTTGAGGTGGGTTGGAGGGGATGAAGTTATCTTTCCAGGATCATCCTAAAAAAGTTTTCTTCATATGCCATATCTCTTCAGGACAATCATGGACTTCTATTAGGCTCTGTTTCTTGTTGCTCTTAATATTTTTTCTTTATCTCTCCCAAACCCTGTCTGTCATAGATTTGCTTAGGCCTATCAAGTAGGTCTTGTGCCGCTTTCCTCGTCTTTCTTTCCTTCTATCTGTGCTGTGTGTATTAAATTCTCCAGGCTCTCCTCATGTGTCCAGGAACATCATCTGTCTCTTCCTGATGTTAAGTATGAGTTTTCTTCTTGTTTGCATCCTCTTCAACAACTCATCGCTGCGCACGTGCTCAGTCCATGGTATCCTCAGCATCATTCTGTAAAACCTCAAGTCTCCACTCCATCCTTGATAAGATCATCCAACAATCACTTCCATACAAAAGGACATATCACATAGCAATCCAGCACTCTTTTCTTTGTTCCCAATACGAGTTTCTTCTGAAATGTGTCCTTGGCGATGCCAGTGCATCTTTGGATCTTCATGTTACACTTTCCATACTCTGTCAGAACAATTCCCAGGTATGTAAATTTCTTTACTAGTTTTATTTCAGTTTCTTCAATCTGTAGTTGGCATATTGAGTTTTTTTTGCTACCTTCTGTAGAAGGTCCTGCATTTTCCTTTCCGTCTGCTATCAGTACGTTGAGATTGTGGCTGCCAATGATGAATCCTGGCAAGAGTTTTATTTCTCTCATAACTGCTGCGAATAGATTGAATAGGTCCGGTGAGAAAATACATTCTTGTCTTATGCCCATTTCTATTTGTGTATACCTACTCAATTCACTTCCTATCCGTATGCGAGCTGTTTGCTGCCAATATAGATTCTTGATTATCCTAACATCTTTTCCGAATATGTTAAGGTTGTCAAGCATCTCTATCAAGTCTTTGCGGTGTACTTTGTGAAATGCCTTTGCATATTCTAAAAGCACAGATAAAGGTCTTTCTGCATTTGTATTGCTCTTTCAGATAAGGTTCTGATCATGAATATTGCATTTCTTGTTCCAGTATCTTTAATGAAGCCACACTGTTCTTGTCCTGTTTCTGGGCCGATTTTGCTGCACACACTGTATCAGAATCCGGATGACTAGTTTTGTTATGTGGCTCATTAAACTGATTGTTTGGTGGAGTTCACATTCCTTTGCACATGGTTTCTTAGGCAGTGTTATGAAAAATGATCAGCTTAGGTCCTTTGGTATATTGCCGCTGTTGTAGATTTCATTTATTATTTCTGTGAGCCTGTCTATGCCAAAGCATTCTAAGAACACCAACATCTATTACAATCCCATTGGTCCTGGGGCTTTATTTCTTTTCAATTTGGCCATTGCTGATTCCACTTCGGTTTTTTATTATTTCTGGTCTATCTGTATTTTTGTTCATTGTTGATGGCTCTCTCTTGTCATGGAAAAGATCTGATATACTCGTCCTATTGCTGAAGTATTTTTCTTTTTCTAATGCAAGTGTACTGTCTTTTGCTTTTATTCATCCTGTTGCTGAGCAGGTCTTTTGTCCTGTTAGTTCCTTAAATATTTTTTAATGCATACCACCATTATTTCTGGTGCTCAGTCTCTCTACTTCAGTGCATTTGTCGTTGAGCCATCTTTCTTTAGCCTGTCTAAATTTGTTCCTTATTTCTTTGTGTAGTTTCTTGTATTCCATTCCATAATTTAGTACGGTTTTCTGTCTTTTTTGCATCATGTTAAGAATCTCTTCAGTGATCCACTCATTTTTCTTCCAACATGCTTTTTTTCTTTGGGATGATGTCATTCACTGATATTACAAGAGCTACTTTTAGTGTGTCCTATTTTAAGCTTGTTTCCAATTTGTTCATCATATTTTGTTTTCACTGTCCATACACATTTCTTGTAGGTTTGGGTCATTCATGAGTCTGTTGTACAGCAGTCTTAAGTCGGTGTTAGGTTTCTTTAATCTCCTTAGTTTGCATGCTACTGGCACGTGGTTGCTTCTGCAGTCAGCACTTGGGTAGACTTTGTGGTGAAGAACTGCATTTCTGAATCTCTTGTTTATAGTAATATAAGCAATTTGGTTCTTAATTTCTCCTCTTAGACTTTTCCATATCCAGTCTTCTTGGGTTCTCTTGGAAACAGGTGTTGGTTATTATCTGGTCATTTGCTGTGCACCATTGGACCCATTTCTCACCATGGCCATTGCAGTGTCCTCCTCTGAAACTGCTGTTTCACCTTCTTACCCTTGGCCAACTTTGGCATTCGGATTTCCCATGATGCTTCTGATTTCTTGTGATTTGACCTGGCATAATCTAGCATGGAGTAGAAGGATTTGATTTCTTATTTTGTACTTTGTGCTATCAATGCATATATCATTATTACCAATACAAAAGGAAAAAGATTTTAAACAGAACATGTTCAGAAATTGCTAATTTAAACCAGACTCATGCTAGTTGATAAAAAACAAAAAAACTTGCCCACATACTACAGAAAAGCTCAGTCATGTAGTAGTTGCTGCTACCACTACTGGTATTACTTGCCCAGATGCTCCATTAAATGTTACTGATTCTGAGTTAAACATACAAAAATTATCATGAAATATTTTCCTCAATAGCCCCTTCTAATTTTTTGTAAAACTGTATGAAACTTGTCGAATGAATCCTTAATGAAAAAAGACATACGAATAAATGACCAACATATTTCATCATATTGAAAACAATGATCAGTTTTTTTGAGGGTTCAGAAATATAATATAAATTGAAAAAAAAATTACGTGAATAACATGGCTCAAACAATTCTTTTGAAAATTACTGACAAGATACATGAAAAAAGAAAAAGAGAAAACCTAAAAATTGCTTCCAAGACTTGGAAGATTTGCAAAAGGGTTTGTGGAAAGGAGTATAACAGTAATTAATATGCGTTGTGGTACAGTGGATATCAGCTCGGAATGAACAACTGAAGAGATGAGTTTGAATTCCAGTTGAATTCGTTGCAAATACCCTTAGGAAAAGTATTAACCCATTTCTCCTCCCTCCAGCTATGGGTTAAATAGCAGGACAGATTGGTTTCAATAGCTGGCTGGCAACCAGTCTACCGTAGAAAGTAATGGCAACCTACTGCAAGAAAATATTCTGCCCAGTCAGACATGTCTCTTTTGAGTGAAGTACTAGGTGATACCATTTTTGCAACATTAATAAATGCAAATAATTCAAAGAGGCTGAGAGATCATCATGGAAACTTGTAATTCAGCCACAAAACAATAAGAGAACTTCAATTATTTTTTTATTTATAATTATTCAAAATAGCTTTATTCTGTCAGTAACACTTGCATTAAGTCCTTGTCACTGACAATCTGCCACTTTTTTTAGCGCACATTTAAAGTTAACAAAACAAAAATTTCATGCCACATCATTGATTTTTCCTCACTATATAACCAAAAATTAAAATACACATATTCATTACCATGAAAGAAACAGGGTGCATTTGTTTAATAAATCCTAATTATGATATCACAGTTTACATGAACAGCTAGTGTGTTGTTTCCTTTTGCTTGAAATAAGAGGAGTTAAAAAAAAACCAAAAAAAAAAAACCATGATTAGGTCATTGAGTGGTGTTATTTTCTATAACTGGAATCAGGATTAAAAAAAAAAAAAATGCAAATTAGTGTCCCAAGCACTGATTTTCAAGTAGAACCGCAAGATGAATTTAAGTTTGTTCACTATAACAAGGAAAGAAATTAAATGTTCTCATTCATTGGGCCTGTATTGCATCTATTTGTTTGGTGATAAGAATTGAAAAAGTGATTTTATAAAGAAATGAAGTATCATCACTTTTCTATTTGCAATAAAGTCAAGTTTACAATTAATTGCTTTTTATGTTTTAAGAAAGAAAAGGAATTTACAAAATGTTAATAACAAAGAACAAGCACATTGTTAAATATGCAATTACTTTTTCAATAATATAAAGCATAATTCATCCAGGGTACTTTGACATGAAAATTCAAAAACACCTGTTTTCAGTGGCATGAGTACCCATGATGCTTACTTTAATCATTCTTATACAATCTAATCAATAACCTGAGGTATTATTTCATCAAATAGTCTACACAATTTTATTTACAGAGAAGCACACATTGCAAGTAGAATTTGTAAACTATGTTTGATCCTTGTATGCAAACATTCAAGGCAAGATGAGAGTTTGTATGTAGTGAGAATATAAAAATATTATTTCTTAATCAGAAAAAGAATATATCTTTTACTTCTCATCAAATTTTAATTTCTGAATAAGGCAAGAAAAAAAAAGAAAAGAAAAAGAAATTCAGTAAAATTTCTTATAATTATTTTCCTCTTATAATGCTTTTAACTTGAGTTTGATATTTTTCAGTCTTAATGTGTAGATTCTGCCCACTCTGCTAAGACCATATATTTTTTCTTATCTCACAATCAAAATGAGGAATAACAATTTGGTAAAAGTTATAGAGCTGAAAGTTGAACAGTCATCTATTACTATCAGTTGTGAAGCTGTTTAGTAGAAACAACTTGATCCCAACAATGGACCAACAGATTCAACTCTCATTACTAAACACAGTTAAATGTGTGCTCTGAGTAAGTGTTAGGCAATCATTATATTGCTGAAGAACTGAAATAGGTTTGTGTGTTGCATCTAGCTTTTGGATAGCAAACTTTGTATGGGTTTCTTTTTTTATTGCTATTTCATGTAGTGGCTCTCAAATGCAGCCAGTTACTCAACTTAGCCACAGACCGAAAACAAATAGTCTGAGGGTTAGATATATTACAAACACAAATAGTAGAGCAACCCACATCAGTGTTGTCATTTTTTTTTTCATCCCACAACTCCCTTTATTGATAATCATGATTACAATCCTGTTGGTAACGAGTGTGTGTGTGTGTGGTGCATGTGCACCTGTCATGTTTCACTCTAACATGTCCGCTACTTCCCGTCATTGCTTTGCTTGCCACCTGTCAGCCAGCCACTTGCTGCTATTTCTAGCATGAAGAGCCAATGTTATGCTATTCCAAGTTACCTATATTATCTATACTATTATTCTGCTTGTTTGCATGTAAAACTTATACTTTTCTCATTATACAAATAAAAGTCCATGTCAATTATTTTGTCTGTTTGTCATCAGTGGTCATACTAAAGCAAACGGATTAAGTGAATCTTAGTGTGATTCCAATATCTGACCTGGAGATGGGCCACTGTTTTACTGATTGAAGAGAAGTTGAAATTAACTTTGAAATACTAACTTAAGTGTTTCTTAATGTTTGTTTATAATTATTTAAATTATTCACTTCCATTTCTTTCAAAATAATGACATTCATAAACAAGGAAAACTAAATTAATATTTTTTAAAAAAAATCTATTTATTACATTTTATCAAAGCTGTTGCCAATTTAAAGTTAAAAACTTATCAATGCTTTATTTTGTTAATAAATACTTTCATTAATAAAGAAAATGTATTAACTTCATTTTTCTACATTAAATGGGATGTTTTGTTAAAGCTTGTTTACTCTGCTTGCATCTTGTAATGGTCAACTGTATGTAGCTCTGAGTAGAATAAGAAATTATGTTAAATTATCGATGCAGAATTCAGTTAAACTAATAGAATCATTCTTCATTATCAATACCTATCTTATATATTGCAAATAGAACTTAATAACTGCAATTCAAATGACATCAAATATGTGTTTGTTACAAGAGTGACTGATTTTGTTTTAATATTTCCTCACTCTTACTTTTTTACTTATTTAGAGTATTAATTTTGTGCAAATTTATATATAATTTGTTTACAATATTCTTATTCTGTCAACAATTTGCAGAAATACATACAAAAATAAATGATATCTTAGTTATCCTGGAAATAGTTATTCGGCAGACTGCGCTCTTAAAGCCTTGGTTAGCAACCAGTCTAGGAAAAACTATGGTAAAGGCAAAAAGAAACCATTATACTGTCTTTATCAAGAACAACCATGTCAATGCATTAATTATAGATACTAAAGAAAAGGAAGATGTAGACAGCCATGATAGCCAACATTATGAAGAAAAATGAGCACTTGGAAATGGCACCAATCCAGACAATTGGGATATTTTGCTTAACAAAATTCATTCAGAGAGTGTTTTTAATTGTACTGTTGCAACTATCAGCTATCATTTTTTTTTTAAATTATTTCATAAAAATTGGCATATTTTGTTTATTAATTCTAATATGAAAGAAAATAACATTTTTGATATATTATCCTTTTTAAGTAAAAACATGACAAACACAAAAAGTGCTGTGAATGATAACAAATGTCAGAAATGATCTGTAAAGTTTTGTGCTAGATATTTCTTTCCCAACAATAGCCAATGCTTTAGCAGAGCAGTTGAGATTGACGGCAATCAAATCAAGTGATTATTTGAGAATAATCAACATTATGGCCACCATATTCAAAATATATAAATCAAGTGTTGCAACAAATCATTTGCACCATCTTATGTTAATCACTTTCAAGTGTGACATCCACATGTCATGCTTACACAAAAACCCCCAAAAAACTTTTCATGTGCAATTTTCTACTTAATCATAATAAAAATCTTGTTTATTAAAGAAACTGTGATGAAAAGTGGATGCCTTACAACATGAAATGCAACAAAACAAAACAAAGAAAAATGCACTAATGATAACTGCACCAAAAAGCCAGTCTTCAAAGTAAATAATGCAACATGTAGGGTGTGATGGGTAAATAGTCATTTCATATTTTTCATGCTGTGCATGCACATTGTTTGTTTTTGATTTTATTTAATGCACCGTATAGTAGGGTCAGTTGGGCACCATCTGTGAGAAGAGCATCAAATGCAATTCACTCTGCAAGAATGGGATGTGCGTTGTGGTGCAGTGGATATCGGCTCGGAACAAGAAATCGGGGAGCTGAGTTCGAATTCCAGTTGAATTCATTGCATTCATTTACGCGCAAATACCCTTGGGAAAGGTATTAATCCGTCTCTTCCTTCCAGTTATGGGTTAAATAACAGGACAGATTGGGTTCTATAGCCTTGGCTGGCAACCAGTCTACCGCAGAAAGCAATGGCAACCTACTGTGGGATAATCTTCTGCTCAGTCATGTCTCTTTCGAGACATGATCACCCAAGCGTGTTTCACGTATGGCACTTAACTGACTGACATGCTGCAATGCTTGGCATTCATACTGGAAGTCCCTATATGAATATTTCAATGTGTTTCGATGTCAATCTGAGGACAGTGCAGAGAATTTAGAAAGAGTTGGATGATATATCCAATCAACATCATGGTGTTGGAAGTTATCACTAGTCATGATGACGTTATGCTTTTATTCATCTTCCCACAGAGCCTCAGACTCGACATGGTGGTCTACATTAAGTGCTTTGAGGAGGTAGTGTTGCCCTAGATCAAGAGGGTGGATGCTGGAAGACCTTATGTCTGGCAATCCACAACTTACATGTGGCCACCTAACTCCCCAGACTGCACCGCCCTGATTATCATGTGAAGGAGCAGTTGAGTGAGAGACCAACAAAACTCTTTGTAACACCAAACATGAACTAAAGGCAAAGATTATGGCAGTATTCACCAACCTAAACAAGGAGACTGTCCAGAAAAGATGCAAGAGATTTTGAAGTCGTCTAGAAGCTGTGGTTGAAGCCAATGGCAATTTTATTGAATAAATTTACTCTTTAGTATTTCAAGATATTTTTGTGTAATTTTGGTAAATATATATCTGTTAATATGAGATGCCAGTGTTACTTTCGTTTTTTAGTAATTTAGATGGTAATTCATCAATCACACCATGTATATAATGAAAATTGAATTGTGCTCTTTGCTACAAGTCCTTCTGTGTTGATTTGAACAAGTACCAAAGACAATTCAAAGAAGAAATTAATGTTAAAATAAAAATTGCAATATTTCATCAGGTATGCTATATGTTTTGTTGGTGACCAGGTAAAAAGTTTCACTTATATATTCATCAGATATTGCCTTTTTGCATTACTATTTTTTCCAGTGTTTACAAAATTCACTAAATTAAAACAATTTCAGTTCCCTGGAAGACTGTAAAAAGCACCTTGGACAGTTCTTTAAGATAAAATGTTTTGGAAAAATAAAATTATCAAGCTGTCTGAAAGACAGGAGAAAGTAATGGAACAAAACAGTAAATATGTTGTATGAAATTGATGTTGAAAATTAAATGTTTCTTTTTTTTTTTATACCAATATATTTTTATACTTTTATTTTATATACCAAATGAACATTTTGATTAAGTCAATTTTAAATGGGAAAAAGAAATATTTCAATTCATAAATTCTTGAGACAAATTGAAATTGCAGACTAGTTTAATGCAAAATGGCTGAAGTAAAAATCCTTTTTCATAAGAATTAGGAAGGCCTTCCATCATGCCTAAGAAAATCACATTCTTCCACCCTTATAGTGAATATTGCTATTTCCCTTATTTATATAATAAACTCATCTTCTACTTAAATGTTGTACTACTGTATGTACTTATTCTTTGAAGATTAAAATGTAAATTTGATTTTATTATAGACTTGTGGGATTTTGTTTCTACTTGTAAATTGTTCAATTAGAATTTATTCTACAAAGAACTATGGACAAAATCTTCAAAGCTCACCCGGTGTGGGTATCACTATTTATGACTGCAGACACTGGCATGCTACTTTCTTTAATTTTCCTCAAATATTTTGAGCTCCACTCACCAATTAGCAGATAGTACTTATAAATTATATTGCTTCAAACCATTTAAATTATGATGAATCAATTCTTACTTAGCAGAACCTATATGATAAACCTAAGAATAAGATTTATGCTAGACACTAACAGAAATTATGGGTGACAGAGTGGAGATTGCGATTACAAAGCAGTCAGCACTGAGACAAGGAGATACAAGATGCTTTCATAAGTGGATAATCTGATACAATTTGTCAGCAACTACTTGAAATTAGAACGTTTGATCTCTCTATGGTATGTGACCAAGCTAGGGCTCTGAAACAAAAACAAAAAATCCTGAAGTGTTTCTTCTCTGGAAACAATAAACAAGACTGTCCAGCTCAGAGGATATACTGGAAATGTTGCAAAATAATCTGTGCAAAATTTATAACATTCTAGAGCATCTGTGGCACTTCATTCTTCTATCACTGAAGTGATAATAGCATCAATTAAAGGTTTATTTACTGCCAGTACTAAAAATGAATAGAAAGAAAGTCTTATGAATACAAGAAGGACAGTTTCATATGCCAATTGGAAACTTCACATTCATACTCCACCAATGACAAATATTGTGTTCATGGTATTGACTTCTTTTAACTCTCAAATGTTAGTTTATTGCCTACTAAATGTGGAAGTGGGAAAACAAAAAAAATAGAATACAAAGCCATCTGTGTTGCCTGATTTATGTACCAATGACATCACTGGATAAGATTTTATGGGGATGTACAAAGGTATCTGCATGAAATTTGGTGAAAAGGCTTCATTATATATGTGCACACTGCTTTGTTTCTTCACCTTGATTTTTGCTAATCTCACCAAAAACTATAGGTCAGTAATCAGGCATCATCATAAGCTAGACAAAGAATTCATTGCATCTAAAGTAAAAGAGACTGCATGTCAAAGAAATAATTGAGCCCAGATTCCCCCTTGGCAAGTCCAAGTTGTAGTGATCACTAATGATCAACATTAAAAGAAAATGGTGTTTAACTACTCCCAGACAGTCAACAAATTCAATATGCTTGATGTCTGCCAATTGTCTATGGCTGGAGAATTAGTTAATTAGGTAGCACAATACCAAATCTATAATAGTATAAGCTTGAAATCCATTTAACATTGTTACAATAACTGACAAAGACAAACTTTATCCAGCCTTTGAAGCTGGAGGCAGGCTATACCAATTCTGTAGAATTTCATCCATAGTAGCCAACAGTTTTGTCTGCTTTCAAAGAAAAACTGATAAATTTATCCTTCACAACTTGCTCTGCCATACATTTTTCTATTTAGACAATATAACTATTTGGGATAGGAATCTACAATGTAACAGTTCCAAGTTAGAAGCTGTAACTTAGTCTTTTCAAAGAGAATATGAGGGAACGAAGCTGAGTTGACCCACTGTACATAGCCTGGAAGGTCCTAGATGTGAAAATCTGGACTGGTAGAATCAAGGGATGTAGTACATCTGAACATCTGTCATGAAAATAGTGAAAGTAGAGACAGCCAACAACCTCAGCAATTTGGACAGTTTTTTTGGAAGCTACCTGGTACTTAGTATTCAAGGTCATGAATGAGCTGGAGATCTCGAGTAGATAGGTGTAATCCATAGCTAAGAGAAGAAACATTAAAAGGAGTCAGACATTGTAAAGACAGTTGAGTTCACCCAGTAAGATTGCAATCTGATGAGGGCTATCATAAAGCAATTCAAGGTGGTAGAGTCAACTATCAGACATGTAGTGCATCGGAACATAAGGTACAAGTTCTATATGATTCAAAGAGCAGTTAATGTCTAACAACCCCCTGAAGAACTGAACATGACCAGAAAGTGAACATGAGGAACAACAGATGGATCTGTGTGAACGTAACAATGTTACATACAAAGTTTATTTTGTATGTGGCGGTCCTACGGGTTGTGAGCAATAAAAGCCATGTCATACCACCCTAATTTTTTCTGCATGGTCACAGAAGTGATGCTGCCATCTGTATGTACTGCATCTGCTGGTCAAGTCCTGCTTTCTCCCACATGTCCCATGTGATTCAAGTGTGGCTACCTGAGAATTTTCATGATCACCTAATTGCTAATTTGAATACCTTAGACAACTATATCTTGGGTATAATCGAGAAGGAAACCAACCAATGGCTCCAAAGACCCATTGGATGCTGCCTTTATGAGTGTGATGGCCAACATGAACAAGAACCACCTGATCTGGGCATAAAGGAGGTCCTTGAGGATGAGGAGAGTTTCAGTGAATAACATTTTCCCTCTCATTTTTGTAAATTAAATGTGTACAACTTTTTTTAATATATACTGTTTTATTCCTTTGAACATTTTTTTTTTTTTAAAATATTATTTGTTCCCAATAACTTGGCATATCCTGTATACTATAATATTATGAACACATGCAAGTAAAACTAAAAGAAATCCTAAAGTAAGTACAAATAAAAGAAGCAGTCAGTTGTTGTGTAGAACAGGGTTCTAATACTTTCCAAAGTCTAGACAAAAAATGGTTGAAAGAGCTTAGAAAACAATACTGACCATTTTTGTAGCTTCCTGAATACATAGAGTCTATACCTGTTGTTCCATTCTTTATCCCTTGATTAGCAACAGGTGGTGAGAACATCTGAAATGTAAACAAAAAATATTAATAACAATATTCAATCACTTCGTAATGAACACAACACAATAAGGAGAGAGTGAGAGAAAAAAAGAAAGAAAAGGACAACCAATTTTTACATAAATATTTTTAACTCTATTCAATTTGTGCCAAAGCAGAAATTCAGTTGACAATAGGACAGCAATGGGATCTGTTTTCTATCACAACTTCTCATGAATTTAGAGTAGATATTTTTATAAGAATTGTTTATTCAAGAGTTGATTATAATATCCTTTTTAGACACTTCATTGGATATTCTGGAATAAAAAGGCAATAGAAATAGAAAGAAAAATCCATTGACATAAAATTCAAAATAGGCCACATTCCATCCAGACAAAATACTCTTTTTAAACATGCATTTATTATGGTTTACAAAATGAGCTATGAAAGCTTTAGTGAATCAACAATGGTGGTTTAAACTTGTATTAAAAATTTATAAATTTATATAAAATAATTTCTCTCTCTCTCTTAAAGAAATCACCCAGAATAATTTCATCAAGAACTTATTGATAAGACATGACTCAAAACTTCGAGAATGGGTTGAAAGTACCAGGAATATGAACTGTGTAGTTCAGTGTATAAAATTTTGCAATGGGTTGCATAAAAAGAAAAGAAAAGAGACTGTCCTTCACTTCTATTTTTTAATTAATTTCATTACAATTTATTTTTTAAAAAAAATATTGTCCAATATTAGGAAACAGTGTTAGAAAATGTAATTTAGATTAATCACATTCAGGAATAATCCACTTTCTTACTTACAAGTAGTTTTTCTCTAATTGAGATAAGAATTTGACAGTTCACTCAACAGAAAATTTTGACTTTCCAATGCTTTTTCTCTTAAAAAAGAATAAAGGGAAGGAGGAAAACTAATTTGAAAAAGATCCCTTTTGAATAAACATAAAAAAATAATTTTCTTTTTTGTCTATGCTATATTATTTTGATATTGATCTGAAAGAATAGTAGAAAGATTAGGTCAAAACTTCAGTTTCAGTTAAGTTTATCAGTTTTGAAAGAGAACAAAAATGAACTTCAAAGAATTTGTGCAAAATGAACATCTGAAATAGTTGTTCCAAGTTTTCTTAAAGTAGGAAGGTATTTTTCACTAATTTTGTTTATGTAAAGGAGGCAATATCTTAAAGACAATAGTGAAATGTTCCATGATGTCTCCGAAGTCAGGATATGAAATGACAAATTTTGTGAAAGAGTAGATTATGATGATGACATAAACTTAGTATTTTTTAATAAAATATACCATTTTTATGGTGCATGCAAACTAGCACTTTTTATAATTCTTGTATTGATTTGATCTTCAGGATTCATTTTTTTTTTTTTCTTGTGCAAATGTTTAAGTAATTGTCTTCAGGGAAGGTTAGGAAAAATTATATTTAATGCAGCCAGCTAATTAAGAACATGCATTATTATGCTTCTCTTAAGTAAAACTAGTGTCAATGTTAAAAATAAACAAATATTTTACAATTGTCTGATTTTAGTATAGAGGGGGAATAAAGATACTTATCCTTTAGCCATTTCTGTTTAGAGCAGGCAAGTGGAGTGTATAAATTTCAATACTGTTAGCAATTTAATTAGCACAAATGATCCTCCATAAAAATTGTACTTTAAAATTCTATTAACTTCTGAAAATGATATGAAGTGCATGAGGGGAGGGGAAGGGATAAAGGAATGCAGTCAAGTTACTTGTCCTCAACTGAAGCCAAATTCACATGCTTAAGGTATTTAGTCACATGGTTATTTTTATCTATTGGACAGAAATACATTTGTATTTTCTTGCAGTTACTTAAATACAAGAAAAGAAAATATCATCATGCACATTCTCAGGGCTTAGTACTATGAGAATACTATTATAAATACAAGTTATTGGGTCAGTATGAATGAGTTCTTCCTGTTGACAAGTTCTGAGTAGGATTTTGATTGACCTTTGGGTGCATAAAAATCTCTGGATGAGTCTGCTTTCCCCTTACTTTGTTGGTAATGCTTAAACTTTTGGACAAGTGAACACCAAACTATTTTTTAAATATTTGATTTTCAGTTCTCTAAAGTGAGAAAAGGTAATTTTAAATAGTAAAGGGAATATTTTTGGCACATTTACTAGTCATACATTCATACTAATAGCCAAAATTGGGAAGCTTTCTTCATAAAAGATAATCCAATACAAATGCAAATCAGTCACAAAAAGACAGGTTTATAAAATCAGAAAGAAATTATCTACTGCCTGATAGCAAAAGAGTTATTCAAAAGATTTTGTCAACTTAATTGTTCATTTCTGAAACCCAAGACACGAAATGAGAAAACAGTTGCAAATGCCAACAAAAAACACTCATAATGAAAACTTAATCATTTTCATAAATATTACACAGCAAAAAGAGCGAAGATATTTTTATCATGAAAATTATTTGTATAGAATTCATAAAATAAAAATTCATAGAATAAGTTTTTTTTTTTACTTATCAATATTTTTAAAATCTTAAATTTAAACAATTATTAAATATCAGCATCTTTTAACCTTATTGCATTTATTTTTAGTATATATAATGAAGTTTAAAGAAACATTTTTTACTTTAATGTAAAATGACTATAATTATTTTGATGGCACCACAAATTTTAATTAGTCTTATAACTGAACAATTTTAAATATTTCAAAGATAATTTCCATGTGAAATAGTTTTTCTGAAGACATTGTTTAATGACTTTTCAGTTTTATAATAAAATTTTGACAACTTATGACTGCAAAAAGAAAAGAAAATTTTATAATATGCAAGATAGAAATAAATAATGTTCTCCTCCACATTCTCTATCATTTAAATATTTTTTTGATACCTATACTATGGGAATTTGAATTACTTTGATAATATTTAGGTTATTGGATGTGACATTCCTATAATATATATACCACACATCTAAACTTTGACCAGTCTTTATAATTAAAATGCCATCAATTTTTATTCCGCATATCTTTAGAGTAATCTTTATGTAATCAAGATCTGTTAATGGTTATTTTATTATCAAAAGATTTTCTGGTAACAGGGTTTAAAAATTTCATATTTTGATCTAGCTAAACAACATTCCTTTGAAAAGAAATTAAAAAAAAAAAAAAAAAAAGTTAAAATTCCAGGCAAAAATAATGAAACTTAAAAATAAAAAATTACAAGAGATATTCTAAAGTGGTAGGAAAACTAAAATTTAAGAGAATTCTATCATTGGATTTGCATTAATGGAACCTCTGCAGTACAATAAAATTGTTGAGCAGCAGTTCTCCGAGTAGAAGGCAATGCTTTAATACAAGGAAGTAGGAATTTAAAAGGTTGCAAATAACAAGTATGTGATAGCCCTATATATTAGAAAAAACAAATAGGTTGAAGAATTACAACAGTCATAAATTTATACCTGAAGAAAAAGGAAAATGCTAACATTTATCAGTGGCTGTCCATTTTCACTTAAAACACAAAATTAAGAAAATAAAATTTCTACTTTTGACTGGCATGTAACCTTAGATTAGTGCAAAAGTCACCAGTTTGAACTGAAAATTAGTAAAATTCTTTGAGGGATTTCTATTTTTGCATTTTTTTTTTTAAAAAGATGTTTAAATTTAGGTTAATTTCAAAATTTGATAGTCATCAACAAGAAATGAATTTTGAACTGACAAAAGTAAAAAGTCTACAACAAAATGTTTTCATCTTAAAAAAAAAAAAAAATTGTATTTTTTCTTTTTGTTTCCAAATGAAGGATTGATAAACTGGAATAATTCATTTTAAAAAGGCCAAAAAAAAGTAACAAAATATTCCAGACCATTTAACCCAAACTAAGATTCATTTTTTGCCCTTACAATTATTCATTCTGTAATCAACAAACAAGTTTATGGTAGCATCAGTCATTTGGGCCTTCATGCTTGCTTTGTTTTCTTTTTATGAGAGTAGTAGGTCATTCACAGTAATTTTCAGACTAAAGCTGCAGTTTCTTTTTCTTCGGATGATTAAATCAAACTGTGGACTAAGACAGACCTTAATTTGAAACTTCCTTATGTAATTAACAACACAAAGGTAGCAAAATAGTACAGAACAAGAGAAAAAAATCAGCAAACAAAAGCACTGTATAATGAGTGTGTTTTTTATTGCAACAATCCTGTTTTTAAAAAAATCTTATCAGATTTTCTGTTCTTTTTAAAAAACATGTCTACATTACTTTTTCTATGAAAAGAAACCAGTTTGCATGACAAATTACAAAATTATATTTATTTCACCATTTGAATAAAGAAAAATAAGTCTATCACTCTTGTGACAGGTTTAAAATATAAGCATCTTTTAATGTAGAAATATATATCTATTTTTTTAATTATTTGTTTTGGCTTGCATTCAGAAAACACATTTTTTAATATGTTACAGCAAAATTAATTATCAGTTTAGCTCTAAAGAAATCTTTAATAAAATATATACATTATGTCCACACTTTGTATATTTAATGCTGTATTTCTTTCTACTGTTGAGACTGAGCTGATCCAATTTTATAAAAGGATTAAAAAATTTGTTTCTAGTTTCTTTGCAATGATTAGCTTTAAGTTCAAATGACCAAATTCAGTTTTGTTAAAAATACAAAAAATGAAGCTACTCAAAGATGATTGAACATTATAGTTTTTATTATCTGAGAAAGAAAAAGAAGAATATACACACTAAAGTTGATGCTGTATTAGTATAGAAGCATGTGCTACATTTTAATTGCTGATTCCTGGGAAGAAAACATCAGAAAGAATAGGAAAATGGTTAGGAAACAGACCTTGAGATTAATGACATCATGAGTATGATAGCACATTAGTTAGGGATGAATGCTGAGGATGATACTGAGAAGGTATAACTTTTGATTCTATTATATTTATTCTAAAACCAACTTAAAAAAATCTTACTTCTCACTAATAGTAGTTGGCTTTTGATAAATGTACACACACAAGATTTGTTTGAAATTGGTGAATAAAATAATTGGAATTTAAATATTTGTATTATTATCTCTAAATGTCAAAAGCATTTAAGATCTAATTCTAAAAACTACTTTTGCTTTAAAAAGCAAGAAAATTATTTTTCCTGTCAATTTTAAGTTAAAAAAATTTGAACGAACATGTAACAAACATTTACATGTTTTCTGCTTATCATAATCTAAATTAAAAATACAAGGGAAAATTTAAAAAAAAAAAAAATAATTAAAGAAAATTTAGTCATAGTAAAGCAGGTAATTGCAAAAAAAAAAAAAAAAAAAAAAAAAAAAAAAAATTCTTTAAAACTTTTTTAAAGCCTTTATCAAAATTGTTTTTGATTGTGAATAGTTGGAAAATATTTATATTCCTGATATTGAAAGCAAACATACATAGAGCACAAGTCTTACATTAAAATATGATGGAAATTACTGAGCATGAAAAGAAATATTTCTCTGTAATTATTCAAGGTGATTATCAAAATGTTTAATGAAAATAAAGTTGTGGTCTTTATAAAAATTCAAATAAAATTTACTTCTATATCTATTCATTTTAAAAACTAATATTTAAATTTTTTTTTTACAACTTCTACTACCTGCATTAAATATACATAAACAAAATTGTGAATAGATAAAAAAAAGTTTCGATTTTGAGATAATTTTACATTTTTTCAAGATGATTCCAGGAAAATAGTGAAAAATTTTAGGCTGGCACCCTGATATAGAATGAGGTGAAAATAAATTAAAGGTAGACAAATCCTTTTTTTAGACTTACATCAAAAGTATATACATAAATAGACACTACACACTCTTTTTCCTTACAAAATACATTGTAGTTCTACAGATCAACTTTGAAGTTATCATTGCTTTTCTTTAGGTCTATAACTGAAAGATTTCATCTCAGACCCCTGCCTAAATTATAATTTGTGGTTTTTGTTATTAAAAATAACCATAAATGTTTAACAGTAAATGAAAGGAGTGCCTAGCATTTCACTAGCAGACAAGTTTGCAATAAGTTGTGATGGTTGTAGAGCAGAATGTTTAAGAATAATTTTAATATTGTTTTTAGAAAAAAAAAAAAACACTGCAAAATATTTTTTTCCTTTCATTACTGTTTTTGTATCTGCTGCTATTACATGAAATGTCAATTATCCAGCTTAACTGTAAATTTATTGGCAACCTAGCTTTAATTTAATGTCTTCCTTTGCAAAAAGCAAATACTAAAATCATAAGTCAACGGAAAGAAAAATAAAACAAGAAACTAAAAATTATTAAACAAGTTCTCAATAAAGGGCTATTAAAGATAATTAAAATAGTAGATTCCTCTATATTTATTAATTGCTATAAAATCAACCTAGGAAAATTGCTAATATTGTTTTACATGTTTTTTCTATACAGAATTTTATATACCTCCCAAAAGAAGTTATCCATTGTTGATATAGTATTGAGTTTACACATGCACACACATTATAAAGTAGTTAATAAACAGTGCTAACAGTACTATGTAAAGACATTAAAATATTTATGAAGACTTTTCTATAGAGATGGTCTTTATTTATACACATTAAGTTTGAAATAATACCTAATATAAACTGTTAGCTAGCCTTGCTATGGAATCCAATTCTCAAATGCTACATTTTTGTGATCTTGTCTAACAAAGAGATTTCAACTTCACACTGAGATAAGGTCTCTATTCTTTCAACTGATAATGGAGATTTTATAGCAGAAGGTAATATTTAAATCTTAATATTAGTATTTTTTTTTTTAATAATTTTAACACAAGCAAGGTGGGATTGCTGCTAGTACACAGAGGGTTACAGTGAGAGAAAAGACTGGGTATGGGGGAATTGAAAAATGGATAAAAGAACATGATTCAAGATGATAGAAGATAGCAATTGATGTTGCATTTAAATTTTTGGAGACTGTAACTATCAGGGAAGCAAGTAAATGGGAATTCCACAGGTGGGAAATATGAAAAAGGAAACTGAGTAAAAGTGGTGGTTATATTTAACTATTAAAATAGTAAAAAGGTGGTTGCTGGATGGCAATATAGTAGCACACGTAAATTCATGTGGTCAAGACACCAGGAAAAAAAAAAAAGTCTTCAGAGCAGTTGCCATCAAAATATTTGCAGAATATAGAGAAGCTATGTCACATTGTTGAGAAAGTTCAATATCTGGACAAAGAGTAGATCTATAAGTGTGCAAGATGGATTCAATGAGAAAAACTTTCTGGCATGACATAATGACCCAACTTTTCTAGCAGTAAATACAGCTATTGAGTCAATGTAGTCATTCTACATCAGATCTGTTGAAAATGAAGCCAAAGAGGTTCAGTGTGTCGCTCTCTAGGAGATTAGCATCAGCCATGATGATGGTAGCCAGAAAAATTTCTCTATGCCAGTTAAAAGGAGAGGAGTTTTGTTGTGGAGGAATTAAAATTTACAAGTCATTTCCTGCTTCAGTTAACCACTGATTGGATGGTCATTTGTAAGAGCAGCAGCCAGGTTTACTTTGTCAGCCTTGGCAGATTTCCCATGGTGGTGTTATAAATGCCTACTTGGGAACTGATGACAACAAGAAGATCACTGATGAAGATCAGAAACAGTGTAGGGCCTAGGATAGAGCCTTGAAGAATACCTGCATTCATGTGAAAGGATCTGGAAGAGTGCCAGTTCAAAACTGGCCATCATTTCATGATTTGATTGGAATGATTGGATTAAAGAAATATTATAGCCCTGAAGCTTGCATAAAAGCCTGCTTGTCAAATCCTTTCAAATACATTTGAGATATCCAGAGCAACAGCTCAAGCTTCAATATTATCAAGAGCCTTATATATATATATATATATATATATATATACACTCTCCCACCCTGATTGAGCACTCTGGAAGAATGGTAGACTTTTGAAAAACAGTAGCTACTCTGGCATGTACGCATCGCTCATTCAGTAATGGATTAGAGCACTCTGGCTATTGGGAATGTATAATGACAATATACATGCTAAAAAGTATGCCTTCTTCTACCGAATGCCCATAGCCCAGAGGTAGAATCACCGACTGATGCCAATTCGGTATGGTTTCAATCCTGGGTTAGAAGCAATCAGAGTCTAACCATACTGATGAGCTGTGATACAGCGAAACAGATCTGTCTGCAGATGACTATATATATTCAGTGATGGCCCATTAGCACATCAGCAGTAGACCTGGTAAAGTGGAAGCCATATAATCAGAGAGTAGGTTGGGTGAGGTCGGATGCTTAACCACTTAAGCATTGAATAGAACCTTGAATACTTTGCCGAAAAGCTGTAAGAGGCTAATAGGGCAATAAGTGGAAGGGGTCAGAGGATTCACCTGAGTTCTCTGAAATAGGAATTACAGATAAAGACTTCCAAAAAGCTGAAGGAAGCAGAGAGGCAATAGTTGAAGAGTTTGGAGAGGACTGAAACTAGCTCAGAGACACATTTTTTTAAAGATGACAGCTGGGATTTTCTCAGTTCTGCTTGGATTACGGGAGTCTAACTTGAAAATGATATTTGAGACCAGAGAGAGCGAGAGTTATAAACATATCACTTAGTAGAGCCTCTCTTCCAGGTGGAAAATCAGATATGGGTACTCCAGACACAAGTCAAGTGCTGAATTGGAAGAGCATTTGCAAGCGGAACATTCAATCTTTTCTGCTGTAGATGTGAGTTTGAATAGAGGAGGGATTGAGGGTTTGCTGTTGTTTATTACACTCTTGCAGAGTCGCCAGCAATATCTAGAACAGAACTTTTGAGATGCTATACGTTGTTTCATTCTATCAGCAAACAATAACTTTGCATAATTTAAAATACGCTAACATTCATTATGCACAGAGACAAAGAGGCGTCTGTTGTAATCAGACGTGTCACTCCAGTACAACTGGAAGAATGATTTCTGTGGGCAATAGCAGCTGAGCATGCAGGTGAGAAACAAGGAGATGAATGAGATTTAATTTGGAATTCCCTTACTGAAAGCATCTATGCTGTCTTTCACCCAGGAGGAGACCTCAGTGACACATTTTTGAACAAGGATACTAAAAACTTAATTCCAGGAGATGCCATGAAGGAAATCACAGAACGAGTTCCAATCAGCATGTTGATAACAGCAAGATATCCTGATGGTGGAAGGTTCTTGGTTGGTGGGGGAGCAGAAAGAAAACCACCATGTAATCAGAGTTGCCAGGAGGGCAGAACTGCATAGCATGACATGAGTCAGAGATAGAGGTAAAGAAGAGATATATAAGAGAGGCATGTCCTTCAGGATTACTGGGAAATATGTGGGGAAGTCAACCACTTGCATGAGAGATTGAGAAGTTCAGTTTGGATGCCAGCAAGAGCAGTAATAAAGTTTTTAAGCAACTTGGAATGGATGGGCATTACAGTCACCAAATACAAATATATTAGCCAACAGGTGTAGGAAAATGGCCTTGTCTATATTGTCAGAAATACTATCTAGCATGCAACAGTCAAGGAAGGAGTGGGGCAATAGAAAAAGAAGAGAAAGCTAACCAAGTTTAGTAGAGGGAGACAGAGACACATGTAATAATGGTCTGGAGATTCAACAGAGAGTTCCCTAGCCATTAGAAGATGTTTGCAGGCATAAACTTCCAGGCAATGCATATGGATATTAAAGTCCTTCCTAAAAAGAGGAAAGTAGACAAGAATTGAGAAATCAGATGAGAGTATTGCAGTGTTAAAATTAGTTTCCTAGAGAGTACTTTTTGAAAAGGAATGATTCAACACTGTGAAACTTGGTATGGATACTGCAGTTGTTAGAGAAAGAAATGTTGAGGGGTTTAGGTGTTTTTTGTTGGACTGGTTTAGTTTTATATATTTGCTTATAGTCATGGTGAGTTGTTCGGTAAGGAGAGGCCTAGGGTAATAGTAGCGGTTGGTCATCAAATGTAACATGTGAAGGAAGGGAACAGGCACAGATTGCTGCATAGTGTAGCCACAGGGTTGTTCACCAAATGTACTTGCAGGAATACCAGTTATGTGCGACATGGCACTGCAAGAAACCAGATATCATTTGACTATTGATAGAGCAGTCTCTCTAGATGCTATACAAGAGTTTGGGCTGCTAACTACAAATTGGGAAGCAGCAATCAGAAAACTGCCAACCAGCTACCCTCAGTATGAAGAGACATTGCCACCATCCATACATAAGACAAAACTTGTGACATGCCTGAAGAGAGGAAAGAACCTTGAACTTCTATCTAAACAGGAAACAAGGAATGAGCTTCAACTCCTGTTCAAGAGAAAAGGGAGGAGTATGGACTGAGTGATAAGAAAACCTGTCTACTCCTACACACACACACACAAAAGTTTCTAAATTATAGCTAATAGGAAAACTCAAGATTACTATTACAAATACAACAAAAAAAATCAAAACCTGCATAACTATACCTCTGGAAAAAAAAATCCCCAAAACATTAAATTAATTTCATTACCAGTTAATTTATTTGAATTTTCAATCTGAATAGCGTATTTTGGCAGTTGACCCAGCTACCAACAGAACTTTTTGATCAGGTGGTGTTTAAGTAACATTCTAATATATTAAGCAGGGAGGCAGGGGGATACAAGTCAATCCCAAGAAGCAAGCATGAATAGCCAATTAGTACAACAGCAGCAGAAAAAAAAAAAAAAAAAAAAAAGGCAAGGAAATATATATATATATATATATATATATATATAAAAAAGAAGCAATTTCAAACAAGAAACTTAACAAAATTTAAGTAATTAAATATCACTGAACATCAATTAAAAAATAAAAATAAAGAAAAAGTGTCAGCTATAATTATGTAGAGATTATTTTAAGAGAACATAGTAAACATCTCAGACTATGCTATCATGAAAAATCTATTTCATTCAAATGAGTTTTGATTAAAATAAAAAACAGGTATAGCTCTCCCACCTAGTTTCAGAAAGATTAGTTGATCAAATGACACAAGAAAGAAGCAAACAGACCAAATGAGGAATCTGTTTTCACTTCAATGAATGAATTTTTTTCAAATCAAAGATTAGTTCTCCAAGGGATAAGAATTGCTTAAATTGATTTATTTATCAGATTTATAATATTCATGAGGCTCTTTAACTAGTCAGGTTGGAGTTAACAAAAACAACAGCACAGTTTTTTAGTATGCTACTGAGGGAAAATATCCTTTTATTTAAAAACCTCCAAAAATATAAAAATAAAACAATATCTGTAATGAAATTACAAAATGGTGACAGGAAAAAAAGACACTCATAAGAAGTGTAGTGCAAAGAAAACAATTTGAAGAAAAAGAATAAAAATTGGCATTTTTGTGAAATTACATGTTTAAATTGAATTACTTTAGTGAAATATTTAGATAGGAAAAACTCCCTGCCACACGCCAGCAGAGAAAAGCATTTTATTTACTATTTTGTTTGAAATAATAGGTAAAATGGTAAATTTAAAAGGAAACAAATATTGAAAATGACAAGCAAAATTTCTTGGTTGATGTTACCAGTTTATTAAAACGTTGTTCATATTTTCTATAAAATATATATATATAAAAAAAAAACAACAACAACCCCAAAGCAAGCACATTGTCATCAGAGTTGATGCATAAAACAACAAACCAAAAAGCATTAGGATTGATGAATGAAAAATACATGTGAATAATAGCTATTTTGAAGGAATGCCACAGGACTTCATTTAATCGGTAAGCTGTTGCCTTTGCCAGAATTGGATGCAATCAATAAAATTGCCACAAATAAAGTCAAATCCACTTCAACTGTGTTTTATGAATTACAAAACAAATTATTAGCAAATAGATTTCATTTAAAGAGGCTTTTCAAATTAATATTAATCTAATTTCTTAAAACTATTTTTCTCTTCTTGTTTCTGCTTTAAGGCCTTTGCCTGCATCTGTAAGTCAAAATAGAAACTGGACAACTAATATAAGGAGTGGCTAAAAATAGTTTCCAATTGTCTCTGATACAAATAAGCAACACTTAAATTAGCAAAAGAGGAAAAAATTCTTCCATATATATATATATATATATACATACACACACACACACACACACACACACACACACACACACACACACACACACATTCTATGCTACTCTTGATCAAGCTGAACAAAAAATCAATTGATCAAATTGTTAGCCTAAAAAGTATTTCTGAGAAAGCCATAAACAAAAGAAAATGTATAATCTCAAGAGTTATATTTAGTAACAAATTTTACAAAAAAATGGCAATGCATTGCTAAAGTAAAGGGAATCTGGAAACCTAAACCCATAACCAGTGATAAGAAACATGCGGAAAAGACACGCACACACAGATCTTAAAAGATATATTACAATTTCTTAGTAATATTTGCATATATCAAAAAATAAAAAATAAAAAAAAATAAAAAAAAAAATAAAAAAATAATAAATAAAAACAGGCACTTGTATTGTCTTGCAAACTTTACATTTAAAATCATCATAAACTAAAGTGAGAAGATTTGTCCAAACCCGGGCAAAGATAACTTACAAAATTAAAGTCATTAAAAGATGAATACATTTTTCTCACACGTCAATTTCCAAACTTGCAATTCTCAAATCGCCAGACATTCAATGTTGCTTCCCTTTGGTGATCTCAGGACAACTGCTATTTCTGACTGGCTACAGCTGGAAGCTGAAGATTATTTTTACCAAAACTAGAAAACAAGAAAAATAAGTTCACTGCAAGAAAATGTTGGAAAAGGAAATGATTAAAAATTCTTACAGCCTAGAAGTAAGGAAAAAAAGAGAGACCAAAGTAGAAACAAGTTCCAATAGGAATTACACATAAATTATTCACCGGCAACCAAATGACAAACTATTTGTCAATGACTTGGCCAACATAGATGTATGCTATTCAACTGGCTGCTCAACAAGAAGTAAGAGTAAAGTCATTTCATAGATCTGGACTTCCTTTTACTTAGGCAACCAAAGATTTCAGAAATAGTAATGTAAGGATTAAATGGGAAGTAAATGGATGCAACTGCTTTAATAATTAGTTCTAACATATTAAACATCTACAAAAGTTATACAGAATCTGTATTTTATTATAAGCTTTGAATTAATTGTATTTTAGGTGAGGTGAAATGATCTCAGATGATCACTTGACATTCTGATTAGTTGAAGTTTTATAAGAAAACTGCAAATATCTGAAAAGAGTTTGAAAACAGGAATAAATATATTTTCACACCCTTTTGAGAAATAGAACATTTTAAGAACAATATTTTTTTTTTTTTTTACAAAGTGCCAATTACAATAAAGAAAAATTGATACCAATATTGATTCTGTTGACTGAACAAAGTGTTCACTACTGAAAAGTTATTTTAAGATTGGTCAATTATTTTTATACAAAACCAATCTTGAAAAATAGTTTTGACAGAATAACAGGAAATCTACTGCAGTTGCTAGTAAGTTCAATGACACAGAAAAATAATCTGTCAACTTCTGCTTTGAAATAGTTAAGCATATATTAAATGCCTATTTCCTTCTCCATGTGAATAATCCTTATCTGATACACATGGTTGGAAATAATTTTGTAATCTTCGTCACTCAATAATGTTACTAAGAGGAAAAATTACACACATACATACGAATAACTGATTCAGTTTATTGCAAAGGAAATAATATTACGTAAAGTGTGAAGAATGAGAATGGATGCGGAGAAGATGGTCCTTTATCAATCAGTAACTGACCAGCTGTGACACCAAAGATCCTAATTTGGAGGGAAAGCCTCTGAAGGTCACACAAGCAATGATTGATCTTTGCTCAGTCATACAAAAGGTGAAAGGTTCTTGCAAGATGCACAAATCATTGCAAATGATTTGTGATTTTCCCCAAACTCTGCTCTATCCATCTGAAGCTTTTTTCTGCTTCTTTCTTTTTATCTTTACTGGCTGGCTCTATGCTTTCAACACTTCATTTGTCATTGTTACATGTTGATTTGTATTTGCAAACAGCAGAAGCAAGAGGGAAGAAAAAAGTACAAATTCTTCCAATGAACCAAATTTATAAAGTTGTCTTATTTATTTTTAACAATCAAAAGGTCATTTGTATCTAATATTCTCTTTCAAATATTGTATTCAATTGACATCAATTACAAAAAATATTGTAACTAAGTAAATTAGTCAAATGAGATTACACTAATTATAAGCTGGAGGTCTGCTTATGTGAAAGAGAAATAAAAGGGATGAGTTCAGGTAGGAAAAAGAAAGAGAGTTTAAGTGAGAGAGAAAGTATATAAGAAAGAAAGAAATAATAATAATGATAATAATAATAAAAAAGAACAAATAGACTTTTGCATCCAAGGGTCATTTGGGAATTACTGAATTAACTATTTTTTTCAAATATAGAGTTGACTATTATACATCAGTTGAAACACAGCATTATATCAAACATTTGATTTAACCAGTTGTGCACACACTGGTATAACATTTGGCCAAGCATCGAAAATGCAAGGGAACATATCCAAGTGTCAAGTTGATGAAATTCAGAAAGAAATTTCAACTAGCTTCTTACAAGAGAGATTTGTTACAAATATACATGGAATGTTCATACTTGAAAGCATTCAAGCTAAGTTGGTAATACACAGAATTGTCAATTGTAGAATGGAGTTTTTAATCCTGATGTATTTGGGACAGTTTAGAATATCTTTTACTCAAAGAAGGGAAACAGTCCAAAGGAAATGAAAATACATTGAGTGCGTCTTGCAGAAATAAATGTGGATAGAGAAGGATGAAAAATCAGAACCACTATGAAAATATATTTCAAAATTGTTCCCTTAACAAAATTAATCAACAAAAGATGATAAGAACATCAAAGACATGCAAATAAGAAAAGTTTGCCAGCTCTAAACTTTGCTTTGAGATAAATGTAAACTAAAATAATTATCTTTCTTTAATGTATAAAAACAAACCCCAAAAAGAAAAGCTACTGATATTTAGTTTAATTTGAATGATACAATTCTGGAAACATTTAGCGCAAGTGTCAAATGATTAATAGAAAAGGTATCACAAAACTATCAACAAGATTAACAGCCTTACAATTTACCATGAAAAATCTAACACCTAAACTCTGAAATAAGGAGTCCTTCAGATGAGAAGCAAAACACAAAGTGGTTAATTCTTGCTAGATTAAACCTTTCTGCATGAAACTGGACCATTTGAATAAAATGTTATGTTATTAAAAAAAAAAAAAAAAGGAAACCAACTGCAACAATAACATGAAAAAGGAATTCATCTATAAAGATTTACTTACTAATTTATAATTTTATTCAGGATTGCACTGATTAGTTTGAAAATCAGATGCATGAAAAATTAAAATGACAATCTCATTTCTTGCAAACAAAACAAAATATGCATCTCCACGAAAAAACTCTCTACACTTAAAATACTTTAAACTTCACAGAATCAACTAAAATTTTAAGCACACTTTCTCTTCAACTGTCATTTAATGAAGGTAACACATCAACCAAAAATTAATGTGCTGATTCAAATTTAAACACTTATAAATGTCATAAATGGATCTAAAATTAAGACATACAAAACTGATATCAGGTACAAAATGTTTTAACATTCTTGTCATGAAATGCAAATGTTTATGAAACCAGTGCTTGTAACATTTAAACAAAGGTTAGCAGCTTTTGAAATAAAGTGCAGTTTTCAGCTTTCTTGCTTTTTCTTTAACTGTCAACTTAAACTAGAGCACACATATAAAGACACACTAGTCACAGTTCTATCAATTCAACCTGGAAAAAAGGTTTTTGTAATGAGTCTATTATAAAAGGTTTCAAAATGACCGCTTAGCCATTGCTAAGTTTTTCCATTTTTATGATTGTAAAACCAGACAATAACATATGTTGCATTTACAGGTGCCATAATATCATGGTGTCTACAGCTCGTCCAAGGTAAAAAATCCATATTAAGCATCAGACCATGCATCACATTTTGCAATGACGATCTTGCAAAATTTAGGTAAAAAGTGCTTTTTGCTCTTCAGGGATGAAAATCATCTGGTAAATGGTTAAAAATCAAACAGTTGATAATCTCCCAATACTTAGATTGTTTAAAAAAACAAAAAAAAAAACAAAAACAAAAAAACAAAAAACGAAAAAGACAAACTTCAGAAAAAAAAAAAATTTACGTTTATGGGTATTAGAGGATTCACAAAAAGCAACTCATACAATATAAATAAAACTAACAATGGTATTTGGTAGCCAAAAAGTTTCATTTATATGCTAAATAAAAGGTTATTTTTTCATATTAACTTTATTCAACAACATATTTACATTTTTGTCTGATTATCTTTTGCCATTTATCAGGTTACTTATTTATCCTCTCAAAAAATTTATCTTTCTTAAAGAACTACTTGATAGGCTTTTTGCAGTTTTCCAAGGAACTGAAACTATTTTCATTAAAAGAATTCTTCAAACACAGCAATAAATAGTACGGGTAACAATATCTGGTGATTAAAGCAGATAAAATACCCCCCCCAACCAAATTGCAACAATTTTTACCTGGTGAAACATGTATTTCCATGCAATATTACTTTCTCTTCAATAAATCTACATATGTATCATTGATTGCTGTCTTAAAATAATCTAATTGGGTCCAGTAGCTGTCAAAATAATTTGATTCTTTGAAATAAGTTCAGAGTAGATCCATGACATTTTTAGCTGAACACCAACCATTGTTTTAATTTTTTCTTTACTTTATCCTGCAATCTCTTGTATTTCATTTTATTAAAAAAATTATTCACATTTCCCAAGTGCCACAATATCTTAAAAAAAATGTTTAATTAGAAATGTAGTTGTTTTTTTCCCCATCTTATGCAGATGGGTGCAAGGGAAGGGATATTTCAACAAATATGATGAATGTTTGCTATGTACTATTTCATATAATATTGAGTATTCTAATGCCTTGATTGCCATCAACTTCAACTGGTCTGACTGGAGTATTGTTAGGTAAGAAACCGTTCATAAAACTACAAAACACTTTTGTCAAGTTTACCATAAACTGCATAGATCTCTTTACATTATACACGTTTTCTTAAAAAAAAAAAAAAAAAGAAAAAAAAAGCCTACTTTCTTTCATTTTTAATGTTAGATCAAATGAAAATAAACCAGTTTTGTTAATGATTTAAAAATGCACAATGAAAACCCTTGTATCATGTTCTCCCATCCCACGCTACTCTCATGCAGCTCTTTTCACACCTGTATTCTGTTCCTCTTTCTCATCATTCACCTATGTAACCCCCTGCGCACCAGTGGTAGTTCTGCCTTGCTTGGGGCGAAATGATTAGGAAAATCATAATAAAATAGTGATGAATTTAAATGTTGTTAGTACATACTAAATACTCCTAACATGAAATGACAAAAACAAAGCTTTTTGGCCATATTTGATGAATTGAAATTTGTATTACTTTGTACCTATACAGGAGTATTTTAATTTGTTTCTTAAATTATGTATTTTTTAACTGTGAAAAGAAATATAATCCATCACTGTCAAGCAAATAAAAATATTTAGAATCAAAAGGTTTAAGATAACATTTTAAAGCTATTTTCATTTACAAAATACTTAAATATCTTCACGTTTACTTTTGGAGAAAAAAAAATTAAAAAAAAAAAAATTTCAAGGTCAATATTTAGAAAAACTTTTAGCAAGATAATTAGCAGACTTCATAGAATAGATAAACTTGACAATAATTGTTTTAAAATCAAGTTACTTTCTGCTCTCATGAAAAAATGTTCAAGACTTAACATTAACACCTTCATTACAAGCAAGAAGACTTTATGAAATATATATCAAATATTTGCAAAAAAAGAATAGAATATGCATTGAAAATTTACTCCAACTACAATTCTTAACTGATGGAGTTGGATTTGGAAAAAGAGAATAGAGGAAGAATCAATGGAGTTGCCTTACTTGTGGATACAGCTTAATAGTAAAAGATGAATGATAATGATGTGACAAACAGAGACAAGAAAAGAACCAATGATAGATGAAGAGGCAAATGAGCTAAAAATCAGCAATTATTTTTGTTTCTTTTTGGCTTTTCATTACTTTGTAAATGTTTATAGATTTTGTCAAAGTTCAGTTCAGCCAACCTTTTAGAAAATTATAAGGCATAATTACCTTGGTACCCAAATTTGTGATAATTCGAGTAGAACTTAAATTTATGTATGTTGTGGACAGATGAGAAAAATATCTAATAGAGTCAACAATGTTTTAAATCGTATCCACTGATTTTGTTAAATTCTGCTCATGAAAAACTGCACATTTTACAATTCAAAGTTGGGGACAATTTCTTTAAAACAATTATGATACACCATAAATAGACATTCCAAAAACCATGAACAGTGGATGCAAAGCAATGCTGTTTCTGTTGTAATCATAAACTATTAATTGATGATATGTGCCTTTTAAACCCAAGGCATATAGATGATTGGGGGAGTTGTTTAACACTCTAAAGCAATTTTCTTTGTTAGGCTTGTAAGATTTTTCCAATTTTTCAATAAAAATATTGAAACAAGACAATTTCATTAATGGCTAATAATAGAAGAGATTATAGAAGTTACACTTTCCATTTTTTAGAAGGTTAGAGAAAAGTGGGTGGCTGCTAACACTAAGAGAAATTTGTTAGAAAGGCAATGAATTTGTTTGTAAAGGTATTCAACATTTATATGTCAATTATATCAATGAAAACAAATTTGCTAAACTAATACCATAACAATCATTAATTTGTTGTCATTTGATAAAAAACAAAACTACTTAAAGAGCTCAAGAAAACATAGCAATTTGAGTTTTAATACAAAAATAAATAAAAAGTGATAAAAATAAAAAGAATAGCTTTTGAAATAAAACTTTAATCCACTCCTTGCAAACTGAGTAACTTGATATGAAAATCAAATTTATAACAAGGTTGAAAGCAAAGATAAATACTCATTTATAAAGAAACATTAGTTAAAAGTAAAACAAATGATGATGAAGAAGTCAGCTAAGAAAAAAAAAAAAAAAAAAAAAATAACTAAAACAATCCTTATTCCAGTACAAGTATTGGAAAAGTTGAAAAAACATTTGGACTATAAAGGAAATAAATGGAAAATGCACAGCTTTTCATCTTATTTATAAACTAACAATTAAAGTCTAAAACTTTTGGTTCTAGGTAGAAGATACACTATGACAAATAACTTTAGAAATAATTACTTAATATTTAAAAGAATGCCAAATAACTTATCAATGAGAATTCAAGTGAAAAACTGAGAAGAGAGAAAAGAAATAATATTAGTTTCTTTATTCAGTCCCTCAACAAGATTGCTAAAAAAGGTAAGAAAGATGTCAAGTCAAAAGCCACTAACAGATTTTTTTTGTTTTGAGTTATGACGGGATCAGTCAATATTAGTCAATTAAAATAAATTTCAACAAGATCACTATCATATATACTTGCAGATAAGTTGCACCTTTTTTACCAAAATTTTCTTTAAAAAAATAGGGGTGCGACCTATCTACTCGACATACTGAAAAATTACTGCTGAATTTACAGGTAAGTCATTGCGGTAACACATAGACCTAGATCCAAGTACCAGAATGCATATGCTAAGCATTAGAAAGCTGTCCACTGCACAAATCATGTACGAAACGATCCTACCGATTCACAGCTTTATACTGATCTGATGCTGTTAGAAATACATACATTTATTAGAATAAAATTGCATAATATTTCCATTTCCAATCCTCGTATGTTTGACACTGTTTACATCTTGAATTATGACCTTGCCCTACATCATGTATTGAGCATGCATATTTGGATATATTTTTACATGTGGTATGGTTGCGTTTTTACGCTCCGGATAAGTTGGTATTCCAAGATTTAGTAGCAAAGCGTAACATTTCAATATTATGAAAAGAATAATACAATATTAGTGCAACCTATCTGCAAGTCAAACTTAAATACCCAATTTTTTGCCTCAAATTAAAGGTGCGGCCTATCCATGAGTATATACGGTATATTTGTTCTAAAACATAATCATGTACATTGGCATTCAGAAGAAAATTTTAATGAAGTACGAAAGAATTTGCTTTGAAATAACTTTTTTTTTACCCTAAAATAGAAAAAATTGTTTGCACTGCCCCACCTTGTACACCTAAAATCAAGTCAAATTCTAATGATTCCACTACTTCAAAATTACTTTCAAGAAGTAAATGATAAAAGAAATCAGGAGACTATTTTATAGCAGTGGTTCTCAAACATTATTGAATTCTGATGCCTTCAACAAGGATTTTTTCATTGCATATTTGAAAAACTACATTTATATTGGTTTGCTTAGTTACACAAAAAGGCCAAGAATCAGCTAAACAGATTTAAGTTTTAAAAATGTTTTAAACTTCTTTGTGTCATTAATTTTTAAGTATGTATGATCAGTTTAAAATAAATATCTGCACTAATTTGCTAAAAGAAAAGAAAAGAAAAGAAAAGAAAAAGAAAAAAAAAAGCATACTATGATAAAAAAAGGTCCCAAAACAATATTTGTTATTAAGAGAAAAGATCAAAGAAGTTTTTTTTTTTTTAATTATTTTATTAAATTTTTGAATTATTTCTAGCACATTTGAAAGTTTGGTGAAAAATATTGTTTTTCTTGCATTGAAAAATTAGAGAATTTGGCTTTAAATTCACTATAGTTTTGTTTTCTCATAATATCATGCATGGTTAACTATATTTATAAAAAAAAAATCAGCACATTTATACACATGGAGAAAAGAATTCTTTTAAAAATATTGATGTTTGATGATTTGTACTAATTGTTTCCATTTATAATGAGGAAATATAGTTTTTACTTAATATCAACATCTAAAAGGGTGAAATACAGAATTTTAAGATTTAAATTAAAATTTTTCTAATTAAAAGCAAAATGAAACCAATTCTTGTAAAAATTCATTATTCATTGAATAATTTTTCTCTCAAGACAATAGTGTTCATAACATATCTTATTTATAAAAGGAATTAAGAGTTTTTCTAATGTTTTAGTTTTATTGCATTTTTTATTCTACAATTAAGAGCAAATTTTCAGTAAATGGCATGTTTGTTTTTCAATAAAAAATTTCTCTCAGGAGTCTTACTCTTAACTAATCTAAATATGAAGGTGGTGAAATTGAATTTAAATAGATATAATTCATTGAAAAATTTTGAATTTTATTTGTATATGTATAAACATGCTGATTTTTGTAGATATGGACTACCACACATATCAGAAAATAAGTGAAGTCACTATAGTAAATTTAAAACCAAAGTTTCTAAAAACTCAATAAGACATTAGATTATGGAGAATATTATTCTAAATTTTTAAGATTACTGTGTAGTTCAAAATTATATACAGTGTAGATAAACATCAGTTACAATGGAGCTACTGTCATGTTAAAAAAATGCATTTTTGCAATGTTTCAAATTAGATTAAGCTTTAAATTGGGTAATATTCAAATTAAGTTTCAGAAAAGCATATTTTGTTTTTGAAAAAATTTTTAATGAAGAGAATTACATTGCAATGACTAAAAGTGGTGCTAAAATCAGTAATTTTAGTAATTTCAAAATGAAAGCTCCTTCCAGTCAATTTAGTTGTGAAATACAGAAAAAGTATTTTGCTTACTAGAAATATTAAATTTAAACTATTAGCTTTAAATGAAAACTAAAATAAATGCTCCAAGAAAGATTTTTAATTTTTAAAAATTAATTTTAAACCTTAGTTATTGCGAATCTGTGGTGGTGTCTACACAAATGTGTAGCATAAACAATTTTTTCTACTTCATTGTCAAAGAGTAAAAAATAAATTCTCTCTACTCATAGGTTCCTTAGAATGTAATTTTCATCTGGGTTTTCTATCAGAAAAATATATATTAATTGCTAAACAAAATGTTTTATCAGAACACCAACGAAAGATGAAGGACAGCAGGAGAAAATATGAAATGACAAAATAACTAGGTACCACCAAAATAAATGTGTTTTTCTGAGAAAAAAAAAAGAAGAGAGAGAGGGAATTGCTACCTAGTTTTTAAAAAATTTTCCAGGACTAACTTAATGAATGAATGAATTGTATACTGAATGTTATTTTATTAGAATTTTTAGAAATGGTGGTGGTGGAGTACCTCTCACCATTTCTAATAAATTTGTGGAGAGAAAAAGGTGTGTATGTGTGCACGGGGTAACATTGACTGCTGAAAGAAAGCAAACGGGAGGCAATCAATTGGCAAGACTAAGTTTGATTTTATAAATTTTTTCCCAGTTAGTATTTTTGTTCTTTTATAGCAGCTCTTTCTTAAATTAAAAAAAATCTGATTTATTACAGTTAAATATTTCATGATATCAAACAGCAAAAAAAAAAAAAAAAAAAAAAAAAATTTTTTTTTAACTCTTCCTATTTAATATTTTCATATTCCAATTAATATAAAAAAAAAAAAAACTTTCAAAAAGAAATTTTATTTATATTCTATCTTATTGGCTAAAAATAGAAAGTTAAAAATTATTATTTTTAAGCAAATGAAACTAGTTTCTGTATTTTGGCAGTTTCGGGTTTACATATTTTCTTAAATTTGTGGCTTTTTTCTTCTTCTAAAATTGGGTTTGAGGGAGGTAACTTTTGTTTGATTCATGAACTTGTTGACATTTGTAATATACTTTACCATGTTCTAAGGTGCTATTTTTCAAAAAGTCTTAATCCATAATCTTGATTTTTCTTTGAAATTAATATCTAGGAATTAGACTTGATTAAATTTAAAATTTAATCATTTTTTAATTAAAATGACAAATTAATGATGAATTGACCATAAGAATGATTAAAAAAAAATATCTTAAAACCTTAATTAAATGTGTAAAATTGTTTTTGGTTTATTTTGTTTTTGGCATGTTAACCTCAATGGGTTATTTGACAAAATTTTAAAGATAGGTTTGTATGAATAGAATATCTGTTTAAGAACAAGTTTCATTGATATCTTTTTGGAAAGAGGACTTTTGCTGAAAAAATATACTAACTACCTGCAATACATTTATTGCAGGTAGTTAGTATATTTTTTCAAAAATTTATTGCTAGTATTTTTACCATCAAAATCTATTTTCATACTTTCATAGTGTTTTGACCTCAGTTGGGGGTTAAGTATTTGCCCATAGCTAACAGGTGCTTCACCCATTGTCAGGATGAGAACAGTAACAGAGATAGTTCTATGCTCCTCACACCTCCCAATCAGAGGCCTTGCTGCTGGATGCAGTTTATTGGATAAAATTGTTTTTTTTTTTTTTAATAGGCTATTATCTTTCAAATAGAACCAAAATGTTGCTCAAAAGGGGAAATTTATATTATTTTAAATGTGCTTTTAAGGGTTTTTTGTTTTGTGTGTGTGTGTGTTTTTTTTTAAGCTCAAATTTTTTGTCATTTCCTAAAAATAATGCCACTTTTCTTTCAAAACAACATTCTGATGTGAAAGGAGAAAACAGAAATGGGGTTATAAAATAATACATGAGGAGCGAAAGAAAACTAATGTCTTTTTCCTCTTGTAAAATTTTGTTTTCTCTTAGTTACTTGGTTCTTATGGTAACAGAAAAGAAAGACTAGGTATTTGAATTAGAAAGGTCAAAATAAGGATTAAAGAAACAGAACTTTATCTGACCAAATACAAGATCTAAGTCTTTATTTAAATAGCAGACTGAAATAAAAGAAAAATATTACAAAGTCTTTTAATCAGCAGCTACAATCCCCAAAGGCAAAATGTGATCAATTTGTCAAGGGGAAAGGAATGGTCTTAAATGAGAGCTCAGAGTTTGCTAGAAGCAACTTTCACTGGAACAACCTTGCAGGTCTTATTGAAAATATTCTCTGTATTCTCTGTAATTTTCAAAATGAGAAAAATCTAAATGATAATGATATATTTAAAAAAAAAAAAAAATTCTTTATAAAGTTCAGCTATTAAATTTTTACATTATAAGGCCAGTCATCAAGTAGAATCAATAATACTGGCAGGGAATAAAGAGACCAAAAGGAACAGACTGAATTTAATGATTAATCACTACCAGATAAGATGCAAAAATAAAGCTGAATTAATTTCAGTTTCAAAACTTATTTCCAAAAGATTAAGAGTTATTACAAAGCTCATAAAATAATATTCTTCATTAAGAATGCTATTTTGTGAGGTTAAAAACTTTTCCATAATTATAAAAAATTTCAGGCTTTCTTTTCAGTCAAATATGTCAGAGAAATAATATGCTAAAAAATGTTCATGAATTGTTATTTTTGTTTTGTTTTGTAGTGCTCTTTTCTCTTCTTCAATTAATAGTAATAGGAAGGGAAAACAAATTGAATTACTTGTCTTTTCTTTTACACCACTTGTGACAACCAGTAAAAGAGCAAAGCACAATAAAAATAGGGAAACCTTGAAAAAGTTGTCCCCCATTGCAATTCCACTTACCAGTTATTATATATCAAATCAACTAGGATCTAACAGTCAGACAGATTGTTTTGTAAATTTGGCACACTTGCAGTGTTTCATTATAGAAATTGAATGGTACCTATTTTACATATCTAAGTTAAAGAGGAGGATGTGCGTGTGGCGCAGTGGATATCGGCTCAGAACAAGAAATCGGGGAACCAAGTTTGAATTCCAGTTGAATTCCTTGCATTCATTTACGCGCAAATACCCTTGGGAAAGGTATTAATCCATCTCTTCCCTCCAGTTATGGGTTAAATAATAGGACAGATTGGGTTCTATAGCCTTGGTCGGCAACCAGTCTACCGCAGAAAGCAATGGCAACCTACTGCGGGATAATCTTCTGCCCAGTCAGTCATGTCTCGAAAGAGACATGATTGCCCAAGCCTGTATCGCACATGGCACTTAACTGACTGACTGAAGTTAAAGGGTTCTTGAAATATGGCTATTTGACCCTATCTAAAGGTAAATTTTGAAAAAAAAGTTTAAATATCAATCTTAATTTTTTTTTTATCCACAAAGCAAAATTATATAACATTTTTTAAGTACTTGGATAGATATAAATGCACATCTATCTATTTGTTGCTTAAAAGTCAAATAAAACAATTTGACCTTGACCATAAACTTTAACTTCTTTAAAAATATATCTTTAATTTTTTTACATTTTACATATTTGTTTGCCTTATAACAAGATATGTACAAGATTTTGTGCTGGAGCTGACTGTGGCCCAAGTTACAAGGGTTTTACTGAGTTGGGCCAAATTTAAAATGGTGGATTTTGCTATTTGCTACTATATACTAATATTTTCATATCTCCCAATATGGTCAAGTTGTATATCTTTAGAAAGCTCTTTGAATATTGATTAATATTCTTATCAAAACTATGATCATAAAAATCAACAAAATTTGTGTTATTTGTGGTTAAATGTTGACCAATTCAGTGGAAAATAAACAACCTTACTTTTGGCTTTGTTTACATTTTCATTATATGACAAATAGATTTTTATATGAAAAATTGTCATAATGATAATAATTATTTAAAAAAGTGTCATGAATTAATGTTAAGATAACCTAAAATAATATGAAAATATGCAAACAACCAATTTTGCATATTTTTTTTTAATTTAAAGAATTAAGTTTCGATCTGAAAACAAAGTGATACATTGAAATGAATAGTTAAAAAAAAGATTATTAAAATTTACAAAGAGATTAACAAACTTATTTTTCTGCTTGTTAGAATACATGTTTAAATAGAAAATAAAAATTTGGTTATGCAAACCACTTTTTACTTAAATTTTTTATGAAGAACAACTTTGATTACACCTTTATTTTTTCAAGAAATTCTTTCCTGAAATATTTGAAAACTTTTTCATCTCAAAAGTTTTAAAGTTCTTTCTATGTCAGTTACTGAATCAAATAAACTAAGAGTATCAGAATAATTTAAAATTAATATATCTCGATGTAATGGATTGGAAAGATTGAGAAAAGCCTCTTGGTTGTAAAAATGTCAATTTTATGTCTTCATTATCAGGGCAAGAGCACATACTAAGCACCAAACAATTTCTTAATGTTTTCAAGCTCTATATTGTCTTAATAATCTTGGAAATACAAATTACAAACTACATTGTCTTGATTTTATAATTGTAACTATTTTTCTTTCATCCTGAGTTGATATTGTTTTTACCTTTTAAGACACAAGAATGAATATATCTATGTAGTTTTTGAGTTCCTGTAATAGTTAAGGCATTTTTTTTCATCTATTTTCTATGATTTCATTTGTTCATTCATTTATTAAGAAATACAGAAGATTTATGCTTGAAATGTTTTTTCTTGCATAATCAAACAACTGTCTTTGTGCCAAATAGGGTTACTGCAAATCTTTTAATAATGCCACCTAACTCATCACATGATCCTTTCCTATAGATATAACATAATAGTGCCACTCTGCATCAATAACAAAGTCAACCTTATAGTTGCAAAAATTGATAAAGTTTTTATTATGTGAAGTGGCACTATCAGAAAAATTCGTAAATACATTTTTGGTACATAAAGGAGCTCTTCAGTGATGTCCTGCTTTTACTTAAACCTTTTTTTTTTTTTCAGTATTTGTGTAAGTTTTCTTTGGAACAAATGGCAGCTATGATTCAGCTCTTTGTCATTTCTGTAATAACAGATAAATCTGCAATAACTATGACTTCACCATTTATCAAAGAACATTTCTAATTAGAAGATAATTTTGATTGTTCTTTAGCAATAAAATCATGAGCTCTTTCAAGGTTTGAAGATTTGCCCAAAAAGTTTCAATAAATTCTTTTGTAAATTGTGATAGTCTGCAGTATAGTTCCATCAGTTAATAACTACTGTCTATAGATACAAATCATCTTTTAATTTTTTATCTAAAATTTTTTCTATATATAAAACAAATATACAAAATCCTCCATCAAATTGCTACAAGTTGTGCAGTAACCCAAGTAGCTTTTTTTCTTGGGTGTTGCTTTACTGTTATGTAACAGCACCTATGCATTTGTAATTAAATGATACTGTTCATCTTAAGTTATTGCACCAAGATGAGCTCCATCTCCACTCTACCACCTGCTAGGATACATTCTTTGGTCTGAACTCAGCAAATTTTGAAAAACTAATTGTTTCAATTTTTTATTTTAATAATTGATATGCCTCTTTCAGAATGTAGAGTACAATATACTTCTTTTTCCTGAACTCTTCTACCTTTATTTAAAACTGTCTTATAATCATTTCTTCGGGCATCATTCTAGTGATTCCTTTATTCTTATAAAAAGAGCACAACTTCATCAAATATCTCTTGTGAGAATTTACATTTTCATTATTTGATAGAGTTAATATTCTTTGTTCATCTACAAGTTTTTTTGGCTTGCCTTGCCATATATATTGTGATGCCAAATTCCATTTGAATTCTTTGGATACTCCAGCCTTTTGGAAGTATTGTCCAAATTTGTACTTTTTGGGATCTCTTTCCACAAGCTGCAAACTTTTGTAGATTTTTTTATAAGAAATTGTAGTTGAAATCAGTTTAATTTTCTTTGATACTGTTCCTTTAATTTTTCCTATTTGTTTTCCCCTCATAATTGGTATGTTCGTTATTTTCAATTGGTGATTCACCAGTCACTGACAATGACTCATTTAAAAGTTTCAATTCAGTTTCACGATTTACAAAAATGATAGAAGGCTGTGGCTGGTCTTCAGCTGATGTTGAAGTACTTTCAGAAAACACAGGTAATGCTGTTAATTTTAATTAACAACAGGTGCAAATTTTTATTTTTTTAACCAGGGATCAATTTTACTTGATTTTATTTGCAAATTCTTTTGATAGGTCTCTTAATCCTATTTAATTTGTTTTTATGAATTTTAAAAAAGATTGCAGAATTTTTTTTTATTGGACAAAAACAGATTAATGTCTCAGAAAAAAATTTTTTTTTCTGAAATTTTACATCCAATATGTATTTTATAGTAATTTTATAATACAATAAATATTTTTTTAACTGACAGGCTTTTTCTATAAAATCACATTCTACGAGCACATACAAGATGATACTGATAATCTTGTAAAATTCATAATTTTAAATAAATTTCTTATTTATATTTGTGATAGCAATCTCAGCAAAATTTAATAATTTACAAAGGAAAAAATGAAACAAAACAAAAACAAACAAACAAACATTGAAAACAAATGAAACAGCATGAAAAAATGTTAGAGATCATATGGGCTTTTGAAAATATTAACTTGTTAAATTGTAAAAAATCTCATTTTATCTCCTTGGAAGAGAAACTGAATAGTAACCCTTTCTTAACAGAATACTTCCAATTATTTTTTATGTAATTTTTCAACATTTTATACGAGATTAAACCAAATCAATTTTCTTATAGTAGAGAGAAAAAAAAAAAATGTAAATTTAATAGTCATTCAAAGAATAGTCAATTAAAATTACTAATGCAAGCTAAGAAGAGGCTTAAAATATTCAAGTATATTTCAGTTACATTCTAGCAACAAAAATTCACATGATTATTTATATGAGTAGTATGAATTAAAACCAAAATTATAAAATGTCCCCAAAAATATCTCATTATTTTGCAGTAAATAATTTTCCCCTACTGAGGATTTATCAGTAATAATTATGTATCATTATACCAATATAAATTTACAAATCTGGATATGAAAGCAAAAATTACTTACCACAACTGTTTTGGCTTTCCTGTATTGTGAAGAATTCCAACAACTACGAAAAGCCAATAACTTTACAGTAGGTACCACAACTCAATTGCCAAAAAACAGCATAGCATGATGTTAAAAGAGCTTAAACTTAATAAAAATAAAGTTTTATCAAAATTTTTATGCTATTATTAAAAAGGTCAAATTTTGTTGTCATTATTTTTTATTTAAATCTTAACACGTTAAATTTCAATAAAAAATTGTTTTTGTTTTCTGTCAGCAATTCATGCTGTTTAGGTAATGTCACTATAAAGCAAAACAATATTATGCAAGGTGTTTTTTGATGTTGAAAGACATTAATTATGCAATTATTATTTTTAGAAAATCTAGGTGAAAATATACATTTTTTTTTTTTAACATCTGTTACACCCTACTTCAATTAATTGCATAAAACTTCTAGAAATTACCAATTTTTTATTTATTTATTAGTTAAATGCAGGACTCATTGGGGAATGTAAACCATGTAATTTAATTTTTTAATTACAAGACAATTTTTTTGAAAATCTGCTCCGAATAGTAAAATAAAAAATGCATTAAGACTACACTATTTTTAATGTTGATAAAGTTTTAATTGATTTTATAAATATAATTTTAGGATATCATATTCAGAAGAAAAAAAAATTTTGATGAATAATTAATTTTTAAAAGAATTGTTTTCATTTTTTTCTTTGCTAATTAAAGTTTCAAACATTTTTTAAAAAATTTTTCCAGTTACTTAGTGTCTTCGGTTATCAATTCATTAAAAATAGACTATTTACAAATCAAAAATTAATTTAGAATTAAGATTTTAAAAATAATAAAAAAAAAAAATAAATAAATAAATAAAAATAAAAAATGGAAATTATGTTAAACTGCACATTTTCTTTTACAATAGAAACTTATTAAGAGACTTATCATTAAAAGGTAACATGTTTTAAGGGTTGTTTTTCTTACAAAATGTTAAACTAGGTTATGTCAACTTTTGGTCACCATACTTCCAGATTGATTGATAGGTGCTACCTGATAGGTCAACAAATCAGACCTTTGTGATTAAGAAATACTTTTATTCTAAATTTCATGTCATAAACAAGTAATATTGTTTACAAATGTGTCGATCACTCAAAAAATGGCCAAAAAATTGAAAATGTAAAAATACAATCTTAAAATTTTAGATTCCAATCAATAGAATTTCTGTTTGAAATACAGCTGAGTATTTTGCTTTGTGGAAATAGTAAATTTAATCATTTAGCTTTCAATTAAGCTAAAATTAAAGTTTCAAGAAAAAGTTTTTATTTTTAAAAATTTGATTTAAAACTTAGGTATCAAAAATGGAGTGGAGGTACCTACTTTACAGTTCACAGAGTAAGTGACTTGTTTCAGAGGACCAAAATTATAGGTGCCAATTTAAGGTCAAGCTAGAGTTGTTTTTTTATACTTACATTTTTTTTATTACTTTTATGACCAGCACATATTTTGACTTACTAAAATGTTAAAATGAAATAAAGTAATTGTTAACCATTACTATCATTTGTTGCCTATTTTCATTTTATGTTATCCTAACATTAATTCATGACACTTATTTTCATTATGCTACTTTTTCATATAAAAATTTATTTGTTGTATAATGAAAGTGTAAACAAAACCAAAAATAAGGTTATTTTCCACTGAATTGGTCAACATTTAACCACAAATAAGACAAATTCTGTTGATTTTATGATCATAGTTTTTATGTGAATATTTATTATCATTTAAAGAGATTTCTAAAGATATACAACTAGTGATTATAAAAATAAATGTGAGGTTATTATTCTACTTATTAAAAAAAATATTTTAAAATACAAAAACATGAAAAAAAAAAATCATAATTCATTCTTTCATCTGTACAACCTTTTCTGAATTCATTTCCTATCATCACATAACTCATTCATCATAATCATTTTTGAATTGATCAAGCCTTGTACTGATGGAACTTTAAATATTAAAAAGAAAAATGCAATGAGGTGTCAAACTGAAATCAGTCTTTAAATTCATTTTCAAAACTCAGTCCATAGAGATAGACTCTTCTGATATTTGGAGTGAAGTTGACACAGAAGGTCAGATAAAATGACTGACAAAGAAACATGGCAAAATGAGGTGAACTTGAATGATAAGACTCAGCAATGAGGAGGAGAATGGCCAATATCAGCAGATATAGTCAGGTGAGTAAAATTAACACTAGCAGCAGCAGCACAAAGAAAATAAAGAGTGAAAATGTGGGAGAAACCAGGGGGTTGTTAAAGAAAAAATTAGAGGGGCAAAATAAATAAACAAAAATTAAATAAATTCCTAGCAGACAAATAGTAACATTCAATTAAACATTAATTTTATTTGTTCTCTAACTTCTAAAAGAAACAAATTAAAAAAGTGAGCAGATTAATTTTTACTATACTTTAGAAATTAACCTCTAATTTCTTGTGAATATAATGTGATCTCTAATTTTTGTGCATATTACAAAAAGAAAATTCTGCAAGACATTTGATACAAGAGAAAGACTCCTGGTGGAAAGCTGTGAATTTGACAGATGTGGTGAGGGTAAATAACAAAGCAAAAGGAGAAAGAAAAGCATGGTTAAGTTTTTGTATATCATTCATGAAAAGAACAACTCAGAGTCAAATAGCATCATTACTATAATGATATCAAAATGACAACATTTGCTATATAAAACACACTTTTCTAAACACTCATTTTTCATTTCTATGTATTGAATTTGTATTTTCTTTAAACAGTTTAACACTGCAATGTTATTTTAACAACAACAACAAAAAAAAAAAAATCATGAAGTTTTTATAAAGGTAGCCATTTATTTTAATTTATCTTTACACTCAAAGTTTTGTCCCAAGCTGTACCAACACACACAAAAATAGAGGATTATTGTCATATACAAATGAATCAATAAACACTGGTTTAAAAATCTTGATAGCCGAAGTATGCCACACACTTAAAAAAACGTTTTCAATCAAAATATTTGCTATTATTAAGAGGAAAGATCAAAATAATTTTTAATTATTTAAAAAATATTTCTTTTTAACATGTTCAAAATTTTGGTAAAAAATATTCTTTTTGTTAGAGGGTAACCCAATCATTAGGAGAGTTTACAATGGAAAATGTAATATTATGTAACACGGTTTTTTTTCCTTGGTAAAAAACACAATTTATAAATTCTTGCAAAAATCAAAATAACTGTTAGAGTTTAATTAAACTTTCAGGACTTGTTCACAAATGAAATATTTTTGAAATTGTTATTTTAAAAAAATCTTGTTAAAAAAAAAAAAATTAACATGTCATTCTTCACTTCTATGTAAATTTATGAAATTTCAAGAAATTAAATTTTGTAGGTGAAATTGGTTTTATTAATTAAACGCAGATCTCATTGGGGAATGTAAATCATTTTTTCCCCAACCATTTGGCACTTTTTTCTGAAAATCTGCTCTTAATAGTAAAAGAAAATAAAATGCTATAAAACTATGACATTATTTAATTAGATAAGCTTTTAATTGCTTTAATAAATGATACAAATTAAGGACATGGTCTGAAGAAAAAAATTTTTTTTTATTATTAAAAATGTAACTTTAAAAGAACTGTTTTCATTTTTTTAAATTATAAAAATATTTTGAAAATATTTCAAAGACTTGTAAGCATTAAATTATTAAGTGAAGACTATATTTACTAATCAAAACTTGAAATGTTTCATACAAATCATCAAGCCATCATATTTTAAAAAAAATTTAATTTTTTTATGTATTTGAAGTTCTTTTTTGTATGCTGTGTGCATATTAAATGTCATGTATTTCACAGTTTCTTCCCCTTACAAGAAAAAATTTAGACAACTATGTCAGTTGTGATCATCATAGACACTTAGCTTATCTCACACCTGGCCATTGTCACATGTCAAATCATACAGGACGGTGTGTGTGTTTGTGCGTGGGGATCAGACAAGATCATCAACACTCCCTGATTAAGAAATAGTTTTAGTCTACATTTCATGCTATAAATAAGTAATACTTGTGTAAATCAGATTAATTTAATAAAAATAATGTGTCACAAATGTATATTTTATTTTTGCAAAATTTTAAAAACCAGGAATTAACTTTTGCTTACAAACATGTCAATTGCTCAAAAATGGCTGAAAAATTATTTAAAATTTCAAAAGTTTAGATTTCAATTAATATAATTTGTTTGAAATACATAAAAGTATTTTGTTTACTGGAAACAGTACATTTAATCATTTAGCTTTCAATTAACACTAAAATAAAAGTTTCAAGATGAATTTTTAAAAATAAAAAAGTTAATTCAATAGTTATTAGTTATCAAAAACAAGTGGAGATACCTACAAATCCAGTCCTAACATTTAGAAGTTGAAAAAAAAAAAAAAATTTCATTTGTGCACCATTTTTTAAACCCCAAGCGTGCAAAGGTGTAAAACTTTAAAATGAGATCCGGATTGTAAATGTTCACATCCTTACACATTCCATGTTAAAAACAGTGCACAAATAAAATGAAATTAAAGATGCAATGAAAGAAAAAAAACTGAGTAATTATAAAATTTGTTAATGTTCAAAGAATTAAATTGGGAAATTATTTTCATTAGTGCGCAATTTTCAACATAAAGCAATCAGGTCTATCATATTTAAATTTTTACACTGGTGTAGGTTACAACATTTGATTTAATGTACATAAAATATTTATAGGTATCTCCACTAAATCGCTGAAATAACAGTATGAATAAAAAAGGCTCCAACTAACCTTTTCCATCAAAATGTTTACATTATTACTAAGAGGAAAGATCAAAGTATGTTTCATTTTTTTTTTTTTTTAATTTTTTGATCCCTTCTAACATGTTCAAAATTTTGGTAAAAAAATTTGTTTTGATTTTAGTTAGCTGGTAACCAAATCGTTATGAGAGTTTACAATGAAAAATCTAATATTATGACTTGGGGTTTTTTTTTGTTGACAAACATTAATTTGTAAATTCTTGCAAAAATCAAATAATTGTCGAATTCTAATGAAACTTTAAGGACTTATTTACAAATGAATGAATTTATTTTTGAATTTATTTATTTTTTTTTAAATTTTGGTAAAAATATATATGCATATTTTACATCTGTTACCTCACCCTCCATGTAAATTCATGAAATTTTAAGAAATTAAACTTTGTTGGAAAAATTGGTTTTATTAATTAAACGCAGGACTCATCGGGGAATGTAAATACTTTTTGAAAAATTTTGTCTTTAGAAATTACATTGATTGGAATCTAAAATTTTGAGACTTTTAAAAAATTTTTTTCAGTTATTTTTGAGTGATTGACAGATTTGCAAATAAGTTAAATTTTAGTCTTAAAATTCTAGCAAAAATAAAATATACCTGTGACACATTTTTTTGGAAAATTAGTAAATTTAATATTAATCTGATTTAAACAAGTATTACTTATTTATAGCATGAAATTTAGAATAAAACTATTTTTAAACACAGAATTGACCTTTTTAACCTATCCACCATAACTGAAATGGGTTGACAAATCGAGATAAGATAAGCATATGACGATCACAAGTGTCATAATTGTACAATTTTTTTCAGTAAAGGGGGAGTAACCCTGAAACAAATGACCTTTTAATTTACATAGAAATTACCATAAAAAAATTCAAGTGCACATACACACACAAAAAAATTTTGAAATTATTTTAAAAATACAATGGCTAAATGATTTGTATTAAACTTTGTAATTTTCAAATTACTAAATAGTCTTCACTATGTAACCTGCCAGCCTAATTTCTACAAAAATTGGAAATACTTTAAAATATTTTTGAAACTTTATAAATTATAATAAAAAAAAAACAAAAAACAAAAATGAAAACAATTCTTTTAAAATTTCATTATTAATCGTAAAAAAAAAAACAAAAAAAAAAAACAACTTTTTTTCAGACTATAATGTCTGACTTATTATTTATAATAATTTCAAAATTAATTTAATTTATTTGTGAATAAGTCCTGAAAATTTCATTAAATTCTGACAATTATCTGATGCAAAAATTTCCAAATTAATAAAAAAGAGAGTTATGCAATATTACATTTTCCATGATTTGGTTACCAGCTAATTCAAATCAAAACGATTTTTTTTTATCAAAATTTCAAACATGTCAGAAGGGATTAAAATTTTTTTAAAAACAATTAAAAAAATACTTTGATCTTTCCTCTTAATAATAATATAAACATTTTGATGGAAAAAGTTTGTTTTTATTAATTTTGGGGCTTTTTTTTTTATTCATACTATGCTGTTTTTTTCCCCAGCAATTTAGTGGAGGTACCTAAATTCCAACCTAAAGCATTTTCTTGGATATGTAGAAAATGGGTTTTATTCAAAAGAAAAAATATTTATTGTAACAATGCTGACTAAAACTGCAAACCTACAAAAAAGTCATTTCCCAGGCCTTTATTAGAGAATGAAAAGTTTGTAAATAGGAAGAAATGGGTTGAAATATTAGGATTCCTTTAATTTACCGTTTCTGTTGATTTTACAAGCCAGCATAAAACCAGAAGCAATACTTTCTCTGAGAATGCATAAACATATCATTCAAGTGATTTGAGGTGAAACTTTAATGCCCAAAATACAATATGTAAACTGTTTGCATGGACTTGCCTAAAATTTTAAAAAGCTCAATCAAAACACTTGTAAAACTTCATAATTGGTCAGTGTGTGTGGCAAGTGTGTCAAATCATAGTCAATAACAAATGACACTTAACACATAAGGCATTACTCAGCTTACATATAAAGCTTAAAGGTAACTCCAACAGCAAAAACAAAGGTCAGTGTGAAACATTACTCTTAGAGCATAAATGATTTATACAAAAACATGTGATGGATAAACTGTAGTCTAAACGATGAAAAAAATTAAAGTAATACTGACATCACATTTTAACAGATATATTTACACAAAAATATCTTGAAATACTAAAGAGTTAATTTATTCAATACAACCACCACTGGCTTCAACTACGGATGCCAGATGACTTAAGAATCTCTTCTGGATATTCTTGTTTAAATTGGTAAATGCTGCCATAATCCTTGCCTCCAGTTCATCTTTGTTGTGGAGTAAATAAGACACCCCAGGCAGCACAAATGAACTAGGCAAGATGCCTTAAATAAAGAACTTAGAGTTCCATGAGAGTTCTGATAGAGTATTCGTTAGAGTACCATTTGAGTCAGTCGAGATATATTATAACTGTTGGTAGTGGGTCATAACAGTGGTGATGAGGAACTGAAACTTATAATAACAGTGACAAGAAATTACAACTACAGTAGTGTAACAAAAATTAATTGAAATAATTTTTAAAAAAAAAAGAGGAAAATTATCAAATTTTTTTCACACCTGATATGGTGGCAAATGCCAAAGCTGAAGAAAGGAAGAACCTATGCAAATTCCATACCATATTTCTGATGTACAACACCCCAAGAATTCACTGAATGTACAAATAAGAGTACCAGAAAAAGATGTACAGAAGAAAACTACACTATTTACATTTTTCAGACTATTGTCCTCATCCTCATTGCCATTTTTATGTTTCGGGCGTTGTACACTCTGGCCTTCTTCAGGTGCAAGGAATTTCAAACTGAACCCTTTATTACGATCACTGAGGTATATCATTCTCATTTCTTGTGCAAAGCCACGTCATGAATCATTTCCCTTTAACCTGACTATGTTCTTTGTTCACCACTGCTGTAGCCTGGTATTGAATTCACAACTCTTTGGGTCAAGTCACTGGAACTAACCAATGTCTATACACTTGAGGACAACAGTGATTGAATCTCTGATATTTATAAACCCAGTGTTTCCGTAACCTTTTTAACCAAGAGATCAAATTTCAAATTGCACTAGAAATAACTTGTCGATATGGCAGAAAAGTGCTCAATGGTATACAATCTGATGTGGTCAAAGAGCCTAATTCTTTGAAGAAAAATAACTCAATAGAACTAGACACCAAAAGCAGAAGCAGGGCTTTATAATATTAATAGAAATAAGCAGCACTCAAAAAAATTGACCATGATTGTACACGATAAAGAAAAGTACACAATGCCATATAAAGTAGCCATTTCTCTAAATTATAAATTAAATTTTAGATGTGCTGCATCCGACCACTACTATAAGTTTCATGCTTTTACAGAATCATCAGGCAGTTGACAGCTGTAGTGTGAAAATAGAAACCTTTATTTCCTAACCAACACTGAGATGAGAAGAAAAAAAAAAAAAAATTCTAGAAGAAAAATTTAAGGCAGCCTGAAGAGGCTTGGACTTCATCAGACTATTCTCTCCAAGATGCAGCACTTGTGGTGCCTCGACTAATGAGTCATGAAATTATATATATATATATATATATATATATATATATATAATAAAATGAACATAATACTAAACAGCAGCTTGTTGAAAATCAGATGTTCCAGAAATTAACATAACTCTTTAGAATGAGTGGGCTCATGTCATAAAAAATGATACCAAAATATTTATATCAATATGATGGCAACATATACATTGATGTACCTACTAATGAGTATCTTGCATTAAGACATAAAAACAACTGAGTGACAGAAGGGAAATTATTATATATATATTGTATCGAGGCAGCAAATCATTTTCTAAACATATGCTGTTAAATATAAGAGACAATAAATGTCTGTTATGTTTAATCATGAGCCGTTCTAAACGTCGTATTTTGGCTTTAATTTCAGTTGGAAATAAAGATAAAAATTCTCCAACATTTGGATAATTATTTATTGATTTGCTTCTAAGCTTTCGGCTCACATGAGCCATCTTCAGAGAGGTTATTTAGACTGAAATACAATAACATCCACCATCACCGACGATTTTATTTTGTGTTGACAAAACTCCACTTGGCAACGGCAATAGTTATCAAAAATAATAAACGCAGTTCTTAAATTTGCAATGCGGTTTTTTGACGTCACATCGCATGATAGCACGAAATAACAACAAAACCATGTAGTCAAATACAATGTAATATGCTATGTCTGGATTTAAAGGTGATTTTATTGGGTGTTGGTTGTTTAGATTTGATGTACATAGACTCCAATATCTGCAGGTTCCTCTTACTGCATGTATGAGTAAGGATCACCATATTGTTGACCAAAATCTGTCTGATATTACCTACATGTTTATGTTTTTCAGAGAAATGTTGTTTAATTGTACTCTGATCAGAAAGATGACATATAAGTCTACGGGAGAGCATGGTTGTAGTAAAACCAATATATGTACTGTTTTTTTTTATTAGTATCAGAGATGCAATCTCTGAATGGGCATGTAAATTGGTACACCACATTGGTTTTTTGTAGAGAATTTAGTTTAGTGCTTGTAGGGTTATTAGAGACTATGAGGTCAGTTGTTTTGAATTTTTTATTATATATAATGCGTTTAATTTGATTATTACTTTCCACTGGTTTAACACAATATAAAATCGTCGGTGATGGTGGATGTTATTGTATTTCAGTCTAAATAACCTCTCTGAAGATGGATTATGTGGGCCGAAAGCTTAGAAGCAAATCAATAAATAATTATCCAAATATTGGAGAATTTTTGTCTATTTTCAACTGAAATTAAAGCCGAAATATGACGTTTAGAATGGCTCATAATTAAACATAATAGACATTCATTGTCTCTTATATTTAACAGCATTATATATTTTCCCCCCAGATGAAGAGAACCAATAGATGTAGAACCCAGAGTTCTCTGCAATTTACTTTTTAAAAAAGGGCTCAATACAACATCAATCGTAGAGTGTAATATAATCAAATTTTTTTATTTAAAATTAATTTACACTGTAACACGGAAATTTTTATGTTTCAAGATTCAAAGCTTTTATCTCGTCATCAGGCAATGTTCAATAACTTTGGTGAAAATTATTTACATTTAAATAGAGAAAACAATATGTCTGCTTATCAAAGAGTTAATATGGAAAGGAGAAGACAGAAAATTTAGATTATATGGATGTGTTTAATTTAACTAATCAGAAAAAAGGTGAACTTAAAAAATTTAAAATATAAGTTTGATATAAGGGGATGTGAGGTATTCATACATGTCTGAAGAAAACTCATTTCTTCAGTTAGACTGCTTTCCTCCATCAAGATGTATACGTTTTAGTTACAAAGAAATTCTCTTAAAGTAATATGTACCCCAGCTCGTTTAAAAAAAAAGAAAGAAGCTATTTCAGACTAGCCTTAAAGGGACTTTAAGGAACTTATATCTATCCTAAAATCTATTAATATTATTTATATCATAATACAAAATAAAGGATATATATAAGTTAATTAGTATGCTTATATGAATGAATAATTACTAACTATATTCTAAGGTGAACATTTTACAATGTTTGCTTATAGTAATTTCATTACATTTATTTAATAGATCCTTAGTTTTAATAAATTTAATAATGTATAGTTTTTCATATAGACACAAGGGGCATGAGTCATTTAAAGACTTACATATTCTCATCTTTTTAAAATTTTTCATTTTATTTAGGAGTTTTGTTGGTTTCCTTTAAGTACCAAATATATTTGGATAGGGATGTTCGACATGTATAAATACCCCACATTCCCTAACATGTAACCTAATTTTCAAGTTGACCTTCAATCTGATCAGTTAAATTATAAACACATCCATATGGTCAAAATTTTCTGTTTTTCCCATCCATAAATGCATTGTTTTCCTCATTCAAATGTAAATCATTTTCACCAAAATTATTGAACATTGCCTGATGGCAAAACACTTAAAGAGTAAACATATGGCAAGAGCTTTCATAACTGGTAGTAAAGAGAATGAACTGAGCCAACGCTGCCTTACTATTGTCTCTTCCTCCATATGAGAGAGAGAGAGAGAGAGAAAGATTATTTTATAAGAGGTGAAATTTACTTTTTTGACCAATTTTGATCTTTCAAACTATAATTTTCAAGATAAAAAAAAAAAAAAAATCAAAGCACTAATTTAAAATAAATTAAAAACTACCATATCCAACATGAAAAACCCCTTCTCAATAAGAGTGACAAGTGATTCAATGAAGTGGAGTACACCAAACACCAAGATAAAGGATGGCCACTTGTATTTGAGGAAACCTGACTACCAGGGTGACTAGCTAATCTCCATTGCAGATGCCTGCGCAGGCACACTTGTGTTTGTTCAGCACCCACAAACCCACTTGTGGTTTATACTACAACTATGCTGAGCAGACTTTAGTTACACTTTTTAGTGTGAACAACAGTATGAACAAGGCCAGGAGGCTCACTCTTGGTCACGATGACTTGTAACTTCCATCAACGACATCTTAAAGGAAGCTGTCTACCCAATTTCTAGCACAAGGCTTAGGTCAACGTATAGTGTGGTTTTCAGGCACTTTCCAAAGGTGCCACACACTGTGATTGCCAATGACATCAAGAAATCACCTTCCTGAGAAATTGACCATGGTGAGATTCAAAGTGAATGTTCTAACCACTCGATCATTAACATGGCATTGCTTTAACAATGCTCACTGAATTATATGTTTTTTCACAAGTTATGTAAATTTAAATTTATTTGTAATATCACACTAAAGAAACATAACAAAACAAAAATCACTAACAACTGAGGGGAGTAACAAAGCAAAAAGGGATCAGTATAAATATTTAAGAAAATGTATGTATTGAGATTGTTATGAATTTTATAAGTAAACTGGAAATCTGACAAAGAATTCAACAAAGTTATTAAGAAAAAAAGAGAGAGAGAGAGAAATCGGTTTCTATAAATAGCAACGTAGCATTAATAACAAAAACATCAATCAGTAAGCACCTTCTATTGTTGGCATTGTAATCTATCTTACCATACATTAATGGATTCTTTAGAAGTAATAATCTGAATGTACTATCTGTAAAAAACAAAAAAAAAAAAAAAAAAAATTGTTCAATTACATAAAATTTCTTTGTTATTGATTTTTATCTATAATTTTTCATAGAGTTTATAAATATTAAAAATTCAACCAATCAATCTGTTCATTTTCCTCATTAAAAGATAAATGTTGCAATAAAAATTACTTAATATGTATAAAAAACAAAGAGAAACCTGTTTATACATTGTACTTTCATATGAAATAATAAAGAGGCTTAATTCTAAATCAATGTCCAAAGAATATTAATCAAGACAAGAAGAACTTCATTTCAAGTGGGGGAGGGGGAGAGAGAAATTCAATTTTGGCCCTTTAAGAGAGTCAAATTGTATCCAGGTGAAAATCTAGAAAATCAGGGTCAGCTACTATGTTGATGATACCTTAGACATCATACTTGAAGACAAAGTATTAAACTTGTCTAAAATTCATAAAACATTTTATCAGCTTTCTCTGGATAGTATGTGTGTGCTCGCACGAGATCAAAGAATAAATCTGGATTAGGAAACGGGATAAGTTATTAATTTGTTAAAGTTGTAGCATGAGACTACAAAAAAACTGACTTGCTGGTTAGTTGATTGGTAGACAGCTAATTGTCATATTTATTTACCCATCTTGTGCATGTGAATGTGCACATACATGCGCACACCCGTGTGTGTATGGGATTAGAAAATGAAAGACAACGTTTAAAGAAAAAGAGGGAGAAGAGTAGCTTGCTGCTAGTGTAAGCAAAGCCGATCAATGTCTATTGTCCTGCATGACCAAATAAATAGAGTAGCTGTTAGAAATAACCTAGAAAAGGATGAGACAACCCCACCCTGGGTACCGGGTGTACTCTTTTGCTATAAGAGAACCAGAAGAAGGAGGAAAGAAGGTGGTACAATTTTGTATTAAGTACCTAATCTCATAAATGAGAAACAAATATATACAAAAACAGTAAAATGCTGGTGACTAGCATGTGATATAAACTAGTGATTAGTGCTATTTCCAAATCAATATAAGCAAATGGTAGCACACAAGACAATCTGTTTTGTGATGTATTTTTATTGAGTTGTGGAAGTCAAGGTGATTGAAACCAAAAAGGCAGTGCCCATGAGAAACTATCAGAATCTTTATACTCATTTCCAGTCAATGGTAATTTACTATTATCCCCCCAAAATGAGCCAATACAACCAGATAACAATGCAACAGTTAAAGAGAGGGTTTCAAACATGTCCTACTGACTATCTTTTTTGCGATAGACAGAGAATGATTTTCCTTAAATATTAATAGATTTAACAAGACTTTTGTAGTAGCAGTATTGAGTTTGACCTACTCATCAAGTGCAAAGAAAGTCAATCAATTTTAATGTCAGCAGTATCTTTTCTAGTTCACCCTAGGGAAGGAAAGAAAACTAACTCTCAACCACTTTGCATTCTTCCTCAGCTATCTGACAAGAGGGTGCAAATAGACTTCCACAAATGTTTAACATCTCTTTTTAATTCTATAAATAAATTTGACAACTAACATTAAAGAAAACAGAAATAAGTATTCAAAGTCTTGATTAGTGAAATGTGTATGATTATGTCTTGTTTTGGAAATTCATTGGAAACAGAGGTGCAACTGAGAGGCAGCTACAACCCAGACAAGAAATGGAAGGTTTTTTTTTTGGTTTTTTTCATAAGGTGAGAAGGGATAAATTTGGCTAGTGATAAAGAATAAATTTTATAACTTTTTTTATGATCATTTCATGCCAAGCAAGGCAATACTACCACTGGTGGGTGGCAGCGGCGGTGGGAGGTTACATAAGCAAGGAAAGCAAGTATACAGAAAGGAATTCCACAGGCAGGAAGTGCGAGAAAGAAGCGGATGTGGTTACATTCGATTGGTTTGGGACTTAGTTGCTAGTCTAGTAGCTTGAGTAAATTCATGCAGAAGGAACACCAGGGACCTAATATCATTGTAGCATAAGCTGTAAAACTTTTTGTAAAGGAGACAGAGGAAAGCCACATAATGTCGTTGAGAAAGTGACTGGAGTTGAGCTACTAGGTCGGGATCAATTACATTGCAGATTCTGTTGAATTTTGTCAAGAATCCAAAGACGAATAGCAGGAGCACCTAACCAGATGTGACAGCAGTATTCAATACACGGGCAGATGGTAGATTTATATATGTGCAAAATGGATTCTGACGAAAAAACTTCCTGGCCCTACACAGTGAACCAACATTCCTAGCAGCAGTTTTAGCTATGGATTCAATATCGTTATTCCATTTGAGGTCAGCTGATAGAGTTAGGCCAAGGAGGTGCAGTGTTTTGCTTTCAGAGAGACTAGCCCGATCCATGCTGATAGGTGTAGGAGTGATTGTCTATGGTGGTTAAAGGATAGCAGATTTCTTTTGGAAGCATTAAAATTTGAGACATTTCTTACCACAGTCCACCAAAGATTAGAGGTCCTTTTCAAGATCAGCAGTGAGGTTTGCTTTGTCAGCCTCAGTATATTTCTTATCAAGGTGAGAGTAAATGGTGGTGTCAGTGCAGATGCCTACTTGGGATCTGATTACATCAGTGAGATTGTTGATGAAGATCAGAAAAAGAGTAGAACCTAGACTAAAGCCTTGAGGGAGGGACACCCGCATTTGTATGATAGCATCTGGAAGCATGCCCATTCAATACTACTTTCATTATGCAATTTTAAAGGAATGACTGGATTAGATCAAACAAGCGTCCAGTTATACCATAGCCCTGTAGCTTGTGTAAAAGGTCAGCATGCCACACTGTCAAATGCTTTGGAGATATCTAGAGCAACAGCTCAAGCTTCGTCGTTCTTATTGAAAGCCTGGTATATATATACACTGTGATGGTCATTAGCATATCAGAAGTAGACCTGGTAAAGCAAAAGCCATACTGTTTATTGGAAAAGAGGCTGTTATCAATGTTGAACCACTTCAACATTGATCACAGCCTTGAATACTTTGCCAAAAATCAGTAGGAGGCTGATAATTAGGTGTCTGTGAATTCTCCAAAGTTCTTAAATACAGGAACCACAGAAAAAAACTTCCAGCAGGTAGGAAAGCAAGAGTAGTTGTAGAGTTTGTAGAGGACAGAGGAGAATTCAGGGGAACATTTCTTCAGGACAATGATTGGGATTTCATCATCTCCGCTCACCTTATGAGGGTCAAACTTTGAAATTACATTAGAGACCAGTGAGGGGATAATGTGAATGTCACTCAGTTGAGCCTTAGTTCTAGGTGAGAAGTCAGGTGTGGATACCCCAGATGAATTAAATGTTGAGTTAGTGGAAAACCTATGAGCAAAGCACTCTGCTGAAGATGTGAGGACCTCAAATTTATTGTTTAAATGTGTAGGAAGTAAATGAGATGACAAATAAACACTATACACAATAGAAAATGAGGATAAATTGATCTGATCCCATATTGTGGTAGAGGAGGTACATGAGATGAAAGACAACTGACACAAACAGAAAATTTCTCAAGACAAGAATATTTTTATTTTTTGACAGAGGTAAAGGATAAAGTACAATTCTTGATATATTAGCATAATATTGCCAAAATGAATATAACATATCATGATAAGTAGGACCCATTCACTGGAGAGATAAGAGGAAAAAAGGTTGAGCAGCTTAAAACAGTTATTACAAACGAACAGTCCCTGTTTTCAACTTGGACAAAAAAGTGAAAATACTGTAAGAGTAAGTTTTGCTCTGAATGAAATGATCAGAAAATCATCACAGCCTTTCACTCTTTTTAAAGGCTAGTGAAATTCTGACATGAGAAAAGGAAGAAGCTTGTCACCTAATACTGTTGCTAGAAATATCACTAATTTAGCAAGTAATTTATAGCTGCAATTGACTACCACTGTTTTTAAGGGAACCAGAAGGACATATTTAATGAATTGGAGAAGTGGACTGAATATACTGGATCAGACTGATCAAAACTCATCAGTAACAATGGAAGATTCACTTGTAATATGTATTTGAAAGATGAGTTTATTTGGTCGCCTTAAGGATAAGTTGAACGGTTTTGGTGTGCCCATCTGTCCTGTCAACTGCATTCTACACCAAGAAGCATGATGTGGAAAAATATTGCAGACAAAAAATGTCATGGATTTAGTTGTGAAAGCTACCAATTCCATAAAATTGAGAGCCTTCGACTAATAACAGCTCGGTTCTTTTCTTTTCATTATCAACAGTGAATATGGAGAATTTCTCCATTTTAAAGTAAGTCACTCATTAGGGAGATTGTTTTAAGGGGTCTTCTACTTTCAGAGACAAGACTGGACTGCTGTTAGTTAAAAAAAATTTTTTTTCAAGTTAAATGACCCAATCTTTTTGCAATCTTACATTCTTCATTGTTTTAACAGGCCATCTTAACTTTCTAAACTTAAAGCAGCAGCGTCCAAGGAAAGCAATAAAAATAATGTACAAGAATCTAAAGACCTTCAAATGTAAACTTGTTGTGGCCAAAGCAGCTTGCAGGCATAAACCTAGCCCATGATACAGCCTTGCATCTATTGTAGCAGGTTAAACTACAGTGCTTGAAGGAAAGAAAGAAAACAATTTTAATACTGCATGCAGAGTTGGAGCCACTTTTTCAAGACTTTCTGGCATAGAAAGTTCATTTTCTACTCCAATGACCATGGATATTGATAGGACTTTTGAGGAATTTCAAATTGAGTTAGTGGACCTTCAATGTGATTGTATACTAAAGCAGAAAGGTACAAAGGTTGATACCAGTTCCTTCCAAGTGAAAGATTTCTCAAATTGTTTTCCTCATCTTGGTACATTATAATCATGTTTGGAAGCATGTGTGAAGTTCTTCTCAAAGATAAATCTATGCTGCATTCAAAACTGAGGAACATTTATATTTTCTGTTGAGGCTGACTAATTTAGAATCCCTGGTCACTATAAAACACTGCCAAAAATCATCTTAACCATGAGTTGTTTACCTGCTGTATTCTGTTAAAACTTTGGAGGTGTTGGGAATGAGGTGACAGTTTCGCATTAGTTAGTTACCAGCTGGCTAAGTTTTATTTTTTTTTATATGTAACCATTTTATCCTAAGCAAGGCAGTACTGCCATTGGTGTGCAGAGAGTTACAATGAGAGAAAAGGGAAGATAGAAAAAAAAAAAGGAAACAGTACAGGTGATGTTGTAGAAAGGGTAAGAGAGCGATGGGAGTTAAGGATATAGAAGATGATAATTAATGTTGCATTTAACTATTAGAGATTGTAGCTATCAGGGAAGTAAGCATGGGGAAAGAAGTTCCACAGGTGAGAAATGCAAGGAAAGAAACTGCTAGAGTAGAAATGGTTGTTACATTTGTCTATTTTGATGGTAAAAGGGTGGGACCTAGATGCCAATCTCATTGCACAAGTAATGTCATGACGGTGGAGCACCAGAGAATGAAGCTCATCAGAGCAGAAGCCATAAAAATACTTGTAGAAAAGACAAATTCTGTTGGTAAGAAAGTGGTTGAAGGTGAGCTGCCAAACCAGAATGGATTACATTGCAGATCTTCCTTTGGATTTTACCAAGAACCCTGAGATGAACAGAAGCACCAGACCAGACATGGCAACAGTATTCAATGCACAGACAAATGGTAGATTTATAAATGTACAAGACAGATTCTGAGGAGAAAAACTTTCTAGCTCAGCACAATGACTCAACCTATTGATTCAATTGTGTTCAATATATTCATTCCACTTGAGAGAGTGAGACCAATGAGGCACAGGGTATTGCTTTCAGGGAGACTAGTGTGATCCATATTAATGGGAGGTAGGAAAGCTTCTCTATAGTGGTTAAAGAAGAGAAACTTCATTTTGGAAGCATTAAAATTTACAAGTTATTTGCTACCCCAATCCATTACAGATTAGAGATCCTTTCCAAGAGTAAAAGCAAGGTCTACTTTGTCAGCCCTGGCAGATTTCATATTGAGACAAGAGTAGATGCTGGTGTCATCTGCATAGATGCCAACTTGGGAACTGACTACATCAGGAAGAGCGCAGAACCTAGGATAGAGCTTTGAGGGACACCCGCATTCACAAGAAAGGATTTAAAAGTATACCCATTCAGAACAACCATCATTTTACAAAATACTTTTGAGATATCCAGGGCAACAGCCTGGGATTCACTGTTCTTATCAAGGGCCCGTTATATGTATTTGGTGATGGCCATTAGCACATCAGTAATAGACCTGGTGAAATGGAAGGCATACTGCTTATCAGAAAATAAGCTGTTGGATGTGAGATGTTGAATCATTTCAGCATTGATAATAGCCTTGAACACTTTGCCAAAAAGCAGTAAGAGGCTGAGAGAGAGAGAGAGAAAATCTCTCCAGAGTTTTTGAAAACAAGAACCAGAGAGGAGGACTTACAACAAGCAGGGAAGCAACAAGCAGGGAAGCAAGAAGCAGCAAAGCAATAATTATAGAGTTTGGAGAGGATATGAAAGTTCAGGGGCACATTTCTTAAGGATGATTATTGGAACTCCACATTCACTTGCTTTCTGGGAGCCAAGCTTAGAAATAATGTTAGAGACCAGAGAGGGAGTTATAAGTGAGTTTGCTGCACGTTGCAGTGTAATCATATACCACTCAAACACACGCCTTCATCTAATGAGGACATGACAAAACAATCAGCCCACAACAATCAGGTGTGTTGTAACAGAAGATAGAAATTTTGCCCTGTTTGGGATCAAATGAAGGTAATTATATCTCTAATTTTACTTAGAAGTCTGAATTCAATGAAAAAAATAATTTTCTATAATTTTGACTCTTGTATTCATATACACATTAATTTTGATTAATAAATAGTAACCAATTAGCCATGTAGATTACCAGTATATCTGTCCAATATATCCCTCATGCATGTTACTTCTGGCCAGATGGGGCACAAGGAAAGTAAATGTAATGCAAACTAATTTTAATGCAAGAAAATAAATGTACTTTTACCATTAACCCCCCCACCCTCCTCCGTGGATCACCTCACCAACCCCAAGTTGATACCCTTACCAGATGATGAAATACCTGCTTCTGGCCAGCTGCAACATTTACTCAAAACATAATAACATTTTATTTCTTTGAATTTGAAATCCTTGAGTTAGTGTTAGATACTAAAGAATTAAAATATCAGTAAGAAAAATCTGCATTATACACATGCGGGAAGAAATTTAGTAGCTAGTAAGCTGACTAAATTTGGGAAAGATCTATAATTAGCACAAAAATGGAAAACATTTCTAAAGCTTTGTTTATTTTTAGTTACCAGATATGTCCATTAGAACTAGAGTTCTACTGAATTTACATTTATAGGTGACACTTAAAATCATGCATAAGAATTCTAATTTCTCTAATATTAGAAAATAGACTGCACGTCTTGAGGCATATAGTTTAATATTAACCACAACAATGCACCCTAAAATATTGCTATTTTCTGTGAAGCAATCATCCCCTGAGAATACTTTTGTTTTAGACTTTGATGATGAAAAAGAATTAAATAAAAAAATAAACTTATTAAAATAAGAAAAAGAAAAATGTAGCAGAATCGTACATACATTAACCCAAATGTGAAGCACCTTTCCCTAAAGAAACTTTTCTACATCATAAATTTTATTAAAATGAAATTATAAGACAGACTATGTCCATCATACAGAAATCAGATTTGCAATGGTCATCATTGACACTTTATCACTGAAGACTTGTTCAATAGCTTAATGGCAATCTTGCAAAATTTTACATTATTTACATTATTTGGACTGTTTTCCTCATCTTGGTTGCCATTTGTACAACATGTTGGCCTTCTTCAGGTGCTAAGAATTTCGAACCAAACTCTTTATTGTGATCAAGGGGGGTATACTGTTCTCATACTTGTGCTAAGAATCTTTTGGTAGTCATGAGTTATCTCCCGCCGACCCAACTAAGTCACTTGTTTACCACTGCTGTAGCCTGGTATTGAACTCACAACTCTGAGTCAACTAACCAATGTTTATATCCACTGGGCCATGTGTCCTTAAGGACAACTGAATTTCTGGGACTGATAAACCTAATGTTCAGTAACCATTTTTTACCAGAGTTCATAGTGCTTTTTTTTGTTTTACCCTAATGATTTTCTCTGGCATTCTGTATTACTGGTTCCCAAATTGTATTCATCTCTATGCTTGGTCAGGAGATGACTACCAAAAGAGGCTTTGCACAAAGAATGACAATGATATACCCTAGTGATCGTCAGTTTGAAATTTCTAGCACCTGAAGAAGGCTGGAGTGTAAAACGGCCACAACGTCATACAAATGGCAACCAAGATGAGGACAATAGTCTGAATAATGTAAGTAGTGGAAATATCTAATCTCAGAAATATTGCAAAATTTTGTTTGCAATTATTTCTAACATGAGAATATTTGACACCTTCACAACAAAAACACTATTTCATACCCATCATATAAATTAAAAAAAATCAAAATAACTCTTTAAAGTGTAATTTTGATCTAATTTATAATCCCAGAAATTTAAATTTTAAATGTAAGCTAAATTCCTTATTACAGCTATTTTTTCCTTCACTGTAAATAAAGATTAATTTTGTCAATTTACAAAAAACTTCTTTGGGCAACATTTCCCTTTTTGAACCAATGTTTTTGAACCACATAAAATATTGAGAAACTATTAGAGCAGTTGTAGCTCTCTTATTTGATTGACAAAGTTGCCTTTTCTTTCAACTTTGGTTTTCTCCTTCCTCCACACAGTAATTAAACACTATTTCCTCTCTTTACTTATCTGCAAGGAAGAAGTTACATGAATCAAATGCAGAGGAAGGATTAACAGAAAAACTTACTATATCTAGAATTAGAAAGGGCAGAATACCTGAAAGAGTTCCAAAAGAAAATCTCAAATACAAGAAAACTGTAAACGCAAATGCTATTGTCTTTGGACAAATCTTCACAAAAGCTGATGATGGTGAAATTGCTTGAATGTTTGCAACTAAAATGAATTCATCCACTTACGCAATGAAGGTAATAAAAATCACTGCAAACAAGATAATCAATTCACTTGTACAAATGTTTTTAGTATTTAAAGGACACATGCACAAAAAGGGGATTTTTAAATTATATAATGTTATTTTATTAAAATGTCTTTGCACAGAAGTTGATTTCCCTTTAAAATATAAATCAAATTAAGAAAGTAGAATATAAAACCAGATACCCATTGTGTAAAAATTTAAAAATTGCTGTATGGTAGACACAATTTTTACTTTTTGTGTAGGAAGACAATGGAAACATTGCCCAGATGGCATAGACTTGCAAATAAATAAATTACACAATAGTTTTATTATGCAACAGAACAACATGTAACTGAAAATTATGCACACTCAAAAAAAGTGTGATATTAAATTAAAAAGAAATGTATATGTCAGAAATCACAATAATTGTTGCTCAAGTTAAGGGTGGCTCTCAGCAGTAATAGTTCTATAGAGGATAAAGGATTACTCCGACTTGTTATAGATAAATGAAATATTACTTTTGCATGAGGAAAACGTTAATGAATCTCAGCATATACTATCTCAAAAAGAAAAAAAGTCACAATAGTTAGATAGTGAAAACAAAAAGCTTGAGATTTACACCAAGAAATGGTGTTTGCAAACCAAGTCTTGTGTATTGTGAGCCTATAATTTACCTTTTACAAAACATCAAAACATTAAAAAAAAAAAGTGTTAGAATTTCATATGATTGTCATGCATGGCACCAAACCTGTTAAGAAATATCTAAAATGTCAGCAGCATACAACCAATTTTTAAAATCAATGGTGAAAAAAGGTTTTGAGCAAGTAAAACATGAGGGCCTTGGCAAAGATCTTTTTTTTGTTATGGGCATTGTGGACGGGTGCTACAGAATCAAAGAACTGTATCAAATAAGAGAGACCAAATAACTTGAAGTGGCAACAATTATACATGTAACTAAAAGAAAAAATGACATAATCAAGATGCTAACATTCCACATTACTTCAAACAAAAGGTTTGGAAGGACACCTGCCTCCAATACTGGAAAATTTCTTTTTTAAATTTCAACCAAAAACAGAAATGAATGCCAAATGTTTCTATGTAGGGAAATAACTAATACTACCATTATGAATTACAAATAAAGTCTTAATTTAGGAGCCTTTTACAAAACCCTACCAACAAATATATAAAAGATTTATCCAAAGTAATGAATATCTGTGTATACAAAAACAATATCTTAAATTTGCAAACAGTGTATGGCATTTTCAGAGAAACAATGATCAGAATAAATAATAGTAATTAGGACAGGACCCTTTCTAAAAAAAAATTTTTTTGACTGCAAATTTAAAATGTTTTAAAACCTTTTTATTTTAATAATAATAATAATAATAAAGAGAGAGAGGAAAAAAAGAGGACTTAAGTTTTTAAATTGAAGCTTAAACTCACCCAATGCCACAACTCTACTTATAAACCATTAAAATTCACAGAAACTGAAGTCTTACTATATATAGCTGACTGTGTAGTAGAGGTCACAATTAGTAAGTAATACAAGATCCATACCTAGGGAATAATTTTCCACAATTAGACAATCATGGGATCACAAATCCAAAATGGAATCTGGATTTTTATGTAATTTTCTAACTCTTTATTTTTTAAAAATTCAACTGTTTCTATAATTTTGCTTTTAAAATGTAACATGCTTTAATAAATTAACATGCAAATATAGTTATATTCTTAATGTTTTTTTCATGACTTGAAAGTTTTTATATTAATTAAATTCTTAAATTGTTTTTTTTTTTTTAAGAGATTTTTCCAACAGTAGTTTATTACTGAAGTTGAGTTGGGAGGATAGACAAATCAAGTAACAGGTTTTGGCATATTAATTGGAAGTAGACATTTCTCTCATAACATTCAAAGAGCTCTTAACTTTTTCTTTCATCAAAACACTTATTTACAAGGACTTTCATGGGTTTACATTCATTTTCTCTATGCACTTGATTTTCAATCCTTTAATAACAAATTAACTATGATTTTCCAAAGATACTTAGAATACTTTTTCATATATTTTTAAGAGTATTATTTATATTTTTGCTATGTATAAACCATTTGTGCTTATAATATGAATAAATAACATATTGACAAGATGGACAAATACAGTGAATCACCTAGCACTTCAACCTCAAAAACTGGACCTGCTACCCTGAGGAAGAATGATTCAAATGTCTAAAGTTTAAGGTAAAGCCAAGGTAAAACAGTTTCCTGGTGATTATACAGAAGACAATATTTTGTTTTACAAATTCTCTTGCCAGTATTGACATTCTTAGGAATGACACAAAGATAACCTTATATCAAAAATGAATTTGGCAAAGTCTAAAGAGATGCAGGAGGATTTTTTTTTTAAATATGCATTTTGTCTGATAACCCTACACAAGTGAGAAAAAAGTATTAAAACATTTCAAGTAAGGTGGTACTATCCGGAGTGTTAAGTGTGTTAAACAACTTTATCAAATTGTTTGCTTGTCACTTGGCTGTTCTGAAAACCCAGCTTGACAATGAATCGGTCAGTAATAGGGTAGACAAAATAACTGTCAGAACCAGAGCATTTTGAAAGTGATTGCAGGCATTCATGGAGAGATATTTCTTACTGATATTATCACTAATCAGAATCTAACCATGAAACTGTATGGATTAGTGCAGTAACTCATTTATATACTGCATCATAGTATTTGTATCAGATTCAGCAGCCTATTGTTAAAAGGCTCATATGGTATGGTTATCAAGTATGTTTGCTAATATTGCCATGTTGTGCTTAGCACATGGTTTACATCTTATTGGCGCAGCATTCTCATATTGGCAAAATATTTGATAATGCTGTCCAGTTCACTGGTTTCACCATCAGCAATTTTCAAAAACAACAATACTTGAAATAGCTTGAAAACTTCTTGCATTTAGTGAAGCTGACCCTTGTGCTAGTGACAACCTCAAAGAATTTGTGATTTAACAGATCTGAATATCACTCATCATAAAATGTGCATTTGTGTGACAGATTCTTTAAGCAAAAGACATGGCTATAAATAGGATGTCTGGAGTAGACTATAACATGCATCCTACCAAAGTTTGTATCTTAATCCGCATTTTATTAATGAGAACTTTACTCATTTAATGACAGATTTGATTAGTCAACACTTGCATATGTTATGAACAATATTATGTAAAATAGAACAGTATCTGGACACTGGCATGTCAAAAACAACATTTGGCAAAAAAACAGATCATCCTCTGTCTGCAAAGAGAAATAGGGTCAAATTGACAGAATTTTTTAAATTTTTATTTTACTTTACCTAAACCACTTATAAAACTGAATATCTACGTGTCTGACTTTTATGAGGCAGTGTTTCTAAAGAGCTACCATGTATAATCCATGATATTGACTGTTTTGTAATCATTAAGGACTTACAAGATTCTTCTACTGAGCTTTTAAAATAGATTGCTGAAGATGCTTGTTCTTAAAAGGAATCCCTGATTAAAATTCTACCTCAAAGATTTCATTGCTTTTACATTTTCTTTTGAACTTATTTTAATTTTTATGGAAGATATTTATTTCTTTACATCTAATAAAACATGGATTTGTTTTCCCTGTGCTAATAATAATTAGTAAATTTTATTGCAATTTTCCCATTGAATAAAAAAAAAAAAAAAATACAATTTACCAAAAGTGAAATGGAAATTAACATTTGAAACAGAAAATCAGTCCCTTCTTCACAAGTTACAAGAAAATTACTAAACAAATGTCTTGAGTATAAACTGGATTCATAGTAAGCATATTCCAAATATTTTAAAATAGTAAACCGGTTTCCTTTTTTGCATGAAATTCACAATTTATTTTTTGTTGAGAATTTAAGTAGAAATCAGTTATTTTTTTAAGATATGTGAATGTAAAAAGTTTTCTATCAATTGTTAATGTAAATAACATTATTTGACAACGAATATGTATAAATGAACAATTACTTTGCTCCTCAGACACTGTTCTCATAATTTACAAAGCTGAAATTTGCTATTTGTGCTGACTTAATTTTAATTAATCAGATTGCAAAAATTGAGTTATAATTAAGATTTTTGAATTTTTATACAAAATAGCATTTTTTAAAAATACCATTTGCCAATTTATTTTACTTAACCCTTAACCCTCCATTAGTACTGCACAATTCTCAAACATTTTATTTCAAATATTTCACGCATATCATTTACTGCTTAAGTTTTTATGTCCTGAGTGTTCCTTCTGGTTTTATAGAATAAATGAAAAACAAAAATGGCTTATTTTGTAAAATCATTAAAAGTCAGTATTAAACATAAATTTGTAAGTTTCAAAAGTTAAATTATGCAAATGTTGATTTTCTGAAAATTAATTAAATGGCTTATTCTCACAAATATTACAGCTAAAAGCAAAAACTCCTTGAAGCTACTTGACAAAAGTATTGTAAAATCTGCTTGACTAACCATGAAAATTTTAAATACTAAGGAGAAAAAACTTTTTGCGTGTGTGTTTAATGCCACATGTAAGATTAAATGAAAATAAATTTTAGTATCAGGGAGGTCACAAAAGCCATTTTAATATCTTTAATAACTTTTTCATTCATTCCAACTAGTGTGTATTTTTGATGCTTTTAAAAGAAAAAAATGAAGCAAATAATTTGCAAAATAGAAATGTAGTTTTACTAGTGGAGACACTGTCAACCATTACTATAATATTTTTGCTGGTATTTATTTTCATAATTCAGGGTGCAAATCTCATTAAGATTATCCTTTATTTCTGACCATGTAGTGTCTACTCACTTTTGCAGATTGGTGGCTTTTGTAAATAGAATTAAAAACATTGAAGATGAAAGCAAAAATAAAAACTAATAATAAGAACCAAGATGTACAGGAAGTTGATTTTTTTTCTTTTTTGAGGGAACTTTATGAAGCCCAAAACTTTAAAAAGAGACAGGGAATTGACAAAAATGAATTACAAATTGAAATTTAATTTAATTATCAACATTACAAGATAATTATCTCACTGTTGTGATCCTCTGTAATTTTCATGTAAGCTTCTTTTGGTTCTTCTTTAATAACTTGTACATCTTAGCAAATAATTACTTTGATTATTTGACAGATATATTTAGCCTCAAGAGAATTGAAAATGCTTAAGTCTAACTTTTCAACAGGGTACCTAACATTTGACTCAGCTACAAGAGTGAGTCAAAAAGTACAGCACTAACAAACCTAATTTTCCATACCTTTATTTGTCCACTTTCATTTCATTTTCTTTTTATAGAGTTCCTAATTTAATGCACCTAAAAGAGTTGATAATCAAAATAGTTTCTTAAATGGACAATGGAGAATATAATTTAATTCTTGTCAGTCAGTTAAGTGCCATATGTGAAACATGCTTGGGCGATCATGTCTCGAAAGAGACATGACTGACTGGGCAGAAGATTCTCCCGCAGTATGTTGCCATTGCTTTCTGCAGTAGACTGGTTGCCAGCCAAGGCTACAGAACCCAATCTGTCCTGTTATTTAACCCATAACCAGAAGAGATGGACTAATACCTTTCCCAAGGGTATTTGCATGTAAGTAAATGCAATGAATTCAACTAGAATTCGATTGTACCCTAAAACAAGGTTTTAGGACTTTCTTAAAATACAGCCACTGACTAGTATCTCTTATCAATGATGTGTATATGTTCAGATTGAAAAAAAGTGTTAGATTTTTTTCTCATTTTGAGCTTTCAAAGTTTTTAATAAAACATGCAAAATTCTATTATACCCCTTTTTCTATCCAGTTATATGCTAAACTATTAGAATTTTGCTAAAAAAAAAAAAAATCCTGAAAGGAAAAATGAAGCAGAACACTAATATTCAATCTCTAAGCAAGGATGATAGACATGTCATAAAAAAATAGGTTTGATTAATTGAAATATACTGGCAACAGATTCAGTCAGCAGTTTGAATCCTCTTATAATCTAGTGTAGTAAAACCCTTCACTTAATTTTAAGTTTTCAAATGTAAATTCAACACCTCCCCAATGCTATAAATAACTGAAAGTAGAGGATAGAATTTAAAATATCAAAGTTTATCATTTATTTTAGAAAACCAGTAATATAGAGACACTGCTTCTTCTGCTGAGAAGCAATCATTTGATATTTCAATTCAAAATTGATCAAACAAATCAGCAGAAATTAAGAGACAATGTTTTGAAATCCTTATGTCCAAATCTACATAACTTTACAAGATTTTTAGAAAATGTTATGAGTAAATAAGTGTTTGAGTTTAATTTATAAAAATTTGAAAAACAAGTAGTCAAATAAAACTACCTGTGCATATATTAGATTTTCCATATGATCCTTTCTAAGCAATCAAAACAGATGGAAACTTGCATAAAACTACCTTGAGCAAATTGTCTTGCCTTCAAATAGTTCACCAATATTTACATATTTTAGGATTAGAATGATTAATTCTATGCACTGCTATAACAGATTGATTTGACTGTCATTAATTTAAGATGCAAGTATATTTAATTGTTTTATGAGCAATTATATATAAATATTTACTTTCTGCAGTCAGAAAGTAAATCCCTGCAGAATATCTATTAAAACATCAACAGTATGATGTGATAAGTTACCATGTAAGAAACTCTCACAATCAAGTCTCTGAAAAAAGGTAGAAAAATCTATTAATAAAAAATATCAGTTGTCAAATGATACATTGTTTATGATTCATGCAGTCACCTTGTCAGTTAATTATAAAATCATATAAGCACATGCTTCTAAAAATATTTTCATCTATAAATGGATAAACTTGACTTGATATAACCTGTGTCTGTAGCAAAAAATGAAGTTAAAAATGATGGTGTGAGACAAAAATTATATCCAATTAAAAACAGACATTTTGAAGCAGACTATATCCTCAATTTGTTCTGTTATGTATAAAGCAAATTAGAAAACATTACCAATTTTTTCCTTATTTGGAGAAAGTAACTTATTCCATTACATGCATATTGTAGATTCTTTAAGAGTACAATTGTTTTATTCTGAACTAAAACAGTTTTATATAGGGCAGATATTTTGCACACATTATGCAATCTTCAGTTACTGTTTTTGCTTGATGCCATTGAAATAACTATCAAAGACTATAAGGTTTTTATGATTCTCCCATTCAGAAATTAAAAGTTGATTTTTTGTCAGCAAAATGGGAAGATGCATTATTTTTAATGCCTGTATTCTCAATAACATAGTTAATTAGTTTTGACATTTATGAAAATAACAAAAATAATTTACACCCATCCTAATGCATAAAATAGTCTGTACCAAGTGATAATATAACAACCCCACACAAGAGATGCAGTCATTGGGATATTTTTCTACTTTGAATTTTCTTCCCCCCAGCGTAAGTAATCACTGTATCATCTGAGGTAGACCTAAGCAATTCAACACAAAATACAAGCAGCAGCAGCAGCAATAACAAAAATATAAACTAGGAAACAATGAAGTAAGCAGTTATTTTCATAGGTTTGTTGACAAGTGAAAATAAAATTTATATATATATATATATATATATATATATATATATATATACATATACACACACACACACACACACACACACACAATATTTGGCCAAAAAGTTCTAATTTGTAGTAACTGTTTTTGCTGTTTGTACAAAAAAATAGTTACTACTCCAGGCTTTGACCATTTTATTCTTTCTTTCTTTTTGAGACAATAACAAAATACTGTGAATGCCTAAATAATTATGAAAAAAAAAAATAAAAAAAATAAATAAAATAAAAATAGCATATATTTTTTTGTTTTCTTTATCACACCATTGCAGGTGTGCTTTAAGAGTTGACAAAAAGAAAAATATTCTCAACAGCCCTGCAAATCCAGTCCTCACTTTAAATTTATTGGGAAAATAGAAAATATTATTTCTACATTTACTTACTAAATAAGGTGAGCAAATATGCAAAGTAATTGCCCATATTATTTAAAGATGACAATGAAAATGAATGCAAATCCTGCATCCTAAGCCATTCATTTTCACAGAATGAATCTTAATTAGTTGTACTTAAGATATAAAAACCAAAATGGTACATACAAAGCATCCAAGTGAAAAGTATGAACTATCATGTATTTTTTCTTGAAATAAAAAAAAAAAATTCAAATCTTCTTTTGATAGGTTTTAACTTATTCTGTCCAGGATCTTAACTAGCTTTCAAACGAAGTGCTAAGTAGATTATAAATGGTAATCTAAGGTAATTTTTGTCATATTCAGGATGATTGGGATAAAAATGAAATTGTCAACAAAATATGTAATATAACAGTTTTCAATTAGGGACTTGACAAATAAAACTTTCTTCACAAAGACAGGTCAAGATAAAAAGTTGAATAGACACTTAATTTTTGATTCAGAATTCCTAGAAAATTAAATTTGTTATTAATCTGAATTTGTGATTAAAACTACTTGCTATGTTAATGTTTTTAAACTAATCTACATTGAAAAAATATTAAACTCAAACAGGTGAAAATCCCAATTTTTAGAATAATTCTAATAGAAAACAATGAAAATAGAAGTATTTGGAGAGTATTTGATGGTAAAGAGATTTGTTAGAAATTCCTATATAAAAAATTATCAAAATGACAAATGTCAGTATGCATAAAATAAATGCTATACAAATACTTGAAAAGAATTTATACAAGTGAATTGATATTCTGTAGACAATGACATTGAATAGGGTTCAAACAAAAATCAAGGTTGTGTAGAGCTTGGCTTTTACAACCTGTTAATATTGAGCATTTTCTAGGAAATATAAGGTGAACATTGCTGAATTTGATAAGACAACAAAAGTAATCAATAAAATAAAGTAGTTGATAAAGCATTGACATTTGGAATTCAAGGTAACTATTTTTCGATAAAGTGATCAATTATTTTAAAAATGATTTTGTTTGTAGATAGCCAATTTTGTAAAGAACTCAACTGATTCTAGTGTTGAAAAATAAGAGGCATTGTGATATTCTATTTCAGTTTCTATTCAAGAAGAATCTATCAATGGGTGGAAGGTTAACAGCATACAACAGGCATTCATGGCAGCCAAATACTATAGCCTATCATCTAGCTATTTCAATAATACTGTTTTGAACAGAAGGAAAGTTTTTCAGAAGTTGGTATGGCTTAGGAGTGCAATTTAGCTCCATAGCCTTAACAAGAGAACAGCTCCAGCATGTCCATCTAAGCAAAGCAGTAGATATTTTTCTCCATTTTCAGTGAAAACAGGCAAAATTTGTGAGATCTGCATATAAAAATCCCACATGGAATCATATCATCCAGTAATGTGTTCTTTCCAAAGAACTGACAATTCCAAAGCAACAATGCAAATGCAAAAAGAAATATGGGTGATAGTTAATTTCCTGAAACTTACCGCACTGAAGTCAAGTAAATCACTGAGTTCTTTATCCGTACCAATATTCATTCTGTCACCAAGAGTAAATTGTCCAGTTCTATAAAAATAGATAACAAAATCTATAATTAAAACACAAAATTTATAAAGATCCAACAATATTAAGACAAATAGATTTAGGAATCAAAATATTTTCAGTCTATTTGAGAATGACTAGTTTGTCAAGACTGAAAAACTTGGGACTATCCTTTCTCATTTCTGAGATGCATGAGGCTTTTTATAGTAATGGCAAGGAACAAAAACTAATTTACATCCATTTTCCAATAGCAAATTTTATGTTCTTTGAACCAATCTTTTGTCTAGTTCACATGGGTATTAAATTATAATTAGACTAAGTAATGAAAGTAGCTAACAACAAACTAAAAAGAGAAGTATGTGGTTACATTACTGGATAAAAGTTTTTTGTTAATACATTAGTTGATAAACATTTGTTTGATAACATTAAAAGAAAAAGAAAATCAATATATTTGTTTTTTGTTAGGAAATGCCACAAAATTTGTTGTGACAGACAAAACAGACTGTTTAAAACAATTATCCATTATTTGAAGTATTACCAAAGTTAAATTTTCAGGTCTTTTTCTGATAGTGAAAATTTTCTTAAATACAGATAAGTAGCAAACTGAAAAGGTTACTATTTCATTATACACTCAATATATGATTTCTAAAGCCTTTTTAAATGCAATTTTCTTTATTAAAGGTGTGTGTATATATATATATATATATATATAAAAAGGTTATAATCTTTTCAAAAAATATTTAATTTTGGTAGCAATGTTTCTTTGTGAAAACAAAGCAGAAAACACTTCGTGTTTTAAGTTTGACAGCACACAAAAGGCATTTTTTTATCTTTGAAATGTTAAAGTTGTTAATTACACAACAGTTGACAGAGTGAGTGATGGAGTGAATGAATAAGAATGTAATTGTGGAAGGAACTGGATTCATGTAAATAAAAGATCAAAATCACTGGAAAATATACAGTACAAATACTGAATATTAGCAAAAGATAAGGCCTATTTAAAAACAAGTTGATGAGCCACTATTTTATCAAGTTTTCTGCTTATATAAGAATTGTCGTAGTGGTAGTAGTATTACACTGCCATCATCATTATCATCATCAAGAGAGTTAATCACGTGGTAGCCAAAGCAGAGAGAGTTATAAAAGCAATGATAAATACAAGTATGAAAAGATATCTTGAGTTGATATGTAAATTCAAAAGGTGCTCACAATAATAGTGATGATGGTTTTAAACTGAACTTGGTGAGCAAAAGGAATGAGGGTTGGCAGCTGAAGAATTGGTACCTACTTGAAGAGAAGAGTACAGCAAGCAACCTAACAAGCAATAAGAAGGAAGGGGTTGTCAACAATATCAAGATAGGCATAATGTCAGCAAGAGCCAACCATCATTCACACACTCAGAGCAGAGAAGAAGATAATGTGGCCAGGCGAGAAACTATGATTATTCTATTTCCTGGCTGTTGGTTGGTGGTGATTCATCCAACTAGACAAGAACTAGCAATCATGAACTGACTTCCAACAACAGACGACTGGTGAATGAATGAACAAGCAAAGGAAGAGGTAAAACAGAAAAAGAAGGAATCATAAACAAGATGAAGGAAGAGGAGGAAAATTTTTTATCTACTGTTTCATCTGATTGTTTCATTCTCTTTTGGTTCCTGATATGGAGGTGATTTTAAAATAAATCAAAAAAGCCCAAATAACTTTCTAATTAGAAGATTCATTCTTTTCACAAGGAAAGTTAAATCATGTGTTAAACAGTTATGTCAAAAATAAAGAATAAATAAAATATTTAAATGGATCCCTGAACCTAATACAAGTTGTAAAATACTTATTGTTAATTTATATAAAAGAGTTTTAAGAATTTACTAAATATCCTACAATGAGGTGCTGAAAAGTTATAAGCCTGGCCCAAATGAGTAAACATTAGAATTATTTTCAAAGGCTTTTTGGTTTGATCAAAAACTTTTCAACACTCAATTCATAGCTGTTTATTCAATAGCAAAGTTTAATTAATTTATATTTTCTGGTTACCATAAAAAAAATACTTCCCTCAATCCCAAACTACCATCTTTCATCAATTTTTATACTTTGTATATCTAAACTTATTTATAAATGAAACTTTGTCTGTGTGCGTGTGTTCATTACCTATAGACTCCGAAACGGCTGAACTGATTTTCTTGAAAACTTACACAGTTGTACTATAAGCGTCTGCGAGTGTTCTTAGCTAGGTTTTGTGTCAAGGTACCCCCAATAAATATCGAAAATTGATAATCGAAAAAATCGGGTTAAAGAAGGAGTGGTCCGATTTTAATAAAATTTGATACACTCATAGACAAAGACAAAAGAAACGATATTCAGAAGTTTCAAGGTTGCAGTTCTTACAATAGTGCAGAAAATCGATTATATATATATATATATATATATATATATATATATAGAAATTTTCTTTCTAAATTTTATATATATATATAAAAAGCAAGATGTTTGTGTGTGTGTGTGTGTGTGTGTTTATCTGTCTGTATGTCCTTTATACAAATCCACAATTTTTATCCGATTCTCACCAAACTTCACACAAATATTCTTTAGGCAGAATCTGAGCTTCAAGACCATGGATTAGTTTTAAAGCTTTCATTACACCCGAGTAACGCCGGGCTATACTGCTAGTTACTTTATAACTTCCCCACATCTCAAAAAAAAAAAAAATCTACAGGGTTAGGTAAGTACACTTTTGCATAATTGCTGAAATATTTTGCATTAGTCTAATACACTTAAAACTGAAAGAAATTATTAGATGAAGATTAGTTCAGAAATATGGAAATAGTTACTAACAAAATATCAGAAGACATGCACAGACATACATTGATAAATTGTCTTATAGTGTTGAATGAAAAGTCTTATGTTACAAACAATTTTTTGTAGTAAATATGCAGAAAAATTGGTGGTGATAGAGAAAGATATACCTTAAAACAAGCATCTTGTAAAATTGAGATTTTACCAAAGATAAAACCATTTTCACTTATAACAAAATGGAAAGGAAAAATTAGGAAAAAATGGCTCTAGAGTAGAGATAAAAGAATATGCGATGTCATCAATTCCAAAAACTCAAAATCTTGCACTATCAAATAAAATGACATTCAAGTTTTGAAACTAGAGATAGAGAAAAAGTATATGTTAACATTAATTTTCCTGTTTTTAGAAAGAAAATTTCAAAATTTGGAACTTTTACAAATCATTTGCTCATCAGTGAAAAGTAACATTTGAAAAAGTAAATTGAGATACACTGAAATGAATGAGTGAAGTTGGCTCACATACAGCAAAAATGAATACAAAAAGTAAGTTGGCTATTTTATACTATCACAGAAAGAAAGCCTGTTTTATTGTACAACTGTACTTTAATAATAAATGCATTAAAAGGAGATTCTTTTATAAATTAATTCTGGTTGTAACCGAGAAAGAGAGATGGAAGTTAATTGAGTATATAATCATTTGATAGATGTGAGCACATTAAAGGATCATGCCTAACTCATAGACATACAGGTCTTTCAATAAAAGTAAGATATATAGAAAGACAATCACATTAGACCAATGCTAAGCATAATTTCTGGTGCCTGAATAATAATCATCAGATTGCACACAGGCTGATTAAACTAAAAATTAAAAAAATTAAAATTTATATTTTATTTATATTATTAACCTGAGGAAGAAGAAAAGAGTTTGTTTTTTTTTAACCAGAATTGTTCATACATTTCAACTAGAATAGGAAGGAATTAAATTTATCTTCACAGATGGCAAAACAAAGCTTTTAAAATCTTTTTTATTGCATAAGTTTGAGTCAAATGAGAAAATGATGAATAACAAAAAACTGAAATAAATATAAATAAAAATAACAGGAGTAAATGACTAAGTAATACAATTGCTAATAAAACTAAATTTGACTAATTGAATCAAACTAACAATAATGAACTGGTTGCAAAAAAAAAAAAAAATTAATATGCAAATAAATATTGTAAACTAGTGAGAAATAAGAACAGGCAAAATAAATTACAGGTGTCAAATAAAGTCTAAAGAATCATAATAAAAAAGGTGAGCAAATCAAATACTTAAAAGTAATCATCAGTAACAGTAAGTACACAAAATAGTGTAGCTGATAGTCAATAGTGATGTTGGTGATTTAGATAAAAATTAAAAAACAAAAAAAAACAAAAAAAAAAACAAAAAAAACAAAAAAAAACTTAATTTTATGCATAAATAAATAAGAAAATGTTAGTAATGAGAAACAATATATCATGGTTATCATTGTGATTGTGCCAATAGATGAGGAAAGCCCTCTAAGCTAATGTGTAGTAGCACTTTTAATAGATTTTAAAGAAAGCAGGCATGGCTGGATTGTCTAATCTCACAACCCAGCATGCTGCCAGCTAATGATGGCAGTAGCAGCTGCAGGACACACTGCATCTCCATATGTCAGCTAAACTGGATATCACTACAGTACTTATTAATATTATTGTGGTCAGGGCCAGGAAAGAGAGACAGATGCTGCTGCTAGCAGAAAAAGGAGTGAAGGAGTTAAAATGGGGGATCCCCGCACCTGTGCATTTCCCAACATTGTGTATTGATTCCTCTTCGGGAATGTACTTATTCACTATAAAACCTTACCTTTCTTTCTTTCTATCACACACACACTTAATTCCTCTGTCTGTATTCACACCATCAGCAGCAGCTGGTTGTTGGGATGAAAATCATAAAGCAAAACATTTTTAGGCTCATTATTATTTTACAATGCATTACCTAATTCCTTCACTCATTCTTTCTTCAAGAAACATACTGGACATAGTATACACCTTATGTGGGCGGGTGTACTATTCTGTTCTGGACAAGCTACATATAAACAAAAGAGACATCAAAATGAACAAATACTAATCAATATTTTAGACAATACACAAAAAACTTTTTCTCTACAAGTTGAAATAATAAACTAGGTTAGAACTTGTTGATCTCTATTTCCTCTGCCTACATGGGGCTGCTACAAAAAGTTCTAGCCACTTCCACGAATTGGGCTGAGAACTTTTCAGCATTCATTTGTTTACATGTATAAAGTTATTGAACATGAAATACTGTTCCTTGTATATAAAGGGGCAACATTCATGTTTACAGCAAAGCTAGACTCATTTTTTAATATTAGCATTTCTGACCTCTCAATTTTTTTTTGAAGTGAGTTTTGTTTTAGAACAAAACTGAATTCAAATGGCTATAAGGCAGCTGAAGGTTCTTAAATCCATGGCAGAAGAATCTAAATGATATAGATATAAGAATAAATGATGAGATCGTGAAGATAGTATATTTGTAGTGATTATAGGAACACAATGCAAAGAGGCTGTGTTTTATAATTCTACATTACTTGAGAATATGCAAAATCATTTCATGCATTTTTGTTAAGAGGCTGACAAATCTTCTATAAAAGTGTTCAGTTATTTTGTAATAACTGGGCCCAGTAGAGGGAGAAATGAGTCAAGGATTAGAATTTTTATTTTTTGACATAAAATGATGTGGACTTTAAAAGGAGACAACAGTCTTTAACAGGAAAGGAAGTATCAAGGAAAATCTGTAAATGATGAAATTCAGTAAGTGAACTTTGAGAAACTTTTCTAATACAATGATGGGCTGAAAAGTTAAATATTATGTATTCATTTTTGTTTAAATGGCGATCTAACCACTGAAATTATTCAACTCATTGAAGTTAAAAATTATTGTTTCTTGATAATATATCTATTCTAATATATTTTGGGATTTGCAAAACAAAAAAGTTTGACTTTTCTAGTGTGTAACCAGTCTCTGCATCATATAAGATTTGATCTTTCAAGTAATTAAAGTGAAATTTTATCCACAGAACCTTAGTTGAAGTTTTAAGTTGAAGGGCTAATCATAGCAATTTTTGTAAAAAGAAACTAGATTTTCCTTTAGATATTTATTTGATAGTTTCAAATAAAAATAAATAGATGAAAATATCATTTTCATAATTATTATTACTTGTGAATAGCATGTTTATCTAGATTGGAAGAAAACAGGAAGGAAAAAAACCAAACTGCATGCCAAAAATCAAACTCAAGATTCCCATCACCTTGTAATACTAGATAGCTTTGCTAAGGCTTTTGCCCGCATGCAGGCACACATACACCCTTTAAGGCTAATGAATTAAGCTAGCTAATTTTGCTTCACATCTTTTATTGCCTTTCCCTACATTGACCAAACGCTTTGTTCTCAAAGATAGTTACAAAAATCAAAATTAGAAGCATAATTACAACTGTACAGCAAGTGATTGAGATTTCCATCTTTTTGAAAATTTAAGCTGCAATGCAATTTACCATATCTCTACCATATTGGATACTATCAAAACCTGAGTGGTATAGGATTGTGATAAAAAAATGCATTAAGTCATGACCTTAAAGAATACATTGATAAGTTTAGGAATTTTAAATTATCATATGAACAGAATACCAAAACAGATAACATTTTTACAAGATTCCTACACTGAATATCCTCTAATATCTTAAAGATATTTTTCTCAAACTAAAATACAAAGAAAATTACTGTTATTTTAACTAACAGTGATAAGATTTCAACAGAGCTTTATGTAGATTTAGATAATGAGTAACCTAAATGTGATGATATAGTTTTATCACAACATTTGTGATTCTATTTTTGGCATAATCCAATGTTGGGTAGTTAAATAGTTTTGCCTAGAGAGAAAAACTGATAGAGAATCAGAAAAACAAAATTAAGTAAAACTTAGTGAAAAGTTGAAGAATAAACTGATTAAGACAAAGAGAAACAACTGGCTTTAATTATTGAACTAAGTTAAGAAAAAGAAATGTGCTTTTAAAAATAAGTGGAAAAATCATCTAAACAGGCTAATAAGATTAAACGTAAAACAAAAATTGGCTCTTCAGAAAGCTAACTAAATTAGTGGGCAGTTAATACTAGCAGCCAGGCAGATGAATAAAATTTTCCATTCAATTAAAATAGAAAAGTAACAGTTTCTAAACAAGAAAGAGGAAAAAAAGCTGAAAGTAAATGATTTAACTCTTCATGTCACCCACTTCTAACACAAATACTATCACAGGTGTGTTTACTCAACAGGTGACAAGAATTAAATGTTTGCAATTGGCAATAAGAAGGTTAACACTTATGTGCATATAATGCACATATACACATCTGAATTCAAACATTAAGTAAATATCAACAAATACATTCAAACATAGACAAACTGATTACTTTTGCATATATAATAGATGGCTTTAACAAAGCAAAATATAAACTATTTTATGAGGGTCAGCCCAAACTATAACCAAGGTCAAGATCACTGAAAGAAGAGACGATACTGAAAGAATAAGTGCTAATATGTACTCAAGAAGCAAAAAACATTGACCACAAAATAAATGATTAACATCTCATGAGCAAAATTACAATCAAATCATAAAGTTAAGTTTAAAGCATAGAGCTTGACACAGAGCAAGAGAAATGCAATAAACACTGGAGAAAGAAAGACAATTTTTAGTTGACCTATTAACAGAGCTACTAATTTAATTTACCTGCTAAATATTTTTAAATGCTAGATGATTAAATTATAAATAGAAAAATTGAAAAAATTGTTACCGTTTTAAATTCAGTTTCCTTTCGTGAAGCTTCTTTCTATGATTAATATTTAGTCTCTACAGTTCCTATAAATAACCAAAACACATAAGGAAATATAATTTAACAAAGGCATTTAACCACTGACAAATGATTATAAAATAAAAAGTCCATTAACAGTAGTAAAAATGGGTGTGGTGCAAAAGCCAACTAAAGCAGGTAGATGGACAGAAAGAATTTGGAAAAACTACCCACTCCTAGATGAAAGAGTCACACAATAAAGTTAACTAATAAGTGTGCAGGTAGCAAACAGTAAATAATCAAGGTTAGTAGAAAAGGTAATGAATATATTTGACAGAAGTGATCGTTTTTCCTTATCAAGAAAAATGACGGAGTAGAATTATTCCTGCTAACAGTGGGGCCAATTTAAAACAAATTATAACAAAATGCAAACAGAGCTTGATCAAAAATTTAATTAGAACACTGAACTGATTAATAATGGAGTTACTTGGAACAAAGGAATTATAATCATTTATTCAACAGATATTAATGAGACTTAAAAAATGTATAATCAATTTTACAAAAAGAAATGAAAGATCATTTACCTGGTGACGAGAAAGAAACTAAAAGTTGGAGATGGGGAGAATTAGAGATGTTCTACTGGTATAACATAAATATAAGATAGCCCTCAGTACATTAGAAAAATAATAGGGATAAGACTGCATTTAAGTATGGTGATATCAACTGATAAACAATACTTTATTGATCATATTACGCCTGAATATAAAGAGGATTATTAGAAAGCATCAAGGATAAAAGTAATCTTAGACATTCAGTATCTCTTCATTTAACTTTGTTTTTACTTGTGCTTTCAGTTTGCATTTATTCTCTTTTAATGAAACCACTCGACTGATCTATTTCTTACTATATAATTTACACTCACTTTGTCCAAAAATTTATAATTAATCACCATATGCATAATACCATACTAATGACAGTTTAGAGAAGTGACTAAAACTGAGTCCTGTTCACTTGAATATTTATTGCCTAAATACTTCATAGCTTTATTCTAAACAACAGGATAAGCTATCTCCGCATTACAAGCTGTTACCAAAACCTTAGCATATATAAAAGTAAAAAACAAAACAATAATTTATCATCTTAAACCTTGTGAAATCACAAGTGAATACTGCAAGTTAAAATGAAAGAGTTATCAGTCAGAAGTAGGAAAAAAAACTGAGTCTAAATATTCTTAACCAATAAATAGGAATAGTTTAATAAATAAAGGCTACATAGCACAGAGTTGATATTAATTATTGCAAAATTGTTTTCAGACAATATGAATAAGCTAACAACCTATGAAAAACAAAATGAGTTAGTGTAAAAAAAAAAAATTGTTCTTGTTTTTTTAAAAGCATTTTCTGGAAAAATAAAAAATACAAAAGAGAAAGTGAAAGGTTATAATAATATTTGTTGAAATTCAAAGGAGATAAATGATTAGTTTATAGAGGAGACAAAAGTAAACTTTTCTTTCTACTATTTCCACATCTATTAAATTAAAAAAAATATATCAGTCAGTTAAGTGCCATACATGATACACACTTTGGGTGATCATGTTGAAAGAGACATGACTGACTTGGCAGAAGATTATCCCATAGTAGGCTGCCATTGTTTTCTGCGGTAGACTGGTTGCCAGCCAAGGGTATAGAACCCAATCTGTCCTATTATTTAACCCATAACTGGAGGGAAGAGACAAAAAAAATATATCAACATTCCTAAATTTATTAGCTACCCACTATTATTTTGTAGTCAGGAAAAGATTTTATGGTATATATTGATCTTGGTAACACAGACAATAATTACAACTAGCTACAGGATATTTAATTCTCTAACCTGGATATATAAAAGTCAAATTAAACTAGCATCTGAATGCTTGAATGTTGAGTGAAATCTTAGAAATATTAAATTTATTTTGATTTCTTAAATTTTTGCAATTACTTGAATTCATCACATTTCTTTTACTTGTTATTTTTCAAATATTTTGATAAGCTAAACAACATTAAACCATGAGAACTAAATTTAAGCATCTTATTTTTAAAATATATTTTAAGACCATCACTATTAACTTTTAAAATATTTTTTAACTAAGTTAATTTCATTATTATTAGGATATTAAACTGATAAAATAAGAACAAAATGTATTTTTTTAACATATGGGAACAGTTAAATAATTGAATAAGCAGTCATAGAGCTTAAATTGGTTGTTTTTATCTTCAAAAAATAAAAATCCCCATTTCTAAATAATGAACACAATTTCATACCAGAATTTTCTCTAATCATTCTTTTTTTGAAATAAGGATTATTAAGTTTCAGGCATAATTGTTACAAAATGTTAAATTTATTTTTTTTAATATTTTAAACAAATTTAACATAACATTATTAAAAACAAATAAAAATTCAAATAACTACAAACTCACATAACTTAATATTTTGAAGTTAATCTCACTTTAATAGTAAAATGTTGGGCTAATGGACATATCCAGCTGGGATTTGGATTTTGTACTTGAGTAGGAAACCCAAATCCTAACAGGATTGCTTAATTAATAGTTAAATTTTAGTGCTCAGATCAGAGTTGATCAAAAAGTTTAATTCATATACATACAAATAAGCAGAATAGCATAGATATTTTAATCAAACATTAAGACAGCTACAATCTTTATTACTTTAAAATTGATTTCTCAAAAATCACCAAGGACCTCATGCAGAGTCTAAACCAAAGTAAAAGCCCCAGTCTTTATCATTTCATATATGAATAGGTATTGCCTTGTGAACCACAATCTACAGTTTAGCCTAATATTTGCTAGTTGACAAATAGGATTCTTTTCTTTTTTGTTTTAACACAATCTTGATACAATGGTAACAATATTAATTCCAAGTGATTTGACATGTGTGTATATATATATATATTTAAAACAAAACTTTCTGATTTTTCTTTGTCATCTAAAAGAGATACCTGAAAATTTTTATTTCAATCATTTCTCATAGAATATTGGAGAGGAAAAAGTGCATTATAGGGAATTTACATAGTTATATCCCAAACAGTGTAAATCAACAAACATTTTAAGTTTGGATTAAGAACTTTTGACATATCAAAGGCTTAACAGCAAAGCCTGTATTCATCTGCCAACTCAGAATCAAGCTCTGCTGATCATTTGTGCACTCCACCTCTCAATATACAAGTAGTTTGAAAGCTTTCTCGCTCCACAAGAATTTTCTTTTAGTCTTTAATTGTGCCAGGAGTATATAGAGATTTTTTCCTCCTTTAAGTGTACATCACTTAAGAGGGGGGGGGGGAAGAAAAACTCTATACACTTTTTCAACAGTTTTTCACCAAAGCTGTTCATAAAGTAAATAAGTACCACTGATATAATTTTTGCCAAGATCTAATTTTAGTTTTTGAAAGAAATAGAAATCTCATAAAAAAAAAAAAAAAAAAAAAAAAATTATGTACAATGTATTTCAGAAAAGATTTTAAGCTCTCAAAATTGAGTTCCATCAAAGTGCTTTACAGATATTAAGCAACATAATTAGCATGGTTAAGGAAAAATATGTCAGGCACAAAGAATGTAATCCTGAATAAAAATGTGAAAAATACCTATAAAAGAATTTACAAAACAAAAAGCAAATAGTTAATTTTTAATCAGAAGAAAGTTGTAATCAACATTTATTTACAAGGTAAACTTATTTTCAGAATCACAATATTTAACTTTACCTAGCCATTAGGAACATCAGCAAATGAGATCATTCCTAAGAAAACTAGACAAGGAAAGAAGGATAACAAATTTTCAATATGATGAAAATGAGACAACAGACAATGCCAAGGTATGGTACAGAATATAGGACACTGCACAAAGAAATTTGAAACAAATGCAAATAGACAAAATAGGAATGGCTAAATGAAGTGTGCTGAAATAGAAAGAATGAACATCACAAATAAAGCAGACATGCATAAAAGAATAATAGAAATAAAAGATTTTCATCAACAGGAGGTATAAAATAAAAAGACAATGTTGATAATAGGGGGGGGACCCTCTAGGATGAAAAGAATATATATAAAAAAAAGAAAACCAGCAATAAACAAAAATATTGAAGGATCAGAAATATTAAAGTCCAAAGTGAAATCATCACTGACTAAATTGAACAGGAACAAGGCAGCAGGACCAAATGGAACTGTAATGGAGATGCTGGAAGCTTCAGATGATTTTTGCATTGACAAAATTAAACATTTTAAATTATATATATGACAGTGGTGATATATCTGAAGATCTAAGTGAATTCATTTTCATAATACTAAGAAGCCAGGTGCAAACAAATGCAAATTCTGTAGGACAACCAGCCTAATGAGTTACATGACAAAACTTATAAAAAGAGAGCATAGCAGAATTAGACTAGAAATAGTACAAGAACAGTGTAGTTTTATTAGAGACACAGGAATAAGAAATATGATATTTATTCTCAGAATGATATTTGAAAGAGAATACAAATGCAAAAGTAAGTATACCTAAGTTTTATAGATTATGTAAAAGCATTTGATACAGTATACTATGAAGAACTGTTGGAACTGCTAGGTAATATTAATTTATTTGAGAAGTATATTAGAACAATCCAAAACTTATACTAGGAGCAAACGGCCTGCATACAGATAGAAAATGAATTCAGTATATGCACAAAACAGAAAAAGGGGTGTAAGACAAAGATGCATTGTCTCACCAGACTTATTCAGCCTTTACAGTGAGAGGATTCTGAGATAAATATAAGTACTACCAAGATTCATTATTAGCAGCCATAATCTTAACAATATAAAATATGCAGATGGCACAGTGTTGATGGCAGACATGGAAAATAAACTACAAGCACTTCTACAGAAGGTAGTAAAAGAAAACAGGAAGAAAAGACTAAGTATCAATTGCAAAAAGACAGTGTATGGATGTCACTAAAACAAGCAGCCAAAGAATTGAACTACAAATAAGAGACCCAAAAATCATGCTAGTACAAAAATTTAAATATTGAGGAAGTGTTTTAACAGAATATGGAAAATGAGGCACTAAAATCCAAAAGTACATTGGAATGGTGAAAGATGCTTTCCAAAAGTTAAGCAAATGGGAAAATTTGGTTAGTAAAGAAGTAAGGAAAAAAGTACTGAATTGTTATGCAATATTGATCCTCCCTTCCAGTAGTGAATGCTGGACAATCTTCTTAAAGATAAAGAGACTTAAAGCAACAGAAATGTTGGTCTACAGACAAATGCTGATAATATCATGAAATGAACATGTGAGCAATGGCAAAGATTTAAGGAAAATGGAAATAAAAATGGCAATTACTTAGAATCAGAAAGAGGAAGTTGAAATTTAACGACGAAAGAAGGCTTGAAAAATTTTAAACTCACATGACATGTTGAGAGCAAGAGGGACAGAGGAAAACAGCAAATAACCTACTTAATGAGTTTGGGTAAATGATTGACAGAACAAAAATTAGAAGAGATAGCAAAAAAAAAAAAAAAAAAAAAAAAAAAAGGGATGGGGGCAACATTGCTAAGAGCTACAAGGCATTATAAAGAACAATGATCACTCACATCCAGAATGGACACAGCAGAAAGAAGACTGTAGTCTACAGGCCAAACAAAACAATAGAATATTTAGTAATAAGGATTTCTTATTTGACAACCACAAAGAATATTTCATAATTTAAAACGAAAAACATGTTCAAGACGAATTTCAATATGTTAAAGCATTTTTAACATTGTTAAAGAAAAAAAAAGAGTATATCTAGGGTAGCAAATGTATATTTCAAAACTTTGTGGAGAAATATGGTAAAGAAGAAAATAAGATTCAAGTAGGGATTAAAAGATGCAAAAGGAAAATAAGAGGTAGGCATGAAATTAAAATTTAATTCTATGCCTACCTCTTATTTTTAAAAACAAAACATATATGGTACTAATGTGATGCTTTAAAGTAAAGTAAACAAATTACTGTATACTGAAAGGAAGTCCTGATTGGTTACTTTTTTCTTTGTATAAGCCATCTTTTGTGTGACTTTCTTTTTCAGAAACATTAGTGTAAAAAAAAAAAAATTAGGTTAGACACCTCCCCATAATAGCTCTGGGACTTAAAACAAAAATATGTAGGTAAAACACTGCATAATTTAAATGGGCAAAGTTGCTTTGAGTTTAAATTATTTTTGACATTCATCTTAAAATTTTTTTTTTAATTCACTGAATATATTTATAAGATAAACATATGAATGCAGTAAATGAGATGTAATTTTTGTTTTTCATAGCTGTTGTTGCAACATTTTGGCTGATCCATTCTGTGATCTTCAGGTACACAGTATCAAGCAGAAGAAGAGTCATCAAGGAGGTTAAAAAAAAAAAAAAAAAAATTAATTGAACTTTTATTCATAAGCTGTAAGTATTCAACAATATACTTTCAAGAATAGCATCTGTGGCCATTCAGAACTGTAATGCAAGTTGTCATGCTCACATGAACCGAGTATGAAGAGAGTGACTCAAATGCATCATGATGCTCAATGCAAATGTTATAAACCATTTGATATCCCTCAATTAAGATATATATATACATATATATATATCTCATGAACAAACACTGATTACATAAAGTGTGGAGCTTTCAACTTGTCATTTTAGTTGATTCAAAATGGGAAAATGGAGTTTGGATGAGAGAATGAAAATCATAGAAATGTCTAAGAATGACTTAACATGAAATCACTAAGAAGCTTGGAATATGAAGAAGTGCTGTTCAAGTCAGCCAAAAGAATTATGATAGTGGGAGTGTTTTTGATCTGAAAAAGAACAGTATACCTCTGAAATTAGACAAAAGTTATCAAAGAATGCTAATGACATTATCAATATCCAAACCAAAATTAAAGGATTATTAAGTAATGGATGAAAGTAGCATTACTAGTAAAGTAGCAATTTATACAGTAAGACAGATAAAGAAGTAATCAAAATGGATGCATTGCTGTAAAAATGCCATTATTAACCTAAAACACTGAACAGAAGAACAACTCCTACAGGATAATGTAAAACGGGCAAATGTGATTATATATATATATATATTATATATAGTGATGAAACAAAGTAAAATTCTAATACAAAAGATACCAACTGGTACAAAACAAAAAATTAATCCTAGATATACAAAGAAAGTAAAATCTAATGGCAAAAATTTTATGGTTTGGGGTTACATTAAAGACATCAGTAAAAGAAAAATGATTAAGTTCAATGGAATAATGAACAGTACAAATTTTTATTTTGTTAAAATCTCATCTATTACCAGAATAGCAGAAGGTGAAATATTCTAACATTATGGATCACCTTGCTATATATCACATGTAATGGAAAAGTTTCTCACTGATGAAGACATTTCAGTACTGCTAGATTGGCCTGTCCAAAGAACTAATTGAACCTATGTGGAGAATTGAAACTAGGGTTTATGAATTTTGACAATGAATTTGCAAGAGTTTTAAGTCTACTGATAATTGCAATGGCAGCACATTCCTTATGAAACAATATACAATTTGTATTCTTCCATCCTATGTTGAGTTGAGGTTGTAGTTCATGCAAATACAAACTATACTAAAAATATTCATTACAACTTTTAATGTTCTTAAATATAAAAAAAATTATTATTTTGTGCAAATTAATTTTTTCCCCCATCAATGAAACAATTTCTCCTATAAAGTGGCAAATGCACTGATTGGCTCACACATTCTCAGTAGCCTGTCTAACACAGGTTGTTTCTGAATCCCTTCCTAGCTAATTAAAAAAAATTGATATCACATTGAAAGCTGATTTTGTTTTCATATAGTTCATGTATAATATAACTCCAACTTCTGAGTAATACTGGTAAGTTTACAATAACCAAATATTTCAGTACTGAGCATAAACTAGGACATATTTTCTAGGAAATAAGTTGTTTTTTTTGTGCGAAGCTACCCCAACATGGTGAGAAAACCTTACCATAAAATACCTGATACAAAGAATTAGGTACCATACTGGTTTTTGTTCATGCCAAACTATGGTAGCTCCTTTACCATGGTCCTGTTCCCTAGACATCTTCAGTTTTTTTTCCATTTTTGTCACTACCTGGAGAGCAAAATCTCACACACTATGTATGCCACTTACAAAAAAAAAAAAAAACAGCAAATTCCTTATATAAATGAAAAATGAATAAATTTTTTCCTATCACAAATTTGCATTCAACTTCATTTTGAAAACGTTTATATCACCAAGGTATTAGTATTGCCCTTCCAATGATCTTTTTGTCAGGATTACTGGTACATAATGCTAGGTGTCCCATTATTGAGATACATACTTTAGATTATGATAATTAAAGTCATTCTAAGTATAAACTACTCTGTAAACATGCTATCTTTTGCATTATTTTGCTAGAAAGTGAGGTTGTTTAAATTTATGCCGTTGTGCTGCTGGCCAGCAGAACTATTCACATAACACAGCACAGGGTATTTAAACAACATTAATTTCTTACAAAAACATGCGATTAATTTCTGACTATAATTCTTAGAAATATGTACCTCAATGCTTTGCTTCTGTATTTTTTGCTTGAAAATGGAAAAATACAGGTGCATTAATACTGATCATAAAAACTTGTACTATACTCAAATATGCAGCCTCTAGAATAAAGACTTCTCAGAATCCAGAAAATATTCAATATTTTTAAGATTTGTTCATTTCTATAAACACCACCTTATTTGATTTAATCCAAGAATTATATAAATATGAAAATGTCATTACTTGAGCAAAAGTCTGAACATTCAAATCTTTGAAGTCAATATTTTGTTAGTCCAACAGATTGTCGGATTTTAACAGCAAATGCTATCATAACATTCATACTTTGTATCTCAGTTGGTATCCAAAACTAAAATTTCATTTTCAATATATCAAAAAAACTTTTAATACAGATATAGAAAACTTTAAAAAAAAAAAAAAAAGGTACCAAATTTATCTTGGTACCTCAATTATCAACAAAGTTATGACCATACAAAGTTCATCAGTTTTTCATCTTGAGTGATATAAGACCAGAAGCCAATTTCAACAATGTATAACTAAAAATGCAAACTTCAGACTAATTAAAAATCATCATAAATATAATTTTATATAGGTAGTCTTGAAGAAAAAGAAATACAATACCAATAGAATTCATAATTATCACCTCAAATCAGCATAAATATTGGTAAAAATGATGTTCTCAAAAATGAAAATTAAGACATGACACAGAAGGGCATGTTTGACTGTTCATAGCAGATTCATTTCAATAGTCAATGCCTTGAAATTTCTTGCTATGATTCATAGGCCAACAAGGATGAAGCTATATTTTTCAGTGGAACGTCAATAAAAATCTCATTTACACTATGTAAAAACAGCCAGAAGCACAATTTGATAGGTTAAAAATATGCCATCCTGAATTTGCTATAAAAAATGTACCCATTGGAGACATACCTGAAACTTTTCTAATTTTGAATAAAAAATTCAATAAACTTTTCTTTCTGATATGAATAACTTTTTTCATGCATGTATGTAATTTTGAAAAAAAAAAAAAAAAAAAGGTGAGGGATTTTTGCAATTTTAACTTGTTAAAAAAGGACAGTAATGTGTATAAAACATAAAAATTTATTTCATGAAATGAATCATTAGTCAATCCTTGAAACAGATGTTTATAGCAAATCTTTGAAATGAACAAAAATACTATTATTGGAACTGATGAAAGACTTTCTGGATAGTCAGAATTGGCCTCCTGTATTTCCTCATCTAATGGTGATTTGCAGTCTGAATTTGTTATAAGCTTCTGCTATATAGTCAACATTTCTGGAACACTCCATATCCTATCATCTTTTGAAAGTGGTATTATATCAAAGTCCCCTCTGAAGACAAATGTTGAATCCACTTGTGAAATATTTATCTAAGGACATTAAAAATAATAATTTCTGCCTTTGGGTGAAGCTAGAATTTCGATTATAGCACTCAACAGAAATGTAATATCAGTGACGTGATCAATGTAAAATTTGGAGCATTAGTATATTACAACACATTGGCTTTGGCACTTGTAACTAAAGATCATTTGAAGTTGTTGTTCTATATAAATGCTAGAGTTGCTTCAATACTAATCACTGAGTATCTGTTATTTCTTCTTTTGTTTCTTTAGAAGTGAAGATGAAGTTCTATTCAGTGAAATATCTATTTCCTTTATCACAACTTTAAACTTTATCAGGATACAATAGAAGGAATTTGAGATCTTCAGTCTGCTACTTATACTTTTCAGTACACTTGAGTTCATTATCCACTAAACAAAATATTAAATGTAAATTTTATTAATCACCCAGGTAGGGTTTTTTGGTGTAGAAAGCACTAATACATAGAAAGAGGGAAAAGAACAGATACCTGATTAAAGAATGATAGTATGCTTATTATCTTCCATAAGTGTAAACCCCATGTAATACTCATTGATAAAATAAGTGATTTAAAATGGGGGTTCATCTGTTAATGCTCATTCATTTGGTCAGCAATACAAATGTTGATGTGTTGGACCCAACTGTATTGTACAAAATAAACACATTATATCTTCTTTTTGATTTTGCATGAGACTTGAGTTGTATGGGCACAGAGATATGAAACTATTAAATATGGGACATTACAAAGTGGCAATTTTCATATTTTTTAAGTGCTGAAAACCTTATACTTAGCCCATCAAATTAATAAGTATCCTTTTTAATTTAAGATGGGAGTTTTTTTTATATGCATAGGGAGACAAGTATACCAAGTTTAAAAAAAACACCATTATGAAATTTCCAAATTAATCAGGCAGTCATTGTTGAAATAGGGAGATAATTCAAAAAGACTTGGAATAAAACTACTAATTACACTTAAGAGAAAAAAAAATTATTTACACTTATATTGTTTTAAATTGTTTGCCTTATCAAAATACCCTTTCCAAAAAAGCTATCAGCAGTTGAAAAAGGAAATTTCACTATTTTGACACATCTCTCACTGTAAACTAGAGCGGATTGGGATACCTATTCTCAATTGAAACTATTTCCATGCTATCAGTTGACTTAGAAAAAGTGTTTTTCTTTATTTTGAAGCTGTGCCAATGTAACATGAGTAATTCCATTAGCATCAGCTTTTCAGCCCAGTGCTTTGCAACAAGATTCACATCATCCAAATAAATGTACATTAAGTTATTATTGTAGTAAAGATGGCAATGTCATTCTTCTTTTTAAGGTTACTTTAACTCTCCACTAGTTTAAAAATATTTGAGTCTTCTAAACATTTAAAAATTTAGTTGGTGAATAATTTGATATTAAACCCATATCCATTCTTATTACAACTATTGTCATAAGCCTCTATAACATTAATAAAGAAACTGATTTTTTTATTTCAAACATATATTCAATCTTTTTTAATCAGGTTGTGGGTCTATATTTTTTTTTTTTTAAGACCAAAATCATACACACATTTTCATTTGGAAGCCAGTTGATTACAATCTTGGTTTCAACCTTTCTGTATCATTCTCCAGCATTTTACTTTAAACAGGGTTTTTCTGAACGCATGACTGGAAGTTTAGAATAACTGAAATTTGAAATTTACTTTCATCTGGGTTCGTATGGTCCCGTCTACATTTGGACATAATTACGGATTTTTCATTAAGTAATTTTTTTTTTCTGGAAATAATATTATGGCTAACTTTTCTTCTTGGCACAATCTGCAGAGATCACCACCATTGTAAGGTTTGGCTTTCTTTATTATGCTCCATGTTATATATCAGGGTCTTTACTGTTTTTTTCTTCTTTCAATTTTAATCAAGCCAGTTTGATACAATTTTTAAGGTTTTCTAGCTAAAATGTTAACTTGTATTTATACCAATATTTTAAAATTTCTTCAGTTAGAAGTAAAATCCAATAGATGGAAACATTTTTCAAATTTATTGGTAAACAATTCTCTGAAAACTTGAAATTACATAAAATATTCAATAGAAACACAATTAGATTAAGTTATAACTGTATTTGTAATTTAGAAAATTACATAATGCTAGAAATTAAAAAAAAATAAGATGCAGCATAATATACGTAATGAAAAACGTAACTGCAAAAACAAAAATAACACCCATTTGACAGAGTTTGTAAAACAGAAGGCGTTATTTACAAAGCAGAAGTGCAGGATACAGATGGACAAAGAAAAACATACTTAGGATCTAGTGAAGGAATTTTTAAATATCGTTGGTATTATCACAAGACCACATTCAAGCTAAAAAAAAGCTTAAAAATTGTACCAAACTGGCTAACCACATGTAGAAATTAAAAAAAATAAAAAGCAAAGACCCTGACATAACATGGAGCATATTAAAGAAAGCCAAATCTTACAATAATGGTGATGTCTGTAGATCCTGCTTATAATATTTTTTGAATATTTTGATTTAACATTTAGGCATAAACATCAAACAATATTCTTTCAGAACTGTAGACCATTTACTTTTTTTATTTAACCCACAAAACATTTAACTATAATTAATAAAGAAAATATATATACTAAGCATTCCTCAAGTAATTTATAAAAACAATAGCTTTGTGTTTTGGCACAGAATAATCTCAATACAAATTCTAAAAAAAGATTCCTTTTTATTGCAATGAAAAACCTCAAGATTTAAATACAACACATTCTCAATATATACATTTTGTCTTTGAAACCAAACAAAAATCAACAAAAGGTACCAATTTTTTACAATTGTAGACATTTAAGTTATTACTATTTTAAAAGCTCTAATTCTGAAGATTAAATCAGCTGAGTACAAACATAAAAATCTTTTAAATAAATCCAAACAGCTAACTTTATGAAAGTAATTAGAAACTTTTCCACATAAAATATATGGGCAAAAAAAGATTAAATAAAGTGAGAAATTAAAAAAAATTATGGCAAAATATTCCAACTAAATTAGACACATCACATCTGCTGCAGATAACAAGTGTTAAATCAAAATTATAAATTATGATTAACAAAGTGAGATTGATAATAGAGATTGTTATTTTTACATTTATCTTCTCAGCTTAAGTGGTGTTTCCTGAAATTTAGTTTTTTCCAGGTGTAAAATTTTCTAATATCAACCTAAACATAGAAAATGTAAAAAGAAAAAGCCCAAGTAAATAAGAAAATCTACTGACCTTGAAAACAAAAATGAACCCCAACAAGATGAAATGTAACAACATTGAATAAGCTATTCAGCTGTAACATAAAATGCAATCACCTTCTGCAATGCTTTTGTTTGCAGGAAGAAGAAAAAAGGCCCATTTATTTTAGCCAAGATATTTTTTGTGTATATATAAGGAGGAACATTCTGCTTTCAAACATTCTTAAGGTGGAAAACATGCTTTTCAAAAGGTAGAATTTCCAATAAGAAAAAATTTAATTACAAAAATTCAGTTAGATGATTTCTCATCAGAATAAAACTCAAAAGCAAGACAAAATAGTATAAGAATAAAGTTTTAAAAAGGATAACAATGTAACAATTTTAAGGTCAATTACAGAAACATTTTAAGTGAGGGAAAAGTTTTAAAGGCATTTTCTACAGTAAAAAAGGAAACATTTCATTCAGGGTTACATAAATAACAGAAAAGACTAAGTTTATGAAGTTATTATTACAAAATAAAAGCACTTTCTATTTGGATGACAATATTAATCAGGTATTTTCAAAATCTTTTTGTACTTTTGTTTTTAAAGAACCATTAAATTTAAAAGACTAAAGCTTTAATATGAAAACTGAAAATAAAAGAAAGTAACAGAAGCATCAATACAAACAGCCTTAAATATTTAATCAGAGAAATTGAAAAAAGAGATCTTTAAACACTTGAAATATAAAGAGAAATTTGATTAAGAGGAAAAATAAAAAGCAAAAATAAGTAAAGGATTAGTGACTGTGAAGAAAATGGAAACCAATTTCCAATTAAGTAAGAAAATACAATTGGATGACAGTTTTGTTATAATCTGTTAAGGCTGATTGATAAAATCAGCCAATAGAAAAGTATTTTCCAAAGTAGAGAATATCAGCAAACATCATTTTTTTCTTCCTTCTCTTTTACTTACAGCTAATAACCAAATAGAGCTACATAGAAAATATCAAATGTGACCTTTACTCTAGAAAAGTGGAATTATTTACTATCATAGTGAAAAAAAAATATGCAAAAACTATCTTATCTTTGAATATTAGATGGTATAAATTATAAACATTGCAAAAAAAGATTTTAGAGAGTGTACAAATTTATGTACCTGTGAATTGTGCATATCAATGAAATGACTTATTTTCAAGTCATATATACTTGAGAAATCAAGAAGAAAAAAACAAAAAAAAAAACAAAAAACAATACAGTGAAATCACATCACAATAAGTTCTTGCCTAATGCAGTGTTATTAAAAATATTTTGCTATTTAAAAATCATTAATGATAGATTACAAAAGGTGAAGGATACCTAGAGAGAAAAACAAAAGATAACTAAAAAGAAATAAAACAAACTAATGACAAATAAGAATCTAATTTAAAGAGATTTATCTAAGATAAAAATTAAAACAACCTGATTTAATAGCTACAAAAGATTGCAACACAGTAATCTTAATAACACAATAACAAAGTATAAAATACTAAACTATTTTTGACTCCATTAATTGAAAAATGTATTTGTAGAAATCAGGTTGTAAGTTTGTTTCCTCTTCTCATATGCAATGATCCATGTTTTCTCAAATATAAAGGATGTTCTATATCGCAAATGATTCCTTTATCAAATATGCAATTTACATTCACCTGTTTGACTGACAGTCAACCTTACAAAATTAGTTTAAAAGAAATAACTCCTTAATAAAGTAAATTTCTTAAATGTTTAAAGAAATAAGTGAACAAGAAAAAGAACAAACAGCACAATTACAGTTTGAAGCAAGTTGCTCTCTTCAAGACTATCAAGAAATCACAAAGAGTGGATGACTGATAAAGAAAAGGACATTAGTCCCAATGTAAATAATGCAAATAGTGATAACTTTATGTTCCAGAAATTAAGACAGAATGTTTAGAATCTCAACCATATACAAGTGGAAGAAGTAAACGCACCATTTCTTTAAGTTTTAGTGAATGAATATGAAGTTGTCACAGAATTTAAATTCAAGCATCACTAAGACATTTGAGGCAATAGATTGAATGAGATTTGCATTTAAATGCTATCATCAGCACTCAAAAGCAGTCCTAGCTAAGTTTCATTAACAACCATATAAAAGAACACAACAATAACAACAACACAACATTGGCTTAATAAGATAGGGTTTTCTTTCTAAAATTATGGCATTTACCTTATTTACTCTCAATATCAAACCAATATTTATTCTGCAAATTTCAAATTAATTTGACTGTTCAGGACAATTTAGAAAAGTTTAACTTAAAATTTTATTTGTGATCTGGATACCTGGTACCAGTTTCAACATGTCAAGCTCCAACTTTGCAAGTCTTAAGTTTTCAATAAAGAAGTAATCTTTTTTAAACTAGCAATAAATTTAAAACACTACAAAAAACCTAGAGCACTGTTTAAAAGGAATAAAGCATTTGCTAATAGGATTTGACAATTCAGATTTATAAGCATTTTCAAGGAAACAAAATTCACCATGTAACTGATTGGTCTTTAACATAAAATCCGAAATTTCTAAGCATCAATGTAAGCCTATATTTTTTCATCACCTGTAATGTTTACAATTTTTCAATTATGTTCAAAGAAACAGTTTCAGATTAAAAGGAAAAGATCTAATAAGAAATGTCAGCTGGTGTTAAATAAATAGCACTTAAGGAGAAAAACTTTACTGGGTTTGCATACATACCTTTAATACAAGGCAAACATTAACACATGTAGCAACTGTTAACAATAAGACTTTATTGTATTTTAAAGGTACTGACCTGAAAAACATGATTGACTATTGTTTTATATATATATATATATATATATATATATATGGGATCAGAATAGCTGAAGACTTAAGTTAATGAAAGTATCTATGAGACTACCATTTCACTCAACATTTCACTCAACATTTCTTTGCTATTGTTAGAACTATTATGTAAATTTCTTTAACAAAAGAAAGTATGATTTATTGTGTAAAGATTTATTCCTGAAAGGGTAAAAAAAAAAAAAAAAAAAAGCCAAACCTGAATCAGAAGAAATTTCACAGGTGAATATCATGCTTGATATCCTAGGTTAATCAATAGCTGAATAGATTTAAGAGAGAAAAATTGACCTTAACATAAAGCAAACTCCAAATGAAAATCAAGAGGAAAGCAAGATTAATTTCAACACTTAAGTAGTAAACTAAAAGCAAACTATTTTTATAGAAGGATGAGGAGATAAAGATGGTTTGTATGAAAAGAGGAAATAGATGCTGGGGTCACAAACACAAGCCAAATCAAATTTGACAAATATAGTTCACGGTGTAGAAAAATAATGTTCCATTTTATCATATACTCTTATATTCTCAAATAGATTTTGCTTATAAATATGTCATTTAAACATAAACTGTACAAATAATTTTAAATTAACCGTTTAAAATATTTTATAACCAACTAGATCTTAAAATCACTTATGCATATTATAAAAAATTTAAAGTTATACTAAAAATATGAAAAGCTCTTGAAATCCTTCAAATAAAAGTCATATCCGATGATGGAAAACATTCCAATTTAGAAGAGCACACAATCAAAACAATTACAGATATGTTACATACCATGCAACTGTTTGAAAAGCACATATTGTTAAAAGACTTACAACAAAATTGCTGCTAAATTCCTCACCGTAAAGATACAGTTTGTTTTATTACAGAACAATTTTGCTCAATCTAAATTGAGCAATATTTAACATTTATAAAAAAACCCTTTTGTATCAGAAACATAATGAAGAAAATCTCAAAATAAATAAATTAGAAAAATATTCAAGGTTAGGAGGTAGGTATCACAGCAGCAAGAATTGCAGAGAATTAATACCTGGAATGAGCTCCCCCTTGGCCTTCCATCGCTTCCTTGGGACTCACCACGTAGTAGGAATAGGAGTAGTAGTCCTGGTAACAGGAAAAAACCAATATCTTCGATCAGTTTACTTGAAAAAAAAAAAATAGAAAGGACTTCAGGTGGAGGAGAAATATTTCTATATATTGGATAAAATGTGTTTAAATAACAAGGCTTTGAGTTAACAATATGAAGCAAATATTGTTTTTACATTCTTTCAAGAAGAATTAATGTGAGAAAAATAATTTTCTAAAATGAACATTTAGCTGTTCAAAGTGAATTTTGAGGTCAAGGGTCAGATGGGAGCATGAGGATATAAAATATGTATTAGTTAATAAATAGTATTTGGGATATGAACAAGAAGTTATGACAGACCCATTCATAAAAGTGAAGCAGTTAAGAGGAAAGCAATTTAGGCTAGATTACTGCATAAACTGAATAAATTGAAAAAAAGGAGGCAAATAAATGGACAATTTTCTCCCAATTCCTAACAAGTCAAAAATTAATTGGAAATCGTTTCAGCAAATAAAATATGAAATCTTAATTTGTTGCTGTTTCCAAAACTATTTTGAAACTTCATTAAGCAATGAAATCATACATTTAATTTTGACAAGTTTGTTTTATGATTTAACAGTCTTTAAAACATATTTTTACTAAGAAAATTACCATATTTTGATTTGCAAATCAAATATTAATGATGAAAATAATAAACAATGAATATAATTTTTCTGTATCACCGGAATAAATTAGGACAAAATTAGAACTAAATGTATTGTTCTGTCATGTGGCAGGTATTTTGTCTCAAAAGTTGCAGTGGTGCACTGTAGTCCTCCTGTTACCAGCAACACAAGAAACAGCTGCACTCGGGAGAGGGTGGGTAAATATTCATTCATTAAGTTACCCATTTGACTACAAACAGCAGCACAATATTGAAAGTATATACAAAAGCCAGTAAAATTCAATGAACAGATGGGAACAATTTCCTATTTTACCTTAACATTTTTTTTACAATAACAAATTATGAAAAATTGACCAAAACTTCAGGTCATTATATCACACAATTTTTTTTTTTTTTGTGGATGGGAACAACAAACTTTTCCAGAGTTACAATTGATGGTATATTTATTCAGACAGTTGCATAATCTTTATAACTTGAGATTGTGTTTTGTTTTGAGTTAATAGAACAAACTTTAAAAATTCAATGTTACAAGTTACTCTTATGAAAATAAATTTTAAAGTTTATTTACAATTACTTTTGAGTTGATGTCATTACTGCAAAACACTTTGCATATGTCATTTTATTTTAGAGTTACATTTGACAGACAATAAGTAGAAAGAATAATGCTAAGCATTTTATCTGACTTGACCACAGAATAATAACTGAAAATGCTTCCCCCACACCTCAGTCATGGATTAAGGTGCATAAATTTGGACAAAGTGAGAAGATAAACCACACAAAAAGACAATGAGACAACAGGACTAAATGCAAATTGAGGGAAAGAGGAGATGAACAAAGAAATATTTGCAGTTATTCTCTGCTCCACCCCAATACTTTTAGCAGAGAACATATGCTAGAAATATACTGCAAAACTTTGTAAGAGAAAGAGACAAGAAAATTATTATTCTACTACAATATTTATCTTGTAAAAAGAGATTCTAATAAGAAAGAATATTATAAATTTTCAGTTATTTTTCAACCACTTCTACCCTGTTTCTCAAAGTTTATACTAAATTTAAGGAGAAAAAATGAATTCATAATATGAAACACAATGTGATTATATGTGTTTACTGATTATGTAATCTGATCTCTCTAATCTGAGTAATGAGATATTTCCTTGTTATGGTAATACCAATAAACAAACATACCTTGTTTCTATCTCATAAGGAACTAAGACCAGATAGCTAATTCATTACATTTTATTTTATGTCAGATTCTTTTAGATATTTTTACTTTTAATGAATATATTTTTTTCTTATAGGCAGCAATAAAGATAATTGCATAGACAAACATCACAACTTTCTGATGCAGAAAAATTACTTAAATATTTGTGTAATTCTTTGATGTACATGTAAATTAATTCAAATATAAAAACCCAAAATACTTTTTTTTTTTTTTTTTAAATGATTGTAAAAACAATAACCAAGTATTTAAAAAAAAAAGATCAGGATTTGTTATTGTGATAAGAACTGTTTGCATACCAAAATCTAAATTCTGATACTTAAACGTGCAGGAACTGAAAACTAATTATAAATAAAAAACTATTAACAGCTGCTTTAAAGTGAATTAAAAACATATTCAACTGATAAATTGAAGAAAAAGAATTAGGAACAAAAAGATATCTAAAATTTGAAGTATCTTTTAAAACCAGCTCTACCTTTGAACTTATTAAATTCCTTCATTTTCTAAAGTCTAATGTTGCTAAAAGGAAAGTAATCACTTTACATAGTTATTTATACAAATAATTTTAACCATTTATCTAACCTCAACTGATCAATTTAATAAGCTTTACTTTTTTTATTATAAGTTATTCTCTAATTTATAACCAAAAAGATAGTCCTGGTATAAATATGAAGAAAGTTAAACCCTCAATGATTGTGATCCTTATTTCAATATTGTTCTGTTCCTTTCAAATGATCCATCAAAGTAGAGACAAAAATACAAACTGACAATTCACTGTTTAATGTTCAGTATCAATTTAAAAAGTGATCTAAAATATGCTGCAGTGTCATGTGCATGTTGGAAGCACAAAATGCTTCTCCAATGAAGTTACAAGTAGAGAGAGAGAAAAAAAATAAAAGCAAAAAATAAACATGTAAGAAAGATTTTTTTTGTTCTTTTTACTCAAAATATAAGAATTAACATTGAAATAATCTGATTAGTAGTAATTATTTCATTGTTCAAACCAATGGCTACTTAGTCATGTATTTTCTTTTTTGTTTTTTAATTGAACAAGTGTAGAGTAGCCTTAAAAATATATTTCTATACACAAAAGAACCAGTATAATCTTTAGAGTAGCTTGAATATTACCTTTGACAAAGATGAAAAAAAAAGAAATTAAAAGAAAAGTAGAATAAATGATAAGAATATTATTCATCAACAGAAAAGAGCAAATAAAACAATCCTGTAAAATTGTCAGGTTTTATTTTTGTGAATGTAGGCAAGGGAAAGAAACCGGTTATTGTTCACTGAGATTCTTAAGAAATAAACTGCAACAATTGAGATAATCTCATAACCTGATCAGTTTGAAATTTGGAAAATCTTGTGAATGCAGTTTTTTTTCATATCTTCCATATGTAATTCCAAAATGATAAACTTATTTTATAAAGAAAACTCAACTAAGCTAGCAATCCACAGATCTGAGAAAGCTAAATAAGAAGTGGAGATGGATGGCAAAAGTGATGCATAAACAGTGATCTGAGTGAGTAGTCAAAAGATAATGGAAGGTATATTAAACAAAAACAATTCAAATAAAATGCAATATACATTTCAAAAACTTTCTTTTTGAAGATCAGAGAAAACCAAAACCAAACAAATTTTGATATTTTTGCTGTTGGTAGACACTGGCTAAAGAAAAAAAAGAAAAAAAAAATCTAATTATTTTTTTTTTGTTCATTAGTGATGCTAATAATTACAACAAAAGACTAATACAGCCCTATCAAGTATAAAAAGTATTTTAAAAATCTAGTGAAGACAATCGCTTTTTGGCTTTTAGGAATTGTTATTTATTCTGAAGTCTATCTTTTTTAAAAGAGGAAAACTTTTAATCACATCAATTTATTTCTTTTGTAAACAACTTAGAATGAATTTCCAGCCTGTGTGAGGAAAATAATTGATGAGTATTTTCTCTAAGATCTTGTGAAGAAATAATATATAAGGCTGTTTGAATTGTTTACATTAAAAACAAAAAATATTTTAACCAACCTTAAAAAAGTGGAACAAGTACTGCTTTATATCTTGGGTACAAGTGGGGGACCAGATAAAATGTATGGGATGAGAATTCCTACATTTCTTAAAAAGTAATGAAAACTGCTAAGCTCTTTCTTACTCCACATTAATCAACATGGTAAAACTTCAAGAAAATAGGAACTGATAATATAGAAATTATTTTAGTTAAAATTCACAAACAAGTCATTTTTGGGGACATCAAAGCCACAGAAGAATAAGATGAGCAAATAAATGGCTATGCACGGCAATGAGCTATATGTATTCTTGTCTTTATTGTGTGTATGCATATTGATAATTCATATATCAAAATTAATGTGCAACATTAAATAAAAGCTAATCTCTTTACTTGGTAATAATTTACAAAGAGTGCATCCCACTTAAAATAAGCAAGTGCTACTTGAGAGTTCATGCAGGCTGGATAAAATTAGATCACTTGGGCTTATGAAAAGTTCTATCAAAGATGACCAGAAAAACCTTAAAAAGAAAAATTTGAAAAAAAAAAATAAATAAATAAAAATAAAAATAAAGCAGCCTTACCTATTGTCTTAGATATCTTTTATTCACTGTAGAAGATTTTGTATGTTGGAGTGATGGGAGCTTCTATTACCATGCCTCTAAATCATGGCTGCTAGAAATGTGAAAGGCTCCAAAAGATTTCCTGTCAATGCCAATTCTGGGAAAGAAAAGTAAAATCATGACAATTCCAAAAGGTGCTTACAACTTGCTATACACAAACCAAGCTTAGTGTTTTTTTTTTGTTCTATAACTTGAATGTATAAAACTTTCTAAGTAATAAAACCCTTCATTTAAATAATAAATAAGAAAAAAAAAAAAGATAATTTCTAATAATTTTTTTAACTTCCCCATACATATGAGAGCATGCTGAAAAGTTCTAGGTTCAATTATGAAGGAATTCTAAAAAGATGCTGGTGTTTGGTTATCTGTTCAGATTTTGGAAAGTAGGTCATGTCAGCAAGAACTTTTCAACAAACCTTGTAGGCTATTTCCAAAAGCTTTGTAATATAAAGGCTATCTATTATAATAGGGATCCAGTAATTACTCCCAAGATATGCATGTCATTATACTTTGCTATCCAAGAACTAAAAGCAAATTGAGAGATTATATTCAAAATATAATTTTACATATATGCATAACTTATGATTTTTGACAGTCTATATTGTACCCACAAACAAGTATTCAGTTTTCAAGCATCTTATCAATCAAATAGTGGTTGATATTAGAATTTATCTGAAGCATCCTTTGTATTTGTGTCATAGAGAGATAACTATCTGTAAACAGAAGCAGACCTATTTTAAAGAACAGAAATAAACACAATCTATCTGAGATTGTACTTTGAAACTTAAAAACAGAAGAAAATTAAATGACAACTTCCAACAAAAGTGACAAATGACCTACATAGATAAAAAATAGAAATTTCTCAGTTAAATTACAAAATCAATCATTTTAGAAGAGAAATTCAATTTTTTGAGAGAGATGTGAGGGAATGAAAGTAAAACACTGATCAATATACTACTGCATTTGCTTTTCTGAAAAATTATTTTATGCCAATAATTTTAACAAATAAAATTAAACTGATTTATTAAGAAAAAAATTATCTGGAATAATATAAAAGCAATTAACAGAATATCAACCACTTTATTTGTATTACTAACTTCATTGTTCTAAGCCACTAAAAAAACTATTAATTTGAAACATCAAAAGAGCAAACCTGGTGTCTATCAATGATAAAACTATTTGTATGAATACACAGCAAAGGCAATGTTTTGTTACAAAGACATATCAGCCTCATGAAAAAAAAATCCTTAAGGAGTTAAAATATATTTAAAAATATTTAAACGTAATAACAATATGAACTCAAAAATGATCCTATTTTTGATAAATGATTAAAAAAGATTAGAGAAACAATAACCTGAATGTAACAAAATGCTATTTACAGTAACAATAACACAATAAGTTTAATTCCAGATGTTTTCAAATGTTGTGGCAGGCAACTATTTAAATATTTCTACTTAAAACCTGTAAAATTGGTTTACATGTAAAACCTTTTCCGATTCACTACATTTATTGATTTATATCAGTTATAGGTCAGTTAACTCCTACTGGAAACTAATTAAAATTTGGATATTAATGAGATTAGAGTTGAGAGCCTACAAACATGCACATTAAACAACAAATATACATGTAATATACAACACTAACAGTAACACTGTAGGTACCACCAATAAAAAGCAATACCTCAGGTTGAAAAGTAATTTTAAAAATTATACATAATCTTTCTTGAAGCTTTTGTTTTAGCTTTAATTCAAAGTGACTAATATTTCCAATAATCAAAATACTTTGCTGTATTTCAAACTGAATTTAAATTGATTGAAATATTTTTTGAATAAAAAATAAATAACCATATAAATTATTTGATGAATACAACATGAATATCATTTTTATGTATTTTTTAAATACCCAGTAATATTAAAAATTTAGGAAAATATTTTAAGTAATCTAATATTTTATTGAATTTTAGGTACTTTAAACCAATAAATGTTAAAATAGATTTACTGTCCTAATCTTTGGATAACGTTGAGCAATGACGTATATATTTAGAAAAATTGGCACATTTGCACACGCACAAAATTAAAAAGAAAAATTTGTAAAAATACTGGTGGGGGGTGCTAAGAGTAGTAAACGTTTCCATTTATTAGTAAAAAAAATATAATTTTTAATAACAAATATCTAACCACTACAAAATTGATATTTAAAACTTTATAAAATTATAATTGAAAAACAATTCTTGAAAAGATCCATCCTTCAAATACAAGAAAAAAGAATTTTTTTTTTTTTACAATTCAAAGCAAAGAACTTGCCTTTATAACGAATATAAACAAGTTATCTACAAGTGAATTTATTAAAATTTCATCACATTATTATATAAGGGATCGCAGTAAAAATGTTTCTAAAATAAAAATTTCATTAATTTGTGAATAAGCCCTGAATGTTTAAAAATCCAGCAAGAATTTCCAAACCAATGTGCTTTTCAACACAAAAAAAGACGCTTAAAAATTCCCTCATAATTCATTTATGGTCTCTCGCTGAAGCAAGAAAAAAAAAATAACAAAATTTTGGTCTTAAAAAGCGCAAAAATAAATCCAATTTAATAAAAATATATCCTTTGGTCTTTACTTTCTGCTTAATAAAAATTAAAAACATTTTGTTTTTTGTTTGACGAAAGTTGCGGAATTCTCCACCCCCGAATCTTTGGAGTTTTTTTGCGAATCTTTGTCAACAAATTGAAACAACTTTTCCATCGTGCCGGCAGATAAAGGTTAAAAAAAAAAAAAAAAAAAAAAATGAAGTTATATGACAGTTTTACTGAATTCTGGGGAATGCGTCTTTTTCTTTTCATAACAAAAGTGATAAATGAAATATGTTTACTTTAAAAAAGAAATAAAGAGAAACAGTTTTTTATCCTATATGAAATAAGACTGATTTACAAATAATGCTCTGGTCTTTTTTACAAAACAAAACAAAAAAAGAAAAAAATACAAACACACACACAGAGCCAATGACGAACAAAAAAACTGCCATTTTCTATTTTTGTAATATAAATCGAAAAATATCCTCGGGTGGTGAGTATCCTAAGTAAGAGAATTCATTTGCACATAAGCTAACTGAAAAAAAAAAAAAAATCCATGATGACTGGAAATGAAAAATAATATCGAACAAAATGTTTTTTTTTTCCTTTTGTAAATGATTTTTGTTCGCAATGCTAACTAAAGACAAGACTTTAATGCGTCGAGTTGAAATTAAATATTTTTCTTCGTTATTGAGAAAGAAAAAAATATAAAATGAGATAGTCGAAGCAATCAAATGCCCCCAATAGCACAAGTTTTTTGTTGTGAGGAAACAAGAAAGCAATCAGGTTGAATTAGAAAAGATTGAGGTCAATGTTTCCGCTTTAGAGGAGAAATAACTTCTTCCATCTTATTCCATCATTTCCTTCTGCTTCCAATGTAGTAAAAATAGATAAATAAAGACTTTTCTATTTATTTAAGCTGTCATATAAAATTTCGTCGCATGCGCCCCCCACAACAAACGGTTCAGCAGAGAAAAATGTTGACAAAGTTATACAGGAAGTATTTAAACACAAAAACGTATATAGTTCCTTGGTAGACTGATAAAAAAATAAATTGTGGGTTACAAAAAGGTCAACTTTAGAACAAAAACCATACATCCTGTTAAAAAAGGAAAGATTTCTGACATTATTTTTATTTTTTTGTAAGCAAGGGATGTTTTTGATTTTGTAAATGAAATTTAATTTTGCTTTTTTCCAAGAAAATTTGACAAAGTGATTCTCGCCTTTTCATCATTAAAGTTCAGAAGAAAAAAAACTTAAAACAAGGGTTATTGAATTGATAATATTAAGTTTTTAATGTAATTTTGGTGTTTATTGCTGACTATGTGAGAAATGTTAGTAGCATTTCGGGCACTGTTAGTTGTTAGAAGACTTCAAGACCCGGCTGCTTTTTTTTTTTTTTGCCAGGGTGGTGGGTAGAAAGAAGAACAGCAAAGCAGCTGCTGCTGATGATTTATCAACTCCTTCATTTGCCTTTTAGCACAATATGGTGGCGGTGGCCAGTGGAAATCCTTCTTTCCAAAAGACTCCCTCACCAAAGATGGAGATACTAACTAATGGATCCTTGCTTAATCTAGCCTACTACTCCCTTCTCAACCGGCCGCCAAGTTAGCAATCAAATCTTTTTTTCAGCTACTCAGGCTGGCTTAATCACTTGGGCATCGAGAAAGTGTAAGTGCAAATTAAGAGAGAAATACCCTGTTAGACATTGAGATAGAAAAATAAAATTTATCTTAGAAGCTTCGGGATATTCAAATAAACAACAAATTCAAATTTACAAGGATAGAATGCAATAAAAGCAGCCATCAGCAAACTACACTAGCACCAGCTGAGCCACATCTTCCCCACAAGCTCAATGCAACTAATTTAGCCAACTATCAATAAATCATAACAATAATGAAGAGGGAGAGGAGAAAGTTTGCAAATGACCCAGCTGAAATGACAAATATACTGATTGTTTGGAACTGACATCAAGATCCAGCAAATCGAATGAAGATTATTGTTCCTACCATTGTCACAAAAAAAAACTACATACCACGTAGGCATTTTGAAGATGAATAAAAAAAACTTATTTATGTGAAAAAAAGGTCTACTCTATGAGTAAAAAAAAAATAAAATAAAAAGGTGAAACGGCGTTCGAATAACGAAGACAAAAAACTGAGTAAGAGATTTTTTTTGTTTTTTTTTTAGATGTAACCAGTTGACGACGGACTGGGGGAACACTAACATACACACACACAAAGAAAAAAATGCTTGAAATGAAAAAGTGATCGTGCTTGTTGAGTAGGAGCAATTTAAATTCATTGTTTGTCATGTCTAGTGATTTCAGGTTACGATAGAAAGCTTCTTTTTTTTTTTTAAATAAAAACAAAATGGAAAGTGATTGTCAAAAAAAAAAAACAAAAGGAAAAATGTATGTATAAATAGAGAAAATGGCAAAGTTGGAATTCACTTACAATATAAAAAGGTGCGATTTGCCAGTGAAAAGGGTGGGAAAATAGATGACGGCAATATTTGTTAGTGAAGCTTGGCAAGCAAGTCACCAGGCACAAGAAGAGAATTACGAAACTAAAGCTGACTCATCACCCCCACTCCCTCCTCCACAGCAGCGAATGAATCAAGCGCCGCCGCGATTCCACCTTTTTCTCTAGACGTCGACACTTTCTTTAAAATTATCATTCACGAATTAAAAACAAATATTTGATAATGACTTAAAATTAGAATTAGTATTTTTCAATGAAAAAGTTTTCAGAAAAATGTTTTAGAAACAAAATAGTAAAGATACGTAAATAAATGTAAACAATGTCAACACATGTACAGAGCAAACGTTCGTTCAATTCTTTTCCCAACCTCATATCTCAAGAATTACACTTTTAAACACTGACGATACTTGTTTTGAAACCACATCAACAACATAAAAATGGGTAAATGAATTTAGTATGGATGAAAATTCAGAAGTGAATAGAAGCTAACTGTTTCGTATGATCACGTGACAACTTCATCTTGACTTTTTTTTTCATGTTACTCGTTTTAAAAATGCAAAAAAAAAAGGGTAACATTTTATTTTTATTCAACTTCATTCTCTCTTTCAGTACAGCAAAATATGCCATGGTTAAAGTAAGCTGATTAAAATAAAAATAAGTTCGTATTTTAAAACTCTTTAAGCAAAAATTGATGAAAGAAGCGACTAAAAAATTTCCTCATTAGAAGCTCCGACAGTTTTGCTTTTCAAGTAAAATTTTTATTTTATTTTTAATTTTCTGCTTAGAAGAAAAAGATCCTATAATCGCGTCCGTAACAATGAAGAAAGTTTTAAAAACAAAATGAAATTTCTTCTCAATAACTGTATTGGAAAAATAAAATAAGATAAAATAAAAAATAAATGAATAAATTTGATATTTTTTGTATTGTTTAAGTCAAGTTTGTTTATTTTTGTATTCTAGGCGAAAATTGGATAAAACAAAAACAAAAAAACGAGGCTATTTGATTGTTAAAGATCAAGAAAACATTTTCAAATGAAATGTAAATAATTTTCTTCTCACTTGATCGGTTTGATATTTATTCAATTCATTCTACTCTGAACATTATTTTTGAATTTTTTGTACTATATTCCCCAGCTATCAGCTAGACATGACCCTCAAGAATCAGAGTACATATTCCTGTTAGGATTGTAGGTTTTTACTAGTAAATATTAAAATATATGATTGTGCATTTCCTTTCCTTGCCGATGACTTTAGGCACGAGTTTTAAATAAAGATGTACTAAAACTTAAAAGGGCGTCGCTTAAATGTGGCACAAGAAAAAGATCGCGAGTATCGAACTCACTATTGACTACTGAGTTGTAACTTGTAATTAATTTAGGGAAACATGTTTATTGTTTACTTACTTCTACCATGACAATACGTTGCCCTAGAGAGTCTTAACAAGTATATTAATAGTGTAACTTCTTTAAGCCTTCAATTTTGACAAAAAATTCCACTTTGAGAATTTTACAAACCTCTCCTTACACCTTTCTTAATACACAATTAGGATGACCAGTTTCGTAAAAGTAAAATCTTAAAAGAAAAAACTCTTTAAAACGGTCGACTATAACATCTCTCATCTTTTTTTTTTTTTTTTTTTTTTTTTACTTTGAATTTACTCAGACTGACAAAGAAAGTTTACTTTTGGGGGTTTTGTTATCTTTAAAGACACCAAGTCAATATGATTACTGATTTTGAAACCCGTGATGTGTGTTGTGGTGCAGTGGATATCGGAACGAGAAATCAGGAAGCCGAGTTCGAATTTCAGTTGAATTCCTTACATTCACTTACGCGCAAATACCCTTGGGAAATCCGTTTCTTTCCTCCAGTTATCGGTTAACAAGGACAGATTGGGTTTCTATAGCCTTGGATGGCAACCAGTCTACGACAGAAAGTAATGACAACCTACTGTAGGATAATCTTTTGCCCAGTCAGTCATGTCTCTTTCAAGACATGATCGCCCAGGTGTGTATAATGTATGGCACTTGACTGACTGAACAATTATTTGGATTGAATAAAAAAATTACGGGACACTAACTACTAATTACTACTACCACAACTGATGGTGATTATGAACTTCACCAAATCAACTTTCTTGCTTGCTTAGTAAACTTAATTCATTTTTATTTACAATTGTAGTCTGGATAACGTTCAGAACAAATGAAGAAAACAATAAAAAAGGGAGAGGAGAGATTAAAGGAACTTTTAAAAAGATCCGAAAGAAACAGTTCATGCAGTCCATATAAATGACATTACTGACTGATTTGAATTCACAAGCAATTAGAGAGAATCATGAAATGAATCAAGACACTTCTTGAGAGCATGGAGAAGAACACAAGAAAAATAACTGAACAATATCAAAAATAAATACTTTTTTTGAGTTGTAACTTTAGCAATTCTGATGACTTTTCAGCCAGGAGAAGCTACCTTTCAGTACGAAATTAAGGCTTTATGTTGAGAAGTCAGTTTCAGTTAGTTTACAAAAATTTTATATTTTTACAAGATTCCCAATAAAAGCAAAGAAGGAAGTCCAAGGTTTCACATTAATATTACTAAGGCCAAAAAATTACTACAATAGTTTCTTCTGATATTGTCAGAAACCGTTCTTTTTTTATGTACAGCAGTATGCTAAGAGCCTTGTTGTTGAACTTTTTTAAGAAACAGCACTTCAGTCCACTCTCATATATGTGTATGTAGCTCTTTAAATGGCTCTGTAAGACCAAAGAGCAACCCCACCCCAAGTAAGCAGTTCAATTTGCATGGTGACGATAAGTCAGTGGAAAATCAATAGAAAATTCAAATTGATATTATTGATAAAGTAGCATGAAGTAAAAAAATCAACCTTCAGACAATTTGCTGTATTTGAATATTGAGAACAAGAGTTAAAAACTGAAAATAGAAGAAAAAAAAAATGGGGGCTTACAGGCGATCTCGTTCAAACCCATGAAGAGACAGATGAACACTAAATTATAGACATGGATAGACAGAATAAAAGATGATATGAATAAGTGATTTTTTAGTTGTTGAAGTAAGATTATATTCCTAGTTTGTTCATCCAAGTCTGACATAGACAAGGTCAGACTTTTTATGGTGCAGGTCAATATTTTCACAATATGATTATAGTTGATATTCTATTGATGGTATAGAATCTTCAACATTAAGATTTATATGATAAATATGAAGTGATTTTCAGCTTTTAATATCTAGATTTATTATGAACTGTCTCTGTAGTAGTACTTCCCCTCACTTTTGATATCTAAATTTTAGATTGAACTTTTAAAAATAAAAACGTTTTCTTGAAATGTTTATTTTAGCTTTCAATTAAAGCCAAATGATTAAATTTACTATTTCCTGTAAGCAAAATACTCTGGTGTTGAATTAATAAAAGCTAAGTATGGTTGATCAGAAGTGACATAATTGTCCAATTGTTTTTTCTGCAAAAGGAAAAAACTGTGAAACACATGACCTTTTGATGTAACACAGAAAATACCATACTAAAACTAAAAAAAAAATAAAATAAATTTATTGGCTCAGTGATTTGTATTAAACTTTTCAATTTTTTATTAGTAAATATAGTCTTAACTTAATAACTTAACCACAAGGTTTTGTAGAATTAAAAAACAAAAAAACAACTGAATTATATAAACCACTATAATGACCTTATATATGTGTGTGTGTGTGTGTATAAATGCAGTTAAAAGCTTATCTTAATAAATAATGTCAATTTTATTGCATTTTTTATTTTACTATTCAGAGCAGATTTTGGTAAAAAAGAGTCAACTGTTTGAAAAAATAAAAGATTTACATTATTCACTAAGTTCTGCTTTTACCTAATAAAACCAATTTTCCCAACTAAATTAAATTTCTTCAAATTTCATGAATTATTTACATGGAGGGGCAGTAACATATAAAAAAGGTATATATTTTTACCAAGATTTCCTAAAATAATTAAAAAAATAATTCAATTCATTTGTGAATAAGTCCTGAATGTTTCATTAAAATCCAACAATTATTTGATTTTCACAAGAATTTCTAAATTAGATAAGAAGAAAACTGCATTACGTAATACATTATTCATTGTAAAACTCTGGAAACTATTTGGTTACCTGCTAATGAAAAAAAATACTTTGATCTCTTCTCTTATGGAAAAAATTTCATTTTTATTAAATGATAAATCTGTTTTTTTTTCTTCATATTATGCTGTTTTTTTTTTGTGATTTAGTGGAGATATCTAGATAGCTATTGATAAGGTTTTAGTTTCAAAGATATAAAAAAATAACCAGGACCATAAAAAAGATATAAGCTCAAAAGAAACAAGATATTGTAAAAAATTGTTAAATGAAGGGAACACAATAATAACAAAAATGAAAAATGTTGAACCCATAGAACAATAAAAAAAATAAATAAAAGGAAAACATTGGTACAATAAGAAAAGAAAATATATCATTAGTAAAATCATACAAAAAAATCTGAGAAAAATTAAAAAGAAAATTAGCCAGGAAAAAAAAAAAAAAAGAACGTCCATCAAGAAAATATTTGATGAAGTCAATGGTCTCAATTATCCTGCATCTTTTCATGCTGTCTACATTTGCAATGCCTGCTTCATCAAATATTTTCTCTTGATGGACGATCATTTTTCTGGTTTATTAGCTTTTTAATTTTTCTAAGATTTCCTTTTATGAGTTTATTTTCTTTTCTTATTCGACCAATGTTTTGCCTTTTTTTTTATTGTTCTATAAACTCAGTTCAACATTTTTGTTATCATTGTGCTTCCTTCACTGAAAAGACATTAACCTAACCAAACCACCACATTTAAGTAAACAAGACTAGGGGAAATATGGTGAAGAAGTACATGAAAAAACTGATTTTGCAACAGTAATTATTAGTAATAAATGTAGAACTGAGGGATAGGTAAAATATCCTTTTTATAGAATTTTTCCCAAATTCATCCAAGTATTCAATCCAATAAAAAACAATTGTGGTCCATCATTAAATGAGAGATATAAGAATGGATAACAATATTCAAATAAAAAAGACTCCAAGGAAGCCTATAAAAATTACTTCAAATAACAATATTGAAATTGAAACAATGGAAAAATTAACAAAATCAAAGGTAGAAAGATTGATGAAAGTTACAGAATGTCAAGGAGTGCATATTGTACTAATCAACTATGTTTCCATGGCCTGTATATTTTGGATTTATTCATAAATAAAAATTTGTTATACTTGGTAAAAACCTAACACCTCAAAACGGTTAATAATATTTTTAGTAAGGACAGATATAAGCTGACGTAAAAATTATCTACTGCTCATAAATACCAGTGGATTTTTGTGACATCAGTTCAGTAGGTTGATATTTGATTGTGAAAACATTAACTTGAAAAATAAAATCTGACAAAGATTAAAGACAGGTTGGGATTTTTCCGACATTCCTGATAGACAATGAACATTAAAAAATCGATGATAAAAAAAGTCCAAAAATATATGCTTCTTCAAAAATAAGTATCAATTATTTTTCAAGTTTATTGTTACAAAGTTTATTTTTTCAGGTACAATTGTCTGGATAATCCTCAGTAATTTTCTACAAATGACATCAGGAGAATTTTTAAAAATATTTACATTTTACATTACAATACAACATTCAGGCTTCTTTAAATCTGGAAACTTATGTACCTCATTACTTTTTAATTTTACACTGAATTTAAATTTTTGACTTCAAACTTGCAATGACAAATAAAAGACTCATTTCATGAAAAACTAAAAGTTCAACGATTTCAATTGTATTTTTAATTTTAAAGATGAATGAAGTTATCTTTCAAACCTGAATAAATAAATAAAAATCAAATGTGTCAACTTGTCAAGTAAAACATTTACTCTTTTGCTTCCAGATAAAAAATAAACTTTACTTTTTCCTCAAGCCGACTTTGTTTTAGGTTTTGTTAGTTTTCAAATAAAAATAAATTTTTTCAAGATGAAAATGCTAATACTTTTTCCTTCAAGCAGTTACTCTCACTCATTATACCCCTACACATCGAAAGAATTATGATTTCATTATGAAAGATGCAAAGTTTTGTTTTTTATGAATTATGATATTATTATCGATGTAATTAATTATTCTGAAGTTAAAAATTAGAATATTTATTTGTACCTCCACTCATTTTCGATATCTAAATTTTATTGAATTTTTAAAAATAAAATAAGTTTTCTTGAAGCTTTTATATTTTAGTTTTAAAATTGAAAGTTTTATTGCACTTTTTTTTATTTTAAGATTGGAAGCAGATTTTCGGAAAAGGGCTAAGTGTTTGAAAAAATTAGATGATTTACAATACATTCCCCAATGAGTTCTGTGTTTAACTAATTACTAAAACCAATTTTTCCTACAGAATTTAATTTCTTGAAATTTCATGAATTTTACGTGAAGGTGGGGTAACAGATGTAAAAAAAAAAAAAAATATATTTTTTTTACCAAGATGTTTTTTTAAATAATAATTTCAAAAATAATTTAATTCACTTGTAAATAAGTCTCAGTGTCAGTCAAATTAAAAATTCGACACTTATTTTATTTTTGAAAGAATTTAAAAAATAATGTTTTTCACCTGAAAAAAAACAAAAAAAAAAAACTGTTTTTTTTTTCTCCAGTGACCTTTTCGACTGCTTCGATACCTAAATTTAAATTTAAATTTTAAAAATAAATAAGTAATCTTCAAACTTTAAAATTAGCTTTAATTGAAAGCCAGGAGATTAAATTTTAATTCCCGAAAAAAAAAAAAATACACTGGTATTTTTTAAACCGAAATTATATTGATTTTAAATTGAAATCGGACAAATTCAAGTTAAATTTCCCACCATTAACGATTTTTTTATTTACGGGCTAACGAAAATCAAAACCATGATTTTTTTTTTACCAAAATTTCGAACGTGTTAGAAAGGATTAAAAAATCTTGAAAAATACTTGATTTTTCCTCTTCTTAACCATTTTGATGGAAAAAGTGGAGGTACCTGTACTTATTTTCTCTATACGGAACGTAAATTAAAGAATAAAATCTGCATTTAAACTGGTTCTAGTTTTGTAAAATAATATAAAAGAAAAAAATAATTAACGTTACGAATAATAATTGCAGAAAGTAACAAAGGAGACGAATAGGAAAACTAACGGGCTTATGGACAATCTGTACCCGTAATTATGAGGATGACTAAGAAGAGAGAAAAAAAAAGTAGAGAGGACGAGGAAAGGGATGGAAGAAAAAAAAAGGGGGTTAAACTCCGCATGGTATACGGGGATATGTGTCTAAAATTGCCCAAAGCTGCTAACAAGACACACGTGAGGGTAGTGTGTGTCTCATCTCACAAGCAATGTGGGTCAGTGAAAGAAAGATCATTTAATTGCCGGTTTTACAATTACTGCACAACTCTTTTTTATCAACTTTATTTATTTCCTTTTATTTGTAATACTAAAAACTAAATACTTTCAGTTACCGAACAAATATGAATATATGTCTAATACTGATCACTTTTTTCTCCAAAAGTATATATATGAAGTTTATACACACGTTACAACTGAACAGAGAATGACGGTAAAAAATCAGAAAAGATTTTTCTCTTGACTGAAAAAAAAAAAAAAAAAAAGTATTAGGCAACAGGCAAGTTCGTAGATACTCATAGTCAATAACGACAAAAACCGTCAAACTAAGACTAAGAAGAACTAAAAAAATAAATACACCGGAGTAAATAGGAAAGGAAGAATTTGTTCATAATCCGAATATCTTTTTTTTTTATTCCTGTCTTCAAGTGTCACAATTTTGTACTCTAATTTTTAAAAATGACAATATTTCTTGAAAAAAAGTAGAAAATTTTAATTATAACGAAAAAGTTATTTGTTATTTCAATTTCAGAAAAAATGTTACAAAATTTCTTTAAATTCATCAAAATATAATTTTCACATTATTAATTTTGCAGTTGTTCTGGCAACAGTTGGTTGTTGTTGATGCTTTCCTTTAAAAAAAATAATTCTTAGAACAACTAAGTGAAGAAAATGTTTTTATTTTGTTCAGAAACTAAAATAAAAAAAAGTTAGGAAGAAACCTGCTTGGTGAGGTTCAACACCAGAGAAAAATCAGAACAGAATGTACAATGCGTCATGTTCAAACAGCAAGAATTTCTTGGAAGACAAACTTTAAAAAATATTTCAAATAAACATAAGTTAAAAAAAACTTTCAGCATATTTGTGACACTTTTAGTTTCAAAGTCAATGGAATGCTTTCTGACTGGCGTAACACAATCTTCTTGGTCCCTATTATTTTTAGCCTTAGGCCCTTATTTTTTCTCTTGACAAAGGGGAATTGTTGGACATTTTTTAATGACCCTCAATTTGCAAAACAGGCTAAAAAAAAAAAAACGCGTGTTAATTAAATTTTTAAAGAGTTTAAATTCTAGTCATTTTGAACAACGCGACTCTATATAACCTTTTTTGGGATTTTTTTAAGAAGCCTCAAGACAAGAGAAACAATGGAATTTGTCTGCATTGGTTTAAAAGTTTATTTATTTAAATATTTCATTTTAAATTTTAATAATAAAAAAAAACGAATCGGAATCTTTAATTACCATAAAATATGCAAATATGTGTGATTAATAAGAACTATTTTTGTGTGTCAATGATTTTTTTAAACTTTAAAATAAACAATGCAACTTTCAAAAGCAAATAATTTTAACGCCATGAATTGGCAATAAACAAACTAAACAATAAGCAACAATTTCTTTTGATTGCTTAAAAATCGTTTAATAAATTCAGAAATTAATTTTGTTTTCTAAATGTAAGTTTATTTTATTTTTGTTTCTTTAATCGTGATACAAAATTGACTCACACGCATTTCGTAAAAAAAAAGGTTTTATATTCAACAAGATGTTTAGTTTGGGGGATGACAAATCGAGTTTTAAAGTGTCAAAAATAAAATTTTAGAGAACTTATTACATTTTGATGTTCAAAGAAGAAAGTATAAAGAAATTAATTTTTTTTTTTAAAGAAAAATGAGAAATCGAATCGACACAAAAAGAAAAAAATCTAACCGTTAAGCAAAACGGCTTTATTTGTTGCTCATTTTTTCCATTTTTGGATTAGACTTGGGGAATACTTTTTTTCAACTTGATCAATAAGATAATAAAGACGCAAAAGAAAAGTTAGAAGTAATTAAAAGGCAGAAAATATCTGTCCTTTTCCTCTCAGCGGTTTAAAGACAAGACCGACAACAACCGTGGCGATTGTCAGTCAGTGAGGGAGAGACAACACAAAAAAAAATCACTCATCACGAAGAAACAAGTGGTCGACGAGGGGTAAAAACTGAAGCAAAGTCAAGATAAATGTCCGAAAAATCCGAAAAAGCCTTTATTAAGAGAATAAACGAGATTACAAGGGGCGAAATTCGACGTGTAAAACCCTTGTTTTCGTCGACTACAATGGGAAACCCTTCAACAAAATGGCGACCCTCAGATTATTGGGAAATTCTCTTTTTGTCTCTTTTTTCCACAGCACGTTGTGAGAAGCTTACCTTTCGTTCTGACTATCCCAAGATCGACAGCCGACAGCAGCAGGACTATCAGTATTTAGCATTACTCTGTGCGGAATTAAGCTGGGCAGGCTTTAACAAACTTCCAAAAGAAGTTGTGCACAGTTGTGTGTGTATGTTTTTTGTTAGTTACTCCTGAAGTTTCGTTCAACTCACGCCGCCATCAGACATTTTCCATTTCTCTCCTTTGTGGTCGGCCAGCCGCATCACCTTCTGCTTGGTATCGTTACGCTCGCAATACGATCGTCTCATTCACGTAGCTGAATTAATTATTAATTCAAAATCCTCGCAAATAACATAGATCCGATATTAAAAACAAATAGGCTATTCTTTCTACATAAAAATCCAGCTGAGAATCCAAAATCAAAACTAGCAGTGTTAATATCCAGATGTAACTCATTTCTATAAGCGGCAGAATACATGACAATCCACTGTTCAGCGTCCTACTGTTTTCATCTTTTCTTCTGGTATGGGACCATTGTGGCCGGGGGAGGGAACAACGGAAAGCATAATTGACAGCTCAACATATTTATAGCCAATCAGAATTCGCTATTTTGGCAACAGTACCATTGATTGACACATCAAGTCTTTTTTTAGTCCAATCAGAATACCTCATTTTGTCTAGGGGCGTTGCTTCACTGACGATTATGCTAATGACGCCGAAAGAGTTTAAGCTCGTTTATGTAAGAGAAGACAGCATTTTCCCTCGAAGCGACTTGGGTGAAAATACCTACTTACTTTTTCCAACAGAGGCACACAAGTCTTCAGACTTTTACAAACTCTGTTGCTCTATTTTGCTACACACACACACACACACACAGAGTTCAGAGAATAGAGCAAGTTAATTATTTTTATCTCGCTCTTTACACTTACATTAATTTTTATTATAAATCTTCTTTTGTATTATCTGATTATTTTAAACTTGATTATTCATCATAAAAAGTATACTTTAATGCATATTTTTATGTTCACATAGTAAGTTCATATAAGTTTATACATTCACACAAATTTTAAGATATATTTATGATTAATTGCTTCAATTACAATTATTGAATTAGGATAATAATTCTATTACTCTTCTTATAGAACACGCTACATATAGCAAGCAAAAGTCACATAAGTGCTTATTCACAACTATGACCATCTGATCATAAATTTCATATTGTATGTTTTAATTAGGACGAGTACAACACTCTTAATTCATTTTTGTGTAATCATTTAATTTATGCATCATGAATCTGGCAGATCAAAAATATTTATATACAGATTGTACTGAAAGAATACAGAGCTTGCGTCATTGTAAGTATTAGATAGGTAGGTAAATATAGGCATTCATGGTTTCAATGAGAAACAAGTTTTCATAGGGGTGGGGCGTGTGGTGGGATGGTGTGGTGTTTTTACTTGGAGCAACGATGAATTCTGTGTGACCTGTTTTTCTGCTGCTAGAGTCAAGCTTCAACTGACAAGCAATGGACGGACAATGAAAATGTATGAAGCGAATTACAACACGGATTATTTACAAAAAACAGAAAAAAAAAAACTTTTGAACTGGCATGAACAAAGAAATAATATTTCGAATTTTTTATCCATTTCATTTACGTTATATACGTGTGTGTTTCATACTGTATTTTACACTTTTATAGTATTTTTATTTCCTACAATTTACCCTTTTTATATTTATTTATATATATTTGTTTACGTACCTCTGTTCTTTCTCTCCAGCGAAGGCTGTTAAGGCGATGGTGGTAGAGCAAGGCAAGTCGGTGATATTGGCTTTTTCCGTTTTTATTTTTGTTTATTTTTAACAGGATGAAGAAATAAATAAGTAAGAACGATAAGCAATGCTGTCTTCACGCGACAAACAAAAAAATGCGTACAAACATACATTTTCTGATTCAATTGGTAATGTTTACGTGTTTCTATGTTGAATCGATCAATAGTGTGTAAGATTATAAAAACGAACACATGCAGTCACACGCACTTTAACACTTGTGTTGTATTTGCATGTTTTACATATACGCATACACTACACAAACGCTTGTAAGCATATTGTAAATTTATTAATTTATTTATTTATCTACATTGCTGTATGTCGCTTGTTTTTATTTATGATTAAAATGATGCGTGTTTAAATTTTAACAAAGTCCATATATTATTATGCACTTGTTTAAATATATAATTATTTATTTGTAAAAAAATAATTCCTCATAGATATGCATACATATTTAAAAATAATTTACTTTTTATGGAAGAAGTGTGCAGACTATCGGAGACGCAGTGTTTTACTTTTAGTGTACTCACTGTATGTAGGAATCAACACAGAATAATCACTGTTTATTTTCACGCCTTAAGCATGGCCTGAAGATAGTCTGAGACGTGAAGAAAGTCTTTCTGCGGTGTTGATTCCAATGATCAAATATATGCACTAACAGGAAAGAGTGCTCAATGTCGGAGATAGAACGTTTTATGGAGTCATCTCTCTCTCCCACTCTATGTGTGTGTGTGTGTGTGTGTGTGAACGTACATACATGCACCAAGTGCGTTTAGATGTATGTACGACAAAGGTGTACTCGGCAAATTCATGAACATAAATATGGTGATTTTCTAAGTCTTGTATGGTACACTCAGTGAGGATCGAACTCACTACTCTACTGAATTGTAATGATTCTTTAGCGAGACAAGCTTGCTGATCATGAGGTGCCCTAAACATACCCATGTACTATGAATAGTCTTCTATCCAATTAAAAATCTTTTTTCTCGAATAAAAAATATATAGATAGAAGAAATTGGGACTACTTTTTTTAAATATCGGAGTATGGATCAGTAAGTCCGTAATCTCTAGACTAGCTGTTGAATTTCCGTCTGAAAATTTTCAATGTGATTAACATGAATTAAGTATTTGGACAGTGAAAGAAATTTAAAAATGAAATATTTCTGTAAAAAGTGTAAATATTTTAATCACTGAAACATAAAAATATGAATAAAGATAATTTTCTTATATTCATAGAAAGTTTGAAATAGAGCCTTATCCCATTTGCATCAGGTTATTTACGCGGGAAGATGTGTTTTTACAACGTGTATGTGTAAGTACGTATAGCGATATGTATGCTGTGTAGGCAGGGAAAAAGTTATGTTTTAATTTCCAAATGCATTTAGAAAAATTTTATTCTCTTTTTCTATGAAATAGCTTATCAAATATGTAAATGCCTACACTTAATGCATAAATTCATGAGCACGCATACATATGTGCACGCGTGTGCGCATGCTCGAGAGAATGTTGAAAAGTTCTCGGTCTAAGAAGCCCTTTCCTCCCGATAATCTGATGTTTAGGTCATTTTGCTAGCTTTTGGAAAATGGGACGAGTCAAACATTTTAGCACTCTCTCATAGAAAAATAGATTATACAATAAAAAGTAAAGTTTGTATCTTCTTAAAAAATGTCTGTACACATGCAAGAACAGTTATAATATGTACACGCATATAGAATCTATAAATTAAATATTTACATTTTTATCGAATTACATAGAAAACAAACCTCCTAGAAATATCACGTGAAAAAAAAATATAATTGTTTTAATTTGTTCACTTTCAAACATAAGGTTGTTTTGCATACCTGTATGTTGACACAAACGCGAGTGTACTCAAATTTACACACAAAAAGCACCCTCCGTACATAGAAGGGAAGATACACACACAACACAGGTACACACATCTTGGAAAAATGTCTGCTTGGCATCTTTTGGCTTATTTAATAATTTCAACTATTCCACTTTTAACTTAAAATTGAAAATAAAAAGCAAGAGAGAAAATTCTTTAAAACGAAGGGATAAACGTTCTTTATTCGTAGAAGTTTAATATTCCAAAATACAGCACGAATAAATTTCAATTGTTTTGAGTGATTGATCTAAAAAAGATGGATGTAAAATTTTAAAATTTGTTTCAGTTGTATTTTGACGTAGTTTATTTAATCAAAAACTTTCAGACTATTTGACACCAGTTTTTAAACACACGAAATAAATGTCAGTTTCAAAGGAAATATATATACCCACTCAAAAAAAAAAAGTTTAAAATATATTTTAAAAAGGAAAACTATATGGAAATTTTTAATTTAGTTTCAATTCCAAACTAATAGATTAAATTTGATATTTACTCTAAAACAAAATACTTTGTTGTACTTCTAACCAAATTTAAATTTTTCCAAATTATCAGTAAAATCGATAAAACCGTCCGTATTGTCAGTCTAACACAAAACTCTTTATTAAAGAAACCTTTCAAAACTAAAATAATTTTCTGAAACGTTATTTGAGAAAAATAGTTAATTTACAGTTCAATTAATCTGAACTGGAACAAATATTACTTTTAGTTTAAAATATCGCAGAAAAGCATTTTTGAACACGGAGGTAGGTGTTTCATGAAGTGTTGACTGTTGACACATTTATCGACAGCCTGATGTTTGAGAAATTTATCTAAAGAGGAGATAATCGTAATATTGCATAATGAATACAACGTAAACACATTTTATACAATTATTTTAAATTTCCAGTAATCGTTAATATTTTTTAATATTTCAAGCATTATAATATTTTATTGAATTATTTTAGGTACTTTGCCTTTATAGCCTTAATTACGAAGACGCTTGTCGAAGAGATGTTAGAAAGTTATCCATAGATTTTAAATTCACTATAGTTATCACTTATTTTCTGAGCTACCCATAGATTTTAAATTACTATAGTTATCACTTCTGAGCTATGTCTTATATGGAGGTTTATATTTACAAATTCGGCACATTGACATTTGACACTGACACACACACACACACACACACACACACACACACACACACACACACACACACACACACAAATCAAGTCCTTAAAAATACTAAAGAGGGGACGCTGAATTGTAGTAAGCTTTTTCGTTAATGATTAGAAAATGCAGTTTTACTTTAATAACAATTTCACTTGACCTACAAAGACAGAACTTTAAAAGTTAATGAATTATACTAATTAAAGATTCATTATTCATCGACTTTTTTCCGTAGAACAATATTGTCAGTACTATAATAATAAAAAAGTAATTTAAAACTTTTATAAATAATGTCTTACTCTTAATTTTATTGAATTCTTTATTTTACGACTTAAAACAGATTTTCTGGAATCGAGCGTCCTGTTTGACCAAAACAAATTGATAATCTAAATTTTTCGAAGAGCTATCCTTAAACATTATGCTCTAAAAAAATAAATAAATAAATAAATAAATATCTCAAAATTTTGTAAATTAAAGTAAGTGAGGAAAAATAGATATATAAAAAATTAACAAGATTTTCTTAAAAAAGAGAAACGTTTAAAATAATTTAATTCACAATTCATTTTGAATTAAGTCTTGAAAGTTTTATTAAACCCCGACATTTATCTGATTTTCGAAATAATTTTTTTTCACCGCAAAAAGACAATCAAATTTGCCATAGAAATTTATGGTTTCACGTTGTTGACAGAAAAACAAAATTTTTAACCAAAATTTCGAAGCTTCTGAAAAGGATTTTAAAAAATTACACAAAAATCCTTTGTTTTTTTTCTCTTAATAACCCAAAGTTTTGACGATAAAACATTTTTTTATTCAGTTTGGGGCAATGTTTTTCGTTATGCACGCTCATTTCGAGTGAATATTTGAGATACCCCTATATATATATATATATATATATGTGTGTGTGTGTGTGTGTGTGTGTAAACAAAATGACTACTTTTGTAGTGATATAACATTTATTATATATATATATATATATATATATATATATATATATATATATATATATATATTCTCTTTCTCTCTCACACACATGCAGACATAAAGAATAGTTGAAAACTTCTCAGCTCAGCACACTCCCCATTATCTGATCTACATATTTGTTTAATTAGCGTGGGGAATAGGTTCTTGGTCAAGCAGTAAACTTTTCATTCCCTTTATATATATATATATATATATATATATATATATATATATATTCGTACCTTACACATATATCATTTATGATTCTATATGTGTAAATACTTATCTTTTAAAAATTTAACGCATAAATATAGATAATTTCTCATATTTGCTATTTAAAAATCAACGTCATTCGCGTTTATTAGTTTTCTTATAAATTGACCGTAAAATATTTTGTTTTTCTGCGTGTTTTTGTATTTTTACTTTTAATGCATTCATTATCCATCTATGATAGGATAAGGAATAAATAGGATTTCCCCATTCTGTCAGATTCTAAGCCAAACATTATTTTTAATGGATATCTGTATTTGATAAGTCGCTGTGCTTTTTCAAACTATATATTAATTCTACTTGAGAAAACAATGGATATCCACTAAAAATACCGTTTAAAGTAATAAAAATATTAGATTAAAAATAAATTAATAATCGTTCTCTTGACATATATATATATATATATATATATATATATATATATACACACGTCAAGAGAACGATTGTTAAACAGTTACCACTTCCGCCTATGACTTAGGGATTAGCGACTTCGACTGACACCGAATCGGTCGAGTTTTGATCTCGGCCAGAATTAAGTGAATGTCTAGCCACACTGATGAGCTGTCATACAGCAAAACAGGCTTGTATGTGGATGACGAATATATTATGCTTTCATTACAATTGAGCTCTCTAGAGAGGGAAATAAAAAAAAAACAGTTGCCACTTCCGCAATTTATGCATTACTCTTCAGAAATAAATTGAGTTCTTTCGGTGACTGGCGTGTGTATACCCCACTTATAGACAACATACTAAAATTTCCCTTCTCTGATTCTATACGCCTATGACTTAGGGGTTAGAGACTCTGACTGACACCGAATCAGTCGAGTTTCGATCCCGGCAAGAAGCAAGTGGAGGTCTATCCACACTAATGAGCTCTGATACGGCGAAACAGACTTGTTTGTGAATAACGAATATATATATATATATTTTAATCGTATCACCCCGAGCAAGGCGGTAACGCCACTGATGTGCAGGGAGCTACTTAATAGTGAAAAGGTCGGAAAAGAGAAAGCCGGAAACCATATCCTAAACAGGGAACAACCTGTTTAACCTGTTCAATAGACATGGGTGGAGTGTGAACCGGGCGATAGATAGATCTATCTACTCCAATTGATAAAAAAAAAGAAAGTGAGAAGATTGGAAAAGAGAAATCCGGAACCACATTTTAAACAGGGAACAAGGGATGAGCCTCTTAACCTGTTCAATAGACATGGGTGGAGTGTGAACCGGGCGATAGATAGATCTATCTACTCCAATTGAAAAAAAAAAACAAAAAAATAACAAAGTGAGAAGATTGGAGAAGAGAAAGCCGGAAACCTCATCCTAAACAGGGAACAAGGGCAGAATTGAGCTATATTCATTTAACAAATTACGTTAGGCAAAACAACAATATTTTTTAGCTAAGGAGAATGGTTATTCATATCATTTAAGGAAATTTAAAAATTCAAGATTAGTTATTGTATTGAAGTTAAAAGACAAATGAAATCTTAACTTATTATTCGCAAACAGAAGAAAAAAAATCGGAAAAGCCTGTCATGCTTTTCAGAAACATCCAAACGTTTTATTCTTCCTGAGAAGGACATTTTGGCCATTGATCTCTGAACTTCATTCGTAAAGATATGAAAATCTTTCAGAGGACAAGAATCTGTCGGTCAAATGACAATCCTTTTTCGATAACAGCAAGTTATTTGTCACTTGTGTCAGTTATTTTCTTCCTACATTTTTTTGTTCATTGAAACACATATTTTAACAAAAGACCTTAAAATAAAATATACATTTCAAAGCGAAGTCTATGTTAATAAAAGGACACCATGAGTGCAATAACTTTAAAATAGCTTTTTGTTAAAAACACACGTAAACTCTATACAGACTGGATTGGGTGTTTAAAAGGGAGTTATTAGTCACAGGTTTGTTCATTTTGTATTCGCTTCATAGTTCAGATTGTTTTTAATGGTTTCCAGTCAGTCTTCTCCCCGAACACACTACCTACATTCGCCAGGTGTGCCGAATGCTTAACGCTTTGAACACTGAGGATTAACTGAATTTTAGATAAGTATTTGAAATCGTTTAACGTTACAAGGAACAGATGATAAATAAAGACAAACAATCAGGAAAATATTTATAATAACTAGATATAAAAGTAAAGCAAATTAACAACAAACAGGATTGTTTTATATTTTCCACTTAAAGGATATCCGACTGATTAAAAAAATAAAGTTTTAAATGAACAATAAAATAATATTAATTATTATTATAAATTTAAGAGTAAATGATTTATCAAACAAAATATTTCAATGTCTGGTTTTTAAAAGTTTTATATTATAAATAATTTTCCGAAAAATATTTCAAAGCTTATTTTTACAATATTTCAAAATATTTTTTACAGTTTCCAAATTTTCCTGTAACGCATCAGTGTTATCAAAAGAAGTGAAAAATGATATCTGAAATACTGATTCAGTTCAGAAATTATTGAACTATATAAATGACTAAGAATGACCATTAACTGAGCAGTACTACATGAGAATAATATATAAAGGATTCAGAACGAGAAACAACTGAGAATTACTAAAAAAGAATAAGTTATAATTGAATTAAAGCAGTGCTAAAAAAAAAAAAAGAATAACATATAGGAGCCCGAACTCTTGCGTAGCGTCTTGAGAGGCTGCTCTGATCAACAGTTGAATAATATCGGGGTTCCTGTAGTGCCATTTCGCGCATGGGCGGGCGTCCTTGCATCTGACCCTACTCTAGACCTCTCTCTATCCACAACTATAACCAGCATGAAATTAAACAAACAAAACAGCAAGACTAAACCAGCTAGTCATAAATCGCCCAAACCTATCTGCGTTTCCTTCACAAACATACGAGGTGTCCGCAGTAACTTTAATAGTGTAGAATCGTTCCTTCTAACTAACTCACCCGATATCTTAGCTATATGTGAGACTAACCTTGACCCTTCTATCCCCTCTTCGGAGCTGTTCGTTCCTAGTTACCTTCCCCTCTTCAGGAAGGACTCCAATGTCCATATGCATAGGCTTGGTGTATATGTCAGCGAACAACTCCCCCTAGCCAGGGTCACATCTCTTGAATCCCTGGATTATTCCTTCATGTGCTTCTGTCTCTCACTTCTAAGCTCGGTTAGCTATCTCTTCTTCCTCTACCGCTCCTCCATCTCCTCTGACTGTCCGGTACTTGATTGCGTCTCTACTAATATCGACAGGGCCATTTCTTTTCACCCATCTGCCCATATATTTGTGTTTGGCCATTTTAACGCCCACCACACCAAGTGGCTTGAAAACTCAGCCACCGACCATGCTGGGATCCGCACCATGTATTTCTCAATAACCCAAGCTCTAACGCAAGTGGTGGACTTCCCCACGCGTTTCTCTAATAACCCTAACGGAAGGGACTCTTTACTCGACCTTTGCTTTACCTCCATCCCAGACTCCTGCACTACCAGGCAACTCTGCCCTCTCGGAAACTCTGACCACGCCGTAGTCTCCGTCAACATCTCAATCCACGCTAACTCTACCCAAGAAAACCAGACCAGCAGAATATCATACTGCTACCATAGAGCAGACTGGGACTCGTTCCGAGACTTCTTCTGCGACGTCCCCTGGAACAACGTCTTCCATCTTCCTGTCGAAGACTGTGCCTCCTAGGTCTCCTCTTGGGTTAAGGCTGGCATTGATGCCTTTATCCCGATCAGGAAATTCCAACTAAAATCAAATTCGTCCCCCTGGTTCTCACCCGCTTGCTCGGCCGCCATTACCCACCGGAACCATTTCTTCCGGCTCTATCGAAGCTGCTCGTCGAACCAAAACAGGCGCCTTTTCGCCTCAGCACGGAACAAGTGTAAAAAAGTACTGAACGAAGCTAAGAGGGCGTTTGCTACCAGAATGAGGCAACGTATAGCTTCCTCTAAGTTTGGCTCCAAAGATTACTGGCGTCTCTGCAAAAGTGTGCTTAACAAGAACAAGACTTTAATACTCCCACTAATCAATGGGTTTGAAGTTCTCACCTACCCAGCGGACAAGGCTGAATGCTTTGCCCGTAGATTCTACACCAATTCGACACTGGACTCGTTAGGAATACCTACACCCGACTTCCCACCCAGAACTAAGGCTCAACTAAATAGCGTCCACATTACACCCTCGCTGGTCGCCAAGATAATTGCACAACTTAACCCACACAAAGCGAGCGGCGGTGACGGAATCCCAGTCTTAGTACTGAAGAAATGTGCCCCAGAACTCTCCTCTGTCCTCTCTAAACTCTCTAATCTCTGTCTATCTGCTTCCTGTTTTCCTGCCTGTTGGAAGTCCTCCTGTGTAGTTCCTATATTTAAGGATTCTGGCGAACCCTCAGACCCCGCCAATTACCGTCCTATTAATCTCCTTCCGATCTTTGGCAAAGTTTTCGAAGCCATTATCAACGCCGAGGTGATTCAGCATCTCACGGCCAACAGGCTTCTCTCTGACAAACAGTACGGGTTTCGCTTCACCAGGTCTACTGCTGATATGCTAACGACTATTACCGAGTACATATACCGGGCACTTGACAAGAATGGCGAAGCCCGAACCGTTGCCTTGGATATCTCCAAAGCGTTCGACAGGGTCTGGCATGCTGGCCTCTTGTGCAAACTGCGGAGCTACGGGATAACTGGACATCTGTTTGACCTCATCCAGTCATTCCTCTCTAACCGCACATTGAAGGTGGTATTAAATGGGCATGCCTCCCAAAACTACCATACGAACGCGGGCGTCCCTCAAGGTTCTATCCTAGCTCCCACGCTCTTTCTGATCTACATTAATGATCTTCCCGACGCCATTAGATCCCAAGTTGGCATGTATGCCGATGACACAACAATCTACTCTCGCATCGATCAAAAACCAGGTGTGGACGACAAAGTGAACCTCGCTGCCGTACTTGAAAAGGACCTCCAATCCATAGTGGCCTGGGGTAGGAAATGGCTAGTCAATTTCAATGCATCTACAACGAAGCTGTTATCAACTAACCACCATAGACAATCGCATTTACCTCCCATTAGCATGGGACAGGCTAACCTCCCAGAGAGTAAAATACTACGCCTCCTTGGCCTTACACTTTCGGCGGACCTCAAATGGAATGACTATATCGAATCCATTGCCAAATCTGCTGCTATGAAAGTCGGCTCTCTGTGCAGGGCCCGGAAGTTTTTCCCACCTGAATCTATTCTGCACATATACAAATCTACCATCCGCCTGTGTATTGAATATTGCTGCCATATCTGGTCGGGTGCCCCTGTTGCTCTCCTTGGGCTTCTTGACAAAATACAATGGAGGATCTGTAACGTGGTTGATACTGACTTGGCAGACCGGCTGCAACCACTCTCACACCGGCGTGATGTGGCTTCCCTGTGTCTCTTCTACAAGTACTTTCATGGCTTCTGCTCCGATGAGCTTAGATCACTGGTGCCGCCTAAGCACGAATTTACACGGGATACTAGATTAGCAACTAGGTCCCACCCTTTTACAGTTAAACAAATAAGATGTAACCGTAAATTCTACTTCAACAGCTTCTTTTCTCGCGCTTTCCGCCTGTGGAACTCCCTTCCACAAGTCTTCTTTCCCGACAGCTACAATCTCCAGGTGTTTAAATGTAGGGTCAATAGAAACCTCCTATCACACTAACTCCCAATTATTCTCAGAACAATCTCATTTACCCAACCCTCATTCACGGTATCCTTACCCGCCTATCACCCACCCTCTGACATTTCCTATATTTAGTCATCCTTTCTCCACTCTATGTATCCCCCTGCGCAGTAGTGGCAGTGACATGCCTTGCTCGGGGTGAAACGCTTATAAAAAAAGAAAAAAAAAGAAAAACCATAGCTACTAATAACTGAGAAGCGCTAAATAAGAATGACATATAAATGAATCAGATGGAGCAATAACTGAGCAGTATAAAATAAGGATATCATATAAATAAAGCAGAGTGCGCAATAACTGAAGAGTACTTAACACGAATAACATATTTATGAATTAGAGCTAGTAATAACTAAAGAATACTAAATACGAATAGCATATAAATAAATCCCACCCAGAAATAAATGAACACTTCAAAATAATATCATATAAATTAGAGGGTACAATAACTGAACAGTACGAAATTAGGATGAATTCTAAATGAATCAAAGCGAGCTGGACGTTATGAAATGAGTATAACTTATAAATAGATCAAAGCGAGCAAAAAAAAACTGTGCAGCACTAAATATGAAAAACATAGATGAATCAGAACGGGCTATAACTGTTCAGTACTAAATAAAAATAAAATATACATGAATCACAGCAAGAAATAACTAAATAGAAATAACAAAAATTATTCGTAGGGCATAATAACTGAACAGTACTCAATAACAATAACTTAAATGAAAGAGGACACGCAATAACTGAGAATAACGTATCAATGGATCACAGCAAGCAATAACTTTCCAATACTAAATAGGAATAGCGTATCAGTGAATCAGAGTGTGCAATAACTGAGCTGTATTTAATAAGAATAACATAAATGAATCAGAACGAGCAATAACTGAACAGCATCTAATAACATAAATAAATCAGAGCGTTAAATAACTTAGCGGGACTAAATAAAAATAACATATAAATGAATCACAGCAGGCAATCACTAAAGTCTTAAATAAAATTAACATATAAATGAAAAAGATTAAGCAATAACTGAGCAGTACTAAATATGAATAGCATATACATAAATCAGAGCGAGCAATAACTGAGCAGTATCAGAATAACATGAAAGAATCACAGCAGGCGATCAGTGAACAGCACTAAATAGGAATAACATATAAATGAATCAGAACGAGCAATACATGAACAGCACTAAACGAGAATAATATAACAAAGAATCAAAGCGAGTAATAATTGAGCTGTACTAAATATGAATGATGTATAAATAAATCTGAGCAAACAATAATTGTGCTGTACTAAAGGAGAATAACATATAAATGAATCATAGGCTGCAATAACTGAACAGTATTTAATAAAAATAACATAAATGAATCAGAGTGCGCAATAACAGTATTAAATGGGAATAAAATATCAATGGATCACAGCAAGAAATAACTGTGCAGTACTAAATAAGAATAACATATAAATTATTCATAAGGCATAATAGTTGCGCAGTAGCAATAACAATAGCATGTAAATGATTCATAGGTAACAAGCAGTGAACAGTACTAAATAAGAATAATAATATAAATGAATCACAGCGGAAAATCATTGACCAGTACTAAATAAAATTAAGATATCAATGAAAAAGATTGAGCAATAATTGAGAAGTACAAAAACGAATAACAAATGAATTAGAGCAAGCAATAACTGAACGGTACTAAATATGAATATAAATTAAATAAATTAGAGCGCGCAATAACCGATTAGTACAAAATAAAAATAACATACGAACGCGGGCGCCCCTCAAGGCTCTATACTAGGTCCTACGCTCTTTCTGATCTACATTAACGATCTCCCCGATGCCATAAGATCCCAAGTAGGCATGTACGCCGATGACACCACAGTTTACTCTCGCCTCGATCAAAAATCTGGTGTGGGCGACAAAGCGAACCTCGCTGCCGAGCTTGAAAAGAACCTCCAATCCGTAGTGAACTGGGGTAAGAAATGGCTCGTAAATTTTAATGCTTCCAAAACGAAGCTGCTGTCAATTAACCATCATAGACAATCGCACCTACCTCCCATTAGCATGGAACAGACTTGCTTCTCAGAGAGTAAAACACTACGCCTCCTTGGCCTCACACTCTCAGCGGACCTCAAGTGGAATGACTACATCGAATCCATTGCTAAATCCGCTGCTATGAAAGTCGGTTCTCTGTGCAGGGGCCGGTAGTTTTTCCCGTCTGAATCTATCCTGAACATATATAAATCTACCATCCGCCCTTGTATTGAATACTGCTGCCATATTTGGTCAGGTGCCCCTGCTATTCTCTTCGGGGTTCTTGACAAAATACAAAGGAAAATCTGTAATGTGATCAATACCGACTTGGCAGACCGGCTGCAGTCACTCTTTCACCGGCGTAACGTGACTTCCCTGTGCCTCTTCTATAAATACTTTCACGGCTTCTTCTCCGGTGAACTTAAATCACTGGTGCCCTCTAGGTACGAATTTGTATGAGATACTAGATTAGCAACTAGGTCCCACCCTTTTACAGTAAAACAGATAAAATGTAACCGCAATTTCTGCTCCAACAGCTTCTTTTCTCGCACTTTCGCCTGTAGAATTCCCTTCCACATACTTGCTTCCCCGACAGCTACAATCTCCAGGAGTTTAAATGTAAGGTCAATAGACACCTCCTAACACACTAACTCGCATCCATTTTCTCAAACACTCTTCCCATCTACCCAACCCTCATCTTCGGTATCCTTACCCGTATATCACCCTCCTTCTGACATTTCCTATATCTAACCACTCTTTCTCATTACCTCCCCCTATGTAACCCCCTGCGTAATAGTGGCAGTGGAATGCCTTGCTCGGGGTGAAATGATTAAAATCAAACAAACATATAAACGAATATATTGTAACCTAAAAGGTTACTGCGCGAGTAATAAACCAAACGGAATTTCGAAATAAATTGTGATATTTATAATATCATCAAATACAAAAACTCAAATACAAAAACTGAAGTAAATAATCACTGCTAGTAGAGAATTGCTAGACAGTAACACAGTCACCACTCTCAATAGAGTCTAACGTATTATATAAGGATTAGGACATACCCATTACTGTCTATAGGTACATACATGCCTCTCACTTTTAGATTTATTCTGCACAGATACAATATTTTTTCGTCTTGGGTTGATGTCAAACCTTTCCGTAAGCCTTTTTCTCTTACGATACCTTTTACGGACTTCTAGTTCAGCAAGTTTCTAAGGGATGAGTACCTCGAATGTATAAAAAAAACCTCTGTTGGCTCACCCGTATCTAGGGTATTGTTCTCTTCCATTGTATATCTACTTTTGACTTGATTAACGTGTCTTTTGTGCACAATATCCAGTCCTTTGACCAGATATACTATCCTTCGGATTCTCCGAACGAGAGTTCCAACTTCCCAATATGTTTTATTTGTTTGATACATCCGGTAAAAAACCTTTTGTCCAATTTTATAAAAATATTTTTCAGCTTTTTATACTGTATGGTCATGTTTTTTTTTCTTATTGGAAGTTAATTTGTCAAATACTGATGGAAGGCGCATGTTATTCGGTGTAAGTCCATACACCTGCAAAAATTGCAGTAATGCTGCATCTGTGGATCCACAGTTGGTTTTTTAGAGCCTTTTTGAAAGTATCCACGAAACACTCTGCCTGGCCATTGCTTCTAGGATGGTACGGGGGCAATTTTTATGTGTTCTACCACAAATATTTTGCAAAATTCTTTGAATTCTGTCGATGTAAATTGTATGCCGTTATCCGAAACAATCTAATCTTGAACTCCGAACCTCTTGAACAAGTCGTGTAGAAACTAAATTTATACTTGGGTGGTTGGTTTCTGACATCTGAATATTTCTGAACATTTGGAAAAACCTTCTACAGAGATCAAATAACATGATCTATTAAGTGGACCAGCAAAGTCAATATGAAGACGTAACCATGGGCAGTCAGTTTCTGGCCGTGGTTGAACTTTATTACTGGTGCATTAGCAGCCAAAGCCTTTGCGTAATTTTACCAAGGTTTCAATGTCTCTATCCATACTTCGCCAGTATACATAAATTCTCACTATGCTTTTCATTCTGGATATTTCAGGATTTGTATTTGTAGTGCTAAAGTTACCACTAGTCTTTCACTATACATGAGAACGTCATCAGGTATTGAATAAACATCGGATTCGGTTTTACTACTGTTATGTGTTAAGTGTAACAAAAGAAAAAAATTGATTAACCAAAACTCAGGGATAAATCACAAACAAATATTAAATTTACCAAAACATTAAATAAAAATATTTACAAATATACAATTTCTGCATTCAAAAAGAAAAACAGAGTTTACTACTGGCAGTCGAAGTGTTACGAAGGGGAAGGAAGATGTCAAATATCTTTACCCAGTTAAGATAGCAATGAAGTTTAAGTGCTATACTTTTTGGAAATTCTCAAATATGTATATAGGGAATAATTATTAGTTTGATTAATGAAAGAGTCAAAAATATCTATTTATCCATATAGTTCCATGAGGTTCTCTTTCAGGTTTTAGTTAGTCGGCGACTTTTCTTAAATATTCATTCGGCTGGATATAAATCCTTGAATCAAAGCCGGAGTTGATAATGTCAGCAAATCCTGTTAACAACTGACTACTCTCTTCCCTAAACCTATTTTTATGGGGACTAAACACCTAATTTTCATATTCTAGAATCCTTTAGAATTCTCTAGATTTTACTCGAATTTTCTCGGACATTCTAGCGTCCTCCAAACGTTCTATTTCTAATTTCCTTATTTTTACGACAACTTCATGAATGAAAACTTTTTTGTAATAACAAGTAGGACTCAATAGAATCCCTTACTACAACTTTTTAGACATTATTAATATTATTTTTAAATATAAATGCATCCTCATAACACTCCGGTCGTTTAGCTTTTCCTTTATTCTCATAATGAACTTGTCATTATACGCTTTCTTTTTAATTTTTTCCAAAGTCACCCGTAGTTCCCGCACAGTACGTTTCTTTTTTAAATTCTTCCTCCGATTGTAGAGAAGCAATGACCGTATCTTCTAAAAGTTCATCATTTTTTTGGAATGAATCTAGACAATCCGCCCGCCTGACTTAACTTACTCGACGGCAAAAAATCCATTCTAAAGTTGTAATTTAGTATAATGGTTCTCCATCGCTGTAACCTATTAGCTGTATGAGTTGTTAGCCTTTTTTTTACCCATAAATAGCTAGCAACGGTTTGTAATCCATTTGTAAGGTAAACATTCTCCCGTGAATGAATCTATGAAATTTTTTAAGGGCAAAGGCAACCTAGATGCGTGGGCAATAGGTTTCCTTGAGCAGTTTTCGAATTTATGCATAATGCAGATTACTCTACCTTATGCACCATTGTCACTTTCTAAGATTATTTCTTTATTTTTGGATCGTAATGTGACAAAGCGGATGTGCGTTGTGGTGTAGTGGATATCGACTCGGAACGAGAAATCGGGAGCCGAGTTCGAATCCCAGTTGAATTTATTGCATCCACTTACGCGCAAATACCCTTGGGAAAGGTATTAATCTGTTTCTTCTATCCAGTTATGGGTTAAATAATGAGACAGATTGGGTTCTATAGCCTTGGCTGGCAACCAATCTACCGCAAAAAGTAATCGCAATCTACTGCGGGATAATCTTCTGCCCAGTCAGTCAAGTCTCTCTCGAGACATGATCGCCCAAGCGTGTATCACGTATGGCACTTAACTGACTGAATGTGACAAAAACAAGTCTGACGTTAGTATTTATTTAATTATTTCGAATGCTTCCTGGCACTCTGTCATTCAGATCCATTTAGTTCAATAGTTCATTTAACGGAGCTCGCAAACAATGCCTGTTTGGCACAAAATCATTGTAATAGCTTGTTAATCCCAGGAAACGCTGTGGGGAACTGGCATTTTCAGGAGCAGGCGTATTCTACTGGCTCGTGCTGGATCTGGTATCTTGCCATTCTTGTCAATTCAGTCAGTTAAGTGCCATACGTGAAACACGCTTGGGCGATCATGTCTCGAAAGAGACATGACTGACTGGGCAGAAGATTATCCCGCAGTAGTTTGCCATTGATTTCTACGGTAGATTGGTTGCCAGCCAAGGCTATAGAACCCAATCTGTCCTGTTATTTAAGCCATAACTGGAAGGAAGAGACGGATTAATACCTTTCCCAAGGGTATTTGCGCGTAAGTGAATGCAATAAATTCTACTGGAATTTGAACTCGGCTCCCCGTTTGTCCATAAAGAATTCACACTTTTCTCAGCTTGAATCCATAGTCCTGAATTCTTTTGAAAACTTCAAAAACATTTTAACGATGCAAAGACTACATCCTCTTTCTTTTTGAAAACCAGTTGTACGTTTTACTTTAGTTCGAATTTAGCTATAAATTTATTACACCTGCTTAGACCACCAGAAAATACCTCTGGAAATTTAGTTTTCAGTTCTTTCTTTAAAGATTCTGTTTCGTTGGTAGAACTATTAACTCTCTGGCAAAACTAACAGATTAGACTGTTCCATAATTTAAATTGATACATCAAATTCGTCTCGAAAAGGTTATTTGTATTTTTTATTACAACCAGTCTTAACGTCAACGTTTTATTTATTTTTAATCGTATTTGTAATAAATTCTTCGAGTTTTATTTTCTGTCCAGTCACACTACAAGTGGAACTAAAAGCCGATCGCAGCAGGGCGGAAAGGGCCCTGGTTACTGCCAAGGCTCAATCTGCCCCTGCTTCGCTAGCTAAAAGTAAAGAAAAACAAGTTAAGGTAAGGAGTCTCTTTGCTTCCCCTTTTAGCGCTCCTGTTTTCCCTCCCCCAAACCTGTTACTCCCTCCTCTAAACCTGTTACTACCTTCCACAAACTTGTTTCTCCCTCCCCCAGACCATCCCACAGGTCTTCACAAGAGGTGGGGGAAGAGGTTATACAAAGGAAGCAAGACTTGGGAAATAAACAGAGAGGCACTTGAGAGGGTCCTTTCCCCACAGAAGAAAGACCTCTTGAAGCCTCTATTTAAATTGACCAAAGTTGACGGGAAGTCAGTAGAAGATCCCAGGAACTTCCCGGATGCCCCAGGTATTAAAACTGTATATAGGAACAGCGGAGGAAACCTTAAAGTTTGGGACCACCTGATCTGGGCCAAGGACACTTTTCTTAAGATTCGTATGATCCAGGTTGGGTCCCCTGATTTGACAAAAATAGCAGTGCAATGTGCAGAGAGGTCCTCCGTCATTCTCCATCGCTTTTTGTATAGGGCAGTAAAATTAACATACGCGACGGACGTCGGTGGTATTGCTTTAGATGGATAAATTACATTCGTGATTGGAACAGGGAGTCTTTGATAATCCGTCGGGGTCCTTACTCTTGCGGATTTCCGACCAGTCTGTGTGTAAGAAAATCAACTTAAGAAATGTCTATCAAGCTATCCAGCTTGAATGTGAGGGGCCTGAGAAATCGGGGTAAGGCTGCTCGTCTGCTTTGTGATCTCTTGTCCCCAGGAGTAGATGCAGCTGCGATCCAGAAGACATACTGTTTGCGATGTTGATGCTTGTGTGCTGTCTAGCGACTTTGTCGTCTATTCAGCATACGGGGACCAGCAGGCCAGAAGTGTTTCTCTGTTGGTTAAACGTACCCTGGGTGCGAGGGTGGACCTTGACCATGTAGGCGCGGGAGGCCAGTTGATCGTGGTTGATATTGCCATGAAAAGTAGGTCGTTTCGGATCGTTGCGGTGTATGCGCCCAACGACCGGCAGGAGCGCGTCTCGATTTTCCGTCAGTTGGGGCCGTTTCTGGTGGATTCTTCACGTTTAGTCGTAGGGTGGCACTGGAATGCCACACTTGACTCCAAGTTAGATAGGGGCGGGGAGCTAGAGGAAGGGTGCGTGATCTGTACTGGACCAGCTGGACTTCCGGCAACAGCTAAATGCAGCTAGAATTAGTGGAGGCGGTTATACGGAATACATGGTGGAAGAGGCTTAAGGACAGAATTAGGACTTTCACCGCTGACTATAGCTGTTAAGTCGCCCTAGCTAAGGCTAACAAGGTGAAAACAAAAATAGTCTATCCCGGGCGGAGGCAGGGGGTGGATCCCCAAGAGATAGCGTTAGCTAGGTAGGCCTTGGAACGGTCGGCTAGCAAGCATTACCAGGGTCAGGTAATTAGGCATAGATTAAACAAGATGTCTGTGAAGCCGTGAACATAGGCGCTGAACTGCGCAAGGAAGAAATCCGTCGAGGTGGCGATCGATATATTCGAGAAGTCAAAAACCACGGAGGTCGACCGACAATATGTGCGAGACGTTTCGGCGGCATTACGAAAGCCGCTTTACCAAGGAGCCTGGTCTCTGTAAAATAGAGTTTCGTAATTATTTGGCTGAATTTCCTCGGCTTTGACCGACTGAAGTAGCTAGCAACTTGGCATTGAAGATGGTCGGCAGCGGCAACCCAAGGACTTGATAGTCTACCCTGTGAACTGTAACTGAGGCTGTCGCACATCTTTGTACCGATTTTGAAGATGTTGTTCAACAACTGGTTCCGGCATGGAACCAGTTGTTGAACAACATCGACCGGATCTCCAGGGGTGTGATCACGATGTTCAAAAGGTCAAGGGTGTTGGGAGGGACTTAGATGATTACAGGTTCATAACTCTGCTAAACTTTGCTAAGTTAAATATTTTGGCCAAATCCTGACGGAGCGTTTGCAGTTAGTTGCTGAGATTCTGTTGGAACCCGATCAGACTTGTTCTGTTAGTGCCGAAAAATTCAGAACAACCTGCATCTGATCCGAACAATCCTAGAGGGTGTAAAAGACGACGAGCAAGCAGCGTTGATCAATTTGGACCAGTCCAAGACATTTGATAGCCCTTTTGTCCAATCTCAGTCGGTTCGTCAGGGTTCTCCGCTGACGCCGCAACTTTGCGCTTTGACGTTGGAGACCCGGGTGAGGGACAGTGCGTTCAGTCCGGCCCTACGCTGAATCACTGATTTTGGTGGGGCTCGAGCCAGGATTTCTGCGTATGCCGATGACGTATCTATTTTCGTGTCGTCCCCGGATGACATTGAGGTGGTACAGAAGGCGTTTAAGCGGTACGAGAAAGTAACGAGGATCAAAATAAACCGTGACAAGTTTTCTGACTTGCGGTAAGGTGCCTGGAAATGCTCTACTCTCCCAAGGCCCTTCTGTTGGACTAACAGACCCATCCGCATTCTTAAACTGTGGTTCGGACCGGATTTTTAGCTGGAAAAAATTAGTTGCAGGTACAGGTAAAGGTCAGAGCAAAGGTTTCGACGGCGGGTGTCCGTGAAGGGGATGGCTGAGGCGTGTGTTACACACATCTTTCTCATCATCCTTTACCGGTTGTCGGTATTTCCGCTCTGTGATGACCATCGGATGCCAATTGAGTGTTTGTTGTCTATCCTCTTGTGGACTGGGCGCAAGAATCAGGTCAACGGAGAAGTCTTTTGCAAACGTCCGTGACAAGGGGGCTGAGAATGCCACACGTGGGGAGTCATCGAGGTTGGCTTTCCTATGCTGCGTTTTGACAGAGAATTCGATTTTGGAGGGGAGTGTTAAGGACGCCTTCTCTAGCCTTACTATCACTCCTTCAATTTCGAGAGCTGAGCGCCGACGTAAGCCCCGAAATCAATCGAAATTCTTGATCGAATGTCGAAGGCTCTTGAAGGTCAATCCTCGATTCACTGACCTTTATCTGCCTTGGAGGCACTTGTAGTGTCTACTCGTGTATTAGTGGAGGGGTCGCGACGAAGTACCCTCTACGATATCGGCTCAGATTATTGTGCACCTTTTGGTCTTGGGTGCCACCGGTGAATTACCTCAGTAACTCTTAGTTTTCGCTTACCTGGCGATTGATACAAAACGGATTGTCTCTCAGTAACATGGCCTTCAGATGTGGTGGGGCGGACTTGCCCGACTGTCATCGGTGTGACCTTGGCTTAGAAGAAAAGGTTGAGCACGCCTTCTACCATTGTTCTCAGCTGCGCCTTTTCTGAGACCGTGTCGACGATTTGACGGCTCGTATCGCTCCCGAACAGCTCGTGTCTATTGATCTTGCATACGCGTGTGATAATGTGTCGCCTCCGTATTCTGAGCAGAGACGGATGGTGTTTCTTACGTTGCTGGCTTTGGTTATATGGACGACGCGAAGGGAGGGAATCTTGCGATATGAACGCTGTTCTCATCAGCATCTGATTAGTTTGAGTATTGACTCAAGATGATCAGAACTCATAGAAAGCGTTTGATTTCGACAGATTTCAGCAAAAGTTGAGTAACTGTAGCAAGTTTGGTTCGTGTGAATGGGGTCTGTTTTGATTTTATTTTTAAGTTTCTAACGGTACAACGGGGCGGTTTTCTGCAACCCCACCACCTGGTTGAGTTAGTTTCTTTTTGTGTACCTAGTTAATGTGAATGAATTTTTTTCCATTGCCTGTTCCAGGCTTTCTCTTTTGTTATGAACCAAGAAGAGATTCTCGACCTCCCCAGTTTTTTTGGCTTCACTTTTTTATCTTAACTGGGTCAGTCTTTGATTTTACCCATTCCATTATTTATTTTACCCTTCCCCTCTCCCCTAGCGAGTGCGCGACTTGATTTCGCTGTTTGGCGGAATACAGCAGCCACTCTGAATTTTGTGCGATGGTCGGATCTTACTAACATTTGTTTATTTTAGTATGAATATTTTGTCATATGTTAGTTTGTATTTTGGGTTATTCATCCCCTTCTCCCCTCATTTTCGTATCATTATATTTTTCTATATAATTTATAAAATTAGTTTATGTAAATAAATTTTTATCTCAGGGGTTTGTTATCCCTGTAAATATGTGGTATTATGGTATATGTAGGATTGTAAGATGATGGACGAATTTTGTGGTAAATAGAGAAATTGTTAAGAGTGATTGGGTCGTGAATGTGATTAGCTAGGTATAGGATAATTAATGAAAGACCAAACTCTACCCACCTCCTTTTCGGCTTTGTCTCACATTTTTGTATATTTATATAAAAAATAAAAATTCAGTCACATTACGAGAGCTTTTTTGTGATATTTAACGTTGTTTTTTTAATTTTCCTTCATCTATAACCATTATTTGTACTTAAGTTGAATCCGCTATCCAATTGCAAGTTGAGATTTTTGTTCAGGATTTTTACCTGCACAAATTTTCTTGAATTCCGACCGGAAGAATCATATTTGCTTTAGTTACTTTAACGCGGTGACACACTTGTTTTTTTTTATCTTATTTATTTTTGTCTTGCAGTGAATTTTTTATGTCCTTTTGTTTTGCAACGAAAACATTCCTTATTTTTGAATGGACAAAAATTATAAAAATCTACTTCCACATGTGCAGCAGGATTAGGAGTAATGTTTTTCCTTCTTTACTTTATTTTTTGGTGGGCACACCTTTTTAAATTGTGACACACCGCCTACTTCGATGTCTTTAGCGTATCCTTGTATACTTATAAATCTTACAATTTTTAGCTAGGTTTTGCAAAGTGAGATTGGGCTATTTTCAAGTTTATTCAGAACCATTCTCCTGATTCCAGCGTCTCATGTTAACGCCAAACCTTCAACAAATATTAAGTATTTTTAAAAAATTGTCAGGGCTTAGTTGTGCCATTTTAAATCATTCACACTGATTATTCATAATTCAAGCGAATGTTGTGAAATCTTAATGGTCATTATTTACCAAGTTTATACATTTCCATCTTTTATGGAACAATGAAGTCTTTTAACTGAACACTTCCGAAAAGCAAATAACCGTTTCTTTAAACGTTAAGTCACTAGGTTTCCTTCGTAATATATAATTAATAAAATTTGTTTATTCGACAGCGCCTAGTTTTCTTAAAACTAGTCTGGTGTTTTTGTGGTCGAACCAATTTGCATAGTCCATTTTATAAAGGTCTTCCTATCTGCGGAAATATGACGAAAATGTTGCGTCTTCCTCTGGAATATAATTAAACTCCGCTTTTGCCTTTATGATAGTATCTTTAGAAAAAGCACTTGAATAGTCGTTCCTGTTATTTATCATTTTCTAATGTTGTTCTACCAACAATGTAACGAATTTTTCGAGTCTTTGTTCTAAACGTTTTTGCTGTTCTTGTTTATTTAAAATTACTAACATAACTTTTTAAAACTCTATTCTATTTTAATTTAGTACTGCACAGTTACTGCGCGCTCTGATTTATTTAATTTATATTCATATTTAGTACCATTTAGTTATTGCTTGCTCTGATTCATTTATGTTATTCGTTTTTATTACTGCTCGATTATTGCTCAGTCTTTTTCATTAATATCTTAATTTTATTTTGTACTGTTCAATGGTTTTCCTCTCCGATTTATTTATATGTTATTTTATTAATACTACACAGTTACTGTGCTCCATGAATAATTTATATGTTATTTCTATGTAGTACTGCACAGTTATTTCTTGCTGTGATCCATTGATATTTTATTCCCATTTAATACTGTCAAGTTATTGCGTGCTCTGATTCATCTATGTTATTCTTACTAAATACTGCTCAGTTATTGCAGCCTATGATTAATTTACTCTATCAAATGCCTTGAAGTGCTCCAAATTGATCAGCGCGGCTTCTTCGTCTTTTACACATTGTAAGATCGTGCTGATCAGATGCAGGTTGTTCTGAATTGTTCGGCTCCTCAAAGGACAAGCCTGCTCGGGTCCCAACAAAATCTCGGCAACTGACTGCAAACGCTTCGACAGGATCTTGACTATAATCTTTAACTCTGTGTTTAGCAGAGTTATGGGCCTGTAATCGTCTAAATCCCAACATCTTTGCTTTTTCTCAACAGCGTGATCACACACCTGGAGGTCTGGTCGGGTCGGACCCGTGGCTGAACGAGTTATTCAACAAGATAGTCAAAATCGGGACAAAGATGTGTGACAGCCTCAAGCACAATTCATGGAGCAAGCCATCCAGGCCTGGAGACTTGACTCTACCGACCTTCTCCAATGCCGCGTAGATCTCATCCTCCGTAATCTCACCCTAGCAGCTAGCGAAAGTCGAAAAAGGTCAGCTAAAAAGCTGCGAAACTCTTTGTCACAGAGACCAGGCTCCTTGGTAATTCGGCTCTTGGAATGCCGCCGAAACGCCTCACACATGTCGTCGGTCGATGTCAGAGTACGCCACTCCGGAGTTTTGACCTCGCGAATGCATCGATCATCAACTCGACGGATCTCTTCCTTGCGCATTTCTGCGCCCATGTTCACAGCTACGGAAGACATCTTACTTATCTAACTATCTAACCCATTTAGCACTTGCTAGCCAAACGCTCCAGGGCCTGCCTAGCTAGGGCTATCTCTAGAGGATCCTCACATCAAGCCTTCGCTCGGGATAGACTATTCTTAAGAGCTTCCATCTTGTTAGCCTTATGTAATTGCTAAAGTCGGTGGGGAAGGATCTAACCCTATCCTTAAGTCTCTCCCACAACCTATTCCCTATAATCACCCCAACTAATTCCCGATTCACTACAGTATTTAGCTGCTCCTGAATGTCCCGCCTGTCTAGTAAAGATAGATTGAACTTCTAGTATCTAGCGTTTAATGCCACCCGGGCACAGAAAAGTCTGTGGTTCATGTAACTTAACCAGTGGGACCTGGAACAATCTAATAGATTTATGTTGGGCTGTCAAGGACAAGCTTGCCTACATCCGTAGGGTACGTTAATTTTTATGTCCTATATAAGGAGGGATGGAACAACACCGGGACCCTCCCTGTGCCCAATTGCGCCATTTTTCTAAGTTCAAGCGTCCCTACACGAGCCATGTTTATTTTTGAAAACTGCTCCTTCGCCGCTGCCAAGTAGTGCCATACTTTAAGGTTGCCCTCAGTATTACGAATGACACCTGCTGCACGTAGAAAATTTTTCAGGTTCTCTGTAGATTTGCACACTACAGAGGTAAATTTTAACAGAGGCTTCGAGAAGCTCCCGCGCTTGGTTGAGAGGTCTCTTTCTAAGACTTCCTTTCGAATTGACAGATGGCCTTCCCTCTGGGGAAAGATTTCTTCTTTTAGGAGGGACTGAAGAAGTGATTAGTATAAGTGGGGGGAATGGTGAAACTTTTTTTGGAAATTGGGAAGGCTCTTCACCTTACTGGCGTAGGATTCTAGGGTTCTTTCTGGCAAAGTTGTGATTCCTTCTCCGCCCTACTTCGTCTAGACATTTTCCCCCTTTCCAGCTTTTATTCCTCCTTTTCACACCCTCTCTTCAAAGAGGAAGAACGCGGCGCGGGACTCTCCTCAATGTCCATACATTTCTGCTCCTTCTGTGGGAATTTCTGCTGTTGTGGAGTTTGCTGTCGCTTTCCAGTTAGTTGTTGCTTTAACACCTCTTCTTTTTTTGCCTCTAGCAGCTGCTTTGAAGATTGATGTCACGTCTGTTGCCGCCCTCCTTGTTGCTGTTGTTTAGGGGCTTTTTGTTATTTTGACCTTCTTGTAACATTTTTCTCCTGTCGGATACCCTGCAGTGTAGGTGGTCTTCTTGCTTTAGGGCTCTTCCACCCAACCAGCTGCTATTCGCCGTCAAAACATTACTTGGCTCCCTTCTCCTCTACTGAATCCTTATTCACTTCTTTCGCTATTTCCTTTATTGATGGTACTGTCTTTGGCTATTGGGATGGTGACACCGGGTCCTTTCCAGGGCACGCTCTTGCTAAATTCTGCGTAGTACCACAGAGCCAACAGTGAGGTTTCCTGCCCTCCACGACCACATAAATAGACCAACCCTGGTAGGTTAAGATGTTCGGCACGTCATTGAATTCTTTACGGGATAATATCACTTGCAAAGTGACAGCTTCCCTAGCGAAGACGGCCTTGCTGATTACTGCTGCCACCTCTGTCACCAGTTCATACTGGGTGAAGAAGGCTCCTAAATATTCCTTGGAAATATCCATAAGCACCCCATGCAAAGTAATGCGTGTTTTTTTTTTTTTTTTTTTTTTTTGTGAAAAACATACTCCGTTGGAAGGCGAAAGGCTTTTGTAGTTAAGATGGTTTCCGCCAACCGATTTACCTCCTCTTTCGATGGCCACAGAATGTCCCACATGGCATGGCTCTTCCTGGCGATGACTTAAAGGGCTATTTTAAGGGTTTTCATCGCCTCCTCTAATGTCTCACTGCTAAAACCAACAAACTTGCGCGTTTTCACACCAGTTGTAAGCAGAGGGATGATCGGAAATGTATTGTTGGTAGTTTTCTTTTATGGAAGCGTAATAAGCTTCGTCTTTTTGGGAGGTTTACACCCTCCCCATGACAACGTTGACGGTACAGGCGAATTTGGCTTCTGAGGGGACTCCACCACACTTGCCGGAGTTACCACTTCAGCCTTCTGAATTATATTTTTTTTCCAATATCAGATGCCAAAATGTACTTCAACATTGAAAAAAGAAATTACAACTAGCATTCGGTTGCCAGAATAAGAGAAAAATAAAAAAAAAGTAAACTGTAACTTAATACAGACCTCATACTTCCACTGCTAGATAGTGAGAAAAACACCACCCAACATACTCATTACTATCCATAGGTACGTACATAACAGAATCAAACCGCGCAATAACTGTGCAATACTAAATAGGAATAACATGTAAATGATTCAGAGTGAGCAATAACTGAGCAGCAATGAATAAGAATAGCAATTAAATGAATCACAGCAAACAATAATTGAACAGTATTAAATTAGAATAACTGATAAAAAATCAGAGCACGCAAAAACTGCGTACTAAATGAGAATAATTTATAAATGAATCAGAGCGAGCAATAACAGAACACTACTAAATAAGATGAATGTCAGTCGTGGTGCAGTGGATATCGGACCGGAACTAGAAATCAGAGAATCGAGTTCGAATTCCAGTTGAATTAGTTGCATTCACTTACGCGCAAATACCTTTGGGAAAAGTATTAATCTATCTCTTCTTACTCCAGCTACGGTTTAAATAGCAGGATAAATTGAGTTTTATAGCCCTGGTCGGCAACCAGTCTACCGCATAAAATAATGGCAATTTACTGCGGGAAAATTTTCTGCCAGGCAGTCATGTCTCTTTCGAGACATGATCGCCTAAGCATGTATCACGTTTAGTACTTAACTGATTGACTGACTGACTAAATAAGAATAACTTATAAAAGAATCAGAGCGAGCAATAATTGAGCTGAACGAAATATGAATAGCGTATAAATGAATCACAACGCACAATAACTGAACAGTGTTAAATAACAATAACATATCAATGGATCACAGCAAACAATAGTTCTGCAGTACTAAATAAGTATAACGTATAAATGAATCAGGGCGCGCAATACCTGAGTAGTACTAAACAAGAATAGCGTATAAATGATGTATTATGCTGCTTCCGGATCTCTACAAACAACGATGAAGGTCATTTTGAAATATAACGAGGTACAAGAACAGGTATATATAAAAATATATACTTATGTTTTTATTCTTCATCGGTGACGGTTGTGTAAGGGAGGAGTGACCGGAGAAAGATTGTGCACACGCAGGAACTGTTGATGAGTCGTAAACTAGCAGGAGTTCTCTGTTATCGATCTCTCTCTCTCTCTCTTTTCTGAATTATTTTCTTTTGTCTTCGACTTATATAACCCAAAACTCTCACGCATCCCTGCCTCTTCGGGTGGTCGCTCAATTGACGTCAATCATATTTTTGTCGGTTATTACCTTTCAAGTCTCTGTTGTTGCCTTGTGTTTTCTGCCTTTGATTTCAAGTATATCTTTGTCGGCTATTGCATGCATTTCTTGCCTTTGATGTCAATCATATTTTTAGTGTGTCTACGCTACCTTATTTTTTAAAAATGTTCACCTATGAACATAAGTGCATTTTTCCTCCTCATCACCACTTCACACAATCGAGGCAATTGTACAAAAATATAATAACATGCAAAATTAAAAAAGAATTTCAAAAATATGTTTATCACACTCTCTCTTTTTCTGCCTACTATGCTGTACGATCGCATAAAATCAATCAATAATACAGAACAATACATGCAAACAAAAGTAATACAAAATTATCAACATCAAGGGTGACACTCTCCCCACCTCTCTACTTCCTGCAATTATGCGCCTGTTACTTACTTATTAATTCCATGCAAAGAGACACTTTTCTCAATGTAAACTCTTAAATAGTTAGTCTCTTAAATAAATCAGGCTGGAACGCGATTTGCATAAAAACTTCACTCGTCTATAGATTCCGAGACGCTTTGGGCATCACAACGTGGTTTAATGGTTAGTGTTTGAAAAACTACGACTGAGCAGCATGCCCGATCCTCACTAGGTGCTTCATAATTTCTGTCTTATGCCATATTTAAGCGACACTTAGAAAATCACCATTCCTAGACGCGTGATTACATAAATTATAACCACAGAAGAGTTTATCTCGCGCGAATTTTTGTTAACATTCAAAGTTTTCTGTACATTTCAGACTCTAATCATATCCATAATTGACTTATAGCATTTTTGCCACGGCGATGTCCTGCCTTTTCAGTTAAAGATTAACTCTGTTTTTATCGTTCCCTTTTGTTCCTTTATTTTTACTTTATTTTATTTTTTTCATTTATTTATTTGTTCTTTTGAGCGCTAACTCAATCTATTCTGGGACTCATCCTGACCGTCATTTCTGCTAGTTAAAAGACTGATTTGCTTCATATATCTTTCACTTTTTAGTGAGTTTGTTATCGACTTTGCGGCCTCGACTAACTCCTTGGTGATACGCTGAAGATAATAATCTCTAAATAAAAAAAGGAAACGCACAATGTACTGGAAGAGAAAAATGAGAGAGAGCACATACTTTTTTGTGTTATTTATTTATTCTTTCTGTTTTTTTAACACACACGCCAGAAAAAGTTCTGTAATGTTTCAAAAGTTCTCTTTTCTCCGTGTTGTATCATACAAGTAGAGATCCTGATGTACGACTATATAATCATAGGCAGTAACCGCACACCTATTTACTAACTGACATCGAGCAAATTACCTTCGATTAGCACCATAAGTGCCTCTGCTTGAGTTTAACAGCACACATGTCATTTCCTTGATTTCAACCATACTATGTTTGAACACAGAAATCTGTCATTAACTACAGTACATATCATTCAAAATCTTACCGAGAAAACAACAAAAAATGAAAAAGAAAAATATACAAACTGGAACACGGTTCAGTCAAATCAGAAATACTATTAGTAGAAATCAATATATACAGTCTTGCAGTAAAATAGTATGTCCGGGTAATGAATCTATATTCAAACATTTCCAACGTACTGTGCACTAACTTACTGACCAACTAAGCAACTCTACAACTCTACAACTGTTAACTACTACTGCCGTTCTCTGTATAGGCAGGATTATATGTACACATCAGGCGAGTCCATTTTTATGTGTAAAAAGGGGTGATCCCCAACAATTATTAATTTATGTAAAAAAAAAAAAAGCAGCAAGTCACTGTGCACCAAATCGTCAATGTTGTATAACTTGGCTATCAACGATCGGTTTGACATCAACGACGAACACTGGTGTGGAGTATTGGGCAGCCGGTAAGGTATCGCGTACATACAAACACGTCTGCTTCTCTTTCACTAACATACGTGGTATCCGCACTAGCTTTCACAGCGTAGAATCATTCTTTCACACTAACTCACCTGATATTTTAGCCCTATGTGAAATTAACCTTGACCCTTCTATCCCCTCTTCTGAGTTTTACGTTTCTAGTTACCTTCCCCTCTTCAGGAAGGACTCCAATGTTCATATGCATGGGCTTGGTGTGTATATTAGCGAACACCTTCTCCTAGCTAGGGTGACATCTCTTGAATCCCTGGATCATTCTTTCATGTGCTTCCGTCTCTCACTTCTAAGCTCGATTAGCTATCTCTTCTTTCTCTACCGCTCCCTTTCTTCCTCTGACTGTTCGTTACTTGACAACATCTCTGACATTTTTAGACAAAGCCATTTCTTCCCATCCCTCTGGCCATATATTTGTGTTTGGTGACTTTAACGCCCATCACACCAAGTGGCTGGAGAACTCTGTCACCGACCTTGCTGGTGTCCACACCATGAATTTTCAATCACCCAATCCCTTACGCAAGTGGTGGACTTCCCCAGGCATTTCTCCGACAACCCTAACGAAGAGACTCACTACTCGACCTCTGCTTCACTTCCATCCCAGACTTATGCACTATGGAACAACGTTTTTAGTCTTCCCGTCGAAGATTGTGCATCTGAGGTCTCCTCCTGAGTTAAGGCTGGCATCGATGCTTTCATCCCTGCCAGGAAATTTCAGCTTAAATCTCATTTGTCTCCATGGTTCTCGCCCGCTTGCTCGGCCGCCATTGCCCACCGGAATCATTTCTTCCGGCTCTATCGTAGCTACGCGTCGGACCAAAACAGGCGCCTTTCCGCCTCAGCTCGTAATAAGTGATAAAAGATACTTAACGAAGCTAAGATGTCTTGCTGCCAGAATGAAGCAACGCATAGCATCCTCTAAGTTCGGTGCCAAAGACTACTGGCGACTCTGTAAAAGAGTGTTTAACAAGAGCAAGACCTCAATACCCCCACTAATCAATAAATTTGAGGTCCTCACCTCCTCAGCGGACAAGGCTGAATGCTTTGCTCGCAGATTCTCGACTAATTCAAGACTGGACTCGTCTGGAGTTTCTACACCCGACTTCCCACATAGAATTGAGGCTAAACTGAATGACGTCCACATTACACCCTCGTGGTCTCTAACATAATCTCAAAACTTGACCCTCACAAAGCGAGCGGAAGGGAAGGAATCCCAATCATAGTCTTAAAGAAATGTGCCCCTGAACTCTCATCTGTCCTTTCTAAGCTCTACAACTTCTGTCTATCTGCTTCCTGCTTTCCTGCCTGTTGGAAATCTTCCTGTGTAGTTCCTATATTTAAAAACACTGGAGAACCCTCGGACCCCGCAAATTACCGCCCTATCAGCCTTCTTCTGATCTTTGGCAAAGTGTTCGAAGCCATTATCAACGCCGAGGTAGTTCAGTATCTCACAGCACACGGGTTCCTCTCGGACAAACAGTATGGTTTCCGCTTCACCAGGTCTACTGCTGATATGCTAATGACCATCAACGAGTATATATACCAGGCTCTCGACAAGAATGGCGAAGCCTCGAACCGTTACCTTGGATATCTCTAAAGCGTTTGGCATGCTGGCCTTCTATGCAAACTGCGGAGCTATGGTATAACTGGACATTTGTTTGACCTAATCCAGTCTTTTCTCTCTAACCGCACATTGAAGGTGGCATTAAACTGACATGCCTCCAAGAACTACCATACGAACGCGAGTGTCCCTCAAGGCTCTATCCTAGGTCCTGCGCTCTTTCTGATCTACATTAATGATCTCCCTGATACCATAAGATCCCAACTAGGTATGTACGCCGATGACACCATAGTTTAGCTCGCCTTGAACAAAAATCTGGTGTGGGCGACAAAGCTAACCTTGTAGCCGAGCTTGAAAAGGACCTCCAATCCGTAGTGGACTTGGGTAAGAAATGGTTCGTAAATTTAAATGCTTCCAAAACTAAGCTGCTATCAATTAACCATCAGAGACAATAGCACCTACCTCCCATTAGCATGGACCAGGCTTGCCTCCCAGAGAGTAAAACACTACGCCTCTGTGGTCTCACACTTTCAGCGGATATCAAGTGGAATGACTATATCGAATCTATTGCTAAATCCGTTGCTATGAAAGTCGGATCTCAGTGCAGGGCACGGAAGTTTTTCCGTCTGAATCTATCCTGCACATATATAAATTTACCATCCGTCCGTGCATTGAATACTGCTGCCACATCTGGTCAGGTGCCTCTGATACTCTCCTCGGGCTTCTTGACAAAATACAACGGAGAGTCTGTAATGCGATCGATACCGACTTGGCAGACCGGCTGCAGTCTCTCTCTCTCTCTCACCAGCGCGACGTGGCTTCCCTATGTCTCTTCTATAAATACTTTCACGGCTTCTGCTCCGATGAACTCAGATCACTGGTGCTCCCTAGGTACGATTTGTATGAGATACTAGATTAGCAACTAGGTCCCACCCTTTTACAGTAAAACAGATAAGATGTAACCGCAATTTCTACTCCAACAGTTTCTTTTCTCGCACTTTCGCCTGTAGAATTCCCTTCTACATACTTGCTTCCCCGACAGCTGCAATCTCCAGGAGTTTAAATGTAAGGTCAATAGACACCTCCTAACACACTCACTCGCATCCATTTTCTCAAACACTCTTCCCATCTACCCAACCCTCATCTTCGGTATCCTTACCCGTCTATCAACCTCCTTCTGACATTTCCTATATCTAACCACTCTTTCTTATCACCTCCCCCTATGTAACCTCCTGCGTAATAGTGGCAGTGGAATGTCTTGCTTGGGGTGAAATGATTCAAAAAATACGAGAGAGCAGACAGGGTGTCGTTAACCAACGGAATTTCTTTGTTCTCGCTTTTTCATTATTTCAGACCTCTTGTGTCTTCTGCTTATATAATCCAAAATTCCCACGCATCACTGTCCGTTCGGGCAGTCGCTCAATTGACGCTAATCATATCTTTTTCGACCATTGACTTTCAAGTCTTTGTTGTCGCCTTGTGTTTTCTGCATTTGATGTCGATTATATCTTTGTCGGCTGTTGCCTGTATTTTCTATCTTTGATGACAATTATATTTTTGCCGGGTTAAGGTAATATATTACATAAATGAATCTGATCGAACAATAACTGGATAGTACTATATAAGAATAACAAATGAATGAATCAAAGCGCCTAATAACTGATCAGTACTAAATCAGAATCATATATCAATGAGTAAGAGCGGAGAATAACTTAGTAGTACTAAATAAGAATAACATATAAATGAATCAGATTGGCAATAAATGAACAGTATTAAATAATAACTTATAAATGAATCAGCACGCTCCATCACTGAACAGCACTAAATAAGAATTACATATAAATGAAGTAGAGCCCGGAATAACTGAGCAACATTAAATAAAACTAGACGAGATATTTACACTATTTACATTGTTCGGACTATTGTTCTCATTTTTGCTGCAATGTTTACGACGTTTCGGCCGGTGCTAGTAGTTTCGAACCGAACCTTTTTATTACGATCACTGGGGTGTATCATTCTCATTCCACGTGCGATGCCACTTCCGGATCCATGTAGTTATCTTCCTTTAACTTAACTCTGTAAGTTATTTGGTCACCATTGATGTATCCTGGTATTGAACTCACAACTCTTTGAGTCAAGTCACTGGAACTAACCAGCGCCTATCCATGTGTCATTGGGGACATAAGCATGTGGATTTCTGGGATATTAAAACTATTGTCTCAGTAACTTTTTTTTTCCAGAGTTAATATTGCAATCTTTGATGCTAATGATTTTCTCTAGCATATTTTTTTTTTACCAGAGTTCATATTTGACGTTAATGATTTTCTCTAGTACTCCGTATTACTAGTTCCCATATTTTTGTCATTTCTATGCTTGGTCGGCTTATGAGATTTTTGTAGCCTAGCATATGCACTGATAAGTTTGGATAAGTATAGATGAAGCATAAGAGTTTGCCGAAACAATTTTACAGTTTTTTTGTTCAATTTTGTGCTCAAGTTTAAAAACCTTGAATTATTTTAGCAGTCAATACAACTCATTTGTTCAGTTCTTCAGAACTGATCATATTGGCTAAACAAACTTTTAACTTATAATATCAGACAGATTCGTGTAAAGGTTGATTTTTTTCCAGCTATACTTTCAGGATTAAAGTTGACAGGTCGATAAAGAATACTACTTTTGTGAGGCACAAGAATATTCTACCGAATATGTTATTCTTCCGCTTGTTCATACCAACCGAATTTATTTTTACAATAGGTACAAGGTCTGGTTTTATTTCTTGTGACAATCGCACAATCTTGATGGTTGGTCGAATGCTTTTAGACTGGCTTCTCATTACATTAACTTACATTTTCTTTTTATTAAAACCCGTGAATTTATTAAATTATCTGCTTGATATTAAATTTTATGCGGCTTCATTGAAAAACGAAGCTTTATTCAGATACGAATCTGATATTTTTAAAAATAATATTTTTCACTTAAGAAAAGCTATCGCATCGACACATAAAGTTTTATAAATACCATATCAATTTTCATAGGCAAATTAAAAGAAGTCAAAGACTTTGATAGTCAAAATTTGATAATTTGGTTTTCGATATTCACAGGGATCTTTAGCATTTTCCCCTTTTCCCCACCATTTAGTTATTTTATCAAAGTTTATTTATAATTTAGAAGGGATTTAAAAAAATAATCAATCCATTAATATTATCAGATTATAATTACAGCAGAACTTTTCATTTTATATTCGATATGTACGAGGTTAGGCCCGGACCAAATTGAGGAAAAAGACTGGCGACACTACAAACTTCCAAGTAAAGGAAAACATAGTTGCTGTAAAAAATAATTTTCGAAATTGTGGGTTATGACTTGGATTTGAATACCAGATTTTGGTATGGGTAGAAATACCCAACTATTTCAGCCTGTAAGTGGGGATTTGTAGCGGCATTCAAGGTAAAAGTTTAACATCACGCTTTCTTAAAGTTAAGAGTTGGAATTATATTAGCAGTTGTTTGCAACAAATTTGGTGATTTGTAGAGGTTCATTGTTAATTAAGATCATTCCAAGTAAATCTGTGCCAGGGCCCGAAGAAACAATTAGGAATCAATAAAATAATTTCGTTGCATTCATCTTTAATACTATATCATCTCCATCATCATCATTACCTTTGTAAATCAGAGCTGACGTGATAATGATGAGGGGTAATGTTATCACTGATATAGTGGAAATAACATCATTTGACCCAAGTATTGTTTGGTTATCTGGCTGAACCACCTAATCTGGTGTCAATAAAGTCTGGCGAGACAGATAAAAAGGGTGAAAGAGTGAGAAAGGACGAACGAGAAAGAATTACAAAGTTAAAAATAAAAGACAAGTAACACAAGAAATAATGGTAACACTGATTTCATGTCATTTAGAGCTAACATTTATAGAATACAATCATTTATCAAAGTTAAGAATCCTGCCACTCATAAGCTAGAAAAGACTGAGTTTTGTTTGGAATGCCAAATCTCGATGCCAAATAATATAGTGAAAGCATAGAAAGTAAGACTGAGGAATACAATATCGGACCAGAATCAGTGTGGGAACATACGATGGGAGTGATGAATAGTTCTCGGTGAATCACTAAATTTTAAAATTCTTGGGTTGAGCCGTGAACTTTTCAGTGCATTTTCGTATATTATTACAAAAATGGAGAAATGAAGACATTAAAAATCAAAATATATCATTGGCAGCTTGATTCTACTCATGTGGGTTTAAAACTTCATATTTTCACATGTACTTATGTACTTGCACTCATAAATATATATGGGTGTCTGTGTGCTCGTCCATGAGTGACAGCTTATATATGAGTGTTTAATTCATCAGCATTGTTATTTAAGTATAATGTACACGTGCATATATATAAATAGGTAAAGTACATGTAGATTTTTGTATGATGCATCTCACTCGGCGTTGCTTGACGAGTGTCCGTCTTTGTTATGGTTTGATCATTTGAATATCAAAAATCGATATTTGTTCCTCGCCGGTCGAGTCAATCTGATGTTCACAATCGATCGCCGATTCTTCGTCCTTGGCCGTTGCTCTCTTGCGTCTCGCTTGGCCGATAGACGTCGTTCGATGAACAAACTGACAGTGCAATTGAAGTTCAGATTTGTAATTAAGACTTGCACTAAGGAAAAACAGGCCACGAGTCCCAATAAGCAACAAACCTAATCATTAATACAACTGACCTCCATCTGGACACTTGTGTAACCGGATCCTGTCTCAGGTAATTTGGGTTCGAAACTTAACAGCAGATATGTTGCTTTAACCAATCTCTTTCTACGTCGTACACTATCTTATATTGACAAATTCCCCCTATTCAGAATGACAAATAATTTATAATCCAGGATGTTTACTTTGGAACTGCTAAAGAGCAGAAATTCTCCAAAAAACACAAAAATCTTTACATATATTCCCTATAATTACTTCAGTGGAACACATCATCATTTGCATAAAGAGCTGTTGAATTCTAAAATTTAGAATTATTGTTTTTATGGCTGACACATTGGAAGGTTGGTGGTTTTGTGACATGATCGTACATATGTACAACGAAAGTTAAGTCGGTATTGTAGCGTATTTGGTAAAGACGTCAATCATTTGGTGAGTTTAGGAAACTTGTTTTGCATGTTTTATCTGACCTTGAAAACTGGCACAGATATCCACAACACCTTCCTGCGTTTGATATCAAAGCAAAGATAATAGTTCAATGTGAAAATTAACGAGTATGACTCAGCTAGTAAAATCTTTGACTACTGAACGAATATTATTTTTCTTTTGTTGCTGAGTGTAGAATTTTCAGCCGACTAGACCCCACACTTTTGCTAAAAAGTTGGTGACATGCATAGCTACATTTGAATAAGAGAAAAATTAACAAAAATATTTGTCACAGGTGAAGAAATAATATTTAAAGAAACCGAAAGAATCTGACAAAGAGACTAAGATAGTTTTATAAAAGGTAACTCATCCCCCCCCCAAAAAAAAAGAAAAAAGAAAGGTTTAACTTATCTACAACATCTTCAAAATAAAAGAAAGAAAAAATGAAGTAAGTATTTAAAAGCAAAAATATTAAAGCAGCAAATCAAATTTTGTGAAGAGTAGCAGTTTCCATAGTTAGCTTGATTAAAAAGAACTCGATTACACTATTGGCTACGAAAATTTTTAAATGATATGGTTACTCCAAATGATATGTCCCCTATTTTACTATGTTATCCCATGACGTCAGAGATGGATATTAGTCGTAAGGCAGTACATATTGAATCATTCCCACAATAATTTTTATTTTTGTCTTGTTACAGATAGTAGCTTAGTGACAATCTAGTAAAATGTCATATGGTATGAAAGTGCGTATAAATTAAAACAAAAATAAATACATCAACTGATCACTGCTTTTGAATGTTTGCGGAAACCAAACAATGGGTGTGAAAATAATTAGGCGATGTATAATGCATTTCAGCCTTGTTGCTATGAAAAGTAGATCGTCTCCGCTGGTGTAGAATCTTATAAATGCAACATAAAGGCTATTGTTGATTACTAGTGAAAATCTATAGGCAATGTGGAAAAAGTGTTTTGTAGATGAAAAGTCTTCTATCCAACGGTTTTATTGTGCTCTCCGCATCTGTTGCAGTTTTTCTTTCCCCCCTATCTTTACCTCTCTCTCCTATATTTTCCTCTTCTCCCTCCCTCTCTGTGCATGTGTGAAACTCATGCATATTTCATTAAAAGCAATAGATAAAGTTTTTAAAAAGAATGAGTTAAATTCTCTTTGCTTGCTTACAAGGAAGCACGTGCTTCGGTCACATTTTGGAAATTTTGAAAATCGTGAATATACACGTCTGCACAAACCCGTGGTTTTATAATCCACCATCACCGACGATTTTATTTTGTGTCTCTGAATGGGCATGTAAATTGGTACACTACATTGGTTTTTTGGTAAAAAAATTGGTACACTACATTGGGTTTTTTTTACAAAAAAACAATGTAGTGTACCAATTTACATGCCCATTCAGAGATTGCATCTCTGATACTAATCAAAAACCTAGTACATATATTGGTTTTACCACAACCACGCTCTCCCGTAGACTTACATGTCATCTTTCTGATCAGAGTACTATTAAACAACATTTCTCTGAAAAACATAAACATGTAGGTAATATCAGACAGATTTTGGTCAACAATACGGTGATCCTTACTCATACACACAGTAAGAGGAACCTGCAGATATTGGAGGCCATGTACATTAAATCAAAACAACCAACACTCAATAAAATCAACTTTAAAACAGGAAATAACATATTACATTGCATTTGACTAGATGGTTTTGTTGTCATTTCGCGCTATCCCGCGGTGTGACGTCATAAAACCGCATCTCAAACTTAAGAACTGCGTTTATTATTTTTGGTAGCTATTGCCGTTGCCAAGCGGAGTTTTATGTCAACACAAAATAAAATCGTCAGTGATGGTGGATTTTATAATATTTCAGTTTAAACTACCTCTCTGAAGATGGCTCATGTGAGCCGAAAGCTTAGAAGAAAACGAATAAATAATTATCCAAATGTTGGAGAATTTTTGTCTTTATTTTCAACTGCAATTAAAGCAAAAATACGACGTTTAGAACGGCTCATGATTAAACATAATAGACATTCATTGTCTCTTATATTTAATAGCATATGTCTAGAAAATTACTTGCTGCCTCGATATACTAAATATATATATATATATATATATATATATATATATATATATATACGTTTATGCGCGTACGTGTAAATATGAGTCTATTTATCATTGTCATGATTTTATATTAATCGCCCATCATTCTTTTTTACTGGTTAACTTTCTCCCGCCACCTTTTTTTTATTTTTGCATTCTCGAAAAACAGTTTCTCTAAATCTCCGGATCTTATCGTGTTCGTCTTGAGTAAAACAATTTTTCTGTAAAAACAGCCACTGATGCACACCCACACAAACGTGCTCCTCAGATCCTGGGGAGCGGCTTACAACAAATTCTCCCAATCAGTTAACGTTTGTTCTGGCCTGAATATTTCGAATGAAAACGAGATGACTTTCTAAAACTTTCCCACATAAACAACACTTAAACCTTTGCTTCGTCTAGTAAAAGACCCGTCACTGAAAGCTGCTTTTATTGTCGCAAAGAATTGTTCAAATCTCGTTTCATTCTTATCAATTTATACATCTATTTATCTATACATTATTTGTGGATTTTCAAAATGACTACTGCTAACAGATTCACAAAGACGGATTGAGCCTAAAGGATCATATTTCTTTGGGTCACCAATTGTAGTAAGCAGAATGGAAAAGGTTCAACCATACAGTTTAGCTACTTCAAAATTCTTTTCCCGCTAACATTACTAAACCCAAGCATTGCTCACTTAATCATCTGCAAAGGTATTAATCCGTCTATTCCTTCCAGTTATGCGTTAAATAACAGGAGAGATTGGGTTCTATAGCCTTGGTCGTCAACCAGTCTACCGCAGAAAGCAATGGCAACCTACTGCGGGATAATCTTCTGCCCAGTTAATCATGTCTCTTTCGAGACATGATCGCCCAAGCGTGTTTCACGTATGGCACTCAACTGACTGACTGACATGCCTTCAGAATAATCACACCATCTAGTCAAACTTTTCTAATAGTCTTTTTTTACCACTTTTCCTTTAATGTGATCACCTGGCTATTAACGTCCATTTCCTTTAACGCACTCAAATAAATAAAAAAAAAACTTTCTTGCAACTTGAAAGCCGTACTTGTAGGATGTGAAATACCTATCAATTTACTTGAGAGAAGGAAAGCTTTACTTTTCACCTCTAGTAAAGAATTCTACCAGTTAGTGGGAATTTTTTAGGCTAGTAAAATCTATGATTATTCTGGTGTAGGTATCAACCAAGAAAAAGAAATCCATGAAATTTGTGCTCTATCTGATGGATATTTTAGTTCGAATTATATACTTTTTCCTGATATTAGTATTATATGCTAATTTTCGAAAATTAGTTTTCCGGCGATTCCAAGTAAATTTCCTTTCCTAACTGATATATGTCATTATTTTCTGAAGTATTGTCACAGTTTATGCAGATAGAAAACCAGAAGTTTTCTTCTCGGTAGGTGAGATTTCACAAGTCCCTCGGAATTGAACCCGACGCCTCTTTCATGTAGGTATTCGTTTGCACAACCATTGAGCTAAAAGATGTAAAAATATTATCCAAATAAACGATTCGATTGGAAAATAAAAATAATAAAAGAACAATTCAAAATGTAAAAAGCCAAGCTTCATTTGAGCAGAATCACTCCAACCAAGCCCTTTCCACACAATTTCTATTGATCACATGACTCTCGAATTTACGCAGAAGACACTCCACAAAATGTAGACCGCCATTTTGAATTTGAGTGATGAATATTTAATATATATTTTACTGTCTTTTTTCTTTTCTTCCTTAAATGTTCTTTAAGTTTCTTTGGTAAGCACCTGTTTCTGTGTTTTATTTTTTCTTTCTCAATATGTCTACTAATATTTCTGTCGTTTGCTCCAGTGACATATGTCAAGTGACAGCGTTTCTGTCATAATTCAAGCAGTTTCAAGATATCTTTCCATCGTGACTTGATTAATACAATTGGCCTCCAAACCCTGTAATATTAATAATTGATGTCATTTTTTATGCTGTCGAACAACGACAAAATAACATTTTAACATAGAAAACTTCCTATTATCAATAATTACTCTATTGTCTTTTGTCAAAGAAAACTAAAACAGAAAAGCTGGTAGAAAAGAAAAGAGCAAATATTTTCTCTCGACGATATGGAAAGCAAGCTGGACTTTGAGATTGTGTGAAATCTGATTCGAAGCAAATTTTGCTATGATATTTATAATCCATTGTATCATCTAATATATAAAACTTAGTATTTGTTTGTCAGCTATAAAAACGAAACGTTGACAGAGTCAAGTTTTGCATATTTTAAAAGCAGAGTTGGTGTTATCAAACGAATAGAATGGTTACATATATATAATAATTATTGAAAATAGACACTAACTGTTTTAGAATCAAGATGTTCTTAATAAAACAAAACTGATTTTCCATCTTAATCTTAAAAAGAAAATAGAAAAGAGAAGTTTTCAGAGTCTAACTCCTAAATGTTTAACATCCAGCATACCCACCCAGAAACATGTACTCACTCACACACCAGATATGTATACACAAATTATATGAGAAATCGAGGTGCCGTTCGAATTCTAGTCGAGTTTATATGCACAGATACGCTTGGATAAGGAATGAATTTATCTCTCTCTACCTATGGATTAAATAGCAGAGCACACCGGGCTCTTTAGCCTTGGATGACAACCAATCTTGAAGGAGAACTCTGAATCCAAACTATGGGGTGTGTCGTTTGAAGAACATTTTGGTACACTCTGTGCATCAGTTCTCTGTATTCGGCTCTTTTGAAAAGTGTGGTTCATCCTGTATAACACCGTATCATTAGAATCAATTCATATATGTGGGTGCAGTTTGTTTGGTTGTTTCGTTCTACGGACTGCTGAACTTTCATACGCTGAAGACTACAGCAAAGCCCCTCAAATATGTATGTATGTATGTATGTATGTATGTATAGTTGGTGCGGAAGAGAGGCGTATTGTCGGCCAAATTCTAACGGACATAGAAGGAGTACTGTGGATTTGAGATATATTTAATCAGAGAAATGACAGGATATTCTTCTCGAGAGAAATATTGTTATAGAACCAATATGACATAAAATCGGTCGAGTTTCGATTCCGGCCAGAAGCAAGTGGATGTGTCTATCCACACTGATGTGCTGTGATACAGCGAAACAGGCTTGTATGTAGATAACTAATATATTATACTCTCATTAAGACTGAGCTCTCTAGAGAAGAACATTTTAAAAACAATTTCCACTTCGGCTATATATGTATTACTCTTCAGGAATGAATTGAGTTTTTTCGGTGACTGGCGTGTGTATACACTGCTTATACACAACACGTTAAATTTTCCCTTCTCTGATTCCATGCGCCTATGGTTTAGGGAGTAGCGACTTCAACTGACCCCCAAATCGGTCGAGTTTCGATCCCGGCCAGAAGCAAATGGATGTGTATAGCCACACTGATGATCGGTGATACAGCGAAACAGGCTTGTGTGTGGATGACTAATATATTATTATTATTATTATTATTATTATAAACAGAAGCACTGTCTGCTAAAGACCAAGGGCTTGGTGCACAACATTGTTTTCTTGCAAAATAGGATTTTTTGTTGTTTTGTGGCGATGAACTGTTAGTAAGGACAAGGCTGGAACGTGACTCTACAATTCTCCACAAAATTCTGAAGAAGCGGAAATTTCTGTTAGAATTTCTGAGATTAGACGATATCATTATTTACACTATTTACATTGGGACTATTGTACTCGTCTTTGTTGTTGTCAAAACGTTTCAGCCGTTGTGGACTCCGGCTTTCATCAGGTGCGCATCAATCTGAGTAACATACAGGGAATTCTGGGACTCATTCTTTAAACTAGGGAGGTAGACTGTTCTCGCTCCACTGCCCATGTCTAGAGATATCGTCTAGTTCTTATTATTTACTACTGCTCACTTATTTCTCACGAGTTTCCACAGAGTCCAAGTACACACTAAACTCACAGTTACTATATCACCAAATTCATGAACCAACACTTTAATCCATTAGGCTATTGTCCCGGGGGACAATTCTATGTGGAAAACGTGGAGCCTTAAACCTAACCTGTCTGATGATTAGCGCTGCTGCTGCTGCTTCTCATGTTTTCACAGTTGCCACCAGTGATGGTGAACATATTCAATAAATGTTTCGAGGAAATTGCTTTAGGAAATGTACCACTGAATACAGCAGTATTGCTGGAATATGTAGGTGACACCTTCATACTTTAGCCACACCAGGAAACTGTACAAATACTGCTAGATCATGGGAACTCAATATAACCTTCGACCGAGTTCACTGTAGAAAAAGAAAATTATAATCAGATAAGTAGTAATAACTCGCATAGATAATGGGTTCAAAACATCAATATATCAAAAGCCAAGCTTCGTTGGACAATAGCTCAACATCAATTCCGACCATCCATATAATGTGAAGAAAGGGTCGTCCGATGTCTACAACACTAGGTAAAAATCATATGTGATGACACAGACAAATACCAACAAGATATGATCAGCATCGAGATACCCTTCACAATAACAATTATCCAGCATAACATCAGCGTATACAAGTGAGAACAGAGGGGTTAAGGAGGAAGACTACGGTTTGTTTACCTTACGTCAAGAGCTTACGTAAAAGATTAAGAAGATCTGGAATCCATACAACATCGGCCTATATTCAGGCCAGTTCCACTATTGACACGCCTAAATTCAGAACAGTTCCACTCTATAGAGAAACATCAGGCCTATATTCAGAAGCAGTTCCACTCTATAGAGAAACATCAGGCCTATATTCAGAAGCAGTTCCACTCTATAGAGAAACATCAGGCCTATATTCAGAAGCAGTTCCACTCTATAGAGAAATCTCTATCAAATAAAGCCTAACACTTGGGAGAAAAATTGCGTGTACTCCATTCCTTGCAGATTGGTCAAAGAATATAAACCTGAAACAAGTTGCTTCTAAAATCTATTGGGAGAAGGGAGTAAGATAATGAAATCTGGCATGGCTGATCATATCTAGACGAAATGTGAAATGAAGTGAAGATACTGGACGAGGAAGAACACTGGAGAGTTAGACTTCTGAAAAATATTAGCGCATATTTAGTAGGCCTACCATAGAAATAAATACAATATGAGAGCTGTTAATAAAGACAAACAAGTGACAAGTCTTCAAAAGTAACAGCAGTAGCAGCATTAGCATCGCTAATCACCAGGAATGTTTGTTTTAAGACACCAATCACCACAGAGAATTGTCTTACTAGGTTAATGCGTTGGTTCTTAAATTTAATAACAAAGGAATTGTGGGTTCAGTGAAAACGGATGAGCAATAACTAAGAAGTTCTAAAAATAAGAACTAAACGATATCCATAGGCATGGGCATTGGCACAAGAACAGTCTACCACCGAAAATTTGATGAAGTCCGGAAGGTACAATAGCCAAAAAGTTGTGATAACAACAACAAAGATGAGAAAAATAGTCCGAATGTAAATAATGTGGAAATTGTAAAGCTAAGCAAATTCATGCACACATTTTTTCTTTTCTTTTTTTTCTTTTTTACATTTTTACAACATCTTGATCTTTGCATTTTTCTTATTCAGATTAAAAATTTGGTTTCATTACTGGAAAAGAAAGAAAGAAAAGGTCCATTAAATGTATTACTGATGTGTGTGTGTGTGTGTGTGTGTGTGTGTGTGTGTGTGTGTGTGTGTGTGTGTGTGTGTGTGTGCATAAAAACAATTTAATTTCGTTTCTGTTTTTGTGTCACAAAAGATTTCTAAAGCAGCAAATATTTAGAAAATTCTTCGCTGAACGAGAGACGGACAGCTTTTTGTATTAATATGAAATGCAAATTCTCGCATCATAAGGATATGTGAGAGCGAATCTTAGTATCACACAATTTTATCAATAAGTTAAGAAAATTTTTGTTCTAATTCCGAATCAATGCCATTAAGTAATTTTAGCCTGTTTTTTTTCTGTTTATCTTTTAGTATATTTTGTATCGCCCCTTTAAAAGGGCTGTATTTAGTATGACTGTAAGTTCAATCCTGGCCAAAGGATAAGAGTAAGACGTAATAGACGCATTACGTACAAAAGTAAAAAAGTGAAGCGAAAAGAAAGAAGAATAAAGTAACTGAGAATACAACTGAAAAAGGTGAAAAAAGAATGGATTGATATATATATATATATATATATATATATATATATATATATATATATATGTGTGTGTGTGTGTGTGTGTGTGTGTGTGTGTGAAAGAGAGAGAGAGAGCGACAGCTGAAATTATTAGATGTGAATAACAAATGTGGAAAGAAAAAAGCGAGAAAAAGAGGGAACAAAGAAAGGAAAATTAGTAAGAAAATAAAAAAAAAAACAAGATAAAAATAAGATGAAACAAAACAAATCTGAAAAGAAATGCAGAAAGAAAAGCATGAAAAAATTTAAAAGGTAAAAAAGAAAAAAAGATTGAATGAAAGAAAAAAAGAAATATAGAAAAAAGATATTTCGATAGTGTATGGTGGGGAGTAAAAAATATGGAGCCAGTTTTTTTTAAGAAAAGGAGAAAGAAAAATACGTTTTGTATTTGTGTGGCTAAAGCAAAAAGTAGATGTAATGGAGAAGTAAGGAAAAATGAAACGAGAAAAAAATAGCATGAAAGAAAGAGAGGAACAAAAGAGAATATAGAAAAAACTGCTTGAGAGAGAGAGAGAGAGAGAGAGAGAGAGAAACACGAAGGAAAGAAAATTATCTTAACCTTCAGGATAATTCCCACAAGTTTTCTGACCTGATTTGGATGACTGATTGGAATCTTCGATATTCTCGGAGGAGGAAGCCCCCGGGCCGAAATCATATCTTCTTATCGATATCTAATCTCGTTCCTTCCGTTGACGCTTGATTAAAGCGCACCAATCTGGAAGGCGGGAAACTGAAAACGAAAAATGGCGTTTTGGAAAATTTTTCCAAAAATGAATAAATAAAAAAAGGAAAATTATTTTTCTAAGTTTTGATGTGAAACTCTGTACAAGATACCGACGCTTTTCATAAGTATATCGACATTACCAATGCAGATCAACTCGTTTGAGTCATATCCACTCAAGTGTATACCTCCATTTAGTTTCAGAGGGAGTTAGTTTACAGTTCTGAAATTTCAGTAAAGAATAATGCTATACTATTTATATGAATTTTAGTGTTTGTTGTAAAATGAATCGCAGAAGTTCTAGATAGCGGTTTGAAATGTCAACAAAGAAAAATATGGGCAAAAACAAAACAAAATATAAACAATCATTTTGGTGAGTTCCGACCCAAAGAAAAACAAGATTCGCGGTTCGAATTGACGGAATTGACTTCATCCATAAAATTAAATAAAATTTATTTAACTAAAGTTTTATCAATAAAGCCTGATCTTTCTGATTGATTCATGATTTTTCCAATTAAGCTCATTGGTGGTAAAAGCAGATGTAATCAAATTTAAGTGACGATACAGATATCAACACATTCATCGTTAATCGATAAATTACTGCATCAGGACAGGTGAATAAGCATCTATATGGGATAATAAACAAATACTGTTATTTAATTCTCCAAAGGCAGAGAATAATAATGAACCTCATCACTCTTCCACTTGATCAATTGTTGATGAATGATAATTTCAATCGATTATCCTTTTAATTAATTATGCATCGATAAGCTTCACTAGTCGTCTCCTTTCCCAATAAGCCGATTTAAACTTTTATATTATGGCTACTATTTGAGTGATTATCGTCATTTTTATCATGACTAGTTGTTTTATTTCCCTGTAGAAATTATCTTTTAAGTCAATTATTTATCGCATATAAAACGTCTATTTAATTTTTTAGGAAATAAACTGCAAATTATTTTAAAAGATCATCGTTCACAAACGAAAAAAAAAAAAAAAAGAAAGAAGAGAGAAAGCTTTTTACTTTTGCTGTCACCTGTAGGAAGCTAATCTAGATTCTGCAAATTTTTCAAGTCATATTTTGTAAAAAAATGAATCATACTTTGGTGTTAAATTAAGTATTTGGCGTTGATTTTCTATAGCTGTGTATTTTGTACAGGTACCGGAAGCCAGACTTCAAATCTAGACAGAAAAAAAAAATCAAAATGCTTGTTTTGAAAGTACTTAGAATCTGTTTATAAGATTGGCCAACATAATCTTCTTAATTATAATTTTTGCTGTCATTTAACCATCCAATTCGTTTCGTTCGTATTTGCGAGTTCAGCATAGCATTCTTGAAAGCTTTTCATAAAGTACTCAAATGCCATTATAATTAGATTTCAAAACATCGGAAAGACTTACTACAGATTTACGATATTTCATAGAATCCAGATGACTTTCTGATAAGTGAATTATATCAGACTTTGAATAAAAAAATAATTAATCATTTGATTCTTCCACTTTTCTGATTTTCATGTTTGGCTGGATTTTTATATTTTCTACATTTTGGTTTCTTTTTTCAGAGGGTAAAGGCGTATTTATTTTTTCTAAATAATCTTATTGTTGTTGTTGTTGTTGTTGTTGTTGTAGTTGCATGTAATTATAGTCCCTGCATGGAGAGAAATCTATACAATATGTGAGAAATACCCATGAGTGCTATTTTTTGCAATTCATACATATTTATGGTTACCAGGAATTTGGTCCACATATTTGTTTGCTTTTTTTTATATCCTCCTCAAAGTCCCAATAATAACAGGTAAAGATGTTGTCTTAAGGTGTCACAATCTACTGATTTCTATCTTGACGTCCTTGTATACTCTAAGTTTATCAAACAGTTTTTAAGATGTACAACAACATCTATTAGAAGACCTGTTTTAACATGATTTTTCACATGATTTTAATATGAGTGGTCGATTTGCTTGGATTTCCTAATCTTTCTGAACTTTGAAATTTCAGAGGATGGCAACCTCTTTATTTAATACAATTTGTGGTGGTTCATGTTTCAACCAACTCATATTGACTAATGTGTATAGCAAGCAACACTATCATGCCGTTTTAAGTATTCTGCAACAGTTGCAACAGTTGGTCAGGCCCAGATATTAGGTAACCAACTCTCTCCACCTGCTCTCTACATAACTATACGCGGTAGCATTGGCTGTTGTTAAGTTTCTGTACATTATATTGATAGTTCCTCGTTAGAAGGCACTGATCTCGGGGGCAGTAACTATGAATCCTTCAGCTTCTGGTTTGAGATTAAATCCTGCCTGATGGGTAAAAATTGATTTGCATCAGAATCTTAGCCTTTTATTAAATGTTTGCCACACAGTGAATCCCCCACTCCCATTTCACTTTGATGTTTTAAGGCCGATTTGTTTTGCTGCATTTTGTATTTATTTGCTTTTCAGTCAGGGGCCATTTTCTTTACTTTCTTTTGTGTCCAGTTAACATTTCTGAAATATACTTTTGGCATGAAGTGCAGTTGTTTGTCACTCTCATGTTTCAGAACCAATCCTACATTGCAGTCGTTTGCTTGATGCAAGTAATCAAAAAGATCAATGGGTGCAATTTTCAATAATAGCTGCAGCTGAATTCATATCCGACAATGGCGAACTGGCCCACTTAAACACACCGGAAAATTTCCCGGTGGTTCCCAAAGTGATGGTCCATCACTTTAGAAATAAATGAAAAAACTAAAAACTAAACAAAAAAATTGTTTAGGTACTGGGAAGATTTCAATAAGGCGTCTTTGATGCTATAGTTTATTTCGGTAGATAATAGATATCCCCAATTCCTTGTTTGATGAAGCGTTTTGGGATTAAGTGGTTCGCTTTTAGAAATTTTTCCGGTAGAAATTTTTGATCCAGTCCACCACCTATACTCTTTTTAGAAGGTACAATCGGTCTGTGTCTGATTTTGGGTGACCTATGAAATTCATTGTGAGAACCTTTTGTATTTTGGCATTAACTTTGTTAATCTCGGAGATGGACCAGATATTATAGGTTTATGTAATTATAGTCTAGCAATGGCTCGTGAATATATGGTATCAGTTTTGTTTTTAGCGTTAATTCTGTTTTCAAAATTTCCCTTGCTTTGCTATAGCTTTGCATTCGTAATTTTTTCTTTCTTAACGAGTGTTTAATTCCCTTTCATTCTGAACAGCCTAAATATTTATAATTCTCATCTGGTTTTAATTCTAATTTCATAATCTCTATTTAAGCTGATATTGTGTGTGCTTAATGTAGACTTATCACATTTGTCAATCCCAAATACCATTTTTATATTCTCACTAAATTGTTTCAAGGTTAATTCGCAGTTGATTATCTGTTTCTGGTCATCCATGTATAGAAGTTGGTTCATAGTTTTCCATACACTTTATATCCACAGTTTGTTTCATTCAGGGGCTTGTTTAAAGAATTCAGTGCCAAACAAAATAACAGAGGAGAAAGTGAGTTTCCTTGAAAGATTCAACATTTGATTGATATGTCCAGGAAATATAGCTGTACTGTTTGTGTTTAGAATTGATGTTATTTTTCACAGCTTCAGGATATGAGATAAAAAATTTCTCATTATTGGTAAAATTTTAAATACCTCTAAACATTCCTCTATTGAATTATGAGGAAAACTATCATATACCTTTTTGTAGTCTATCTAGGCAATTGACATGGATTTGTGACAATCATTAAAAATCATTTTAATAATTAGGAGTTAATTCTTGCATCCATATGATCCTCGTTCTTAGCCTTTAATTTTTGTCGGATAAAATTTTACTGATAATGAGGAATGTATAGGTGCATTCTGTTAAGACAGTGGTCCAAATATAGTACAGTGTCGTAAGACAGGTCATAAGTCTATAGATCTTAGGGATTTTAGTTTCATCATTTTGGAGAAACAAAAATGATATACTATTTAACAGCCACTCCGAAGTCTATAGTATTTCCTTCATAATTCATTTGTAAAAGGTTGCTATTTCCCTGTCCACGCACGTGAGGGTACTGAACTAAAGGTTTGGAATTTTACTCTTTCAATGTAGTTTCTATTTACTAGATTTAAAAAAAAATATCCATTTTGATGTCTTCTACTTTGATCTTTTCCCATTTGTGCTATTCTATATGTTTAATGACTTGGTTTTGTCTGCTTATCCTTGGGGCATTACGATTCTTTCTCAGCTGCCCAGATTTTATTCCAAAACTAAAGTATTTCCTTTTCAGTAGGAGCTTCTTCAACCTCAATTGTGTTCTTTCCGATTTGACTGTGGAATATTTGGGGGTTATTTTTGTATATGCAATTTGAAAATCTGAGACACTTTTTGAAGCGGCATGTACGGATGCTTTGTGTTTGATTTTCGCAATCACTTCATAAATTTAGTGTTTGTAATTAATTTAATATTTTTTCAATAATTTCTTTTTCTTAGTTAATTTTATGCTATGATCATTGTTTGTGTTCTTAGCATTTTGATGTCTGATCGGAGAACATTGTTTCCTAATTTTTTATGTTAGTTTGTTGTTTTGCGACGATTTGTATTCTATTATTTACCTTTCCACCACAATTTTCGTACATAAAAAGGCAGGAGCAAAGGTAACTGATTAAAGGAAAAGATATCCAGTTCATTTTGGGACATGATAACTATCATTATTATCATTGTTATTAGAGTGATGATGATAAAAGAAATGAGCGATAATGATGGTGATGATAGCAATAAAGTCTTAACATTTTTTCCTGGAGGTTCTAATCCGATATTTTTTTCATCGATGGGCATGAAAAATTTACTGAAAGCCCACAAAAGAAAACAGACAAAAATCTTTTACATCAGATGATTACTTTATGCAGAGAAAATAAACGTTGAAGTGTTTTATTTTTTTATTTTCTCTCTGTGTAATTTGGACTGATGAAAAAATTCTCTCTTTTTGTCAATCGCAACTTACAACATCAAGTAGGAGAATGGAGATGTACAGAGGATTTTTTCTCTGTAGTAAATGCCGCACAAAAAGTCATTGAATTCACCTATTACCGGAAGTATAGGGTAAGTTATCGGAAATAACCTTGCTTTGGTATTTCCCAATGAGTTTGTTTATTGAGACGATAGCATTCCAGTCAGTGCCAGGTGCGAGCCAGGTCGATTAAAATGGTTGACTTTGAGAAGAGAAACTGCTGACGCGACAAGAGTAGAAAAGGTAAATGTAAGATAATCATTATCTACTCGACTAACACATCGACAAGATAAATTATTTTGAACCATGGTGTTATATATATATATCACTGTCTCTTTACAAACATTGCCATTATGTCTAAGTATGCATCTTTGTATGCATAACACGATGTAGTACTGAAAGGTTTTGAGCCCAACAAAGCAGGGATTCAAAAAAGCCCCATATTTGGTCGTTAAGGGAACTCTTCAGAGACCCCTTTTTTACTTGTTTATTAAAGTTAGCCAAGTGTGGAAGTTGAGGGACAGCCAGTAAAGCTTGTATTCAATTTATTTTTATTTGTTCGGTCAGTGAAACGTGATGGCTAATTAATAATCACTTAGGAGTTAAAGATCAGTACACAAGTAAAGAAAAATGAGGGATAAGCAGAAAAATACTAGTATCTTTTTTATGCGATGTCCCATCCAGTCGTAGGCAATCGTGGCTCTCCACATATTCTTTTTTCTTTATTATCTGTGAATCGCTATGTGTTTTTGGGAGGAGATAATGGAGTAGTTTCCTCCACCATAATTTCCTTTGTAGTTACTTAAGGTTAGAGAACGCAGTTTTGATTGTATTTAGATCAATAAGTTAACTAATCATTCATAGGATTTTATCAAAAGCGAACGTAGGCAGCATTAAAATGAGTAAATTTATAGAAAACAGCAAAAATATTTATTTTGTATACAGATGCAAAGTACAACCCATAATTTGTTTTGTATCTTCAGTTACCAAAAATACATGGTTTTCTCGTTAGAGAAACCTTGGACGTTGAAAGCAGTGATCTCTTAACTAGGTCATTTGTGGGAAACATGAGGCGGGCAAAACTAGAAGAGGACATTCATTTTCGTCTTAGATGTTTTTATCATACTTCAGCCGATATATTTTTCGGTAGTTCTCAATTATCTGATAATTCCTGGAGGTCGCAGAGTATTTTAATCTTTTCTTACTCACTTTTTGCATTTTTTAAATTTTTACTTATGAGGAGTTAAATAATAGGGCAGTGAAGAATCATTCAGGATTACCATATGTAACCCAAGGAAGGCCGAAGAACATACGAATTAAAACATTATGAACATATTAACAAAGATTAGGATGATAGCTTGAACAATGAGCTAATGTACTTAAAACTTTATCCAGCAATTCTTAAAACCACTTTAATATGTAATAGAATAAAGCGAAACGAGGATTTAAACGATAACTCACTATTTTCAGTTTAATTTGCATTTACACGGCTTTTTGAATCAGTAGTTAAAGTAATCGCAAATTAAAAGCTCTGACGGAAGAATCTATTTTTCAAGAAATCAGACCTGATGAGAAGAGAACACACACACACACACACACACACACACACACACACACACACACACACACACACACACACATTTATGTATATATTTAGAGAGCAAAAAAGAAGTACTCAGGATACGTCTATAAATATGAAAAAACTCTACAAAGTCATCGTGCTGAAACCAAATAGGGATTCATTTCATATACCAGTGTCACCTTCAACCAATCAGACGATTCCATCAGATTTGCCTTCGCTTAATTCTCAATGGCACGAATGGGACTTCATCACGAACACTGAATCTTTCATGTCTGCCAAATTAGAGTCATAGACATTTGTCGTATGTGACTCATCACAGATGATACCAGAATATACTTTCTATTCATTTTGGCGTCAAAGAAGCTCGGTGCATCGGCGAATTGACCTGAGAGATGACCTCCTAGCACTCAAACTCGGATCTTCAGGGTATGTAAGTTACTGGTTCTGATGTAGTCGATGCTGCACCTAGGATGTGCATGCGTGGGGGAAAAAAGCTGCATGACAGGCAGATATATAAGAATCTAATCCAGAGGAAAAACAGTCTTTTACATCCAGACGAGAACGTGTGGTTCATGTTCGAAAAAAGCCTCGAGACCACACTCACCCAGTGGCCGACTTTAATTGACAAATTGAAGTTGAATAAAATGTAATGTTACATATGAAATATTAAGTCTGTTGTTTACATTTAGCAATGCACACGTGCAATGTTACATAACGACCTGTTTACGGTTCGCGAGTCTTAAGACAAAGATGAATTAAGACAACAGAAGAGACACGATGTCTCCTTAAAAAGCACCTCCACTGCTGTGTAATCATATGCTGTCAGCGAGCAACAAAAGTAGCCGAAATGAAAACATGGAGACACAAGATCTTGCAGGAAACCTACCTTGCCGATGCAAAGAGCTGAGCCAGAACAGAAGTAAAAAGGGGTAGTATTGTGAAACAGGAGCTTGTTCCGACTACCACACCGTCTCCAGTAGCCAATGTGACAAGGACTGTCAATGCTGTGGTGGTTTCGCTGGTCACCTGAGAGATTGCAGCAGACGTGAAAAACTATTAGAAAGAGCCGCCATAGTAATATATTCAAGATGAAAAGATAAGTGTTGCTTTACATCCTTTCTCATCTTTTTACGAGTTTTAGTCAACAAATCAATGAGCATCATATGCTTCCAAGAGTAATCGAAGACTAGTTATCAAATGAATGTAAATTACCATATAATACACAATACTACCAAGAAAGAATGAAAATCCCATTTCAAAACCTGAATAAAACTTGCTGTCACTTGATCTTTAACAATATACAACCAAAAATACTTCGAAAAATGAAATAATATAAGTTGTCATCGTATATAAAAACGAAAATAGTAATTACTACCAATTTCGTTTTTATCTACCATGACATAAAGCAATGATAAAAAAAAGAAAAAGAAGGATAAAACGTAGATGAATAATAACAAATACGATAACAAGAAGAAGGAGAAGAAGAAACAAATGTTTAATCTTTTGCTTTTGACGATGTCGTTTTCAATGAAGAGTTGTCGTTTGAAAATCATAAACTCTTGGAAGTTCTTAAGCGATTTTTGCACAAAAAGACAATTTTTAATAAAATACCATTTACGAAGCATTTATGATAACACATAAAAGAGAATTAGAAAAAAGTAAAAAGAAAAAATTCTATGAAACGCACAGCCAAACTTCCAAAAAAACCCCAAAACATTGAGGTGATATTTGCAACATGCGCACCCTCTCTCATGGAATTACTCTTTCATTTTTTCGCATTCTCTTTCTGTGACTGCCTTTTTTCATAGATAATCACCAATCACATGTATCATAAATATTTACGTACCTATATGTACAAGAATATATATATATATATATATATATATATATATATATATATATTTGCAAAAATATCAAGAAATATTGTCACATGCTGTGAAGCAGTCATGTGTAAATTGGTAAATTGGGTAATGCATAAGCCTGTACATAGGAATGAATGCATGCATCATTTTTCATGCAGTGCTACAAATACTTATATATACACTTGACTTTTTTATATAAGGACATACATATGCGTTAGAAACACACACGAGCAGTGAAGCAGAAATAAACGCATATATTTATATACACTAACACACAAGTGGAGATCAACATAAACGCACACGCACACAAACACATCTATATGTGTGTGTTTATGTGCAGTGGTGTTCACAAATTTAAAGTTTGTCAAACATCGGATGGCAGAATAGAAAATTGAATGGAGAATAAAAAACAACAAACACACGAACAAACTAAATGAAAATTTTACTAAAGATTTACGCACCAGAAACACACACACACACACACACACACACACACACACACACACACACACACACACACACACACACACACACATTTATACGTATGTGCAATCTTACATTATTTGCATATACAGATGAAAAACTAATTTTAAAAGGAAAAAAATGATAGAGAAATATGAAAAAATTCTTAATTGTTGGAAAATCTAAGAGCGAAGAGAATCGACATTAAGAAGCCAAGCGAAAATCCGAACAGCAGTATTGTTACAAAAATAGGGAAGTTTTTAGAAGATAAAGTTGAAGATGAGTAGAAGGAAAAATAGAAGCAAAATCTTGAATGAAAATCTTGGGAAAGATACTGTAAAAAAAAAAACATAAAAAAATAACAGAATATGGCACAGAAAATAAAAAGCAAAAAGTGCAATCGAAAGATGTAAAAACTTAATAAAAAAAAATAAAACTTATTCTCAAGAAGAACAAGAACAAGAAGGAGAAAAAGAAAAAAATGAGTAGAAGCAGACGATAATAGGACTGTGAAGAAGTTGGCACTGAGAGACGAAATTGAAGATGTGATCAGGCAGGATACTTTTCTGCTTGTTCAGGATTTGGTTGTTTGATATGAGACAAGCCTGGAAGAAGCGAAAAAAAAAAGTAGGTGACAAACAGGCAGGTTGGGGAAGCTAGGAGCGCTTTTCTCTGCAATCACGACAATGATGAAAAAAACAATAAAACACAAAAATAGCGAATCTATAGCCAAATTAATTTTTTTTTACTTTATTTTGGTTAAAATAAAAATGAATACTTTCACAGGCAAAGGAAATATAGAATGTATTTGCTCTTTGCGGGGAGATATGCACACACTTTTATCATAAATTTTATGCTCGTCTAGTTTTGAGCTTCAAATTTAAATCCTTAAAAAACATCTCTTTATAAATCAAGATGTATATCATCATTATCTGGTTTATCATAATGTCATAGTTTCAGTATGGACCATTTTAAAATACGTGATTGGTTTTTAAAATTTTTTTTAATTCAGTTTTTTTTCTTCTTTTTTGGTTCGATTTTTCTTGCTTTCATTTGTACCTTCTTTCAAAAATGAAAAAGAGTCCTTCCGGAATGCCCGATCATGTCGATATTAGTAGACTGATCTTGCAAGCTATTGATAATATTCTCCCATAATGTGACTTTGCGTAAGGTTGGGGTTTTTAAGAAAATATTTCAATGGTCCTGTTTCTGTCCATTTTTAAAAGTAAGAATTCTCCATATGTCTCCTTTGTCGCCACCTCTAGCCATCGTACTATGTTTTTCCCTTCCCCTCTCTTTTTCTTTTCCTCTCTTTTTCCTTATCTTCTCATTTTCTTTTTTACCTTCTTTTATCTTTTTCTTTGTATTCGTTACATTGTGTGTTTGTTTTTCTCTTTCTTTGCATTTATTTCATTTCTTTCTTTTTTTTATTTGTTCTTTGCTTCTTTCCATTATTGTTCCTCTCTTTAACTTTTGCTTTCATTTTTGAACTTTTTCTTTAACCACTCTCCTTTCTCTTTCTTCGCGATTTCTTTCCCTCATTACACCCTCACTTTTCCCCACGTTATAGTTCTCGTTATCTCTACTTTTTTTCTTATCCATTAAAATAATTTTGCTTTTTGCTTTCAACATTTTATTACTTTGCATTTTTTTAATTCAAACTTTTCATTAAACGAGAAACGGTAGATGTGAATAACTTCTTACATATCTAATTCATGAAGCGAAAGACAGAAATTAATTTTATTGATGCCGGGAATTAAATATTTTCTTGAATACTTCTGCTTCTGTTCCTCTTTTTTGCAAGGCACATTATTATTATTATTATTATTATTATTATTATTATTATTATTATTATTAGCTTTGCTTTTTAATTTCGATTTTCATGTTTTCTCTTTTCCTTGAAAAGTCGCCTTCATTTTTTCTTCTTTGAAAGCATTCAAATATATATTTTTCTAAAAAGATGCTCAAATCAAGAAGTGATTTTTGAAAACAGATTTTTTCCTTTGCTGACAAATAAAAGAGTCCTTTTCTATGAAGCACTGCGTCTTTTACATCTAAAAAATCGCCTTGCTGGCTTCAACTTTACATTAGTTGAGATTCCACGTGTACACGCATGAATGCACACAGAGAGAAGGAGAGAGAGCGAGAGAGAGAGAGAGAGAGAGAAAGAGCATACATACATGAATACGCAAATACACAGATGAATGACTATACACGTGCGCACACATACACATATAAGTGTATTCATACAGACATGCGTACATAACTGAACGAATACACACACGTATGGATAAGCACACACACACACGTATGGATAAACATACGCACGCACACATATGCACACGCAAATATACGCACACGCAAACACACGCACAGTACGTTTTGTGTGTTGTCTGTTGATATTTGTTAAACGATAGAATTTTATGAGTAAAGTATACATGAACAAAAAATAACGATGACAATTTTAGCTCAGTACGTTTAGATAGATCAGTTTATTGCACGGAAGTGCGTTATAACATTCTACTCAGGAATAGTCTAGCGGTGTCACATTGAAAAGTATGAGGTAGGATCCTAAAATTAATATGTAAAAATGATGGGTTTCATCGGTACTCAATCTACATTTATCTGTTTATATGTTAGCACGCTTTCTCTTATGCACTTAGTCTTTTTGCTGTCCATCTTATATCTATTCACACTGAATTCATACCAACCAACCAACCAACCAACACATCTACAGTATGTATAATTATTTCGGCATAAACGAAAGATATTCAATTTTGCACGTGTCAGTAAAATTCCTGATTTTATTTCATCCATTGATAATGTTGAAATGGATTTTATTGCTTTATTCAGTAACACTAGATAAATCGCATGGCTAAACTTTTAACAAAGATTGCACTGTACATAATACAAGTAGTATATAGCCACAAACAATTTGGTGTAGCTTTTTTTAAGTAAGAAACGGTAAAGCGTCAAACTTAAATAATAAGTGATAAAAGAACATTCATCGCTAGGAACGCACATTTAGAACTTTTGAAAATTTAACAAAAATGATGATTTTCTAATTCAATAAATTTATGAAAAATAAATAAACCTCAATCTAAAATTGTCAATAATTAAATTATTTCTGAAATTCTTAAAGTAGATAAATTACTTTGATATGAATTTTAAAATTAAATATATACTTCAAATCCTTCAAAAATTACCTCGTTAGTTTTGATTTATCATATAGTTGGTATTCAGTATTTGTCGAAGGCATAAAAACGTTACCGAAAAATTAGTCAATTACTCAAGAAGAAAAAATAAGTTACAAACTGAGTTGATTGTTGATAAGAAGTGAAGCAAATATTTTTTGGGTCGACAGTCTATAAATTTTGTTCAGAGGTCGGTGAAAAAATATCAGTTCCCGAGAAAAAAAATGGCTGAAAGCATGGTGCATTTATTTATCTTGACTAAATTTGCAATTTGACTGAATACACATTCTGTGAACAAAAATCATTTGGAAGCGTAAAAGAAAAACCTTTATCAAAGTTTTCCAGTTTAGTCCAATGTAACTAGTGCGGTTTCTGGGTTTCAATGAGATGTAGCGCTCATGCGTATCTCAAATTCCTTAACAGATAATGAACAACACTACATAACAATAACAAAACGCTTAATATCAGTTTTTTTCTTTGTTTAAGATAGAAATATTAAACTCTCTTTTCAAAACAAAATCTGAAATCGTTTGTTCACTTTGACTTCATGGATATTTGATGACACAGTCCAAGTTAAAATCTTGCACCCAAATAATTTTTTTTTATTGTCTGGTCAAAGAATTGAGAATCCAAAGCTTCATTATTCAATTCAAATACATTTTTCATGACGGAACATCAAAGTAATTGATAATCTTTTTGAATTGAAAAATACAAAATTTTTTCGATATGTTTCCCTTGGTAATCAGAGATTTATGCTCAGAGTCACACAGTAGTGATCACAATAGGGAATTTCTGTTTCATACATTCACCTATGATGCTAGTAATAGAGGAGGCGTTAAGGATGAAAGTTGGTTCTACCTCTTAAACCAAATTGGCCTTCAATTGTAATAATTCTAATTTAAATGAGATTTATTACATCATGCGTTTATAAACTATATAGAATAAAAGTTACCCCAAAAAGATATTTATAAGTCATCAATATTTGTTTATTCTGTGGGCGATGCAAAAAAAAAAAAAAAATGAAATATAAAAAAATAATTTAGTTACATGCATTTTCTCGTTACTTCCTTCAGTATCATGAATATAACGTCTGTCAGCAATGTACCCAGCAATTTAAGATTAACGAAGATATAGCCTACTTAGAGTAATAGCGCCTTAGTCCTCTTCAAAGTACCCTCAATGCTCTTTTCCACATTTCAGAACAGTTTTCAGAATCTTCCTGAGAAGCTGTTCCTTCGAGTTTTCCAATTCAGAACGTTTCAACAGCAATTTTACCGAAGGGAAAAGCCAGAAGTCGCTGAAGATCAAATCTGGAAATGTAGGAGCCGACAGATATGGGTGGTACTTGCAAAACGACCTGACCAAAACGTGAAGAATTTACTCCATATATCATTATGAATGTGGCAGTTACACATACATGCTTAATATGATCCCACTAACATTTGAATTTTTTCCGTAATGAAAGCAAAAAAGATTTTTTAAGATTTTACACAAGATAGCTGCCTATTTTTAAAAGCTTGCAAAAAATCAGTTTTAACGATATTTTCATGATTTATTTATTTATGAATGAATTGTATACTGAAAATACTGTACACTGTAGAAATAAATATTTTTGGTGGGGTCAGTTGACCCCCCCCCCATTACTCCTTATCGATATCTCTGTATACATTTTAAGTTACGAGTTATTCAGGAAATCATTTTACAGTTATATAAAGAAAAATCTCCGAAATAAAACATTTTTGCAATATCTAGTGTAAACATACGGAAAATTCGTTCTGAAACAAAAATAATTCAACAGTAATTAAAAAAATAAATAGCTCTTGCATAATTTTATATAACCGTTTTTTCTTTCAGATTGAACAAAAAATCTACACTGAATATTTATTTTTAAACAAATTAATCTTTTAGTGTGATTTTGAATTTTTTTAAAGTAAAGACAAATTTAAAAAATCGAAAAATGTAAAGTTTAAGATAATTTTCGAGCGTGAAATTAAAAAAAAAAATGAATTTCAATTTCTTTTACTTGATACTAGATTATTTTTTGCACGGAAATTCAAAAAGTCAATGTTTCTAAAGTACCTCCAGGTCTGGTTACTCTTCCCTATCGGAAAAGTAATATGATATATAATAATGAAATATATCAAAAACTCAGAATAATGTAAAACATACCTCATTGAGTTCAATTAAATATTTTATGACATCAAACAGGTAAAAACAAAAACAATGAATAAAACATAAAATTATCATTTCACGAATCTGAATTAATTTCTTTTGTTTTTATATGCTTCTAATGTAGTATCAAAAATAAAATTATTCATTCTGCCAAGTTTCATAAAACGTAGAAAAATATTCTTAAACTATCGGTTATATTAGATTAGAAATAAATTATTATTAAACATAAATACTAATTTTTTTATTATTGCGCAGCTGGTGTTCCATATCTCTTTATTTTGTTTGAATTTTTGGTCTCTTTTTAAGAGTTATGAATCAGAGCAGAAAACTATTGATGTTGACCTATGACATCACAGAGTATCATGCCCAAATAAATGTTATTTTCATCATGCTTTAAATAAAGAGTTAGAGTTACGTTTACAATATCCTGTTAAGTAATCTTTAAATTTACTTGAAACTCATCTTTAGATCAAATATTTTATTTTAGAGATTTTTAAAAAAATTATTTACATTTAAAGACAGTTCGATGAGACGATGACTGACGAGTGAAGGTTCTAATGTTTTCAAAATGTCTGAAAACTTTATTTACACACGGAAATTTATTTTTCTTTTCATACGAATAAGCTTTAGCTTGTAGTTTACCAAATAAAACCAAAAATTTAACTTCAGAGAAGATATTTGACTTATATAGATTGCGTTTTTCGTGTTTTATGAAGTCCGTGGTGGTACCTAGCTTTCAGACAAAAGGCATTTCCTCGTGTTTAAGAAGAAAGAGGAAATCAAATTTATGTAGCTAATGATGGCAACAAACTGAAAATAAAAAAGAAATGTTGACATTTGGAAAGTTTTGGTGAAAAATAAAAAAAACTAAATTATTTTTTCTTGTTATGAAGTTCATTTTAAATAGTCCAACCAACTTAATCAAAATGGAATCTTTTCAGTCTTCAATGTTTTATATGAGATTGGCAAGAGCGTGATTACAAGGCACTTAGGTTCGATATGGATAGTAGAAGCTCTCATTTATTAGTTTTTGTGAGATAATTGTATGGTCAGGACAGTATGGTATCGATTTCATTTAAACTTTAATATGGTTTCTCAGAACACAGGCTCCTGGGAACTATAATGTTAATCACAGCTGACCTACGTAAAATTTCTTTCTTTTGTTGTAGTTTTGAATCTATGAAAGAAGCGTGTTTGGGTTTTTCTTTAAATAAAGAAATGAATAAAAATTTTAAGCAATACTAACGCATGTAACATCGAGTTAACAACTTTAGCCGAAACGAAAGCAGGAATGTTCAGGATTATTGATTGTCTAAAATTTCCATGGAAACTGTAAGTTAAAAGGAGGCGTTTCAGAAATCGGTTGTGTCTAAAGTTCTACGTTTATAGACCAAGCAGGGAGTGACTAGTCTAACTGGTTAGTCACGTGAGCCTGCTAACAACGACAGCATGATATTCATTATGGCGTGACAGTGGAAAGGTTATGTATTTGATATGAAGCACATTAATAATAACAATATGCCCAAATAAACTGGCATTCACAGACGCACAGACATGCACACATTTATATATATGTTATGATGAAACACGCCTTTTCCTCAGATAATGGACTTTCTCCCCTATATTAATAAGAGTTAACAGGAAGTTCTAGAAAGTTCTTTAGAGTTCTATTGGAGTTCAGTAGAACTACTAGGCAGTTGATATTAATCGGCAGTTAGCCGAATACTAAGGAGTCAGCTTTCAGTGGGAGATTACCAAGTTCCTAAAATTTAGGGTTCTTTAATTCGATTAGCATCCCACATAGCACGATTATAACTTTCAGTGCAAAAAATACCCGACAAAAATATATTAACTGAAGTACTGAAACATTAGCAAGAGTAAGTTTATAATGTTTACCACCTTCTTTTGAACCTTTCACCTGAATAATATCTGCTGCTCCATGTCGTATGACGTCCATGGCCTCATTGCATGAATATATTTCTATCGCAGCATATTTTAAGGCTACTCATGAAGAAGTGCTGCTTGTCTGCTGTTGCTACAAGTAATTTTGGGAAATCTGCAATATACCCCATATGCGCTATTGAGGCTTAAATCTGGCGAGCATCGCGGGTCAATGGAATGTCTGTGCCCGATAAGCATTGCGTTATCTTTCATAGATAAAACATAAAAGCAACAAGATATACGTATGTTACGCCTGAAAAAACAGGCTTCAGATTCACTAGTGATTCTTACGACTGTAACGGAACACATAGCATAGAGCCAACATTAATTTGCAGAAGACCCTATTGTTAACTTTGATCTATAATCACTTTAGTCTCCGCTACATAAGAACTGGACTGTCGGCTTGAAAGTCCTGGTAATATGCGACAAGGCTTCATTTTTCTATGGACTCTTCCGATATTCTCAAGTATATGTGAGGCAAAATTACTAATTTTGTCGTGTCAATAACTTCATGCTTATTGTTCGATTCACACACAAATCTGGTTACTCTAGCCGTCGTTTTAAGACGACGGAAGTGACTGCAAGTTATCAGAAAACTGTGTTTAATTTTTTGGCACTTCGTTTTGAAAACATATAATAATAACTATGGACGAGTGAAATATATATGAATATATAATAACACTGAAACAGGCGTAAACGATCGTACACCCGACGCACGTGGGTGTTCACATATGCATGAATAAATAGAGAGAATAAACTGATATATATATATATATATATATATATATATATATATATATAGATATGGTTTGAGAAAGCAGCATAAAATGAAAAGAAACTGAGAGAGAATGACAATCGCATAAAAAAAAGAAAACGTGTAACTTTTAAAACTTAGACGCAAGAGCAAAAATAATAAACAAAAGAATGAAATCTTATAAATTTATTGATTACAAAAAAAAAAAAAAAGAAAGAAAAAAAAGAGAAAAAACTGGTGCGTACAAAAGAAGAAAAAACTCATATTTTCTACCACTGCCCGGTTCTTTTTTTTTTTTTTTGCTGTTGTTGTTGACGGCCTTTTATATCCTTGCACGTGGATCTGACACAGAAACAGATGCAAAACGATGCGCTTGGCCTTTATCATTTTATCTTTCGATGTGTAAATCCCGCCTTTCTCGTGTTTTCTTTGCGTGGTTCTAATCCACCATTTTGTTTTACCTGAGAGACAAGCGGCGAAAACATTAGCCTATTGTGGAAATCTTGAACTGTACCGCTTTTATTCGAAGACATCTATATGTCCGTTTCCAGCACACACACACACACACACACACACACACACACACACACACACACACACACACACACACACACACACGTATATATACTGAAGACGTCTGGAAATACAAAATATTATTGGAAATTCTGGACAAAGTGATGTTTTCCAAGTTTTAAATATTCGCAAATAAATGTTCATCCGCACGTGTTAAGATAAGAAGATGAGGGTGCGTATTATTCAAGTGTTCCGTGCAAACATATAAGTGCAAGTCATTTGCATGCTTGTTCACCTTTTACATCTACAGCTATATATATATATATATATATATATATATATAGAGAGAGAGAGAGAGAGAGAGATACACACAAACATCCGTGGATGAATAACTGTATAACTGGTCATATCGATTCTAATCTCTCCATTTAAAAATTATTTTAACAGTTCTCGCTTCTTTTTCTTTTCACTCTTGTAATATAAGAATATGAGTGAAAGATGTTGCATAGTATAAACATGGTTAGCGGAGTTTGATAAGAGTTAAACCTGTCTCACATTCACTGCTATTTTTATTCTTAAATATATATATCTACTATAGACTACACAGACACGGTAACAACTACAAGATTATGAGCATTGTAAGCATTGCAATGAAAATCTGTACTTATAGCAAAGTGTAACAGAAAAAATTCGTTAGAAACAAAGAAAAGAGTACTGAACTGTTACATGATATATGTCTTCCTTCCGAATGCTGGATAATCTCCTCAAAGATGAAGAAGCTTGAAGCTACAGAAATGTCTTTATTGCTGAAGATATTATGGATCGAACATGTGATCACCAACGAGATTTTGGAGAGAATGGAAACAAAAAGGAAACTTATAATTAACATCAGATAAATGACATGTTATGAGGAAGGAGGACTTGGAAAAGTTAATGCTCATAGGACAGAAAGGGGGAAAGAGGGGCAGTGGAAAGCAGCGCGTAACATTCTTGATGAGTTTGAGTAAATTGATGGTAGAACAGGGTTCGGGAGGAATGACAAAAAGGCAAAATTTAATAAAGATAAAAGGAATAGGAAAGTGTGGAGGACCATGTATAGCCTACGCCCTGAAGAGACACAGTACATATAAAGTATATATATATATGTGTGTGTGCGTGTGTGTGTGTGCGCTTGTGTATGTGTGTAAGTGTGTGAGAGAGAGAAAAAGAGAGAAATAATTTTCTTGAACCTATAGCGCAACACAATCTTCTTATCTTAGTTCACATCTATCTAGATATAAACAGATAAAGGAATTAGTATAGATAGAATGTTGAAAAATGTCGATATACTTGAAATTGTTTTAGATAAAACCCTATATCGACAATGATAACTAGACAAAAGACTGTCTAAAAAGTTTTAATAAATTTGAAGTTGTAGTGGATAAAAAACGACAGTGAAGACACATATGTACGTATATTTATTTAAACTAATTTAGCTTGATACAAGGACACAAAAGTACAGAGCTTATTATGGGTTGAAATCACTATATATAGAAGTGGAGAGTCTTTGTGATTAGCGTGATAAATATGCTCTACAGCATGCAACAGCACCCTTATATATATATTATATATATATATATATATATATATATATATATATATATATATATATTAATACAGGTTTCATTGAATAATATAGACAAGTTCTGTCTATTTATTTTGTGTAAGATCCTTTCGTATGATCTGATTAGCTTGATAGTGTTGTCATAGAAAGACGACAAAAAATCGCAATAATTGTTGATTTTTTTATCAGGTCTGAGCTTTCGGCTTACATAAGCCATTATCAAAGGATGAACATTTAATATTCAGTGAACATAGAACATTTAAATTATTAACAGAGTGGAGTTATACAGAGAAAATTAAACAAGTCCATTTTTTGTGTCGCACGTAGCTGCACGCCGAGAAGGAATGGTGGTAGTGGGTTTTTGGTCAATTGAGAGTATAGTGGCATGAGATGATTGGTCTAGGAACTGCTACTACTATGGTGTAGGGGGTGAGTATAATAACTATGGCCTCTCCCGTCGATTATAGGCATTGAAGTATGTTAGTGGAGGTGTCGAAATTTATTTTATTTAGGCTAGGTTTAAATATATATATATATATATATATATATATAAATTAGAGAAAATTTTCAAAATTCAAAGGTGTCGGATGCACAGAGATTCCACGTCACCTCAGCGACATTGTTTTGTTCCAAATGGAGAAGGCCCTGGGGTAAAGGGGGAGGGGCAAGGTTAACAACGGTCAAGAATTGAGAGTTCCCTTAAGGTCAGGGAAGTGGGATTTTTTTAAAAGTTGGGGAATTAGGTTAAACAAAACAGAACAGGACAGAGCTGGGAGTGGCGGAGATTACAGGGTGTATAGAGACAAGAGAAAGACGGGGTATCAAATATCAAATGGTAGAAGCTGGTGAATGTTTACAGGGGTTTGGAACGGTATATTTAGGAGGGGAAGGAATAGATTTAAATGTAAGATCTTAAAATTTTTAATTAAGTTTATCCATTACAGGAAGTCATGAATTTAAAGTTATTAAAGAAATATATATATGTATATTATATATATATATATATATATATATATATATGTGTGTGTGTGTGTGTGTGTGTGTGTGTGTGTGTGTGTGTGTGTGTGTTAAAGGAAAAAAGGAGTTTGGTAAAGGAGTCCATATTTTATAAAGATAGACAACTAAAGGAGTTAAATTACTTTTTTAAGGTTAAGATTTTGAGCTGTTTGAAGAGGTGTATTTAGGGGGTAGGAATGGGTTTAAATATATGATCTTAAAAATTTTTAATTAAGTTTATTTAATCAAGCTTTTTAGGTAGATGCGAGCTAAATGCCAATTACAGGAAGTTACAAGTTTTAAAATTATTAGAGAAAAAATATATATGTGTTAACCAAGGAAAAAGGGGTTTAGTAAAAGAATCCATATTTTATAAAGATAGGCAATTAAAGGAGATTGGGATAGGAATGTAGGGGGGGGTTTAAAATACTTTTTTAAGGTTAACATTAAAGTAGCATTAAGATTAAAATTTAAATTGAATCCATTTAATTTATATTCTAACATCTAGCAAACGGGGATTTAAATTCTAAATTTAAGTATTCAAACAATTTGCCTTGTGGCGGCACTTACTGATGAATTCCCTTCTAAGATTCAGTAGCCGGCGTTGATGGGGGTATTTTAATATTGAAATTTTTTCCAGTTAACATAGTCAGCACCTATCACGAAAATTCCTCGGAATACGGGCTGAACCTATTAGTTTCCAGCTAATTTCAGGATCCAGCCCTTCCTCTTTCATTTTCCAGAATGCTCGTGAAAGGGCTGTCTGGTACCTCTGACCGGGGTTCGAAAAAGAGTACCTGTGGTTATACAGTCTTTGTTTGAAAGGACTGGCGGACGTACCAATATAGGTCCGGAAGTCGTTTTTTTTTTGTTTGATGGAGAAATGCGGGCTTCATAAACCTGTGTGGATTTGCATTTTCCCTCCACTGGGCAGGCGTCCACAGAATTACAGCTGCATTAGTTTAGAATTCCGGACCTAGATTCAGCATTGCGCAAGTTCACCAGAATACTCCTATTATGGGAACCAATAAGGATGTCCATATTCGGGGTGCAAGAATAACTAATTTTAAGGGTGCACCTATTAAAAATCTTCTGTAGAGGGTTACTGCTATTAAAATTTGTGTCTATTAACCTGAGAAAATATTTACCAATATTGATGTTAGTTAGTTTACAATAAGGGGGGTTAAATCAAATTATATTTATTTTTCTACAGTTTCCTTTATTTTTATTTTTGGATGATTCGGAGTCTATTGTAGGTTTATTATATGTTAACTTGTTCTTATATCCGCTTTTTTGAAGGGCCTTATTGTAAATATTTTTACTTGCATTGAAAGTTTTAATGTTGGATGATAATTGGTTGATTCTATTATTTACTATATTGGGTATCTGTTTTATAATATTTTTGGGGTGGTTGGATGAAATATTAATATAAGTGGGGGAACTATTTTCTTTGAGAAATGGTTGGTAGGATCCATCATTTAAGTTAAGGGTGATGTCTAGATAGTTTACAGTTTGAAGATTAAAGGTGACTTCGACTTTAAAACCGAGGTACTTAAGAGCTCTAATTATTTTTTGTGTATCCTATTTGTGTAGGGCCCATTGGAATTAGGGGTAATTATTAATCCATCGTCCCGATATAGGCCTAATTGTTTTGGGTTTAAAAATCTGCTTAGAATATCTAAAATGTAAATTCCCACAAGATCTGCCACCTTGGCTGAATCATATGCTCCCATAGGGATGTCAAAACCCTCCCCCGGCCCCTTTGTCCATGTGGAATCATCAAAGGCGAGAATGGATTATCTGGCCGCAAAGATAATTTTGTAGTCCCTATCCGAAATGTTCACGTAATTTTTAGCAAAATTTAAACAATTTTCAAGAAGGTCCCTTGATATAGAGGAATAGAATTCGACAATATCGAATTTAAGGAAGGTGGATTTAGATTTGTTTTTGATGTTGTGAAACCAGTGTATAGTATCTGAAGAACTTTTCCAAAGGTTTGGTTGTAGATTCAATAGCAGCTTCTCTATTAGGTTTTTTAGAATTTCCCTGGAAATTATGCCTAAGTCACTTTTTGTAGGATTAATTAGCCTGGTTTGTAATTTGTTTTGGAAATTTGGTTTGTGGTCCTGAAATAAAACGTAAGTTTCTTTAGTGGCGATTTTGCCAACTTTGTCACTAATATTTAATTCGTTGGCCAATTTGGCTGTGTCTATATTAATTGCAGATAATCCTAGGTTCCTTCTGTCTACTTTGCAATTACTAGTTAGGTTATTTTTAGGACACTTATGTAATTTACAGGATCACATTTATAAATGTTATTAGATTTGTCGGATTTTACCCACAGGTGCTTAGGTTTTTTTAGGTTATATATATATATATATATAAAAGAAAACTCACCACATCATTTAAAATGTTATAATTAATTTCTATGAACTAAATTAACTCTTTTCATCAGACCACACTATATTCGTTCCATTCGGTACAAATATTTTCCCGGAATAAACATTTCTTTTAAAATGAAATGGAAATCAAGTTACATAATACAGAACAAAGTCTTTGGCCTTATCTCAGTTGGGTTCATTATGCCGGGCGAGAAAAGTTCACTGTACTGAAGTAGTGACAATAAACTCATTATACGCCAACTGACAAGCACATGAATACGTATACACATGTAATCCTACATGTTATCACACTCACGTATACACACTTATATCCACATTCTCATATATCTATATTTCCATATATGTACATACAAATGCATCTAGGCGTACATCTACACATACACACATCTTTATTCACATATAACTATTGTGTTCGCACACTCACATTCATATTTATGAAGACCGGTTTCATATGCGTATAATTAATACATTAAATTAACACACTTATGCGAATATACTAACAAACCTCACATATACTCAAAAAATACGCAGATATTTACATATTTACATATACACATACACACATATATCCGTACCTATACATAAAAATGTGTCTATCTGTACACCTACCTATACATACATACTGTTGTAGAGGAACATCCTATCCTACCCCGTAATGGATGTGGTCTAGTCTATAAAAGACTGTGACTAGGGGCATACGTCAGCATACATCACTAGACGGACGCATACGTCATAGGCGGAGACAATTTCTACTTGATCGTTATTCCGGTTACTATACGTTGATTGTTCTTGTACGTCTATTGGTTTATTGTACTGTTGTATAATAAATCTCTTCTAATCTATCTTCAGTGTTAAGTATTATTCTTACACTATTCTTTTTCTTGTTATTCCCTCCCGGGATATAGCAGATTTGCGACGAAGATTTGGCAGTTACGTGGGGCTCGCTAAAATAAAAGATTGGCGATGAAGATTTGGCAGTTACGTGGGGCTCGCCAAAATGATTGGTAAAAATGATTCAGCATTTACGCGAAGCTCGCAAAATATATGTTTGGTGACCAAGATTTCGAAGTTTACGCGATTGAAAAAAAAACAAAAAAAAACAAACAAAGGTAGTAACTTCTAGCCATATATCGGATTGACGACGTAAATTTGGAAAGGTTGACGCGAAAAGAAAAATAAGTTAAGGTAAGAAGTAGTTTTTTTTACCCCTCATAAAAAAACTACGTTTATTGTTCTAGCTGAAGAGTATAACTTATTGGTTAGCTGTACATATAAAAAAATATTGAACAATTAGCTGAATTTGCAAAGACGCTAGGAGGAGCGGTCCAACAGTTAATTCAACAACTGGAAAGTCAAGAAAAACTACAAACGGATCCCCAACAACAAATGATACTTCAACAAGAGGTTTTGAAAAAAATGGTATTAAAGCAGGGCGAACCGAAGGAAGGTTCTGGATTCTTCTCTGTAGAGGGTATTTCAAACTCTCTTACATAATTTGTATACAATCCTGAAGAAGGAATTACTTTTCCTTCATACTATAAAAGATACGAAACGATTTTTTCGAGACGGTGCAAAGCATGGACCGACGAAGAAAAAATAATGCTTCTATTACAAAAGATAGGAACTCAGGAGAATATGAAATACACACACTTTATTTTAGCGAAAAAACCTGAAGGCATTTCGTTTGACGAAACAGTCGAAATTTTGTCAAAAATGTTTGGAGAAAGGGAAAGTTTGTTCTATACATGATATAAATGTTTAAATATCGTAAAAGAAGAACATGAAGACTTTGTTAGGTACTCTGGAAAAGTTAACTCACAATGCGAACGGTTTAAAATTAAAGATATTAAAGAAGACATGTTTAAATGTTTAATCTTTGTACAAGGGTTAACGGCACCGAAAGATAAAGAAGTACGTTCTAAGATTCTCACAATGTTGGATCAGGATGCAGAAATAACGCTACAGAAAGTATAAGAAGAATGCCAAAAATTGATAATGTTTAAAAGAGATAATGTTTGTATTGAAAAAAAAAAGCGTTGCTCGAATTCATAAAGTTAAGCAGCAGGCCTACGAAAAGGGAAAACCATACTGCGAAGCATGTGACAAAACTAATCACGTCACAAGTAAATGTTATTTTAGAGATAAAATATGCATTGAATGTACGAAGAAGGGGCACAAAGCAGTGATGTCTAGGAAAAATGGAACCGAAAGTCCAAAAGGATAAATACTGTGGTAATGAAGAAAGTCACAAAGGATTGCGGTACTAGAAAGTACGTGGACATAAAAATAAATGGACGAAATGTCACTTGCTTACTGGGTACCGAAAGTGATATCTCTACAGTAGATGAATATACCTGGGAAAAATAGGCCGACCAGAGTTACAGAAAACTAAGAAGATTGTAAGAGGCATTTCAGGTAATAAATTAAAATTCAAAGGTGAATTTTTCGCGAAAGTAGCATTTGACGGCAAAGTACACAAGACTAAAATGTATGTGATTTTAGGAAAGAATACAAATCTATTTGGTATAGATTTAATCGTGTTATTTAATTTATGGGAAAATCCCATGAATATGTTTTGCAGAAGGATAAATGCGTCAAATGTAGGAAAGTCGAAGCAGACTGAAAAATTCGTAAAAGACTTAAAAAATGAGTTCACGGACGTATTTTCGGAGGAACTGGGTTGCTGTACGCAAACTCAAGTGAAGTTTGAAATAAAGGACAACATTAAACCAGTGTTCAAACCGAAAAGGAAAGTTCCCTTTGCATCATTAGAGGCGATAGACAAAGAATTGCAAAGATTGGAGAAAAATGGAGTTATTAAAAAAGTAGATTATTCGGACTGGGCATCGCCTACGCTCTATGCAAAGAAGAAGAATAACAAAATAAGAGTGTGTGCATGTTTTTCGACCGGAGTAAACGAATGCTTAAAAGATCACAAGTATCCACTCCCCACACCATAGAACATATTTTCAAAGTTAAATGGAGGAAAGATCTTTTCAAAGATAGATCTGTCAGAAGCATATCTACAAGTTAATGTCAAAGGAAGAATGTTCAAAGTATTTGACAATAAACACACATAGAGGATTATACAGATTGAAACGTCTACCGTTTGGGTTGAAGGTAGCACCTAGCGCATTCCAACAAATCATGGATACTATGTTATCGGGTCTTGACTATGCAATGGCGTATTTAGGCGACATTTTGATTAAAAGCGAAAGCATAGAAGAGCATAAAACTCATCTCCGCGAAGTGTTTAAGCGAATTAGGAATTATGTGTTCAAATGCGAGTTTTGCTTGGACAAGATTGAGTATTGAGGTCAAATTATCGATCCCAAAGGTAGAAAACCTAATCAAAACAGAACTGAAGCAATTAAAAATATGCCTATTCCAGATAATGTAACTAAGCTACAGTCATTTCTGGGGTTTGCGAATTATTATAACAGCTACATTCCTAATATGTACGATCTAAGAGCACCGTTAAATAAATTATTGGAAAAAAATAAAAAGTGGTGTTGGTCGAAGGAATGCGACGAAGCTTTTGAAAAAATCAAAAAGTGCTTGTTGTCAGATTTGGCGTTTGTGCATTTTGATCCGAAGAAAGAGTTAATTATAGCAACGGATTCAAGTTAATACGGCATTGGAGCTGGATTGTTACACAAATTCGAGGATGGCACAACGAAACCTATCGCTCATGCTTCGAAAGCGTTACTTCCAGCAGAAAAAAATTATAGCCAGATAGAAAAGGAAGCACTAGCTATAATCTATGCGGTTAAAAAATTCTACAGATTCATTTATGGGAGAGCGTTTGTGCTGCAAACCGACCATAAACCGTTATTATCAATATTTGGGTCGAAAAAAAGGTGTACCGACTCATTCGGCGAACAGGCTACAAAGATGGTCTGTAATTTTGTTAAATTACAATTTCAAAATGAAATTTATTCCATCTAAAGAAATTACACATGCGGATTGTCTGTCAAGACTGATTCCAAAAAAAGCCTGAGTTGCTAGAAGAGAAAAAGAAAAAAAAACACCTATGCCCAGATCCCAAAAGAAAAAATATTGAGCAAAATTCCACAAAGAATTTAGCACGGAGAGAGGTGTTGTAGAGAAACATCCTATCCTACCCCGTGATGGATATGGTCTAGTCTATAAAAGACTGGGACTAGGGGCATACGTCAGCATACATCACTAGACGGACGCATACGTCATAGGCGGAGACATTTTCTACTTGATCGTTATTCCGGTTACAATACGTTGATTGTTCTTGTACGTCTATTGGTTTATTGTATTGTTGTATAATAAATCTCTTCTAATCTATCTTCAATGTTAAGTATTATTCTTACACTATTCTTTTCCTTGTTATTCCTTCCCGGAGTATAACACATACATACATACATACATACATACATACATACATACATACATGCATACATACATACATACACACGTAGCCATTGTGTTCGCAGACACACATATTTATGAAAACCGGACTTATATACATACAAATAATACTAACATATATTTACACAAGTATACTAACAAACCTCAAATATACTCTAAAGTACGCGTAAATTTATATATTTACACACATGCCTACACGTACACACATATATATATGTCGACATATACACACTTCTGCCTGTGCATACATATATTTATATACATCAGTCTGTTAAGTGTCATACGTGATACACGCTTGGGCGATCATGTTTCGAAAGAGACATGGCTGACTGGGCAGAAGTTTCTTTCGCAGTAGGTTGCCATTACTTTCTGCGGTAGACTGGCTGCCAGCCAAGGCTATAGAACCCAATCTGTCCTGTTATTTAACCCATAACTGGAGGGAAGAGACGGATTAATACATTTCTCAAGGGTATTTGCGCGTAAATGAATGCAATGAATTCATCTGGAATTTGAACTCAGTTTCCCGATTTCCAGTAGACAAACTTTTCTACATATGCATATAATTTTTTTATCTCTGCGCTCCTTCGCCTTTTTTCATCAATTTACTAGCTTATAATAACTTATACATGTAGATACAAAAATATTGCTAACATGTATACACATACGTGTCCACTCTTTCACCCCAAACAAGGTGGCATACTTCAAATTATATACATCATAAAAAAACTTTTGTATACATATACCGGCATATAGTATTTGGATTTCGATATCAGCATGCACATACATGAGTATACTGATCAATACAGGAGGGAAAAATTAATTCAGGAGGGTACAATCAATTACATCTTTAATAAAAAATTAGCACCAACATACATATAATTAAATGCCCCCATATACACGAAAAACATATATATGATTAGGTGCACTCTTATACATGAGGCATACATATAACTAGGTGCACCCATATACACGGAATATACATAGAATTATACATAGAATTATACATGTAACTATAATTATGACTGAGCGCACCCACATAAATGGAACATGCATATAACTAAGTGCACTCATATACACGAAAAAGACATATACAATCATACTAGTTTCACACCTATACAGGGAAAATATTTATCTAGAAATACATCCCCAATTACATAATACAAAGTGGGATTTTCTCGAATAAAGCCGTTACATACGTATACCGGCACGTACACACATTACATAGCAGATATTCACTTTTATTTCTTCAATCCGTAAAATCCTCCAATGAATGGTCAACACAAGATAGGAATGAATCAGCAAGTATGACGGGATGGGGTAATTTTAAGTTTTTATGTAATAGATAGTTTAAGTTTATTTTTATGACGGCATTTAAAAATTATTTCATTTCTCTGGTTTAATAATTGGTCAGTTTCTCTGAAATTGACAATTCTAATTTTTTCGTCTAAGCATAAATTGCATCTGTTTCTGAAGCTCTTGGGGATTTGAGATTTACCTATAATCTTCCATTCAATCTGTGGGAGATATTTCTGTCTTTTAATTCCCATATATGTTTCGAGAGAGAGGTTTGCTATTTCAGTTGGGGTTTAGAGAAAGATTGTTTATGATTATATAGACGTTGTTTCCATGGTCCGGCGGAAATTCCTATGTACACTTTTTCTCGTTCCTGTGTTCACTATGAAAAATGGTTGCTTCGGTATATGACTTTTTCGAATGTGCATATACCTCCAACTGGACATTTGTTTTTGACTCGACAGTTACAAGAAGTTGTACCATCTGTTTGTTGAGTGTTATAAAGTTTATTCAGTATACCATTATTGTGTGAGTTGATGATACTATTAATGTTAGTGCAGAAATAACTAATTTTTAATGTTTTCCTATTGAAAATCTTACTTAATGGGTTGTTCTGCTTAAAATGTTTCTCGATCAATTTCAGAAAGTGTTGCCTGCTATTAATATTATATAGTTGATAGAAAGTGGGGTTGAACTATATTACTCTTCTTTTTCAGTTTTTAGCTTTATTTGTATCGGTATTCTTGGAGGGTTCTATGTAATTTAATTCCTGTTTGAGGCCACATTTTTGAGAGCGATATTGAAAGGGGTCCTATTTTCATTGAAGATTTTCCTATTAGACGATAACTTATTGATCCTAGTACTTACGATGGCAGGGATCTGTTTAATCATTTGTTGGCTATGGTTGGATCAACCATTTATGTAGGTTGGGATTTCATTATTATTTTTTGTAGGGTTTAAATGTTTCGTTCAACAAATTTGAAGTAATATCTAAGAAGTTGACTATTTTTAGATTGGGGGAAATTTCTATCTTGAATTCAAGCAATTTAAAGGCTGTAATGACTTTCTTTTCTACACGAAATAGCAGTGGACTATTGCTATTATGGATAAAAATGAACCCTTCATACCTGTCTAGACTGATTTGATTGGAGTCAACTATTCTACCAAGGGTACCTAAGGTATAAATTCCATCCAAATCTGTGATTAGACGGAATCAAATTTACCCATGGGAACATGAAAGTTATCACCGTGGGTTTTTATTTACGTAGAATTATTATTAGATAATGATGATGTCCTAGAGGCCGATATAATTTTGTCATCTTCATCAGTAATTGTAACAAAGTCGCGAAATTCAAGCTATCCACCAATAGACATTTTTGATATGGAGGGGTAGAAATCCATAATGTCAAACTGGATGAAGGTCGCCTTATCCTATTAAAAATGATGCTTAAAACCATTTAATTGTATCTGCAGAATCCTTTCACAGATTGATAACTGAAGATTCTTGTATAGAGTCAGTTATGTTTTTAATTATATTTTTAAAAATAAATCCTAGTTCTGTTTTGGAGGGGTTAATCAATCTCGTTTGCAGTTTACTATCGAGTTGGGTTTGTGGTCTTTAAAAAGTAAGTATACATTTCTGAGGTTATTTCTTCATTCTGTTTTCAATCTTAAACTGACTTGTAAACTCAGCTGCATGTCGGTGGATTTTAGCCACAGTCTCATGATCTCTACCAACTTTATAAGTACTGGTAATTTTTCTCGAGATAAGTTCCTGGTAGCGGGAGGGATTGACTTTATGGATGTTTCTGGATTTATCCACTCTGATCCATAAGTCCTGTGATTTTTAAAATTTATTTAATGCCCTGATCTACCTTGTGTAACAATTTATTTGACGATTTTTTTTAACTTGATTCCTTGACTAAGTTGAACATATCCTTTTCGAAGTGATCTAGTAGCTTGTTGTTGGGGGTATTCTTTAGGATTTCAGTTAATAACTTTTTTTTTGTTTTACCTGGTTTATCAGACGGGTTTAGGTAGAAGTGGGTCATCCATTGCAGCCTCTTTAGAAAATCAATATTTTAACTGTAAGGGATCGGGTAAAAGTATGCAAGAAAGAATACGGTATACTTTTCAGTGAAAATCCCGGGGAAAATTTATTCATTTGTGGAGTAATATTCGTGTGTGAGAATAGGTTTTCCAGAGGGTGAATATTACTGAGAGAGCTCAACTTAAGTTTATAAGGAGCACTCTAAATGATGTGTTAAGTTTTCCTTTATAAATATCATATTGCTCTGGATAACTTCCATTGAGCTCTGTATACAGAACTAACACTTAATATTATACATTAAGTAGATTTTTTTCGGTTATCCTCACCATTCTCGGACTTGACATCATTATATATATATATATATATATATATATATATATATATATATATATATATATATTAGAACCTTCAATAAGTTCTAGCTGACTTTTCATGAAAATAATGTTTTATTTACAAAAATTAGTAAGAAACATGTCACTGGAAATATTATCCATCGCTAGGCACAACTTTTTCTCATCTTTTTGGCAGCATTTGAATTCCACGTCGGAAAAACGACACGTCTTTTGAGGCTAAACAGGAGTCGATCCATGTTTTCGCATCTTCATAAGAATGAAAGGGCTACTCAGCCATGTTCCATAGATGTGAACATGTGATAATCGTACGGAGCAATATCTTGTGAATACGGCAGGTGGGCTAGGACTTTCCATTTAAGCGTTTCTTCGTAGGTTTTCCCCCATTTTGCAACTTGTGATCTAGCGTTGTCATATTACAAAATCACTTTGTCCTGTATATGTTTGTAGTAGCGGACGTTATTTCTTCAATGCTCGGTTCAAACGCATCAGTTGTAATCGATAGCAGTCTATCGTGATGGTTTCGGTCGGTTTGAGCAAATCATAATAAACTACACCCAGCTGATTCCACCAAATGCAGAGTAGAAGCTCCAAACCATATATATTCAGCTTTGCCGCCAATGTTGATGCATGACTGGGCTTAACCCCACAATCTTCTACGCCTAGGGTTATCGAAGTGCCTTCGTTTTTCATCGTCAGTCACGATACGAAGCAAAATACTTTCCTTTTCTGCTGGTGAAGTAGCTGTTCACGCGTTACAAGACTCCGTCTTTCGGATTCAACTAGTACGAGACACAATGGCCTTGCTTTTGAATCTTTCTTAATACTTTCAAACGTTTCGAAACTGTTGTGTGATCAACTCTTAATAATTTTGCAATGTCAGCTTGCGCCCTCATGAAGTAATGCTTCCAATTCTTCGTTTTCAAACTTTTTTGGTGCGCCAGAACTTTCTTTATCTTCAACATCAAAATTATTATTTTTGAAGCGTTTAAACAATATCTATGTTGTTTCCGATAGAACATGATCGCCGTAAGTCACAATAAAAATTCTGTGTGGCTCAACTGCAGATTTTTTTGAATAAAGTAGTGCAATAAAATTACCCGAATATACACTTTATTTGGCACGAAACCAGTCATATTTAACGCTATGAAAAACAAAGTTGTTTACACTTCGGCGAAATGACAAACACTGATTTTCAAGCTTGCTTATAGAATTTCCTTGCGTTACTATCTGAAACTACACGCACACCGTTGTGGAAACGCTATCTGATAGAAACCAGCGAGAACTTATTCAAGTTCCTAATGCATATATATATATATATATATATATATATATATATGTGTGTGTGTGTGTGTGTGTGTGTGTGTGTGTGTGTGTGTGTGTGTGCATAAATAGTTATATAGCGAAGTCATGATAATAGGTATGTTGAGGAATTAGTACAATATGGAGACTCATAGATACACAAATAAAATACCAGACAGAAAGAGATGGACCTGTATATATGTACTTGTAGATTTCACTTGAAAATTGCCATTTTATGTAAAGCCCACATAATTTTGGATAATTATGGGGCCTGAGCTCGAACCTTATCAGCTGCCGCGAGAAGTCGAGTAACCACAGTTGTGCCTAACCACAATCAAAATGGCTACAGCCTTAGTCTGCTGTCACTGTGGCTCTGAAAATAATCAATATTTGTAAGAACTGGACGTATTTAAACAATTAAGTAACAGACTTATGACTCTTTCCTTCAGCGTTTCAATGTTCAGAAATGTTTTTAAGTAGCACGAAATTCCAGTGATTAGAAGGACAAAAAATGGCTTAGAGGAAAGCATTCCCATAAAAAATGTAATTGTTTTTGCGAAGTTTACATCATCTTGACGACGGTGAAACGGTAAGAGATGACGAGGAAGGCGGAGGGAAAGGAAGATATCTGTTGACGAGGTGGCGGTGACTGTCTAGATTTTATAGGTAATGAATTTGCTCGCCCCCTTGCAATGCTCGACATAATCAGCGTTCTTTCATCGATTAGGATTTGTTTGCAAGTAAATGACGATTTCCTCCTGTCCGCAAGTTCCCAAACACACACACACACACACACACACACACACACACACACACACACACACACACACACACACACACACATATATATATATATACAAAAATCATTTGAATATTTACTAATATATATATATGATTAATGTTAAGAAGTTTGTCACTTTACTACGGAGACCGACTTCGAAGTTTCATTAAGGCACCACTATGATGTCCTCACTCCTCATCACAATGGTGCTTTCACGAAACTTTGAAGTCGGCATAACTCTGCTCAGTTAAATGATAAAGTTCTCCACATTAATCCTACTAACGCTCTATCTCTATATCGAACACTTTACGAAAAAATCTTGCTTGCCAAATTATCTTATAATTAGGAAACCACTAAAAATCAATCTTGGCACTAAGAACCATCACAACATTATATATATAATGTGATGTTGTGATGTTGTGATATATATATATATATATATATATATATATATATATATATATATATATATATATATATTACGGAAATTAACGAAGATTAACGAAATGGTCTTTAAACAACCGACAATTTGAAATGATTTGGCAGGATTCGAACAGAATACCTACTTAAATACAAGTATTGATAAAAAATAATGTTCAAACAAATCATTTCAAATTTTCGGTTGTTTAAAGACCATTTCGTTAATTTTCGTTAATTTCCGTAAGTTGTTTAGATTTTGTTGACATTACGATACATTTCAGAGCATATATGGTTATTACGATGAATCGACAATTTTGTTAAATACGCTTGATTCGACTTCGTTTAGACTGTTGGTCATTCGTGGTCGAGAGGTCTAAGACGCGCCAGATCAATTGGTAGTTTCCCCTTTATGAAGAGGGGTCTCAGATTCGAATCCTCACGAATGACACATTTTCGTAACAAAATTTTATCGTAAATAATTAGACTGGTAGAAATAAATATATAATAATGTTTGATTACAAACAGTATATCTACTTAAATACGATTATCAATCAAAGATAATTTTCACACAAATCATTTCATATATATATTTCCATTTATATGTGACAAAAACAATTGCATTCACACATACAGTATTTTTTCTTTTTGAAAAAGAAAATAGAACACTCTGCCCCTTATCATTAATACGTGTGAAGACCAATAAGATGTTTAGACGCGACCTTTTTGATAATTCAGTGTTCGAATATGTCGAAAGTGTATGTGGGCCAGGTTAATAAAAAAGCAATGTTCTAAAAAGAATTGAAAATCAATCCATTTCAGGGATTATTTTCCACCAATCAGATGAATGGAATTTGAAATTCGCTTTAATTTGAAAAAAATAACCTCTTGCGTCTGCTGAGGCAAATATAAGGAAGGCCGTGGCTAATCACGACAGATCAGTTAAATTTTCATTATAAATTGAAATGACATTAGAGTCTGTGACCAAGCAACAACTCCGAACAACACACCTAATGCAGTTAGTTTTGGACATGGGAAACAAACGTAAGCCAATGAATCGATTCCAGTCGAATTCGTTTCATTCACTTATGCCCAAATACCTCCAGCTATGGGTTAAATAGTAGAAAATATTGGGTTTTATAGCTTTGGTTTGAAATCAGTTTACCGCTGAGAGTAATGGCAACCTACTGTTGGAAAATTTTCCGCCTAGTCAGTCATTTCTCGAAAGAACCATGATTGTCGAAGTGTGTATCACGTACTGCAATTAACTGACTGACTGACTGAAACAAACCCACCAAGTTTTCTCAATGATACAAGACAATTCATTCACGGTTATTACAATTTTTCAAAGTGGAACTATCTTTAATCAATTTAACACGGCAACTTTAATTTGGCACTCCTGATTCTACAACGTTGAACTATCAAATCCGGACGTTAATAAAACCTCGTGAAATTTCGCAATTTCCTTATACCAAAAACATTTTTAAAATTTTATCAACTAAATAGGAGTAGATAGGTCACAATAGGAGTAGATAGGTCACACTATCGCCCGGTCCATACTCCTCCCACGTTTATTGAACTGGAGTAGAGGCTTGCCCCTTGTTTCCTGTTTAGGATGTGGTTTCCGGCTTTCTCTTCTCTCTCTTCATACCTTGGTATTGCTGCTTCCGTGAGTTTCCTGCGATCTGGCCGGTTGGTGGCAACGGCTCATCACTGTGAGGGTACCGGGTTGGCAGTTTCCTGGTTGCTGCTTCCGACTGGTAGTTAGGAGCCCTAACTCTTGCGTAGCGTCAAGAGCGGCTGCTCTGATCAACAGTTGTATAATATCGGGGTGCTTGTAGTGCCATGTCGCGCATGGATAGGTGTCCCTGCAAGCGCTTTCGGTGGGCAACCCCGAGGCTACACCTTGTTGCAGCCCTAGCCAGTTTCCCTCCCAGCACAGATCGTGGATAATGACCGCCTGTATCCTCTACCCTAGGTCCCTTTCTACAAACAGAATCATGACTAAACAAATCAGAAATGACCCTAAACCAGTTAAATCCAAACCACCTAAACCCATTAACCTTTCCTTCACTAATATCCGGGGCATTCGTACTAACTTGCCTAGTGTAGAAGCGTTCCTGCATGAAAAGTCCCCTGACGTCCTTGCGCTCTGCGAAACTAACCTCAACTCAGCTATTCCCTCCTCTGACCTCTTCATCCCTGGTTATCTTCCCCTTTTAAGGAAGGATTCCACTGTCCACATGCATGGGCTGGGTGTCTATGTCAGCGAACACCTCCCCATAGCTAGGGTGACTTCACTCGAATCTACTGACCACCAATACATATGTCTCCGCCTGTCTCTCCTCAGTTCGGTTAGTTACCTATTCTTTCTTTACCGTTCTCCCTCCTCTCTTGTCTGCTCCCTACTAGACAGCATTGCTGACGACATAGATAAGGCTATTTCCTATCACCCATTCGACCACATATTTGTATTTGGAGACCTCAATGCCCATCACTCTGAGTGGCTTGAAAACGCCGTTACTGATCCAGCGGGCATTCACGCCATGAACTTTGCTATTTCCCAATCCCTTACGCAAGTGGTGGACTTCCCCACTCGCTTCCCAAGCACACCCTCGGGTCATTCCTCACTGCTAGATATATATTTCACCTCTGCGCCTGACGCCTGTCAAGTCTCGCAGCTTTGCCCTCTCGGCAACTCCGACCACGCTGTAGTCTCTCTCAGTATTTCTTTCCAATCTCTCTCCCCCCAGGATCCCCCTACCTATAGGACCTCCTACCTCTACCAAAAAGCTGACTGGGATGCCTTTCGCGATTTCCTCTGCGACGTCCCTTGGGGAAAAGTGTTCGACCTATCAGTTGATGACTGTGCCTCTGAGGTCTCGTCATGGGTGAAAGCTGGCATTGATGCCTTCATACCCACCAGGAAGTATTGATTAAAACCTCATTCCTCTCCGTGGTTCTCTCCGGCCTGCTTAGCCGCCATTGCCCACAGGAACCATTACTTCGGTCTATTCCGGAGACAGTCAACTGATCACAATAGGCGCCTGTTCATATCTGCTCGCAATGAGTGCAAGAGAACCCTAAATGACGCCAAACAGTTGTTTGCTGAGAGAATGCGACAGCACATAGATGACCGCAAGTTCGGCTCCAAGGACTATTGGAGGATTTGTAAACGAGTGGTCAATAATAGGAAATCCTCAATGCCTCTTTTAATCCATGGATTTGAGGTTCTCACGTCATCTGCAGACAAAGCTGAGTGCTTTGCCGACAGATTCTCATCCAACTCCACATTCGACTCGTCCGGAGTACACCAACCCGACTTCCCTATTAGAACTGAGGCCAAACTGCACGACGTATATATTACCCCGACAGTAGTATCCAGAGTAATTTCAAAACTCGACCCCCATAAGGCGTGTGGAGACGATGGAATCCTGGTGATAGTCCTTAAGAGGTGTGCTCCTGAACTTTCCCCTGTCCTCTCTAAACTATTTAACTACTGCCTTTCTGCTTCCTGCTTTCCTGCATGCTGGAAGTTCTCTTCAGTCGTTCCTGTATGTAAGAATTGTGGTGAACCCTTGGACCCTTCCAACTATCGCCCTATCAGTCTTCTACCGATATTCGGGAAAGTATTCGAGGCTATAATCAATGCTGAAATAGTTCATCATCTCACCGCCCACAAACTGTTCTCCGACAGGCAATATGGGTTCCGCTTTGCCAGGTCCACGGCCGACCTGCTAACAACCGTAACGGAGTACATGCTACAGGCCCTTGATGAGTCTGACGAGGCTCGCGCGGTTGCTCTGGACATCTCCAAGGCTTTCGACAGGGTTTGGCACTCTGGCCTCCTATGCAAACTACGCGGTTATGGTATTACCGGTCGCCTGCTTGACCTAATCCAATCTTTCTTAAACAACCGCAAAATGAAGGTCGTTCTGAATGGGCGTGCCTCTTCGTCCTACAGCACGAATGCTGGTGTCCCACAGGGCTCTATCCTGGGCCCGACGCTCTTCTTTATTTTAATCAACGATCTCGCAGATGAGATCAAGTTCCAAGTAGGCATCTACGCAGATGACACTACAATATACTCCCGTACCAGTAAGAAACCTGTCGTGGCGGACAGATATAATCTCGCTGCTGACCTTGAACGGGATCTACACTCTATGGTGAACTGGGGCAAGAAGTGGCTTGTCAACTTCAATTCATCTAAGACCAAGCTGTTGTCTGTCAACCATTACAGGCAACCTCTCCTGCCTCCCATAAGCATGGACCAAGCGATTCTCCCGGAGAGTAATACACTACGCCTCCTCCGACTTACCCTGTCACTCAGACCTCAAATGGAACCACTATATTGAATCCATAGCAAAATCTACTGCTAAGAAGGTTGGGTAACTATGTCGATCCATGATGTTTTTTTTCCACCTGAATCCATCCTGCATATATACAAGTCAACCATCCATCCGTGCATGGAGTACTGCTGCCATTTATGGTCAGGTGCCCCTGCCGTTCTCCTCAATGTTCTTAACAGGCTCCAAAGGAGAGTCTGTAATGTGATAGGTACTGATCTGGCGGCTCGACTGCAGCCACTTCCCCATCGTCGAAATGTGGCCTCCCTTTGTCTGTTCTATAAATACTTTCATGGCTTCTGCTCAGACGAACTTAAGTCACTGATGCCTCCTCAACAGGTGTTTACTCGTGCAACCAGACTGGCAACTGGGTCCCACCCATTCACAGTCAGGTTAGCCAAATGCAGACGACAATTCTACTCCTGCATCTTCTTCTCTCGCACTTCCCGCCTGTGGAACTCGCTCCCGTATTCTTGCTTTCCTGACGGCTACATCCTCCAGAAATTTAAATGCAAAGTCAATACTCATCTACTAACCGCTGGACTCTAGCTCTCTCCCCACCCCCGTATAACCTTCCCTTTCTCTCCACCTATGTATCTGTCATCGCACCTGCTTTCTCAGCTTTCTATTTTTCCTTTCTAACTAGTTTGTACTCCTCACTCTTTTCTAATTAATCTTTTTACATTTATGTAGCCCCCTGCACATCAGTGGCGTTTCCGCCTTGCTTGGGGTGAAATGATTAAACAAAAAAATATAATTCCCTACTTTCATATGAAAATTATTTTTTATCTAACTTAATTTTTAGTTGGTGCTCAAAAATATATATTATCGACAAGCCGTTATACCCGTTTTCTTTTCAAATAAATTATTGCAAATAAGCTAAATTCCCTGTTTCAATTTTACACTGAATAAAAGGCTTCCTTTAATTTAATTAGTTAACTGATTTTTAATTTCAATTTTTTCCTACATGAGAAAATCCCCATAACATGCGTAAATAAATACGATTTTGCATATAAGAACGGACGCAACACATTCTTGAATATAAGTGAATCATACATACATACATACATACATACATGCAAGGATTACAAGATATAAAATGATGCTTCCATAGATTCTCATTGATTGACTAATTATAATGGCCTTGTGCAAAACTTATCGAAATAAACATTTGTGTAACTATCGCTTTCTTTCTCAATGTATATATTTGGATCATCAGTATTTTTGTTGTATATAGGAATGTTTATTCTTGAACAATGATATATATATATATATATATATATATATATATATATATATTTAATCATTTCACCTCAAGCAAGGCAAGACAGCCACTTGTGCTCAAAGAGGGTTACAGTGAGAGAAAAGACAAAGTACAGGGGATGCTGATAAGAGATGGGTAGGACTCAAGAAGATAGAGAATGGCAATTGACGTTGCATTTAAACTTTTGGAAATTGTATTTATCAGGGAAGCAAGAAAACGGGAGGGTGTTTCACAAACGGGGAATGTTAAAAAAGAAACTGTTCGAATAGAAATGCGGTTACATTTAATTATTTGAACTGTAAAAGGGTGGTACTTTGATGTTAATTTAGTTGCACGCGTAAATTAATGTAGTCGGGGAACCAGGGAAAGAAGCTCGTCAGAGCAGTTGCCATGAAAAATATTTGTAGAAAAGACAGAGGGAAGCCACATTATGTCGATGAGAAAATGACTAAACGCGGGATGCGAAGTCAGAAACGATTACATTGCAATTCCTCCTTTGGATTTTGTCGATAACTTCAAGGTTAATATAAGGAGCAGCCGACCAGATACGGCAACAGCATTCAATGCACGGACGAATGGTAGATTTATAAATGTATAAAATGGTTTCTGACTAGAAGAATTTTTGGCTCAACACAATGACCCAACCTTTCTAGTAGTAGATGCAGCTGTAATCGTTTCAGTTTAGGTCGGTTCGGAGAGTGAGCCAAAGAAAACGCAGTGAGTTGCTCTCTAGGAGACTAGTGTCATTTATTCTGATGGTAGTAGCAATATTTTGCTATGATTGTTAAAGGAGAGCAGCTTCTTTTTTAGATATATTAAAATCCACAAGCCATTTCCTACACCAGTTCATCACAGATTGGAAGAGCCTCTCAAAAGCAGCATTTAGGTTTACTTGTCAGATTTTCTATTGAGATAGGAGTAAATGGAGTTATCATCTGCATAGATGCCAACTTTGTAACTGATGAAGATCATTGATGAAGATCATTGATGAAGATCAGAAAAGGCGTAGGACCTAAGATAGAGCCTTGAGGAACGCCCGCGTTCGTATGAAAGGATATTGAAGCTTGCCCATTCAAAACGATTATATTATAAAATTATAGTTTGAAAAAAAAAAGTGAACTCTTTCAATCAATAATACGTGGAGTGACTATCATTATTTTTGGGGTGGCTTTAAAAAAATAATCTTCTAATCTTGAATGAGCATATAGAAGTAGTGGAACGGATATTGGCGCAAAAACATGGAATCGGTGAGCTGGGTTCGAATTCTGAGTTGGTTCATTGCACTCACTTTGACACTTCGGTGTTTTTCTACTTCACCTAGGATTAAATAGCGGGGTTGATATGGGTCTCTAACTTTGAGTGGCAACCAGTTTAAGAAGATGAAAATTTTGAAAACTATGGTGAAGGTAACTAGAAACCACTCTAATATATTTCTTAAGAATGCATAGCAATTCACAGATAATAAAGAAAAACGAATTTGGGGAAATGTAATCATCGCCTACATTCTGAAGAAAAATGGCATCATCATCATTATCACCATCAGTCCCATGACTGCTTCAATCGTGGAAGAGGGGGTCTAAGAGCAGAAAAACAGACAACCTACTTCAAGATGGTCTGTTGGCGGTGGCTCTCAGGAGTTCCGTCATTGTCATGTCCGTCCACTATTTTGATATTGTCTGACCAGCCCTTGCTTTGCTATCCCCGTTTGCGTTCGCCATCAACAGCGCCTTGCATGATGGTCTTGAATGGATTTTAAAATCAGAATATGTTTCACTGAGAACTACCGGTTATTTTTTAAAGATCTGTGACCTAGAAGACTGTACCTGTCTTTAACTATCAAGAAGAATATTAGTAACTGAACTGGGTGAATTACAATTATTACTTGTCGTTGGAAGGTTTCCAAGCACAGAAAGATACAATTTTCCTATGTGAGGCCCTTTTGGTTGTGACTGATACGCCTGTCTCCATCCCCTTTGTAGTTGCCACCTACCTAAGAATTGATGCAAGTGAGTTTGAATTCTGGCTTGGCTGAACAAAGAAAAATTATGATGACTTTCAAAAAAGAACCAATGAGCTGTACAGAAGGAACGAAAAACTGTTAATAACATATTCTGTTTTTAACTGATTCTCAGGCAAGTGACTTTAAATCTTACATACTGAATAAGACTGTTAAATTATCTATATTCTACGACGGATATAATCTCATGCCTCACAGGCTGTCGCCCATGTAAATTAAGTGTTACTATTTAAAGTAGATAAACAGTCATGCTCTAACTAATGGCTTTATTTCAACCTGAGATAACGAATAGAAACAAAGAACAAGCGTGTTTGTTTTATAAAAATGCTTGAATTAGTATTATTTTAAATTAACGTGTTTTTGTTTTTCTCGTGAAATTATGCAAATTGACCAGTCAACATTTCGGGTGCATTTAAGACGATGTTAACATTAATCGAGTATTTTTATTAATTTCCTAAAATCGCAAATATGCAATAAGTCGGATATGCAAACTGTTATAATCTGGGTTATATATATATATATATTGTCATCCGCAGACAGATCTGTTTCGCCGTATCACAGCTCATCAGTACGGTTAGACTCCGATTGCTTTTAACCCAAGATTGAAACCCGACCGAAATGGACGTTCGGTGGAAGTCAGCAGACTTTTTAGCGCATATCATTATATGCGCCCAATAGCTAGAGCGCTCTAATTCATTTCACTGACTGAGTGATGCGTGCAATATATATATATATGCATGATAAAAATATAGTTTTAAGTAAAAGTACGTAATGAACAAATTAACAAACTACGAACACATAAACACAAATAAATATAATAATAATAACGAACAACAAATAATAAAGTAATCAATAATAAATAATAAGTAAAAAAAGTTAACGAACAACATTATAAAATAACTGCAAATAATTACATTAGGATTCACATTACAGGATGTGATGGGTAAATTATCGCCATTTTGTATATTTAATATCGCGCATGCGATTTGTTCTTTTTTTTCTTTTCTTTTCTTGACTGCACAGAATAGTAGGGTCAGTTAGGCACCGTCTGTGAGAAAAAGAGCATCATGACACAATTCCCTCCGCCAGAAATAAAAACATTTTACAATATAATTTTCAACCAAACAGAAAAATCAAAAACAACAATAGAAAACGAAACATTATCTGGTTGAACCTACCATTTAATTTAGAGGTAAAGACCAAAATAGGACAAATATTTTTTAAACTAATAAATAAACATTTTCTAAAAGAATTAGAACTAAACAAACTTGTCAACAGAAACACAATCAAACTAAGCTATAGTTGCACTAATAATTTAGATAGTTTCATAATGAAAAAAACAAAAACAAACAAAAAAAAACAAAAACAAAAAAAAATGCCAGAAACTTAAATAGCATCGTACAAAACAAAACCACTAACAAAGAATGCAACTGCAGGGACAAAAATAAATGGCCACTTCAAGGTCTCTGCAACACAAAAAAAAAAAATAATAATTTACAAGGTAAAGGTACATGACACAAATAGCCAAAATAAAATATATTTGGGCTCAACCAAATACACCTTTAAGACTAGGTGGTTTAATCACAGGTCTACATTCAAAATAGAAAAAATAAAAAAACAATACAAAATTGGCTACCCACGTGTGGAAATTAAAATCAAAATATGGAAAAGACCCAGACATAACGTGAAGCATTGTAAAAACAGTCAAGCCTTACAACGGTGGAAAAATATGTAGACTGAAAAAAAAATTAGAAATTATGATATTCCCAAATAAAAACGAACTGTTAAATGAAAGAACGGAAATTATGACTAAATGCATTCACACTAAGAAATCCGTTTAAATTTAAAAATTGCGCTTTCATAAATTCCCTGCCACGTGAACGTTCAAATAAAACACCATTACAGGTGCGTTCTTAAAAAGAAAAACGGTAAACGTTAAAATCAGTTATTAAAAATCGGCTGAAGACACCACTCATGGTAGAAACCTGGGTAGTGGAATAACTCGTTTAAAAATGCAAAATATTCAAAAGTTCTATAATATAATTGTATCGAACACTTTTTAAAACAAATGTGTACTGGTCTAACCCTATTATGACTAACAAATAAGTATTAAACAATCAATCAATCAATCAATATATATATATATATATATATATATATATATATATATATATATATAAATGAATAAGAAATGAATAAAGTAATTACAACGTTCAAAACATTAATTTAAAACAGTGTTCAATATAGAAATAGAGCAATGAATATTTATTATTAATTATTACTTTAGAACATGTACAAACTACAAATGAGTACAAAATTGTATATTTTGTTTCGACACTGAAAGAACAATGTCTCATCAGGTAGTTAATAATGATGGTAATAAACGTTTTAATGAAAAAATATAAAAAACACCACTTCCTTTTATTATTGGAAATCTTTTTGTACGAGGGAAAAAGATATTAAAAAAGAGGGGAAAAAGAAAGAGGGCAAAAAATTGAGAAAATACGATGAGAAATCAGGAAAATGAAAAGAAAGAGGAAAAGGAAAGATACAGAGGAAATAGAAAGTAAAGAGAAAAATACGTGAGAAAGTATTGAGAGGAAGGAACCAATGAAAACGGCTAAGAGAGAGAAATTTTTAAAAGTTTAAAAAGAAGTGGTGCTTTTTAAAAACTTTTTTCAATAAGACGTTTATTACCATCATTATTAACTACCTGATGAGACATTCTCCTTTCAATGTCGAAAGTAGTAGTTTGTTGGTTGTACATGTTTAACGTAATAGGAATATATATGTGTGTGATATGATATGATAAAAATATAGTTTTATGGTATGATATATTTATGCATAAAAGTGCTCAATATCAGTGATAGAACATGTGCAAATATGATAGTAGATGCTGGTGTCAACACCGAGAGACGATAGTCTGTTTCATGCCTGAACATTTGGTTTGGGCATGAAACTAACTATCAACTCACTGTTGACCTCAATGCTCATTCATATATATATATATATATATATATATATATATTGTGTGTTTGTTACTTATACCTTTTATACCAAAATATGTATATTCCCCGATATCAATGTTTCTATTCACAAAATATGATTTTACAAATGAATCCATATGCGTACAGATATATTATTTCTTTCCTTTCCCTTACCCGCTATCTATCTATCTATCTATCTGCATGTATATATATATATATATATATATATATATATATATATATATATGCGTGTGTGCGTGTGTATGAATCCTCAATAACTTGATGCATATGTAGGCACGCATAATTCAAATATAATATAATATATATATATATATGTATGGATGTATTTGAAAAGCAGAAACGTGTATCTATAGAGTTGTGTGTCCTTAGTAATCATTCTTCCGTGTTAATAGAGTCCGAAGCATAAAAAAGCAGCTGCTGTAGTGTATTGCCTCCATGTTGAATTAATTTCGGAGCACGAAAGCCGAACTATGCTGATTGTCACTCCTAGTGTTTGATATGCATGACACCTCTCGCCATTCACACTGAAGCTGGCCGCCATTTCCCTTTCGCGTCCACTTTTCGCCAACGACTTTCTCTCCTGGCTCTGAATCGACCATGTAAAAAAAATTAATGGCCCATAACTTCATCCAGGCGGGTATTTTTCCTTTCTTTTTTTATCCATTTTCTCATCCTTTCTCTTTGCCATTGGCGTTTGGTGTTTCTTGACGGCCGTTTGTTTTCTCCGTTCGCCATTAGCACTTACATCACATGACGACCGCCAACCAACATGGCGGTTGGGTAGGCAAAATCGTTAGAACAATAACTTGTGATGTTTGTATTCTTTGATGTCGTCGTTCAAGACTTTTGTTTGATTTCTCTTTGCATCATTGTGTGTGGTTTCTATTCGTTTGTTTTGGTGTGTGTGTGTGTGTGTGTGTGTGTGTGTGTGTGTGTGTGTGTGTGTGTGTGTGTGTGTGTGTGTTCGGGGGGGGGGGATTAATGACTTTTTTCTTTGGTGCCGAAGAAAATTGTTTGTTTGATCAGAATATATTTATTTATTGGTTTTATTGTTTTTTGCGGTTGTTGTTATTGTCCACTCTTTTGTGTTCATATTATTTTATGTTTGCTTTCCGTCTTTTATTTGATATTAAACTGCTTATTTTATCATTCAGGATTTCTTTTGTTTTTGGGTTGTTTACATTTTAGTTTTGTTCAGCTTTATTCAATTTTTACAATGTTTATTTTTATGTACCTCATTGCTCTTTCCTACAAGTCTTCTTCTTTTTTTATCCCTCTTCCATTTTTCTTCTCCGTTTTCTTCTTACGTCCAATGATTTAGTAATCGTTTAATTATTTATAAACGCAGAAGTGAAAATAATATTTTAAAAAATCGATAAATTTCAGAACCATACTTTCGAATATATATATATATATATATATATATAACTTTTTCATCGTGTTCCTTAACCACCTCTCTCCTTTTCTCCCATTTTCCTCTTTTTTTCAATGTCTTTTTTTACAATTACCAATATAAGGAAGCGAATTTTTCATCTCCCTTCAAAAACTAGCGTTTACTTCCTGATAAGACATTGTCCTTCCAATATCGGAACAAAAAGTACACTTCATAGGAGATTGTAATTTGTCCTAAACTATAATATATGATAAATATTCCTAGCTCTATTTCTATATTGAGCACAGTTTTAAATTAATGTTTTGAACGTTGTTAATATTTTCTCCGTTTCTTGTTCACTTGGATATATATATATATATATATATATATATAAAGCATTCCTACATACATAAAACAAAAAAAAATTAGATACACATATTTTGAACTGTATAAACCATCTGGTGTAGTGCGATTGTTAACAAATTAACTTTACAAGCCATTGCTAGTTCATTGACTGCTCACAGGATACCCAACAGTTAGTAGTCTCATTCGAGACGAAGCTAATCTTCATAACGATCTACAGCCAGGCTCTTAGCCTTGTCAGAAGCAAACACGTCACACAGAAATTGTCGTTATCTTTTTCTGATACAGGGAGAAGACATTCTCAAGAATTTTCGTTTGATTTGTGAGCTTCTAATAAGATCTTGACAGGAAAAATACTAATGAAAACTGACGTTCCGTTTTCGTTGCTAGATTGATAAAAATATTTTGAAAGCTCAAAACTTTGAAGCTGACCATGTCTTTATTGCCAATTATTCATATCACAATATGTTAGATTATTATGTCTGGTAACACTTACATAGTTGCCGTCTTTCTAACGTAGTGTAAAAGAGAAAGGATGCTTAGTGGCAAGGGAACATTCACTCTGTCGTGACCTTGATTGAATTAAATGTGAATGACAATGACAATACAACCAGACTAAATCAATTCGTGAAAAGGCCTGAAAAAGGGAACAGTAAACATACTTATACTTATTTATTTAGATATCTTTTACTAGCCCGGCGTTGCTCGAGTGTAATGAAAGCTTTAAAACTAATCCATGGTCCTGGAGCCCAGACTCAGCCTAAAGAATATTTGTGTGAAGTTTGGTGAGAATCGGATAAAAATTGTGGATTTGTATAAAGGACATACAGACAGATAAACAGACACACACACACAAACATCTTGCCTTATATATATATATATATATTATCGATTTTCTGCACTATTGTAAGAACTGCAACCTTGAAACTTCTGAATATCGTTTCTTATGTCTTTGTCTATGAGTGTATCAAATTTGATTAAATTCAGACCACTCCTTCTATAACCCGATTTTTTCGATTATCGATTTTCGATATTTATCAGAGTACCTCGACACAAAACCTAGCTAAGAACACTCGCAGACGCTTATAGTACAACTGTGTAAATTTTCAAGAAAATCGGTTTAGCCGTTTCGAAGTCTATATTTAACGGACACACACACACACACACACACACACACACACACACACACAGACAAAGTTCCATTTATAAATAAGTTTAGATATGAAAATTTACAGAATTCATTTTCGTTTCTGTTTTTAACTGAATAAACTGGAAACTCAAACAAAGCAAAAATGACACGTGATTAAATTGTTTATTTTTTCCTTCATATGATTTGAACAGCCGCCTAATTGAAGCGAATTGGCTCTGCGTATGTGTGTACGGGGATGAGAATAAGAGCAAGGAAATCGGGTTGTAAACAACGATGTCAGTCTGAAGCAAAATGTTTAAAAGTAGCATAATAACATAATAATATATTCTACGTAAATATCAAAAAACGAATGCCGCTAACACTACAAGTTAGCTGTCATGAAAAAGGAAAGAAATCAACCCTTATCAGTTGTACAAAATTAATATCTTCCTCTAGAACTATATTTGATAAAATATTATCCAATGTTAAACAAACATTTAAAACAATGGCTTTTATGATAACATCGTCGATGAGTAAATAAAATTATTTTTACGGACAACTTATCAAAGCGACATACATAGTAAAGCCGATATAAACAACAAAAATACTATTAACTTATTATACTGTAACCGGATGCAATCCAATTACATAAAAACGAAAAAGAAGAAAAATAATCCATAGATATATAACACCTGCAAATAGTATAAATCACCTAAGATTCATCATATACGACAAAAAGTAAAAAATTTAATCACAATGTTTACTATAACACTTTCCCACAAAAATACCTCTGCAAAAGACAAATGTTGAATACCAATTTCTTGTCCAAGTTAAAATATCATATATCAACACTTAATAAAAATAAACGCTGATCTTCTAATTATCGTTAAAAATACACAATATTATAGCAATGTTAATGCAAGAAACAATTAAGCATTTTGGTTTGGTTTCGTTTGGTTTGTTTTACGGCATATCAACCCCTTGGGGGTCATTTAATGCGGAAGCATTAGTTGTTTTAGTATGGAAAAAACGTATTATGGCAATAACTCTTTTTCCATCAAAAATCGTATTATGGCAAAAAATTTTTCCTTCAAAAAATGTATTATAGCAATAACTCTTTTTCCTTCAAAAAATGTGTTATGGCAATAACTCTTTTTCCCTCAAAAAACATATTATGGCAATAACTCTTTTTTCCTCAGAAAACATATTATGGCAATAACTCTTTTCCGCCCCAAAAACATATTATGGCAATAACTCTTTTTCCTTCAAAAAACTTATTATGGCAATAACTCTTTTTCCTTCAAAAAACATATGGCAATAATTTTTTTCCTTCGAAAACGTATATTTGTTAAAAACATTTTTCTTTCAAAAACGTATTCTTGTTGGTAAAATCTTTTCTTCAAAAACGTATTCTTGTTGATAACATTTTTCCTTCAAATATGCTTTGTTGGTAATATTTTTCCATCAGAAATGTTTTATGTATATATTTAATAAAAGTCTGTTTTTATACTTTCTTAGTGTTCTGACCCCTGTTTGGAGGGTTAACTATTACTCATAGCTAGGACCCTAACAGGTGCTACCACCCTTGGTCAATGTGGACCTGGAAACTACAACAATTAAGAGGTGGTTCCATGCTCCTCACAGCCTCGAAATCAGAGGCTTTGCTGCCGGATTCAGTTTACCGTCATACCCAGGACCTAAGCATTTTGGATGTTCTTAAAATCAAAAAACGGTAATTAGTCATCAGTAAGATATTTTAATCTCGGCGTGCACGTGTTAATATACTTTTTGTTATAACACGCTTTGAGCGGTTATAATATCATGTCTCGTTTAGGCTATTCACTGTGATGTCACTAGAAACTCTCCTCGACTGACTATAACGGTTTAATATTTATTTTTGTGTAAATACAAAAAATGTGGCACAAGATAAATATTGGGGATGGGAAAGGCTGGTCATCATCTGTTTTATCTTAAACTTAGCTAAACGCAATCACTAAAAAAACTATACAATATTCCTTGTACCACAATACTTACTTATCACTCTTGCTACAACCACCTCAATACAACACATTTCTATGAATTTCTAATCCACATATGTAATATTTGTCTGTGTGTGGTAGAGAAGGGAATTACAATTAAAAATGAAAACCATAATGAATATTTACAATAAGCATAATACTATATATATATATATATATATATATATATATATATATATATAAAGAATTCACAGAAATGTCAGTTAAGTTGATAAAATTAATTAAAGACTTGCATGAATTAAAAAAGAACCATTCAACTCAACCACACACACACACACACACACACACACACACACACACACACACACACACACACACACACACACACAAATATACATTGATTCAGACACAACAATAATTACGAAATAATACATCTGATAAACGAAAAACATCCCCCTTCCACCAGAGAACTGACATTTCTAGACACCTAACTTGGGAGAGTATGAGGAATTAAACTAAAGAAAGTTGGGACTAGAATATAAAATGGGATCAATAAGTATACATCCCCTAGCTAGGTTAGCCCTAACCCTAAGTTATCTTATTTTGGGCGGGGTTGCCGATGTTTAATACATGGCTCCCAATATTTGATACCTAAACGAAATCAAAATACCACTAAGTCAGCACCTCTTACTCAACATTACACCCAAAACTCTCACGCATTTTCCAAAAATTTCCGTCCTGATCTTGACTTTAAGCTGATACTTTTAGAACGAATTAGAAAAAGGTAAATTTCTCGTCTCCATGAAATTCCTTTTGTCGCGTCATCTATATTATGACTCGCATATCGCCCGGTTCACACTCCACCCTCATCTATTGAACAGGTGAAGAGGCTCATCCCTTGTTTATTGTTTTGGATGCGGTTTCCGGTTTTCTCTTTTCTAATTTTCTCACTCTTATGTAGCCCCCTGCTCATCAGTGGCGTTACCGCCTTGCTTGGGGTGATATAATTAAAAAAAAAATAGCACCTAGTAAGCACAAGAACACAAAATGCTCAGCCTTAGTCAACATCATTACCACATGACTACAAACAGAACTGTCTTCAGACAAAGAATTTTCCGGACACCATGCGAACCATGATGTCTTCAATAAACTTGTACAACGGGACTTTGATCTTTTAGTGGAAGAAGGCATGACACAGGGTTTCCACAGACTCTAGCGGATGCATTTGGGAGAATATACCAAGCCCACTGCAGGAAGTTTTTACCGACCCAGAAAGCCTTTCGCACCACCGACCGGCTATGTGAGTGGTGCCTCATCATTAGTGAGGCATTTCAACAAAGGCGCCCAAGGCCATATGGAGCAAGCTTCCTCCTTCGTTAAACCGAGCTCAGCAATTAGACCATCTTGAACGGACTTCGCACTAACACCTGTCTTGCGAGACTACGCCTAGACTTCGGAAAAACTATCCATTGCCCGTAAGAGAAATTTGAGAGCTTATCGGCACCAACGACAGAAGAAGCATTCGCCTCGGGTTAAACGGCGGATTCTCTTCGCACCAATGCACACTTCTTAGGGATGAGAAGTTCTTACTGGCGTCTTCCCTCTGGAATTCGCCATTCCCATCCGGTTGTCAACACATTCTGTCTAGGAACGTGCGGCAAAGCGTATATTGACGAATTTCAACGCTAGGCATACGCATACCACCTTCAGAAGAGTGGAGGCACTAGATCTCTCGACATACATCGTGAGCCTTGCTTCCCTACAAATGGGAGAAAAGACCCTAATTAATTGCATTAGTATGTCATATGGGAGTGGAAGCATAGAGAATCGGTACAGGAGAATTGGTTAGATATGTGAAAGACACACTTGCGCTTTCTCCTTTAAAGAAAGATTACCCCAGGGCCACAGATCTGGATCGAACCAGACGCAGAATATCTTCACGGACCTGTCCCTTCAGAAGAAGGTCCAAGAAAACAAACTCCCATCCACACACCCAACCAAAAGTTAACAGATTTATCGCAGTTGATACCTCAGGCCTCGGTCATTTATACTAGCCAGCCAGAGAGACATGATCAGTCGATTATGGCTGGGATGAGGACATGGCCTATACACTCTTAATGGTGCTATCAAGAGACCAATTTCTTAAGGAATGTTAACTTTAGGGCTCCATGAAGGGAGGGGTGAACCAAAAGCGGAAGCCTCCTTAACCAAACTGATTTAAACTTTTTGTTATTGTCATAAAAAGTGGCAACAACGGGAACGTGGAGAATGCGTCGTTCGCTTCTTGTAACATTGCCCAAATGTTTTGAGATTCTTCTTCAGTCTTTAATACAGTAAAGACCCTTTTTTGCTTTTGGGAATTTTTTAGTGTCTTCAACGTCTTTTCCGTTGATTCATTTCAGGTTTAGCAGAATTTTGAGATATTTAATGTTCTTGATTGTGTAATTGTTTTATCTACCTGCTCAGATGTCATTCGGTACACCCCCTCTACTGTATTGTAAGATGGTTTGGATTTCATTTTTTTCTGTGTTGTCGATGCTTTCCTAGGCTGATCGGTTGTGTTGTCTTTTCACTTCTTTCAGTTTCATAGGTGTAGGTGGAGTAGATGGATCGAGAGTGGATACAGGAGTGGTCGTTTTTTTTTTTTTTAGAAATTTGGGAGTTGTGAACATTTCATTTTGGTTGGGGTGGAAGTGAGTGATTTGGTCATGGTCTGCTTTTTAAGTGATGTGGAGCAAGGTGCCAAAGAAGAAGGGCTATTTTTACCCGTATATTTCTAGTTCTCTGTTTACCGTTATCGATTCCTTTAGTTGATTCAATATTTCAAACTTCTTGAGGCTGAGCTCGTAACAGAGTTTTTGTTATCGGGTCTTTTCCATAAATGTAGCCGGAGCATCGCTCTTGGAACTGGTAGAGGGAGTAGGGCCGCGTGTGCCTTTTACCGTGGTGATTTCTGGGGTTAGAGGTCCCGTAGTCTGAAGTTTCACTCTGGTCATACAACCTGCGATTCATCCTTTTCCGCAACCACATAAGCGGCAAGCAAAGGCTTCTGGGGCAATAAGAGCCGAGAAATAGACCCAACCAGGGGTTTTATCCCACCATTATATACCACTCCGTTATATTGATTTTATATTTATACACTTTGGTGGGCGATCCCCGGACACTACATTTTCGTCTTTGCTTTTGCTGTGGTTGTTATTGGAGTCTTTTCTTGATTTTGGATATTCTCGGCCTCCATACATTTCCATGCATCTATTTGGTCGTTGATTTTTGTTTTAATGGTTACATTCTCAGCAGTTAATGTTGATTGAGTTTTTTTTTTTCGGGAGAGTTTTTCTTTTTTTGACCCGAACAGACCTTTTAAAATCGACCGACGTTTATCGGTAATTTTTGTTTACTTTAAATTATTTTCTTTTTTAAAACAAACAAACAAAAAAAGATTTTCTTAAGAGAAAGTAAAACAGAAAATCGTAAACAAATACAGGAAAATGAAAAACAAATTTACGAAGACAATAAAACAAAAACGCCGATAATAGCTGGTTTAACAAAAGAATTTTGACGTAAAAAGTTACACAAATTAAAACAAAATTCTTCTTTAAAAGAAAGAAAAACATTAACAATGAAAAACAAAAGGAGAACAAAAAGACATAAAAAAAAGAAAAAAACGCGAAAAATAAAAAGAAATTTACTGAAACAACGCAATTAACTAAAAATGTTTTTCTTTTTAAAAAATCAAAACTAGTAAAATAAACACATCATGAAATAAATACTACAAAAGAAAAATCATAAAAGAGACACGTGTAAAAAATGATATTTTACTAATTAAACAAAATGGCCGAAAATAACATGAAAATAGAATAAAAACAAGCAGAATAATTAGAGATAGAGTTACGCTACAATTAAACTTGGCATGCGACTGGGCGGAGACGAGTAGAAATTACATTTCGGGCACAAAAAACCAAGTAACATGTACAAAATGAAGAACAAAAGGATTGTGCAAAAAAAAAAAAAAAAAAAAAAAAAAAGATATAAGAAAAATTTTTTACGGACGAGGCCTGAAAAATAAAAGAAACTGAAAATTAAAATACCATATACAAAAAAAAAAAAATAAACCAATAGACTAGTTAAACTAGATATTACACTAGCAACAAAAAATTAAAAAAAGATGAGTAGGGTAAAAAATAAAATTAAAAATCTTTCACAAAGAAAACAGTAAATAAAAAAATGTAAAAATAAGAGACAAACTAACGTAAAATATGACAATTCTTCAGACACAAAAATATGAGTTCCATTCGGTTAGCGACAAAAACACGTTGTGCGCGTGGTGAGACTAGAATAGGTCTGGGTAAGCTTTAACGTACTCGAAACTGACTCCAACACTCTTCTCTTGACTCGCTTTGAATTTTTTATTTAAGTTCATTTGTTTTATCGTAGGTGTCTTATTTCTTCGACAACACTGTTGAACCGTCACGTAATTTTGATCACGCTCGTTTAACCTTTAACAGCTTAAAAATATTTGTTTATACTTCTGAGATGAGGTAGTATTTACATTATTTATATTGTTCAAAAAATTATTCTCATCTTTATTGACATTTTTACGACGTTTCGGCTGTTGTATGCTACAGCCTTCTTCAGTTACCCTTAAGGTAAGTCTGAAAGAATGTCTCAAGGCCGTAACACGTAGGGAGATAGAAAAATCAGGTGTAGCTGACCACATATGGAGGTAGAAAGTGAACATTGCCGTCGTAAACATGGTAATAAAAATGAGAATAATAATCGAAATAATGTAAATTTACTAAAAGATTAACAGACATTCCTTGTCCGTTCTAAGCAAAACATACTTATACTCTAAAGGCCAAAAATTCTAGATTTAATAATTATTAAATTTCATATATTTTTTTGGCTTAATTAAGTATTTAATTCATTAAAATATAATGTATAATTTTTGAGAGAGGAATACTTACAATTAAAAATTCACCAGTCATTAGTCATTAATCTACTCTGCTGCCATTAGCCAGCAGGGTAGATTAAGCAAAAAAAGATTTAAAAATTGTAAGGAATCATATATAGTGATGGTTTTATTTTCGTTATTATTATTATCGAATATATAATAAATCCCCTGAGGAAGAGAAAGTTCTTTTAGTCCGAAGTGAGTTAATGAATTAGTTTTGAAAAATAAGTAACATCCATATTTAGGTAATTTTAGGAAATCTAAAAGCTCTCAGAAAAGATTTGGTCTTTAGTATATGTGTATTAATGCCGTAAATACGTATATATATATATATATATATATATATATATATATATATATATATATATATAGATAGATAGATGTTTGTATGTATAATGCGTTAAAATAAATATTTAATTTGATGGGCGAAAAGAAATACAAGAAGTAACATACCTAACATAATCATATTTTATATACACCGGTGCAAAAATACACTCTTCTTATATATTTGTATTCTACGAAAATTAATTTATATGCCTACATACATTACATAAGTAATTCAATACATTAACATAGATGTATGCCTATTAAAACACTGTTTGGTAAATATTGTCTCGAAAAAAGTTTTTATCGTTCTTTAAGTCAGTTCAAAAGAAAATATTTATGTACATAGATTTATAAAACCACATATGTGCAATTTTGTCTCACGACATTTTGCCATCTTTGAGAGAGCTCATCCTCCTAGAAATGTTTTTATTTTCAATCTTTAGAAAACGGAAGTTCTTCTGATTAAGATAATTTTGCAGGAACCTGAATAAGTGAAAATCCAAAGGTACAAAGCCAGAAAAGGATATTCGTACTAAGTTTGACTATCTAGCAAGAGATATCATGTATGGCTTTCTTCCTATGGAAGATGAAACATTTCTAATTGGTTAATAATAGAAGCTTTTCATCAATTGCTGTTTTTATTAGGTTCAATTGAGAACAGAAGTTGTCTGATTTTACGAAAAAACTCAAATAAACAATGATCTATAGATCACACCAGATAAACAGTATAAGATTTTCATCGATAGCTGTCTATGTTCCGTTCAATTGGGAAAGGTATTTGTCTGAATTCAATGTCTGAGTTTAAGAAAGGAACGCAAATACACAATGGCCTATCGACCTCACCAGATAAACAGTGTATCATGTTCATTGATCCATCTTTATTCGGTCTAATAAGGAACAGTGTTTGTCGGAATTCAACGTAAGAATTTACGTAAACAACTAAAATACACAATGGTTTTCAATCCCATCAAATTTAAAAGTGTATCATTTTCATCGATTGCTGTCTTTATTTGGTTCAATTGGGATCAGTATTTATCAGAATTCAATGACATATTTTATAAAAAAAAACACAATGATTCAACCCAACGAGAAACACGTCGTATCATTTTCATCGATTGCTGTTTTATTTGGTCAAATTAGGAAGAGTATTTGTTTGAATTCAACGTCGGATTTTACGAAAACAACCTAAATATACAATGGTCTTTCAACCCTACCATGTACACAGTATATCATGTTCATAGATTGCAGTCTGTTTCCGGTTCAACTGAGAAGAGTATCTGTCTGAATTCAACGTTAGATTTTACGAAAAGAACTCAAATATAGAATGGTCTTTCAACTTTAAGCAACGCACCATGTATCATTTTCAACGATTGCTGTCTTTATTATGTCAAACTACGAACAGTATTTTTCTGTATTCAAATTCTGAGTTTACAAAAATAACTCAAATAGACAATGGTCTTTCAACCTCAGTGTATCATTTTCATCGATTTCTGTCTTTATTTGATTCAATTAGGAACCGTTTTTCTTTGAATTCAATATCAAATTTTACGAAAACAACTCATATAAACATTAGCATTTCAACCTCACGAGACACAGTTTATCATTTTCTTCGATTGCTCTGTTTATTCTGTTTTATTGGGAATAGTATTTATCGAATTCAAAGACTGATTTAAAAAAAGGACTTAAATACAAAGCGACCTTTGAACCACACGAGATACACTGTGTGTAATATTAATTGATTTCTATTTTAATTCACTGAAATAGGGAACAGTATTTGTCTTAATTCAGAGTTTCTTTTAACGAAAAACTCAAATACACAATAGCTTTTCAACTTCACGTAACACACCTTGTATCAGTTTCAACGATTACTGTCTTTTTACTGTACAACTGGGAAGAGTATTTTTTCAATTGAAAGTCTGTTTTTGTTATAAGAAATCAAATACACAATGGTCTTTCACCATCACGTGACACAATATATTTTTATCGATTGGTGTTTGTTTCGGTCCAATTGGGAACAGTATTTGTCTCAATACAGAGTCTGATGTTACGAAAAGAACTCAAATACACAATGACATTTTCACCTCACGAAACACGGCGTATCCCTTTTAGCGATTGCTGTTTTGATTGGGTAAAATTGGAACAGAGTTTGTCTGAATTCAAATTCTGATTTTACGAAATCAACTCAACATCAGATACAGTGTAAAATTTTCACCGATTACTGTCTTTATTCTGTCCAAAAGGGAACGGTATTTGCTTGAATTCAAAGTCTAATTTTACGAAGGGAAGTCAAATACAAAGCGATCTTTCATTCTCCCGAGACAAACAGTGTATCATTTTCATCGCTTGCTGTTTTATTCGGAAAATTTTAGCTGAAAAAGGTACGACGAATCGCTCACATGGATGTTAGTATAAGCTATACTGATGGAAGGGAGAAAGGATTCTCTTAGACGATTAATAGGAAGCACTTCCATTTTGGAGAAGTTAAAATTAACAATTTATTCCTTGTTAACAACAAAATGAAAGTCATTTGTGAGATGAGATCAGTCGTCGCTTTGAACCTCTTGAACTGATCAGACTTACGATTAAAACAGCAGGAATAATTGCGTCATCAGCATAGACACAGAGTTGAGAACTGATGCCATTATAAATATCTAAATATTGTCTTTGAAATTCCATTAAAAACCCTAAGAACTTTCGACCCAGCTTATTTTGTTTGGATCTCAAATCTTTTTTACACGTGTTTGTTTTATAGTGTGTTTTAATAGGATTAAATTTTTCTCTTGTGTAAAATTTCCCTTCGAGTCCTTCCAGTGTGTCGTGTTTATCATAGAAACCTTTATCATGTGTATTACTTCCCTTACGATTTTCTATTTGAACGCGTATCCTGTTTGCCTTACAACATATTTTCCAGTTGTTCCTACTTAAGTCAAAATATGCTTTTCCTAGTGTGACATATATGCCTTCAAAATTGTTTTTATTCCAATGTTTCGTGTATTCAGAGCAAATCATTTTTAGCAAAATTAATTTTCCTTAGAAATAAATGTGTTTGTCTTGCATTTCTTTTTCCCCACTGAGTTGTGTATGCCTTTATAATATTTTTAGCATGTCGTGTTTGCCTTACAAACAATTTTCAAGTGTGGCATTTGTCTTACTAATCTTTCTCGCGTGGCTAGTGTTTGCCTTACAAATAATATTTTCAGTGTGTCGTGTTTGCCTTACAGTTTTTCCATTATCTCGTGTTCTATTTGCAAACTTTTTCTCCTGTGTCTTGCTTCTCTTTAAAACTTATTTTCTAGTATGTCGTGTATTCCTTCAACATTATATTTTTGATTTTTGAGTTTGTCTTACAAATCGCTTCCAGTGTATCGATTTCACCTTGCAAATCTTTTAAAATGTACTGTTGTTGTGGAGATGTACACACTTCTCCAAAGTGTAACGTAGACTCGTCCAAATGGTATAATACTGATGCCGACAATAGCCAGGGTAGACACTTCCGAGACAGTTGAATGCTTTGAATATCTGAAACGGATTTTCGAACATTGAAAAAAAGAAACAGTAAATGAGAGGCAAAACTTTTTAAATATAGCGGACAAAAGTCGGTCTGTTGTGAAAAAAAACAAAACAAAAAAACGTTTTTTCTAAGAAAGAACAATCCGACAAAGAAAACTATCATAAAAAACTACCACTGATGAAAACGAAATTACTTCTTTCAACAAAAGGATTTTGCACCCAAAGAATTCATGTATTTGTATTTTCTACTTGTTAACGGTTCGTCTACTTTACCCGATAAAAATAATTGCATTCTCCACTTTTAGAGAATTCTCTTCTTATTTTGAAAATCATCTAAAATTAATACCAGCCACCTGAAAATAGAATTACACACCCCAAACATGTATAATCAACATAATAGAGTTTCTGGAGAGAACCAAAAGTTACGTACATCTTATTAAATTTTGCTTTATCCCCAGGAATTATAACGGGTTGAAAAAAGACCTGTGTCTGCCTTTTTGGTAGACAAGCTATTTTACAAGATTTCTCACGTCAATAAAGAAGTTGTTATCAAAGCTTTGACGTCTTTAGGGGGTAAAACTTATCAACACAAGGCATGATACAGCGAAAATCGAACAAAATGCCACGTCAAATATTCACCCGGCTTGGAAAAAAAAATACAATAGTAGCATAAGGAAAAATCTGAAATACAAATACTACAAAACTTATTTATTCTATAGCCGTGGTATGTTTCATTTAAAGCCAAAAAATGTTTTAATTGTAGAAAAATAGGTCACAAAAGAAGCTCCTGCAAGTCAAAAATAAATAGACGAACTAAATAGCTAAAAAACTGGAAAGTTAAAACAAATAGAAAATTCGTAGCAGCAAAAATAAATCACGCTAAGGTGAGATTTCAAATAGAAACTGATGGTGATATTACAATTATAATGAAGAAACTTGGAGCGTACTTGGCAAGCCTAACTTGCAAAAGACAACAAAGATGCAAGAGGAATATTGAGCAAGAAATTAGCGTTTCTTGTTTAAATTACGTATAACATCACTCTTGCGGGTAAAACTAAAAAACAAACAAACAAATGTTTGTATATCAAAAAGTTCCATCTCAAATTTACTAAGTGTCGATTAGCTAGAATTATTTGAACTGTGGAATTAGCCGTTTAAAATACATTGTTTGTCAGAGGAAATATTACAGCTGAAAACCAATGACTAAGCTAAAAACTAAATTCACATTTCATATTTTCTCAGGATTTTGAAACAACTCCATGTAGAACATCCGGGAATACTGAGGATGAAGTCCCTGATGAGAAGCTACGTTTATTGGCCAAAGTTGGACAAAGATTTTGAAAATACAGTTAGAAAATGATAGTTGTGTTACAATAGCAAAATCACCACCTATAAATTATCAGGTATGGCCAAGCTCTGAAGAACCATAGGCAAGACTCCATATGGCCTTTGGTATGCCACTAAACGGTTCCTACTATTTAATTGTGGTCGACAGTTTCACAAAATGTCCCGAGATATTGCAGTGTAAACGACAGGCTACCGAAATAAGGCTTAAATTCTTACACGAATTTGCAAAAAGTTCGTGTAAGAATTTAAGCCTGGGTAGAAGATTATCCCGCATTAGGTTGCCATTGTTTTCTGTGGTAGACTGGTTGCCAGCCAAGGCTATAAGAACCCAATCTGTCCTGCTATTTAACCAATAACTGGAGAGAAGAGACGGATTAATACCTTTTCCAAGGGTATGTGCGTAAGTGAATGCAATGAATTCGACTGGAATTCGAACTCGGCTCCCCGATTTCTCATTCCGAGTCGATATCCACTGCACCACAACACACATCCAACAGTTGCTTTGTTACGTTCACTTAAATGGCCACATCCTTTTAAAAAACATTAATCCATCTCGTCTCCCAATCTTATGGTTAAGGAGTATGACTTGTTGAAGTTTCTCTTCTTTTCAGGTAAAGTAAAACTAACCCTCAAAGAAAGCTCATACTCTACAATCAGATTTTCCTTTTCAGTTTCTAATATACTGAGCTAAATTGGTAAATCATGTAATTTTTACACTTTGATCCTTTTAAAGAGGTGACCACCAGTTTGAACTAAAATAATTTATTGGATGCTGTTATTTATGTCTAAAAATTACTGCGTCTTCGTGTTTTGGCTTCAGTTGGTTAAATTTCAGATTAACTCTAATTTTTTATTCACTTATTTTTTTCCTAATTAAGCAGTTGCAATGACGGAGGTTTCTAACCGAGTAAACAGGGATTAGAAGAAAAAAACAGATGATTATTTTATGTTTCTATTCTTCCAATAAAGACGTTTCATCTGTAAGTCTTTTGCTCTTCCGCTAAATTCATCCGCTAAATCTCTTGATTCTGAATTGAGCTTTGAATAAAGAACAAAATGAATTTTCATGGTCTTATGAGTTCCAGTGCTTTCTTTTTCTTCTGAGCCAAATCTGATTTTGCTGACGTTTTCAAGATCAATTCCCTTCCCTTTTCTTGTCTTCACAAGATGATGAGAAATGTTTATCTTACAAAACATGTTGTAATGGAAACCTTTATTAATTTTATCTTCAGGTTTCTGTGATATTTTAATAGAAAATAATTTTAAGAGGTCTATTTCAGTGCGACAGCGTAGATAAAACGTGAATGGTGAATTATATTTCTGTTTATGATGCACGAAGAGAAATTTCTTGAATTAAATTTCTACAAAACGTTGTTGCCATTCGAGGAGGATGAAACATTTAGCGAAAGGAGGAAAAATAGCAAAAGCATTGCCCTTACGAAAGACGAATTGTAAGGAAAAATCAAGCGAGGAGAATGTCGATAAGAGGACATCGGTGGATTGAGTTCTTCAAGACTCAGTTTTACGTTTGTATAAATCAGATGCACAGTGACTCTATTCATTTGAACAAAATGTTCGTTTTTCATCAAATTTTGAACGAGAAGTTTTACCCTCAGGGGAACAAAACGGGGCGGTGGTGAAAAAGCAGGTTTACCAAAAAATGAGCAGTTCATAAACATTTTTGTTTGTAACGTCCTATTTCTTTAAGGTTACTTAACCAAAAAGCAACGTAAGTGGAGAAAAATGTTCACATCCTTGATAAGGCAGACAAGAATGGCTGGCGTTATCGGCTTAAAAAATGAGTGGCGATAAAATCGGCTTTTTAAAGTAACATTGAAAAATAAACGAGGTAGAGAAAATAATATACACACAGCAGGTGTGTTTGAATGTGTGTATGTAAAATAGAATAAAGAAAAAAGGAAATGTATCTCAATCTAACATGTTTCACTTTTATGAAAGCTTCTTCAGAGTCTTTATTTTGTAATCTTCAAGTCTCGTCTCGCGTTATTTCACTCTCCCCATATTTTGTCACTTCTTAAATTGTGACACATGCGCTCTTCAAAGATTTGTGTTGATGACAATATACAGTGTATTCACCTCGAAAAACTAATAATCACTTTCTCTCTGTATACAATCATACATACTGTTAGGGGAAATAAATTATCCTCTAATGATTCATTAACTCTTTACTCAAAAAGGGGTAAGAAGAACAACAACATGGCTTCTAGAAAATATACCACGTGTCGACAGTAATTTGTTATCCCACCCAATCCGGTTGTATCCTGGTCGGTGAGAATATAAAACGAAAACGAATATTGTTGTGTTTCAAAATATATTTAACTGTGTTTGTTATATTATGTTGTTCCTAATATTCTTGGTGACGAAGATGACATGAACAAAAACTCGCAAAAATGTTTATATCACCAGACATACTGAAATAAATATTGAATCAACAACAAAAACAGTTTCAAATGTCACAACGGCACTTGTTGACTATGATAACTCAACAGTTCAATCAACAATTCAATCACCAATGAGAAATTCTAAAAGAAGAAAGAAATTTAAACACGATAACATCGCTAACAACATAACGGAATTGCATTACGACAATGAAAGCCGAAAAACTTTTACTTGGTGACACAAAAGATGGATAGAAATTTTCCAAAAAGAATTTTCACAGAAAGACGAACATTGGAAAATCTGTCTACTAATTCAGAAACTGGTAATCCAGGAACAAAACCGTTACAAAAATTACATCCAACTAAAGCAGCCAACAAATTTCATATTTACAGAAATAGTAGAACTGCTAAAATAAATCTTTGGGGAAAAACATTCACTGTTTAATACCAGGTTTAATTGTCTCAAATTAGAAAAAAATGAGAAGACGATTATCTAACTTTTGCTGGTATTGGAAATCGGGAATGTGAAAAATTTAAACTAAATTCCCTCACAAAGGAGCAGTTTAAATGTTTGATTTTTATCGCAGGTCTGACGTCCGAATCACACACTGATATTCGGACCAAATTACTTTCCAAATTAGAGCACGATAAAGACATCACAATTCAAGCTCTAACAACTGAATGCATCAATATTTTAAGCATTAAAAGAGACGCCATGTTAGTGCAAAAACCAAATACCGCGTCGTTAACAGGAAAGATTTTGTGGTAACTGGCATTACGCACGTTTTTGCCCGTTTAAGAAACATAAATGTAATGTTTCCCGCCAGATTAGATATAAAGATAATTTTTGTAACGCAAACTTAAAAAAATGTTGAAAGTCGAATCCACAAGAAATTCGTTAAAAAAACGAAGAAAACCGACGCAAACGAACTCGGTGTTCGCAACATTTAAGGCGGACTATAAAAGCAACAGAAAATATAATGTTTCAGGAAACAACGAACCATTTTGGTTCCAGTTTGGTACAGCGTCAGATATTACGTAAATATCACAGTCATCTTAAAATTACTTGGAGAGCCATGTTTGTCTGCAATAGATCACATAGCGAGAAGTGCCTCTGGAGACCAAATTCATTTAACTGGTGAGTTAACTTGAAATGTTGCAATTCGCACTACCACATTTTCGGGTGTATGCTATTTTGCTGAAAATTCTGAATTGAATTTAATTGGTTTCGACTGGATTGAACAACTTAATCTTTTTGAAATTCTTCTCTAGTCCGCGTTCAACATATTTAGTCTTACGTTTGTTTCGGACATTGAAAAACATTTTATGGACGAACTTAATGTTCAGTGACGTTTTTCAAGAGGGCCTTGGTTGTACTAAAAGTAAAGCAATTTTGAAATTAAAAGAGGACTCTTAACCAATTTTTAGACCAAAACAACCTGTGCCTTATACCGCACATGATATAGTTGAAAAAGAACTTCAACGTCTTCAGTAAGTAGGTGTAATAGAGCCTATTGTAATAATAAAAAAAGCAAATAAAAAAGTCCGGATATGTGCTGACTACTGAACTAGTTTAAATAATTCTTTGGATGCAGATCAGTATCCACTGCCAGTTCCAGAGGATCATTTTACTATATTAAATGGTAGAAATTTCTTCGCAAAAATTGATCTTTCCGATGATTTTCTTCAACTGGAATTTGAAGAGGAGTCTAAGGAGCTCCTTAATATCAATACCCACAAGGGTTTATTCAGATTTAATCGCCTTAGCTTCGGAGTCAAACCAGCATCAGCCATTTTTAAGTAAACAATGGACGCTGTGCTAACCGGATTGGCACGAGTTGCAGCATTTATTGATGGCATCATCATTACAGCTGTATCCCAAGATGAACTTTTGCAGAGTTTATTTTCTGTTTTCAACCAAATCCAACAATATGGATTCCGTGTTAAAGCTGAAAAATATGGGTTTTTCCGGGACAAAATCAAATACCTTGGTTTTATATTTGACAAAAATGGTAGAAAACCAGACCCAGAAAATACGTTGGCAATAAAAAATATGCCGGCACCAACAAATGTAAAACTATTACGTTCTTTCCTTGCCTTGGTTAGCACACATACAATTCTGGTTTCAAATTGGATTTCTACATTTTTTGCCCGAACTACATTGAGTTTGTACACCTCTCAACAATCTTTTGAAAAAGATATTACATGGGACTGGTCTGATGATTGTCAGTCAGCTTTCACAAAGGTAAAGTCCCTTTTTTCTTCTAGTTAAGTGCTATACGTGATACACGCTTGGGCGATCATGTCTCGAAAGAGACATGACTGACTGGGCAGAAGATTATCCCGCAGTAGGTTGCCATTGCTTTCCGCGGTAGACTGGCTGACGACTAAGGCTATAGAACCCAATTTGTCCTGTTATTTAACCCATAACTGTAAGGAAGAAACGGATTAATACCTTTTCCAAGTATTTGCAAGTGAATGCAACGCATTCAACTGGAATTCGAACTCGGCTCCCCGATTTCTCGTTCCGAGCCGATATCCACTGCACCACAACAAAGTCCTTACTTTCTTCAAATCTTTTGCTGACACACTACGACCAGTCCATGGATATTGTCGTCCTCTCAGATGCTTATGGTGTTCGAGCTGTCGTTTCTCATATTTTTCCTGATGGCGGTCAAAAGTCTTATGCGTCTAGATCACTGACACCCGCAGAATGCAACTGTAGCCAAAGTGAAAAGGAAGCCTTAGCAATAGTTTTTGCTATTAAAAGGTTTTATAAAATGCTGTATGGGAGCCATTTTACTCTGATCACGGTCTACAAGACTCTTCTCGGTATTTTGAGAGTTAAAAACGTATTCCTGTGTATATAGCAAACCGTCTGCACAGATGAGCGTCTACACTATTGGACTATAGCTTTACTATAAAGCACAACAGAACTGATACACTTGGTCATGCTGATGCAATAACTAGGCTCATGACAATACAAAATAAAGAAAAAGGACTCTGTCATTGCAGCAGTATCCCTGGTACCAGAAATCACTTCAGTATTTGTATCTACTGTAAGGGCATTACCAGTCACTTCTATAAAGATCAGTGAAAACACAGCTTCCCATCCAGTTCTAAAAAAGTAATGCACTTCCATCGTACAAAAGTATGCACAGACAAAAGAATTCAACCTTTCTTTAAAAGTCGAGCTTCTTTGTCAGAAGTCAATGACTTTTTTCTTTTTGCTGAGCTCGCGATTGTCTGTCCTCATTAGGGGACATAATGATCAAGCAATTTCTTTATGGTCATCAAGGTAGCAAACGTATGAAAGCCCTGACATGTCGTTATGCCTATCGGTCTAACATGGAGAATCAGTTGGAGGAATTGGCACTCACATGTTCCAACTGCCAACTGGCAACAAAATCTTACAGGAAAACTACACTGAGCTCCTGGCCTATCTCTGAATCACCCTGGTCACGCCTTCACACTGGTTTCGCTGGACCTATCAATGGACAGTGTTATTTTATACTTGTTGATGCTTACAGCAAATGGCCAGAAATTTTTTAAATGAGCCGCATCATTGCAGATGAAACAATTTTATAGTTGAAGAAGATTTTCAGTCGCTTTGGAATCCCTCATTAGATATTAGTTTCTGATAATGGCACTGCGTTCACTTCAGTTACATTTTCAAATTTCTGTCCGCTTAATGGCAATCAACATATTAGAACACCACCTTTTAATCCCCAATCAAATGAACAGGTGAAGTGCTTTGTAGATACTTTTAAGAAGGCACTTGTAACAAAACAAAGAGGAGGGAACCACACAAGAAATATTAGAAATATTCCTCAGTGGTTACAGAGCCACACCAAATCTCAACACACCTAATGGTAACTCACTAGCAGAAGCACTGATGAATCGTAAAGTTCGTTTTCATATGTATGTCATCCATCCTACTCCAAAATATTCCCAAAAAATGAAGCATGGTGATGGAAAAACAATTTAATCAACATTATGGAGCAGTGGAACGCACATATGTGCCAGGACAATCCGTACTTGCTAAAAAAACCCCCGCAAAGACAAAGAAAAATTGATTCAAGGACGCATTCCACGTCATTCTGGAAATGTTACATATAATGTAGATATAGAGTTTAGAGTTTAGGTTCAACATGCAAACCAATTACGATCCTCTCAATTTCCGGAGACCTTTGAAATGTCTCCCTAGTGTTCTTAAGATGTACCCAAGGAAAATCCTAAGACTCTACCAAAACGTATACTTAGGAAATCGTATAGATTTTGAAGGAAACACTATCGACTCCAAACAAATTCCCGAAATAAGTCATACGAACAAAAGGCTACAAATGGGAGGTGTTAGAGGAGACAACTTTTCCCTAATAATTCATTGACTTCACACAAAAAGGTGGTAAGAAGAAGAACAACATGGCTGCTGGACAATACACCAGATGTAGGCAGTAATCTGTTATCCCACCTAATCTTGCTGTATCCTGGTTGGCGAGAATAAAAACAAAACGATTATTGTTGTGGTTAAATATATATTTAACTGCTTTTGTTATATTTTGCTGTCCCTTCAACACATACAAAGATACATAATAAGGGAATATAATGATTACATTTCTATGTATGAGGCAATTGAATGACAAAGTGGAAAATTACCGTGTAACACGTTTCGTCCTTTAGATGTTCACTATAATGAATGGAATGAATGAATATAATTTCGATTTTAAAAAAAATGTTATTTTAAATCAAAGAGAAAACAATTTACTAAGACGAAAATGTCTAAAAAGTGCACTGATTACTAAATCATCCACCATAAATTATAACTGACATTCGCGTTTGTATCTCCCTCTCTTTTTCTCTCTTATAATACGGAATTCTATCAATAATAAATTACTTTATTCTCCGATGAAGTGCTTTTGAAGGACAAAAATGCGTTACACCGAATTTTTCCAATGTTTTATTTAATTGCCTAACATACAGGGTGTTCAAAAATTGACTTAATTTAAAATGTGAATATCCGAGTAACTCCATGTCTTACGGATAACAAAAATTAAATCGGCCTCATATTGAACACTAAAATATTTATTTATCAGAATTCAAACAAGATATTCCAAGGCAGGTAGACTTTATAACCGATTTCAAAAAGCTTCGTAAATGTTCAGTAATTGCATCACCTGTTGACACAACGTACGTCAAGTCGGTTGTACAGCTCCTGCCAAACATTTTCCAGAGCCTCGGTGATTTTCTCCTTAAGTTCCTCTAGGCTTGTATGGAGAGGGGAGATATATACTTGTCTTTCACATAACCCTATAGAAAAACATCACAAGGTGTCAAGTCAATTGAATGCAGTGGCCATTTCAACAGCATATTTTCATTTTCACTGGCACTCCCTTTCCGTCTTTCTGATAGATTCTCATCGAGATAAGTCTGCACAGTTAACTGAGTTAGTTTTTATACATTTTAGAAAAATCTAAGATCATTTGAGTGAGTATTAACTTTTTTTATTTAATCGTGTTGCCTTAAACAAGGCATTTTACTGTCACTAATGAGCAAGGAGTTACATAGGAGGAAAGTTATGAGAAAGAGTGACAGGTTACAGAGGGTGTCAGAAAGAGGGTAAGAGAAGGATTTGAATACTGATGAGAATGGAGTGGACGAAGAAAGGAGCATGAAAGAAAGAATGCAAGTTAGTTGGATAGGAGATGACTGTTGACTTGACATTTAAATTCTTGGAGATTGTAGCTGTCGGGGAAGCAAGTAAATGGAAAGGAATTCACAGGCTGGAAGTGCGAGAAAAGAAGCTGATTGAGTTGAATTTGCGTTGACATTTTATTGGTTTCACAGTGAATGGGTGCGACATAGTTGCTAATCTTGTGGCTCGAGTAAATTTATATATAGGGAGTACCAGTGAGCAAAGAAGCCGTGAAATTATTTGTAGAAGAGACACTTTAATTAAAGAGTCACCACAAGTTTCTTTGTTATTTGTGTTGATCGAAAGAATTGAATGTCATAACTATTGAACGAATTTCAATCGCTCTACATTTCTGACATTCTAATATTGAAATACCCTTTCACCGATATAAGAGAGTGCTGAAAAGTTCTCAACCCATCACATTTTCTAAACACTGAACAATTAACCAAAATTGTATACTTTTTTTCTTTTTGGAGGGGAAAGTATTCTTTGTGAGCCAGAGACGTTTCCTGTACTTCATCGTTACAATTCAGCCCGGAAACTCACTTGAAATTTTTATTTAATAGTGGATTGATAAGAACAGTTTCAACAAATAAATTTGCGCCCTGAAACGATATTTGTCAAACGAAATGTTTATGTTGTATTAACAGAGGCGACATTTTTTGAGTGCCTCTAGTATTCCGTTTAAACCGAAGACAAATTGTTGGAATTGTTAAGAAGAGAAACTTAGTTGTTTTAATCTTTTGAACTTTAAATTGCAACATAAAATTGATTCTTATGGATTGACAATTTGCTTACGAACGTCAGGTCGAAATTTTCATATATGGAACAGTCAAAGATAAAGAGAAGATAAAAGGTGTGGAGGCGTAAACAAGTGGACGGACGACGTAGTTGAAGGACATTGAGAAACGGGCAGATTAAAGAAGGACTAAAACAAAGATTATCGGAAGAAAAATAAATCTACAGTATCACATTGCATATAACGATTATGATTCATATTGTTCTCTTACGTAAGCGTCACTTCAAATATCTATCTATCTATCTATCTATCTATCTATCTATCTATCTATCTATCTATCTCAGTCTATTGATAAATGTTACTGTGTTTGTTATTTCTTGTTTCTATCACAATCAGCATATAAATTCTTTCTTTTTTTCTTTCTTTCTTTCTTTCTTTCTTTCTTTCTTTCTTTCAATCAATCAGTTCACATAGATACAGTGTTATGTACAAATCTATCTATCCTAATCTACTGAAATGCAGATACAATCAATATGAATCTGTTGCATATGATCGACCGGCCATGTCGCCAACCATCAGCACTTTTCCACCGCGAAGAGGGACGATTCACACTTGACGTGCCATTTTTTATCAGGTGTCGAGAGCAGCTGCCAATCTTCGTCAGATAAAACGCAGCCTCCTTGGGGACAACATGATAAATCTTCGTTGCATCTTTTTTGGCAATGTTCGTTTCACTTCCAAACTCATACTACCCCAACCATTCCGTTTCGTTGCTGATAGTCGGATACTCTAATCGTGCGTGTGGAAATATTTACATGCGTTCGTACGTATTAATATCAGCTTAGTGAAACATAGAGTTTATCTACGTGTGCAGTCGACCTCACATACGCACGCACATACGCACGCATGCAGACAAACATATTCAGTGCCTACTCGTATACACACCTTATATATACATATGTATATAATGGCTGGCCACTCGTATTTGAGGATACCCGTCTACTGGGACAGATAGTTATCCCCATTGCAGATGCCTGCACAGGCACACTTGTGTTTGTTCAGTACTCACTAAACCCACTTGTGGTTTATACTACAACTATGCTGAACAGACCTCAGTTACAGTTTCTGGGAGAGAGCGCGTTATCTAGTGTGAACCACAGTCTGAAAAAAGCCAGGAAGCTCAAACCCTCGGTCACGATGACTTGTGACTTCGAGCTAGACTAACCGTCAACGGCTCGCAAAGAGAACCATCTACCATATTTTACTCACAAGGCTTGGGTCAACCCGTGGTATTGTTTTCAAGTACTTTCCAAAGGTGCCGCACGTTGGAATCGCCTCCTCCAAGAAGTCACCTTCCTGACAAATTGACCATAGTGAGATTCGAACCCAGTCTTCATGGTCATATATATATATATATATATATATATATATATATATATAGTCCCCCCCAAAAAAAAAGAGCAAATAGGTAAAATTCCAAAAACTAGTTCCTATTAATATTAATTTTATTGATATTAAAATAAATCAAGGGGGAGGGCTCGATGTAAGTAGTATTATCTATTTACAGAGCCAAATATATAAAGTATATTTGTATATGTACACATATATATACACAAATATACTTTATATATATATATATATATATATATATATATATATATATATATATATATATATACTAGCAGTATAGCTCGGCGTTGCTTGGGTGTAATAAAAGCTTTAAAACTAATCCATCGTCCTGGATCTCAGACTCTTTGGACGTTGGCACGAAAAACTAAAATGCAATAGCTGTTTCCAGATAAAGCGAAACCGTAGACTGAAAGAAAAATGAATGGATATAAGTCAAATTTTGATTTCCTGGTATCAGTCAAATAAGTTTTTTTCGTCGCAAACTGAATTTTGAAGGCTAAATAAGTTCTCTGAGTAAATGGTATCCTGACTGAGATTAAGAACTACAATTATACCTACTTAGAGCCAAACCCGAAGCAAAAACTAAAATAAAAGAGCTGAATAAAATACACACATACTGGCAGATAAACAGACACACACACACAAATATCTTGCCTTTTATATATATATATATAATCGATTTTCTGCACTATTGTAAGAACTGCAACCTTGAAACTTCTGAATATCGTTTTTTATGTCTTTGTCTATGAGTGTATTAAATTTGATTAAAATCGGACCACTCCTTCTATAACCCGATTTTTTCGATTATCGATTTTCGATATTTATCTGGGGTACCTCGACACAAAACCTAGCTAAGAACACTCGCAGACGCTTATAGTACAACTGTGTAAATTTTCAAGAAAATCGGTTCAGCCGTTTCGGAGTCTATAGGCAACGGACACACACACACACACTGACACACACACACAGACACACACACAGAGACAAAGTTCCATTTATAAATAAGTTTAGATATGTGTGTATGTATGATTGTGTATATATATATATTGAATTTTATTGAGATCTACTTTAAAATTTAAAATTTATCTATTATTTTTATACATCCAAAAATTTTTATAACATTTTCCTTATTCAATATTCAAAAAGATTTTTTGGTAAATTTTTAACAGTCTAATAATTAAATGATATATAATATATCGGTTCCTTTCTCTTCTTTCTCCCTTCCTCCCACCCCGCTTCCTTTCACCATCGAAGTTGTCGTCAGTCGTTATCTTGGTTACTTGGAATTTTTTTATATTTTATTTTTCCGTTAACTTTCCCCGTCCTCCCCCTTATGTCTTTTCTTTCCTTTCCTTTCCTTTCTCCCTACCACTTCTATCACTATGACACGGTTTCATTTTTAACTTTTAACTTTTGATTGTTACAGACGTACTGCATAGTTTTCTAATATGGGATCTATGAACATCTATGTTTGCTTTTCCCCCTTATTACGTCGTGCTGACAAATTCAAATAATTATTTTTTTAATCCCACTCCATTTTTTAACTTCTTGTTTATGGATATATCTTTGGGTTTCTTTTCAAAAAATAGAAATAGAAATTTCGTAACATATTTGAATTAATAAAGTTTTTGTCTTCGACCGTTGCTGATGAAAAGATAATTTTCTCGCTGAAATGGCCATCCAACGAAATTAAACTTCGACATTCTTGAATTATTTCATATATATAGAGAGAGACATGTTGGAAAGTTCTTGGACCAATCCATTTCTCAAATTCTAACCAAATGATCAATCGGCAGAATTGTTTTTGAATTATCTAATTTATTTTTGGTATATATCTGGGTAACCAAGAATTCTGAACTGAACGCTTTATTTAATGTACGAGGCTAGACTGATCTCTTGCACGTCTAGGGATATTCTTTAATCGTTATTCAGTACTGATCAGTTATTGTTCGCCTATTTTCACTAAGTGCAACTACACACAGTCCGACCCAGTGATCGAACTCACAATTGTCATCAAATTCACAAATCAACGCTTTAATCTACTAGGAACTTGGAATTTTAGACGTAACCTAGCTGCTGATTAAGTTGCAATTGCTGCTGCTGAGGTTGAAGACTTGTTGTCATTTTTTTTTCTTGATTATATATATTTATATGCTAGGTCTATTAAGGAGATCTTTATAGCCTAACATATGCGCTGATTCTTTCGTGTTTTTTCTTTTCCCATATTTTTACATCATTCCACACGGGCTGATGACTACACTCTTCCCCCCATAGATGATCAGGCATACCAGATTTTATTGCCCTAACTCTTACTTCGGATTTTCGATTTTTCTCCAGCCTTACTTTTAATGTTCCTCCAGTCTTACTTTTAATGTTCTTCCAGCCTTACCTTTAAGGTTTGTTTTGACATTATATTCTTTGTCACAACTGTGAGGAATCGCGTACACGCAATTTTTGGTCATATCGCCGTGTTCTTCGTAGAATGGAACTACTTCTGAATATTCACATGATATTGTATGTAATCCAGATCTTCTGACTATTTTTCGATAAGTCCTTAACATAAGGTAAAAGAGAGTGTGGCGATTTTCTGGTTCCTTCCTTGTTTCTTCTCTTCCTGTATATGTGATGTCATGCCGGGTAGTTTGACTCGGAAGAGTACATTTGATGTTGATTATTTCTTATTGGTGTGTGTCAGGGTTGCCACTTACGATTTTTGTCCGATGTTGTAGACATCGAACGATCGATTTCTTCATACTGTATGGATAGTGGGAATGGACATTTGGATATTGACCGGTGAAGGTTGGTGTGATATACGGATATTTTAAACCTATTCTTTGTGCAAGTTATTAGTACATCCAGGAAGGCTAGCTGATTATTAATTTTTTCTACTATTGTGAGCTGAATCGAATTGAGTTTACTTAGTGTTGATTTAATGGTACCGTTTCTAAAAACATTTCCTGAAAGTATTCCATGTATATGTTCGTCATACTCTTGATGGAAGAATGTTGTCTGTACACAGAACAACAGCATTTCTATCAAACTATCTATTGGGTTATTAGTACGTTCTACCAGGGAGGGGTCTGATTCCAGTCGGTTTTGAACCATTGTCAGGATGTAGGAACTCTGGTGAACAGGCTTATCACATAGAAACTTACAATCCAATTGTTGTGGATGAGAGCCCATGGATCAGTTTTACTAAATATTCTGAGATGAAAATTTCCCTGTTAGTAGATTGGCTATATCCACTAGGTATCTGTTCAGCGGGTGGAACTGACTTTAGATCTCAATGGAATACCAACTTTGTGAATCTTAGCGAAACTATACATGTGCCGGCAGCTTGGTGCAACGTTGAGTCAGAAGTCTATACTTATTTAGTTCATTGTGGTCCTTTTTCTTATTAGGATTTGTAGCAGTTTCCTATTTGTTTTTAGAATCGGATACTTTTTCACTTTACTATAGCTGCCATCCCCATCTAGGCAATCAAAGACAACGCTTGAGTTTTGATGGACAAGTTGTAATACTCCAAAAGATTGGAAATCTTAGTTGTAAACGTCAAGTGAAAAATGATCCAACCCTAAAAACTAAGAGGAAGGGCTGTCGCAGTTCCTAAATAAGAACAATTAAATTTTGTTCAGATTAAAAGTAGTCCAGAATTGCTGCTTTTCCTATATGAACAACTCAGTAGACATTTATCTCTCATTTGCACACACACACACACACACACACACACACACACACACACACACACACATATATATATATATACATTGGCGTGCAAATGATTTGTGGTGGTCGGAATTTTCATTAAATAGTGTTCAAACACTTCGAAAGATATTTATCTCTACTGGAAGGGTTTTAAAAGTAAGGAAAACTGAAAAACAATAGAAATTAGACAAAAGAGACGAAAGAAAGATTGTCAGAGTCTTGGTAGGCAGTCCAAAGCTAACAAATATACAAGTGAGGAGTGAATGTATTTTTAACGATAAGCTTTTAGTTGTTACTGTCTGCAGAGTATTACGAAAAAAAAAAACATGAACGGGCGTATAACACAAGTAAAAAAACATAATTAACCAAAAAACATCGGAATAGAAAACTGAAGTGGTCAATAAGATGTTTAATATGGAATGCTGGAAAGTAGCAAAAATAATTTATATTGATTCATACAAAATAGCGTTCTATTCTAATGCAAGAGAAAACTTGGTGGTGTACGCATAATGGTGTGTAGTTGCAGCAAAAAATGGTAGAATGAAATTGGTAAAAGTTGATGAAAACCTAAACAATGAAAACTATATTAGTTTAATACATTCTAATCATCTACCTGACTATGACGTTGGAGATGTTTTTCAGTCTGCCAGTGGGTTCTTTTGCCATACATCACGTTCAACAAAAAGGTTTACTGCGGGTGAAGATTTTTAACTTTTGGAAGATTGTACAGCGCAAAGTCTTGATCTAAATATAATTTTGGTGGGAAATGCAGAAATAACTTAAACCACGTAATCACCGAGAGTTTTGGGATTACTACCAAAATAATGGGAAAAAATCCCAATGAAAAACATTAGATTTGTTCCATTCAATGCCACATCAAAATGAGATAATAATTGTTCGAGCCAAATTCAGCAACACTAGTTATTATCTTCATACTTTAAAGTTTTGTACTTTCTGTAATAATAGAGATCAACTTTTTCATAAATCAATTTTTTCGAAAAAAATCCTTTTTTAACTGAAGAAAAGAACTGGAAGACGAAATCTTTGCTGTTGGGTCAGAATTTTTGCATAGCCTTCTTTTCAGCCTCACTATGCTTAAGATGCCCTATCATAAACCATAAGAGGCCCTATCATTCACCATAAGATGCCCTCTCATCCACTATAAGATGCCCTATCATCCACCATAGAGCATTAACAAAAACGCAGTAACTTGTTTTCTGACCCTTAAACATCATAAACCTACCTAGGAAAGCATTCTGATAATCACTCTCGTTCACTGGGATAAAAATTAGCACAATGTACCGATATGACTCTAATGTTTTGCATATCAGTGTTTATTAATAAATAACAATGAAGTAAATGCATTTTAACGTGAGTTTAAATATATCATACAATCTCACATGACCCTTTTCTCTTCCATTTAAAGAAAAACAAAAACTTTTGAGATAGTTACTTTAATCATTCCCAAATTCTAAGACTTTTCAATAGTAAACCGTAATAAACCTCTTTTAGGGATTATTTTTGTTTGTTTTTATTTGAGGCGAATCATTCTTTTCTTAATGGGAGTTCGCTGATCAGTGCTAAGCTGTCTATCATTGAGCCGAAAGGTTAATTCCAGGCAGTCGGGTAAGCTCTTTGAGTGGAACACATTACAAGAGACTGGTATCATTTAGTCCAGTTATTTTGTCAACGTTATTTTAATATATATTTCTATGGTTAATGATTAAGAAACTTTTCGTCGCATTTCCATAATCAGTTTTGATTAAGTCTACTTGGTTTGGCGGAAAGACATAAAAAATTGTGTTGTGGAGCTTTCAGGACAACGGTTTTTGTTTTTCTCCATTAGTTATTATATTCCTTTGGTTGGAGTTTAGAATGGAAGATAATTGACTAAACCATTCAATATTTCTTGGGAGGAGCCCGAAATAAAACTCATTTTAAAACTTTTGACGGTCAGCATAAACGTGAACATTTATAAAAATGTTAATGAAAACAAGTTTTATGATAATTATTATCATTCATCTCGGAATTTCAGACAATACTAAATAAGCAACAATAAAGCGTAAAGTAAAATGGAAAGAAAGGTACTTGGGTGATTGAAACAGGCTTGTTGGCAAAAATGGTGAAGTCTTCTCACATGACAGAATTCTGATAAGATTCATGATAAGATTAATAAGTTTTTGGAAACTGTTATCATAGAAATACCTCATGTTATGTCATCATAAAAACAAAAAAATATTTTTTTTAATTTCCAGTATTAACTGTGATGTTACAATATCTTCTGACATCTTCAAAACATTTTCATCTTTCTATCTTCAGAGAAAAGAGCAAACGGAAAGTATGACTCATTATAAAGCGAGCCACACTATCAAAAAATTCAACGTAATTTTTCCTTGAAAAAACCTCAGCAATTTCACTAGAGAAGGTCGTCTATCTTAGAAATGGAGAAAAGTTTCTTTAGAGAAAATATTTTTGACTATAATTAAAAAAATTAAAGCGTTGGCATAATATTATAACTGATGACAGTGCAATTAACATTGTGATAAGCGGTGAAATTGAATATCAATAATTTTCATCCATTTATGAAGTGTTGATGTAGAGATGCCGATTTCTTCAGCGTTTTGATGATGGAGCTTGACTCTTTGGCACGTTGAAAATTACAGGGAAGACTGGTGAATATATTTTTACATTTATTAAATGGTGTACCGATAACGCAACAGGCATTAATAAATAAATGGTTAATCGGCCTTTTAATAGTTATTACTCTTTGTGTGAGAAACAATATGAGTGATCAAGTAAGAACGAAACAAAATAAAATTTTAATCTTTCTTCGCAAAATCACGTGTACCGCATATAACCCATGACTACCAAGCATTTTTTTATCTTTTTCTGCGTTGGGTGTTTTTGCAACACTCCAAAGACTTTTTACTTTGTAATGTAATCTGTTGAATAATGTAGATGAGAAAAAACTTTCCAAACAAGCTATAACAATTTTTATCTGGTTTCTAAAGAAACATATAGTCTAATGTCTTTCCTGAAAAAATGTTATATCCTTTCTTAATTTCAGATATATTTTTCTTTTTTTGCAAATTTAATTTTGCCTATTGGGAGCAGTACGACATTGAACCAATCGCTTCATTTACAGGAGGAGCTCATAGTAAAATAATTCTTCCAGTTTAATATAGACAGAATATTTACTTCTTTGGATGAAAACGGCTTTGATGCAGTAAATGTTGGTTTATTCTGCTTGCCATGCGATTTCAAATGTTGCACATTGTTGTAAAATATAAACTTTTCATTGGTGCTCAAAAACGGAAGATTAATTTTACGTTTTAGTAAGATCCCTGAAAAGAATGTGGGTTATTTTTTAAATCACATTCTTTTGAAATAAGGCTGTGCGTTAGGATTACCTGAATAATAGTAGATATCAACGATTCTGAAGTAGAATTATCAATCAGCAGGAATATCGCTAGTTATTGTTTCCCCGACCCCAGAAAAACAAACAAACAAACAAACAAACAAACAAACAAACAAACAAACAAACAAACAAACAAACAAACAAACAAACAAATGTATTCTGAAGTAGAATCTCTAATCAGTAAATATATCTGTTGTTATTGAATTCCTGTAGAAAAGCACAATGAAAAATTTCTCTTTCTTTGATATTTATAACTTATTTTCTTCTCAAAATTATTCTGAACTATAATTTCCAATTGGCAAAAATATCGTTTGCTAATATCTACTCACAGAAAAGTATATGATATGATGTTTTTTTAATAGAATATATGATGATCAGCCAAATTTGGGTTTATTGACTAAAAAAAAAAAAATTGATAATTTCTTCTGAAACTGAAAAGAAATCATAGATTGTTATTGTCTTCTTCTAGAAAAGTAGATTGTTTAATGATTGAGATATAATTTTCAGTGAACAGACATATTTTCTGTCATTTTCTCTTCTCCAGGAAAAGCAAATATGAAATCTTTAGAAACGGAATTTCGTAGAGAAAAGCAGTTCTCTGAATTGCTCACTGCAAAAATAAATGCACAAAATTTTCTATAAAATCAGCAGAAATTTAAGAAACCCAACTTATTTCGACAAAAATTCGATAGGTTCTTCGGGTAATTATTGGATATCCTCTCATCTTTTTTAAACAAATAATGTTCTGTTTCATCCTAATGCATAATTCAAATTTAAAAAGATTAATAAGTTTTGAGTGAAACCACCCTTCACTTTTAATGCGAGAAACTTTTGTATAAAATCACACTGCGATATTCCTAACTTGAATTTTTCATTAAATTCCTATAATCCAAAAAAGAATCTCTGCATGAACCGAATTCTTGTAAAATCCGTAATTCTGACAGTGTTCTTTTTTCTGATGACAATTGATCTTCATGCATTCGTATTTTTATTTTGTCCTTTACTTCCATCTTTTGCTTAATCGTTTTGTTTTCAATATTTTTTTATTTTTCTTCTTTTTCTTAAAATATTTTCTTTCTTTTTCCTTCTTTACTTTTCATTTTCAACATTCTTTCGCAAGTTTCTATTTTACCTCTCCTTCCAAAATTGATATTTTTCTTTCAATCTCAGTTTTCTTTGCTCCCCAAAATTTAATCACTCCGCCCCATTAGATCACTTTTCTAAACAAGAGAGCCAATTCTGACACGCCGTTTGGCCTAACCCACAAAACTACCTCCTCTTCCTTCTTTAACACAGCTTTCCCAGATGGGCAGGTCACATCCTCTTCTAATTCGACCGCAGATTTGAGGATTGACACGTGTCAAAGGGTCATTCTAATAATCTCGGACATTTTTTCTTTCTCTGGTCAATCTTTTGCTCGTTTTTGTGCAGTTAAAGTTAATTTTATATCGACTTGTAAGATTTCTGAATGGACACAACCAGATGTTCATTGCTAAAGCCTCTTATTTTGAAGAAATTGTGTGTAGTGCTAGAAACACTTATGAGCACTGTTTCTTTGATATAATTCCATATTTGAAAAAGACTTCTAGAAAAACTGGCAAATAAATAAAAACGATAAACGACAGTTCAGCTATTTTCTGGTGTTAAATGAACACTTGTCTGGCAACATTTTTATTGATTAGAGATGACTATTTCGGAAAGATTCACTGAATCTCTCATATTTGATGGCGCATGAGAACACTCTCTCTGTCCCCTCTCAATTTGGTACGAGGAAATTAACTTCTTTTGTCTAAATAGGGAAAAATGGATGAAATTCTCATAACATTCTATGAAACATCCAACAATTGTCTGATATAAAGAAAGAAATCTTAGTAAATGTGTTTATAGAAAAGAAGGTCGGTTCGAATCGAATTAGGAAGTTGGCGTCCAAATCCAGTTGTCAGTGAGCGTTTGAAATTCAAGCCGATTGACTTATTTCTTAGGACAAAGAAAATCGCTTAGCGTAGAATCACGCACACACACACACACACACACACACACACACACACACACATATATATATATAGATCCTCTTTTTGTGTAGCTTTTTACATACATTTGAAATCTTTGCACACTAGTTATTTTAATTATCAAATATTAAATATCGAATGTTAATATAAGATCTACACAGAGAAGTTAACAGTGAAAATTATTTCTTTTCCGATGATAATTCGAATAAACATTAAAATAGTAAGTAAATCGCCTACAACTCCCGAATGTTAATTAAATGCCGATTATGTGGAAGGACAGGTTGTATATTCATTTAAGAATAAAGACGTTCTCAAAACTAAACATGGAAAAACATTTAAGTTAAGTTTTTGGTCTAAACAAAGGAAAGCAGGTATATACCTGAAAGACAGCAAGCAATAATAAGTCTTTCCTTTGATGTCTACCTCCTAACAAAATAGCACTTCGACGTGATTTAATGGTTAGCAAACTTGTCTCGCTAGAACCTATAACAAATGAGTAGTGCGTTTGAACCTCATTAGGTACCTCAAAAACTTTCGGCATTGTCCCTTATCTAAGCGGAGTTTAGAAAATCAGCTTTCTCTCCCAATAAAATAGAGAGATAAAGAGAGAGAAAAAGAGGGGAAAGAGAGAGAGAAAAAGAGAGGAAAGAGAGCGAAAGAAAGAGGGAGAGATTATGTTTTTGTTTTCTTTTAAGCAGAAAGCTTCATTTTTTTTCAATAATTTTTTTATTTAAAAATAATAACCGAATAAAAATAAATAAATAAATAAATAGCTTCTATTTTTGTGAGAAGGCGGCTGAAAAGAAATATCTATCAATGAAGTGATTGAAAAAAGGAAAACTAAATGAAAATATGAAGAACAAGAAAAAACAAGATAAAAGAAGGGAAAGAAACGGGTGGCATTAAGGGTAAATAGCACCGGAACAAGGAACGTGATATGTATGATAAGAAGGATATCAGAAAGAGCAATAAAAATGCAAAAGGACGTATATTTATTTTTTAGATTATGCACCAGCGTTTCCTTGCATTCACTTACGCACAAATACGCTTGGGAAAGGTATTAATCCGTCTCATCCCTCCAGTTATGGGTTGAATAATAGGACAGATTGGGTTCTATAGCCTTGGTCGGCAATCAGTCTACCGCAGAAAGCAATGGCAACCTACTGCCCAGTCAGTCATGTTTCTTTCGAGACATGATCACCCAAAGCGTGTATCACATATGGCACTTAACTGACTGACCAGCGTTTTATAAAATGCATCACATTGAACTGTTTGAACTTGCTAGGTAAGTTTGATTTATTTGAGAAGGATATTAGATAATCCAGAACTTATGGAATATACGGATAGAAAATGAATTCAGTAAATATACAAATATAGAAAAGGGCGTAAGACTAGGATGTGTCTTCTCATCAAACATAGTCATTCTTTAGAGTGAAGCAATCCTAAGAGAATTAGAATTTCTACCGGGATTCATTATCTGCGGGTACAATCATAACAATGTTAAATATACAGATGACATAAAAAGAAAACTACAGGAACTCCTCCAGAAGGTAGTAAAGGAAAGTGAGAAGTAAGGACTAAACATCGACTAGAAGAAGACAGAATATATGGTTGACAGTAGAAAGAGCAGCTCAACATGTGAAGTACAAAATGAAGACACCAAAATCAAGCAAATAAAGAAGAAAAATTAAATTTCTAGGAAACGGTTTAACAGAAAACAGATAGAGTGACATCGAAATCCAACAGTCAATTGGGATAGCGAAACTGACTTTAAATAAAGCATAAGAAACAGAAAAATGTTGTAAGAAACAAAGAAATAAGTATTGAACTGTTATGTAATATTTATTCTTCTATTTGGCAGTGAATGCTGGATAATTTCATTACAGATACAAAAAGTGACTTGAAGCAACAGAAATGTCGTTCTACAAAAGGATTTGTAATGAACGTTTAAGCAACAATGAAGTTTTAAGGAAAATGGAAACCAAAAGGACACTTATATTTAGCATCAGAAAGAGACAATGGAAATTTCCAGGACTTTAGGAAAAAGCCTTAGAAAACTGAACCCTCATATCACATATTAAAAGCAAGATTGACAGAGTAAAACAGTGTATAATGTACCTAACGAGCTTGTCTACATCGCTAGTCGAACAGAGTTTAGGAGAGACAACAAAAAGACAATTTTTGGCGCTTAGTAAAGAGTAATTTTACTAAGCTTTACAAACAACAGGGAATTGTGGAGAATCTGAATCATTCCTTCCTGAAAGGACACGGCACAAAGAAGAAGAAGAAGAAGAAGAAGAAGAAGAAGAAGAAGAAGAAGAAGAAGAATTGACAGGTACAGGAAAAATAATGAAAGAAATTTGCGAAAGGAATAAAAAGATAAATCAATAAAAGGAAAGAAAAATGGGGAAATCGAGAATTGTTTTCAAATCATCGAATGCTAACACGATGATTAAAGCCATATTGTCTTCTGGAATTCGTTTTTTTTTTTGTTTGTTTTTCAAAGACAATAAGAAAACGAAACGAGATAACGACTGATAATAATTAAAAGAGAAATCAAACCCTGGATGTTCGTTCTTTCGTTGTTCATTTATTTTTGATTGGATTAAGTTCGCTTCCTCCGATAAGTAGAAATTCTGTTTACCAGCTGAGCTTTTTCAACAGCAATAACTAAAAAGAAAATATAAATTGCAATGAATGGAAAAATGATAAACAAAAAGGAATTAAGATCTACAAGGTGAGATGATGAAAAGTTCTAGGGCGGACTAACTTTCCGGAATCTTATAAAATGACAAAATAACAGATTTTCTGGAGTTGCGAACTGTTCACAATTTGCAAGGATATGTAACACAGTAATAGGCCGGGCTTGAACAATTCATTAAAAGGAAATAATTTAACTGCACAAAACCTGTCTTCTTTCCATCACCTTTAAAAAGATTTATATATATATATATATATATATATATATATATATATGTGTGTGTGTGTGTGTGTGTGTGTGTGTGTGTGTGTGTGTGTGTGTGTGTAAATATTCTTAGATGGAATGCTTCTGTAGAAAAAACAAAACGGATAAAAAGGAAATAATTTTTATGAGTAAAAAATATGCAAGAGGAAAAACTGTACTTAGCCGACGCGTTTCATCCTCTGATGGACATTATCAAGGTAATGGAGGATTTATCATGTTGCTCGCACGTGTTTACTTATACAGAGTCGAAGATGTCATTGATTTGTTAAGGTTTTTAAATTTGGGAATGTTCGTGAGTCAGGTGGTTGAAATGTCAGTCATATCTTAGGGAGGTCACAATGAGTCCTAATTTAAAGTCTGGGGAAAAGTAAAGTGAGCGAGTAATATTAAAATATTTTTATGGATATTGTTTGGATTGTGATTACGATGTTATGGTATGAGATGGACGTTTGTACTGTACATATTCAAAGGTTCACGTGATGAACTTAACCGTTTTCTTTTTCATTTTCTTTTTCTTTTTTTTTCTTTTTTTGTATATTGAGTTTTTGTATATTGACTTTAGAAAGTAGTAATTCTTTCAGGAATGGCAACACTGGGGAAAACCTAGATTGATGTTTTGTTGGCGGCACTCTCGAGGATTTTCCTTCTGAGTAACTTACTTTCTCTTTTGATGAGAGTGCCGTTTTAGATAAATGTTGTGACCGAATTTATTTATGTGCATGACTAGTGCATTTGTTAAATTATTAGTTATGAGGTTCCTTTTGTGTTTATAAGTATTATTTAAAAATCTTTTTGCATCTTTCCTCAATGTATTGTGAGAAATAGTTTTGGAGTTTTTTTTTTAATTGCCTGTTTCTGAATTATTATTGTTATGGGTATTTTCAGTTCTGATTATGTCCATAACGGTTTTGAAAATGGTTGTAACTATGTGGATGTTGTTTAGATGGGATAATTTCTTCACTCTAGCTTTTCCTGAAAGAATTACTACTTTCTAAGGTCAATATACACAAAATCAAATGTGTTGAAAAATTAAAAGAAATCTGTTAAATCCTTTGAATATGCAAAGCACAAACGTCTTATACCATAGCAACCTAATCACAATCAAATAATAATAATATAAAAAATAAATATCACTCTCTCACTTTACTTTTCACCAGACTTTGAATTAATTAGGACACATTGTGCCCTCCTCATGCTTTGATTGACCATTCAGCCACCTGATGAACATTCATAAACATTCTCAAATCTACAAACCTTGATAAACTAATGACACCATGGCTTTTGTATATATTAATATGAGTGACATAATAAACCCTACATTGCCTTGATAAAGTCCCTCAGAGGACGAAATGCGTCGGCTAAGTGCAATTTTTCCTTTTGCATATTTTTTACTCATATATATATATATATATATATATATGAATTAAAAAGAGACAAAAGGAAAAATTGTACTTAACCAACGCGCTAATATAGATTATGTATATTATATATATGCTGTTCATGCGATCTGTGGCGAACTTCTGCACCGATTGTTTGTTATCAGCAGTTCCAAAAAATGTGGATGGTGCTACACAAGCCTTCACCACTCTAAACAATTATTTGTGTGGTAGTCTAACTGAGTTAGACACTCATACGTCGAAATCGACGGGAGACTCCATAATATATATATATATATATATATATATATATATATATATGTGTGTGTGTGTGTGTGTGTGTGTGTGTGTGAGTGTGCGTGCGCCAGTACACGCACATATATAAGCTGACATATGCACAATTTCAACTGTCCCAAAACGCGCTACTCTGGTATTAATAACAAGAATGATCGTTCTTATTTTTGAAGCTTAACTTATTTGACATGTTGTAATAACTTAGAATGAGAATTCGAAGTGTCGACTTTGAATTCTCGTCGTGTTCATTACATTCACTTACGCGCAAATACCTTTGGAAAGGATATGAATCTATCACTTCTTCCCCCAGCCATGACTTGAAAAGTAGGATAGATCGGTTCCAATGTAGTAAGAAACGCAGGAAAATCTTTGGCCTAGTCAGTCATGAAATCGGAACAAACATGATCGCCCAAACATGTATCACTGACTGACACTGTCTAATGATCGAGCCCAGTACAAGAGGGAAGTGAGTTATTAAACGAGTTTGATAAAAAAATCATACGACGGTATATTCACGCGCGGAAGCACACACACACACACACACACACACACACACACACACACACACACACACACACACACATGTATATATATTTACTTATTCGTATAGAAAACAACAGTTCGAACTTTTGTCTTCTAAACTATGATAGCCAATGCCTGTAACGATATAAAATAGCCTTGTCAAAAAAGAAACTTCTTAAATAGAGCACACCAAAATTCTTCTTCCCAGAAATATTTCTGAGTGAACTAAAGCACACATAAACCATTAGTAAGCAATGATTTCCCCAACTACATCATTGATAAACAAATAAAATTATTCTTACAAAAAATACATGACAACAGTAAGAAAAATACCACACAACAAAGCACTAACATATTTTACTGCAACCAGATGCACAATAGGTATAAGCAGGACGAATTCACTATACGAAGAATCATTAACATCATATTTTTGCCGTAAATTCCGAAAAAAAATTCTAAAAGTTATATTATATGACAGAAAAATAAGTACGGAAATCCTGATGTCACTAATCAGAATAACCCTATCAAGTCTAAAGTAGTGTATCAATTTCATTGCCTATTACAAAACTGTTTCGTGTCCTAAACCAATAAGCTATATCGGATACAATCCCAGCTCTTTGATTATACGCCTCACAAGTGACTTTCAGATCAAAGTGTCATAAAACTAATCTAACCATTCACGATTTACAAGATCCCGTAAGGAAAATTCTAGTCGAAAACACCAGAATTTTATATAAATCAAATTACCGAAAAATCTCGTTGTGAGAAAGCCTCTGTATAAAAAATATCTCGCTCCCGCTATCAACGTCACCTTATTTAACAGTGATAATGGATTGTTGAAAGTTTTTTAAAAACAATAGAACGACTCTCACAGCCGTGGTCAAGTGTAGAATAAATGCTCCTACTAGTATTCAAAACAACACAAAACCCACCGTATACAGTCAGATATAAAGGTAAATTAACGACACAAAAGAAAATCTTTGAAAATGGTTCAAGCGCTTTGGACAATGAACTCCCATACTCTAGCCAAAAGAAAAAAATGCAACAATGCTGAAAAAACTAAAAAAAATGAGTTAAATTTTTCTAGTCAGTCAAGCCCAATGAAATGTGTATAAACAAAGGTTGCTGCCCAAATATACAAATAAAATGAATGGGTTTATTTTTAATTAGACATTTTTTATGACTTCAAATTTAAAATAGTTCGCCTATTTTTATTTATTAAACAGTGTCGATTACGTTTATCGACCTGTGCATTCGAGAACTCTTAGAAAACTCGTAAGCATCCTTAGCATAGTTGGTATGTCCTTGCGCAATAATTTCATTGTCAAGAAAACCCAAGGCATGCGCAGTGGCATTCAAGGGGAATTCAAATATTGACGAGGTAAAAATGAAACAGAATCTGAACACCATTATTTCCCTCCAGTTCTTTTACAATAGTCCTGCATAACACTTTAAATCATAACAGAATCCTGAGGCTTTTCAGAGTTCATTAAAGTCACCGGGTTCAAAAGTGCAAGAAAGTGTGTAGTCATTTCAAGCATCATCGGTCTGCTCTTAAAAATATTCTTTGACCTGAAACACTTTATTGTGACCAAACATCCAATCCATGTCATAGTCCTGGATGTAGTAGCCTTCATCGGTAAAAGATTCTACAAATCTTGAAAAGATGGTGTTTAGTGATGCCTAGTACTGGATCCTTAGGTACTATGTATGCCAATTCTCAAGTCCAACTACAACTATGTGTGGGTGTCCACGACGGTGCATCTAACCGCACAACAAAGAAGGCGCAGAAGTTTTACAAAGCTAACTTTGTTTCTGTCCAGCAAAATTCTGGTCTACCTTCAGCCCGAATGTGAACCGTTTTGGAGCAGGTTACGAACATTACAGTTCATACTAACATCGATATCCACAAAAGTCTTAGAAAAGAAGAGTAAGCCAACATTTTCAAGAATTTTATAGTTAATAATGGAGCAGTTTTATGAGGTCATGTTAAAATAATAGAAACATTATTAAATAGATTGTTTGTTCAGATATCATACATTAGCATGATTAGGCCTTTTTATGTATAAAAAGCTAGTTTCTAAGTGAGGTCGCAGCATTTTGGCCATACACAGGGTACGATAGATAAATTGTCACCCAAATGATACAAAAGCTAAAATAACATTGCCATCTTATTTTAACAGATATATTTACAAAAATTACATAAACATATCTTCAAATACTAAAGAGTAAATTTATTCAATGAAATAAGTTTAAGTTGGTGAATATTGTCATAATCCTTGCCTTTCATTCATCTTTGGTGTTACAAGGTGTTTTGTTGGTCTGTCACTCAACAGCGCCCCACACATAATAATCAAGGCGGTTGCAGTTTAAGGAATTAAATGGCCAGTTGTAAGGTGTGATATGGTCTCAGAAATTGTTTGACAGTTATGACTGAGTTCTCCTGCTTGTGCAGGATTTTGTTGACAGGCATAGGGACTTCTAGCAGCAGATCTTTTGACCTAAGACAGCACTGTATTCTCTAGCCATTTGATGATATTTTTTTTATTGAGTCTGAGGCCCACACCAACAATTCGGGAGTTCTTTTCTTATCAGAACGATCAGAGTTAGTTCTCCGATCTGCCATATTTTCATAATCACCGTTAGTCTCATCTAGTTCTTTTTGATTCCTCAACACTGTCCTCAGATTGACACCCAAACACTGAAATGTTCGTAGTGGAGCTTTCGGCGCGAATACTTAGCAGCCAACAATAGGGAAATGTAAGTTTCCCAACACTTACACCAATGTAGTGGAGGTGAATTCAGAGTAATGCCTATCTACCAAAATGCAGACTATGACACGCTCACTATGCAGGAAAAACTATTTATAAAAAAATACAAGACTTCCTTCAACAAAACATGAAAAAACTAACACACACGCACACTAAATTCAAACGCTCCCTAAATTTAAAAACATTCGCGAACCATTGCAAAAAATAGTAATTCGGGATTCAAAAAACATCAAACAGAACTTGATGACCCGTATTATATTTCTTATGACTAAAGAGTAGAATTGCACATACACAAAATTGGATCAAACTCTCTGAAAACAATTTTGAAGACAAAAGACAAAATCAAATTTCTCTAGCCAATGTAAAATAAAAATCTGGCCAATGAAAAATGAATGATTCTCAAAACTGAAAAAAAATTAACAAGCCAGCGTGAAAATAACCAACAAACGAACACGCACGCATATGAACTTTCTGACCTGCTCACTGACCACTTATCTACATATACACAGTGTTTTCAGCCGTCAGAAAGGCAAACAGATCCCGATATGTAAAGTCACAAATTTATTCGCCTGAAGAGAGTCTACTTTGGAGTCAAAACACATATAGTGACAGAAATATCATTATGGATACTTAATGTATTATAAAAAAGGCAAATAATAATAATAATAATAATAATAATAATAATAATAATAATAATAATAATAATTTAATTTGAATAAATGTGCTAAAGCTACAGTTTTACGTGGATCAATACAAGAAACATCCTCAATTAGCCTAGACCCTGCTGTAACAATAAAAGAATTGAAACCAGAAGAAGCTTATAAATACTTAGGTGTAAATGAGAGCGAAAACATTCACCATAAAAAAATGAAAGAAATAGTGCGTAAAGAGTACTATAGAAGGCTACGAATGATATTAAAAACTGAATTAAATTCACAGAGTAGAGTTATGGCCATTAATAGCCTTGCAATCCCAGTTGTCCAATATAGCTTCAACATCTTAAACTGGACTCTAAACGACATGAGGCGAATGGATGCTAAAACAAGAAAGCTTCTTTCTAAGCATAAGATGCATCATCCAAAGGCTGATGTAGACCGTCTATACATACCCCGTAAAGAAGGTGGAAGGGGTCTTATTCAGCTGGAATTGTCATACAAGACAACAACTATTGGCTTACTAACATACATAGAAACAACAAAGGATTGGATGATACAATTAGTAAGGCAACATGAAGAAAGAAAGAAAAAATATTCAAGAATAAAAGAAGGCAGTAAATACAAACAAGATTTACAGTTAGTAGATTCTGTAGAAAAGCAAAACAGTAGCCAAGAACCAACTATTGCGGCAAAAAATATGAAAATGAAAGCCAAAGATAAAGCTCTTGAAAAGATGAAACAGCGCTGGCAAGACAAACCTCTGCATGGCCAATATCCAGTACGTGCCAATAAATCCAATGTTGACAAAGTTAATACTCATCGATGGTTACGTGTATCTGGATTAAAGTCTGAAACTGAAGGATTTATACTTGCAGCACAAGACCAAAGTCTTTTCACGAGAAACTTTCAGGCAAATATTATGCATAATAATATGGATCCAAAATGCAGGTTTTGTGATAAACACCAAGAAACAATAGACCACCTAATCTCAGGCTGTTCTGTGCTTGCCCCAAACGAATATAAAAATCGCCACGATAGAGTTGGGCAATATTTACATTGGGCAATGTGCAAACATTATGGAAAAGCTGTAAACAAACACTGGTATGAACATCATCCAGCACCGGTTACAGAAATAGAAGATGTAACCATTCTATGGGATTACACCATCTACACAGACAGAAAAATTGAAGCAAACAGGCCAGACATTATTGTTAAAAACCAGAAGGAGAAAACTTGTCTATTAATTGATATGGCTTGTCCAGCGGATTGTAACATAGCAACCAAGGAATTTGAAAAACTGTCAAAATATAAAGACCTGGAAATTGAAATAGAAAAAATGTGGAAATTGAAAACAAGAGTTGTACCAGTGATAGTAGGTGCACTTGGAATGATAAAAAATGGAACAAAACAACACATTGAAAGAATCCTTGGAAACCCCAGCTTAAGAGATATACAAAAAATTGTCTTATTAAGTTCAGCCCACACACTAAGGAAAACGTTATCTATGTAATGCTGGGGATGATAGGGAAGATAGAAAAACATGAAATGGAGTCATAACAACACGCCACTACCTGCCTTAGGTCTCCCCGCAGACTTGGTTGGTAGTGAGACCAAAGCAGAAATCGAAATATGATGAAAAATGACATAATAATAATAAATCTACACTGTACATAAAACGTTCACGGCTTCTCATACTTTTTTCACCTATACCAATTCCTCCCGTTAGATAAAGCTTATTTCTGTTTTCAATATATATATATATATATATATATATATATATATATATGTTTCATTGAAAGTGACAGACAAGGTATTATCATTATGTTTTTTGTATGATTTTACATGTGTTCGTATCCTATAATATTTTTCTTTTCGGAACTCAAATTATATAAGAATTGTCCAAAATTTTTGTACTTTCGAGCGCTTTCAGCTATACTTTTAGCCATTACCAAGAATTATTTTTTTTTACTTATAAATAAACATGTGGGAAGTTTATACATATAGAGTCTTGTGTGTGTTAAGTTCCGAACACATTAAGCACATTGTTACCGTGTTCATAATTGATGTTATTAAATGTAGAATTTCTCTTTTTTATAAGTAATGCCTCCATTATTTCTAATCTTCTTTTGCGTGTTGATGATGCTATTATGTATATATTATCAACGAGGATATCCCGGATAGGTCCTGGAAGACCCCGATGTATGTTTAAATGTGGTCGGATGGAACTATTGTGGGAAAGGTCTAAGGTCAATCTTCTTGTCAATTTTGTGGTGGTATAGCCAATGTAATTGTTTACGGATTTGGATAGCTGAGGAACACAGTTCTTCAAAGGACATGTAAATTTGTAAACGACACTGGTTCTGTATAGTTTAGAATTTTTATATACATAATTTAATTTTCTTGTTTGAATTGGTCGCTGTTACATAATCTCGGATTATATTCTGAAGTGAAGATTCATCCCGTCTGTAGTTATTGTATATTTGATTTTTGTAAAAATAATTAATGTTGCTGATTTTGCCTGTGCCTGCGTCTTTGTGGTTGCCATTGGTTACGTTGTATAAAAGAGAGATTGTTGCCCAAATACACAATATATATATTTGGTGACAGTACTTACTTCCGTTTATTTAATGCATAATTTATTTTATTTCAAATATGTGACTGAAATGCTGAAGTCATCGCTGCTTGCAGAACAGAAAATTACTCAAAACAAATCATCAATAGTCGCTCGTTTATAAAGATCACCAAAAAACGGTTTTTTTTATATTCTTGAACGGCCGAAGCAATGCTGAGGACGGCGCCCCAAAGAGATAGAAAGTGATCGATAAGGATCAACAAATATACAAAAAGATATCGAAGAAATGTTTAAAAGACAAAGCAGAGGTCGGCAGAAAAAGTAAGCAAACATTGTAGGAGGGAATGAATCGAGGGATTTTACACGTTGGGAGTGTGACAGAGAATAGCATAGGGCATGTGCTCATGGAAAGATTTGGAAGACGTCATTTTTGGTTGGAAGCTGATAATCATGAGGATTATGCATATTCACAATAAATACAATTCATTTTATGTATTTGCTTATTTACATATTTCATGTATTTACCTATTTATATGGATAAATATATCTTCATGAATATATTCGTAGCATTTTATGCAAGAGTGAGTAGAGTGCTTCTTTTGCTTTCTTTCTCACTCTTTGTTGTATCCGTGCGTGAATGTTCGTGTGTATTTGTAAGCACACACACACACACACACACACACACACACACACACACACACACTGTAGCTTTGGTGTCCGAATCAAAAATTGGCAGTATCAAAGGAAACCGTTACTTTTCAGGCGTAGACTCAGCTGAACCAGAGCAAAAAACGAAAGAGTGTCAGCCAATCCAACCGGGAGGGGGGACATTTTTGCAATAAAGCAGGATGAAAAATAAATCAAATAAAAAAGAAAAAATCCTATACAATCAAATACAATTACAAAAGTTGATCTCGTTCTTTACGTTAATCTCGCTCTATTGCCAACGAAACGAGACCAGCTGCTATCGATCCAAGTTGAGCAACCATTAAAAAGCAAATACAGATCGCGTGGCTATTTATACGTCAACAACGCACCCTTCCAATAAAAGGTGCTTCTTTTTAGTTATTTATCAAAGTGAGGCTATAAAATAATTACGAAGTTTTCAGAGCTTTTTCTCATTCGCTTGCTTGTGTTGGAGGTAGTAAATTGATCATTATACCATTGCATGAAGATGGATTTTATTAGTATTTGAGGGAAATACAGAGTTTGAAGAAATATTATCCGAGGATTCGAAATACGTGTCGTTCGAAATATTTCGGTTTATTTCATTATCGGTGAAAATATATTTGCACCTCGCGTGGACAAACACATATTTATAAATAGACCTAAGATTAAAGGAGACACACACACATATATGCATGTATGCGTGCGGGTGTTTGTGTGTTTCATATGTATGTCTGGCTCTGAAGAATGCTTTCTGTTTGTGCTGGCTAAAGTTAACCATCATTCTTGATTTAGAAATCCAATTTTCCAAATAGTAAATCCAGAGTTCACTTTCGTTCGAGAAATTTTTGCTGCATATTCTAAGAGAATGTTTTTGTTACCACTTAAATTTTCCATTGTCCCTGCAGTAAGATATATGTTATCTAGAGGGCTGTTAATATTGTTAAATTTTACCTGGGCCAAATCCTGGTAATAATTTCCTGAAAGTTTCTCTAGAGGACCAGTAAAAGTAATTTGGAAGCTCATTTTAATTAACTAAGCAGCATATTATGTGCAACTACCTTTTAAGTTTTTCACCAGAGCTATAATAAGCTCTATCTCACCATTGTTTGTACTGTTATTGTCCACAAGAATTGCTTTAATGGAATTGTCACTGTTGAATTCTTCTAAAATTGTACCGACATCCTCTGCTAGAACAACACCAGTTGGATCAATGTTAGGAATTATTCTGTGGGTGAGATATTCCGTGTCCACCCCTGGAGAAAGTGAAGTGGCACTCTGGCTCTTTGATTTTCTTGACCTTTTTTTCAACGTTTTCCTTTGTAATATGTTTGTATTGCAATGAGTCTTCATCACTTCTGCAATTAACACCAATGTTGATGGTATTTTCATGGTTCTTAACATGCATCTGATGTGTGTTACTTTTACTCCAGTATTTCCTTGCCTATTTTCGACTTATCAATGAATGATAATGCTCTTGAAGTTAAGCCCATGTCTTATAGGATTTAACAAAAAGGCATTAACCATGCCCCAAGGTTGGAAGATAAGTTAATAAGTACTCTGGGGACCTACCTACAAATGGACTCGTCTACACGTTTATAATATGGCTACCAGCTCTGAGTGAGGAGTGACTGAGTATTAACCGCAGAGTGAGTGAATGAGTGAGTCAGAACGCCTGCGAGAGAAAGTACTCTCCAGTCCATGTTTACCTTTGTACTACGTTTCCGAGAATATACTATTCAACTTTATATCCGAGTCTTTCTATGGCCCTTCAATCATAACAAAAACTTAATAAGTTCCATGGCATATTTATAGACTGTAATTTTTCTTAAACTGTCTCCCTGGCTCAAAAGGTTTATTGATTGTTTCTGTATTGTTATGTCCCTTAAGGTTCACCGGTCAGAGGACAATGACAGCCCCTTGCTGTTAGTCAACAATTCAATAGATGACCAGCAATTAATGATTACCGTGATATACATGTCTCTTCGTCATTCTTCTTCTTTTATGTGCCATGTCCTTTCAGGACGTAGGCGGCGATCATGGCTTTCCACATCTCCCTGTCCCTGGTGGCTCATAGCACGCTTTCTCCTGTTGCACCATGCAACACTCGTTCCGTCATCCATCTGATCAGGTCCTTCAAATATGTTATCCGTTGCTTTACTCTGTCTCTTTTCCCCTCTATCTGGCCTGTTAGTAACAGGTTCTCCAAGCCCTCCTTCCTCATTGCATGTCCCAGGAACTTCATTTGTCTCTTCCTGATGCTCAGTATTAATTTCCTTTTCGTCTTCATCCTTTCCAAAACCTCGTCATTGCTTACATGCTCGGTCCATGATATCTGAAGCATCCTTCTGTAGAACCACATTTCAGCTGCTTCAAGTTTTTCCTTTATCTTCGAAGATATTGTCCAACATTCACTGCCATATTGAAGAACCGACATCACATAACAATCCAGTATTCTCCTCTTTGTTTCTAGTAAAATTGTCCTGTTTCTTAATACTTTACTTTACTTCTGGAATGCTTCCTTCGAAATGCCAATTCGTCTTCGGATCTCCGTGTCACACTTTCCGTCTTCTGTTATAACACTTCCCAGGTATTTAAATATCTGTACCTGCTTGATTTTGGAGTCCCTCACCAGTAATTTGCATTTTGGGCTGCCCTTTTTGCTGATGACCATGCATTCGGTTTTCTTGCAGTTTAGTCCTTTCTTGTCACGCTCTTCAGCTACCTTCTGAGGAGGTCTTGTAGTTTTCTTTCTGTGTCTGCTATCAGGACTGTATTCTTCCTAAAGCCCAGTCGGTAACATTACAGTTTCTTCATTGGAAGCCATTGGTGGTTTCTGTCTTTCAATCTACCTCCCCGCTTCAGCTGCACGTTTTTTATATTTTTGACAACATCTTTGTTAATAGTTTCAAAGTGGAAACTGCATGTTAGTCACGCTTTGTCTCTGATATTTTAAATATTCCCTTACTTCAATGGTAAAGTGAAATTTCAAAATGTGTATAAGTTTAAAAACAGATCTAGCATACATGACAAATATCAAGGAAAATATCACAATTTTATATACGAGAGAAGGGAAAATTATCAGAAGTAAATTTATATTTTTCAATTAATAAAAATTTTTAAAATCAGGACATGAGCTCGTTCAAATTAAAGAAAGAAAAACTGAGGAGGAAAAGTGCAAAACATTTTCCTTATTTTTAATAAAATTTCAAAGGTAAATTTGAAATAAGAAAAATAAAATAAAATTATTGGGTTGTCCGGAAAGTCCATGCCAATTTTTAAAGGAAATTAAAAAACAAAACAAAATTATGTCATTAAATATGAATTCAGCTAAATATAAACCATTTTGTTATACAACGTTTCTCCATTTTACCTTCAACTTAAAGATTCTATCTTCTCAGAGTTGTTTCTGAGCAAAGAACCCATTAAGGTTTTTTGTTAATTTTTAATGTCATCCAAAGAATTGAAATTCTTAACACTGCGATTATTTTGCAAGGACCTGAACAAATGAATACCCGAAGGAGCAATATCTAGTGAATATGACGGGTGGGGTAACATATCTCAGCCAAGTTGCAAAAATTTTTCCGGGTTGCCAAAGAAACGGGAGGTCTGGCATTATTTTGGTGGAAATCGACACCTTTCCTGTTTACCAATCCTGGGCATTTTTCCTTGAATTACTGCCTTTAATTCGTCCAGTTGCTTGCAGTACTTTTCAGAATCAATTGAATGGTTTCTTGGCAGAAACTCATAGTACAGGATTTCTTTCCAATCATACCAGATGCGCAGCATGACTTTCTTAGAATGAAGACCTGCTTTAGGGTAATTTTACTACTGTTTATTTTAAAATGAAAACATTTTTATAAGGTTTTATGTTTTTATTTTTAGATTTAGTATATTCTTCCACAGAAAAATAACAAACCTAACTTTTATAGAGGCAAAAATGAAATCGATTTTCATCGCTGGGCACAACCTAAATACATGTGGTACTTAATTTCCATTTTGCCTTTATAATATGAATATTTTTATATTATTCATAATTCTGATTTGTTTTCTTTGATTTATCGAGAACGAGTAAATATTGTAATTGGAAAACATTTTTAAATGACATTTACACATTTGTTTTCCATAAAGGTACGGAGGTTTTTGACAGCGAAAATCTTTTAGTGATCCCCAGAATGAAATTCTAACGCTCTAATTTTGAACTTCATAGTATTATATAAATTCATTTCCTTAAAAAACATAATGATTTTGAAAAAAAAAAATTGTCGTTATTTACCATCCCACGCCCCAACTTTCAAACTGAATGCAATAGAAAGGTTTCAAATCGACCTGTCCTAATACACGTATGTCCCTCATATACATGAGCGCACACACAAGCACGCACTCACATCATTATACAGTATATCTATTAGAGTTTTCTTCTCTTTTTTCTTTTACATATACATATACACATACGATAGGCACGCACACACACCCATTTTTTTCTTCATTTTGGAATAGAACTGTGTCGCTGAGGAGACGTGCATTCTCTATTAGAGATTTCATGTCGAAATGTGCATTCGACATTTTTGAATTTTGAAAATTTTCTTTGATTTATATATATATATATATATTAGAGTCGTTAGGGTTTGTAGATTTTCAAATCATTCGACCCCAGTTAGGTTCCTGTCCTCTATACCAACTCGTAAACTACTTTGTGATATAATTGTTTTTGCGATGACCGCTGAAATAACGTACGGCCTTGGTCTTAGATTTATGGTTGAGAACTGCGAGATTAGCGCACTCTTAATGCATTTTATTGTAAGTGAATTAAGTTCTATTCTGACGAGCATTTTTTAAATCAAAACCACGTTCATATGTATTACGGTGAAGCACCAGTGCGTTTAGATTGTTGTTACGTAGAATATCCCTGCAGTGGTCATATAATGTTTTTGAGGTTTCTGTGTGACACTATCTCACGCGGTGATGCTTTCGCTTCTCTCGCGAGGATGCTTTCCTTTGGTTGGTTTAAAACAACGGAGAGAGAAATTGATATTGGTGATATTATTAGTGTTTTATTGCGTCACGCGATGTGAGCTTAGGAAAAAAAAATTAATACCATCAAGTGCTTCTAAAAGCACGGAAACATAAAATAAAGTTATTTGGATAAATATAAATTTCTCGTCTTTCATGATTTTCGCCTCTTTTATGTTCAATATGGATTTCTCTTAGATTTGAAATGTATTCCGTTAATCTGAAAACGCGTAGACAAAACAAGTTTCAGAGTGATTTGATAAGGTCACCCAAGGTCAGGGCCACTGGTGAGTACATCGGGTCTGTGAGAATCTAAAATAGAATCAAGCTCCGATGTGAGTTGGCAAAATCTCATTCGTTGAGCTAAAGACATCCGCAAATCGAGTAGGCGAAGACCGATTTTCATAGGCCGAAGACTGTGGGCCAGCTGGATCCCCAGAGAGGATCGAAATTGGTTATAAAAATAGATGCTCGACACGAAAAATTCAGTTGGAGAGCTAATTGTTCAGATTTGGGGCAGAACGCCACCGCCGTCAGTACCCCAACACACTCCGCCAGCGGCCGCTCCGATTCGGCACATTCCGTCAGATTCCGTCAAGAACCCGAAAGAATTTTGCTGTTTTAGAAGTACATTTCAACGCTAACAAAACTTAGAGTAAACATTTCAATTAACGATTAGAAGTTTTGATGCTTTTAGCGAACTTTCTCTCTCCGTTGTGAAAATCATTTTCGACGATTGTATATCATTTTCGACAACTGTATTCTTGGGAAAAGACAGACATTGTTTTTTTCTTTATATAAAGACATTCTGCGTAGCTCTCCAGGCGTGTTCGACTTCGTTCATTTATTTTATTAATTTTTTTTTTTTTTTTTTTAGTGCCGTGTTTATTTTTTTTTCAACCCACAAGTGTACACCAGTCTCCGGACTGGCTAAAAGGGACGACTATTGAAATTGCAGGACGAGACTTCTGGGATCTAATCACAAGGTGGGACAGTGGTGCGTTGTTGCAAAAGACGTCCTGTAACCCAGCTTTTGTGGTGACGTCATCGGACGGGATCATCCTAACCGTATGACCGGGTGGTAGTGTCACAACTGGGATCGTCACGACCGTCATAGAGGACGAGCGTCACATAAGGGCTACCGTGCCCTGTGCGGTATCACAACTGGTTGCCACCAGGCGGATTGAGGGCCAGCCGCTCTGCGGTGTTACATCTGGATGTTTCACCGATATTCATCAATGGGCATTTTGAAAAGTTCATTTTGTATATTCCACTCACTCTTCTCTTGTTGTTGCTATTGTTGATATTATTAACTTTATCTCTTATTGTTTTAGAGGTATTGTGAATGAATTTTATGTCATGGTTGGACAAGTTTTTTTTATGGTGGCTGTTATGGAGTTGGTTGGTAACATTATGCGTTTGATTTTGTCATGGTTATCGGGATTATTATATTTATGGTTTTTGTGTTTTTCGTATTTTTATTCTATGAATTTTGTAGGGATTGCGTTTGGCATTGTGCAGGAAATAATTCGGGTATTGAAGATTTGACGTATGTCTCTTCTTCGGGTAGGAATTGAGGACTACAGATTGTAAGTGCTCTTCAATAAAATCCTATGATCATTCCATATTTTATTTTATTGTTGTGGCGGAAGGAAAAGCGTATGAGGTCATTATTTTGCTCTGCCATTACAGTATTGAGCATTCTTCTTTCTTGTGTGTCACTTCAAGTGTTCACCTCTTATATGTCCTGTTACAAGGTTCGGGGCCGGCATTGTTTGACACTTCTGTTGTTTGCATTCTATGTTTCTTTGCCGTGATGTTATTTTTCTCTCTCGTTTAGCTCTTTCTGACACGCTGTTAAATGTATTGGCCTGATCATTGCGGTTAACATGAAATATATATATATATATATATATATATATATATATATATATATATATAATTTTCGATTAAAAATAACCGATAAGGCCTGTCTGTTTTTATTGTTTTTCCAATTCTCGAATTAAGTGTTGAGTATTCTTCTCGGAAGTATTAATAAACTGTCTGAAGTTTGTATTGTATTCTTTGGTTTTAATTTCGACCATCGAAGTCATTTTCAAGAACAAACGTAGTATTTGTGTGGTAGTTAGAATTGTTTTGGCAACATCCTGGTAATCTTTGAAAAAACAGGAAGTTTGAAATAGTCTATAGTGACTTTTTTTTTTTTTTTTAATTATATTCTTATATTAATATATACAGAGTTTATCAAAACTACTTTACACTGTTTGGGGGCGGGTTCCTAACACCAAAACAAGGACATAAAATCATATGTCCGCAAATCCTTCGTTTTTGAGCTATCAAGTTTAAAGAAAGCTGACAGTATATGGCACTGTGTTAGCATCCGGGTTTATATTTTTAAGCCTTCAAAATTGTACCAAACTGGCCAACCACGGGTGGAAATTGTAAGAACAAAAAAAAAAAAAAAAGAAAAAGAAAAAAGAAGAAGCGCAATAACCCTGATATAACATGGAGCATATTAAAGAAAACCAAACCATACAATGGTGGTAATCTCTGCAGATTGTGCCAAGGAGAAACGTTAGCCATAATATTATTTCCAGAACAAGAAAGGTTACTAAACGAAAAATCCAATGTAATGTCCTGATGTAAGCACACCAAAAAATATATTTTAGGATCATACAAACTCGGATAAAAGCGTTTATAATTTTGGAAAAACTCTCTTATTTTGAAATGTTAGTTATTATAAGCGTTTAGTCGTGCTTTCTGAAAATAAATGCTATAACTTTGAAAAAAAAAGTTGGTGAATCAGTTGATATAAAACGCTTAAAAATAGTTTAAAAAGTTTAAAACTAAGGTTGCGTAATCTGCTAGCTTTCATTCATACATACATACATATATATATATATATATACAGTTGAAGAGAACCAACAGTTTTACAATTCCGAGTTCTACGGCATTTTCACAACAATGATCTAATATTGCTTTATGACGAGGCAGAAAGCTCGAAACATAGAAATTTCTGTGTTGCAATATATTTTTAATTAAAAAACAAACATATATATATATATATATATATATATATATATGTGTGTGTGTGTGTGTGTGTGTGAGCGCATTAAATATATATATATATTTGTGTGTATATATATATATATGAGCACATTAAATATATCGCATGCACTATGCACTTCAAGATACCGTCTTCTGTAGTGAATTGGATTATATTTAATGTTATTTATTTATTTTGTATAAGAATATCTTGACTAATGTTTGTCTTATGTTGTATTTTTTGTCAGAGAGAGAGAGAGAGAGAGAGAGAGAGAGAGAGCGAGAGGGAGAGAGAGAGAGAGAGAAAGAGAGAGGTTGGTTTATGTTTGCCCGTTGTAGCGATATTAACCTTGAAGATGGAATCTTCCAGTGGGCAAAATAATTCATAGAGAACATTATTTTTACCTAGGGTGTGGGAGGTGGCATTTGAGTTTACGGTTTGTTAGCAGTAATTAGATTAGATATTTTAAAGTTATAGGTGTTTGTTAAGATCATTGAATGATATGTATCCGCAAATTATTTTTTAAGTTGCCCTTTCATCCTTTTTATAATTAGGATGCATCTGGTTGCTATAAAATAAGTTAATATGCCTATTTTGGTTTGCATCATGTAGGTATCTTTCGTTATATTTTTCTAAATTTAGTTAAGGATACTTTTATTTTTTTGTCGACGACAGGGTTAGGGATGTTATTGTTGATTACAACTTGTTTAATGTTGTTTAGTTCCTTATATAGTAATATCCTAAAAAGAGATTGTTTTTACCCGGAAGTCATGCTTTTTTAAGAGCTATTTTATATCTGTGAAGACATTCAATTTTCTAGTTGAGTTGACACTATTTTTTTTTATTTATAAAGAGAGGTGATAAAATATTACTTTTGTCATCAGTTAAAACGTTGAAGAAAGAAATTTTATTGTTATTTTGTAAGATAACTTTAGGACGGAGCTATTCTCAAGTGCTTCTTTAAGTTTTTTAAAAAAAATTTCTCTAAGCATTTTGTTTATATGAGCGGTACAGCGTTATAACGCACGTATATGGTGAAATTACTGAAAACTTCCTTTTCTACATGTGTCATACAAAAATTAGATAGAATCGATTCAAGAGGCTTAACTACCGCTACGCCATCAGTTTGTGTATAAATGTTATTATATTGACCGTAAAAACGTACTTGTAAGGTGTAGAATAGAAGTTCCCAGAATAGTTGGTTTCATTTTAGGATGATTGTATACGTTTTGTCAGACTATGTCAATGGTTTCTTTGACTGCGACATTAGTGAATAAGCTTTTAACATCTAACGACGCGAGGATGTCGTTATTTTGTTTATTTTGTTTATCAGACTGTAATATGCCAAGGAATTCCCTGATCGAGTTACTCTACTTACTGGGTAGGTATGGAAGTATCAGTTGATTTAGGGCTTTTACTAATCGATGTATGGGAATTATGATTTATAAAATTGTGAAGCTTAGAGAAATGTTAGGTTTGTGTGTTTATACGTTCCCATATGGGTAGTTAGGCTAATATTAAACTACAATTTTGTGGAGTTTGAAGGATTCTATCTTCGCGTTGTTAGTCATAATTAGTTTATTAATCTTTCTTTAGGAGGCTAGTGGTACTTTCGATTCAGTTATAAAATTTATCTTTGCCGTTGAGAATGGAGTAAGTTTTTTGTTGTAGTCGGTCTTTTTTGGGATGACAAAACTTTTGAACTTGTCACCTTTCTTAGTAATAATATTTTTTTTATTGTTTTTGTTTCATATTAGCTCGTAAAAACAAAAAAAATACTCTTTTATTGTGCGATCTTGTTTCCAATAAACCATGACACATAATGTCGCTGTAAACTATTTCAAACTTTTAACTATCCAAAAAATACCGACAAAAGAAGCCTTATTATCATGCAAACACCACATTGGTTCTTGAAAATAACTGCGATTGTCGAAATTAGCTTAACAAAAGAAGAACACATTGTGAATTTCAAACAGTTTATCTACACTTTCGAGCACATTACTCAACACCTAATTCGAAAATTGGAAAGTTACAATAAAAACAAGAACAGACTTTGCTGGTTCTTTTTAATAAAACTTGTTTGGATCGATACTTGCAGTCTAAATTTACCCTATATATATATATATACCGATCATCATTCTGTCTCCAAGTCGATGGCGGTTTATATAGTGTTGGAATGATTCCATAAGAAATTGTTAGTTGAAGGTACGTGGATTTTTCTGATTGATCTGTAAATATATTTGTAATGTTTTGTCTCAAGAATAAACATCTATAGCCAGACTAAATTTAAAATAATTTGTGTCATCTAAATGGTATCTGTAGAAGTGAACAGTGCCATTTTCGTTGACGAGTGAGTCTTTCCATCGTCTACGACAAAGGCATTCTCCAAAATACCTTTTTTAGAGAACTTCCAAGTTTTAATTTTGGTTATGTAAAATGTTCTCAATGGGGTTAATATCTCGAGAATTAAAAAATTATGTACAATATTTTCAACAAGATTGAGTTTGGTGACTAGATAAAGCAAACCACTAGGCCGATTATCTAGAGATAGCATTTAAGGGAGCATTAAAGATTGTTTTTATATTTGGAAAATTAAAACATAATTTCAAAGCTGTTTGCTTTTATTTTGTGTTTTCGTCAATCTAGCAGAATGTCAAAATTCTTTTGAAAGACAATATTTCCAACATGATGGAATCTTTGGATAAGAGGAAGCAAACCAGAAGGCCGAATATCCGGGTATTTTATAGCTTTTCAAATTTTTTCATTAATGTCTAAACGTGATTGCATGTTGCATGATTTCAATAAAGTCAGCAATGCCAAACTGAGAATGATGAATATTTGTGAAGTGTGTCCACGTGAAGTAATTGCGTTTAAATGTCACAGATGGTTTAGAAGTTTAAAACAGTGACTGCAACCTTTCGGGTACATTATTTGTAAAACCAACCTCATTGGATAATAAATTTTGAGACAGAACTTCATCAAATCACCAGATATTTATCGAAAAAGACACAATATTCAACTGTACACAAACATCCAAAAAATTGAAAAGAAATTTCAGAAGGAAATGTTTTTTCTTTGAAATTTCTTCACCAGGTAATAAAAGGAAATATGAAATAGCTGATGTATATAAAAAAAAGTTGAAAAATCACCGCTTATATCCCTGTACGACTTCATCTACTGAAGGTTTTGCTGTGTGTCTGGGAAAACATGGACGAAAAAAACATCTTATGCCTTTACTTTCAACAACCATAATGTATCACTGATGTATTACACTAGAAATAGGCAAATCGGGAGAAGAATAATGTTGTCATCCTCTTGTTTGAAAAAGTTTTACTCATTACAAGAAGCAGAGGATAAAATGAAGTCATTCAGATTTGAATGTTTTGCCTCTTCATTTATATGCATTAAATTTATTGTTTTGCTAAGTATTACTCATTAACAGACACCATGCGAATTAATGTTTGGATAAGAATCGATATTTAAGGACATATATTTCTTCAAATGTTTATTGATACTGTTTTTATAAAAGTCTATTTTTCCCATTAGTCGATCAAAAATGATGGCAAACTACTGTTTTAATAGTAATTGTACGATTGTTACTATTAATAAATTGAAGAAATAAGTATTCCTTTCATTCATACAAATAGGATGAGATCGATTAGATTTTGGATAAAGAATAGAAAAACTTATAAAAGTTTTAGATTCCTACTCGTTGGCTGAATTCGATATAAGCGCATTAATAATGACATGCTGGTTAACGAACTAACGTCATTAGCAGATGTGTTCCTGCCACAAGAACTTCTTTTATCGCAAAAGCCCAAGCGTATTTCAGACTCAACCCTGTTCACACTTTAGTGAAGTGCTCCAAAGCGTTTTAAAGGCTTAGCCAATAAGATTATGAAACGAACGAGCATTTAGAAAAAGAAAGAATGTATTTTTTGTTTTCTGTCGGAATCAAACTTTTGAATGTTATTTCATTGAAAGATTGACATCTCTCTATTGTAGACATTGGGTAGGTTTTATGGGAAAGAAAATTCAACTTGGAATTGCAATTGTCTGTCAATCTGAAGAAAAGATGAGCCGCTATTTCTTACGGATTTTGTCGTTGATTCTCACTTTTTATTGATTTAATCTTTTATATACTTATTCTATTTAATGGGGCACCCAACAATGATGGAACTTTGAAGGTTAACAATCGCTCTACAGCAGGTGTTTATGTCGATATTTACTTAGCTTAAGCAGAAGGCCTTACAACAAGCATTGGAATAACAATTATGCAAAGTAAGTACTGCCCACGCTCCATATTAATTGAAGTTTGTTTAATTTTAAAATATACTTGTGCCAGTTAAAATTTCAGTTAGCTCTTTTAGTCGTCCTGGCAACAAAGATTGATTTTATTTTTTTTATTTTCTTGTGAATTTCTAAGGAAAAGTATCTTAAAATACTCGGGTAGTGTCTATTAAGGGATATCCTGACTTTTACTAAGTCAAAACTTCGTAATTTATTTTTAAATTGGAGTAGATAGAAACCTACTATCGCTCGGTTCAAACTCCTCTCTTTTCTTTTGAACAGAAGTAGCTGCTCATCCCTTGTTTCCTATTTAAGAAGGGATTCCCGGTTTTTTCCTCTCTTCAGGTCTTAATAGCAGTACTGTCGTAAGCTTTTTGTAATGTGTGAGGATGGTGACAACGTCTCTTCATTCTGAGGGTACCAGGTCGGCAGTTTCCTGGTTGATGCTTCCGACTGGTATATTTCTTGCGTGGCATCCTGAGAGGCTGCTCTGATCAACAATTGAATAATACCGGGGTTTATGAATGTCCCTGCAAGTGTCTTCTTTCCTACACATGTTGCATTTGACGACCGACTGATACTACTACTCTTGGCCTCTCCTTAACAATAAAATCTCTAATTATGACATCACACAAAGTAAGAATTAAAACTAAAGCAGCAAAACAAAAATCACCTAAACCTGTTAACATTTCTTTCTCGAACATCCGTTGTATCCGTACCAACTTTTGCAGCGTTGAATTCTTCCTCCACGTAAACTCACCTGACATCTTAGCTCTCTGTGAAACTAACCTTGACCCATCTATTCCTTCTTATGATTTCTGTATCCCTGGTTAAATTTCCCTCTCCAGGAAGGAGTCCAATGTCCATATGCAATTGGTGTTTATGTCCCACTAGCTAGGGTGATTTTTCTTGAACCTCCTTATCATTCCCATATGTGTTTCCGTCTCTCTTTTCAAAGCTCGGTTAGCTATCTTTTCTTCCTGTACCACTTCCATTCATCTCCTGACTGTTCCGTACTCGACAGCATCTCGAACGATAGAGATAAGGCCATTTGCTCTCATGCTTTCACTCATATATTTCTGTGTAGAGACTGTAATGTGGTTGGAAAACTCTGTCACGGATCTTGCTGGTGTCCATGAACTTTTCAATCACTCAATCTCTTACGCGTTTCTCTAATAATCCTAATGGACCTGACTTACTGCTAAATCTGTTTCACTTCTATCCTTGACTCATGCAATGTCATGCAGATTTGCGCTCTTGGAAACTCGGATCATGCTGTGGTTTCCGTTAATATCTTCTTCTACTTTTCCTCCCCTCAGGAACCTGCGACCAGTAGAGTATCTTACTGCTACCAAAGAGCAGTCTGGGAGTCGTTCCGCGATTTCCTGTGTGAAGTCCCCTGGAACAAAGTTTTTAGTCTTCCCGTTGATGACTGTGCATCCGAGGTTCAAGCTGGAATCAATGCTTTCATCCCAGCCAGGAAGTTACGACTCCATTCGTCCCCCGGTTCTTCCCAGCGGGCTCGACCGCTATTGCTCACAGGAATCACTTTTTCCGGCTTTATCGGAGCCATGCGTCTGACCATAACAGGCGCCTTTTTGCCTCTACTCGTAATGAGTGCAAGGGGCTCCTAAATGATGCTAAGATGTTGTTTGCTGAAAGAATGAAACAGTGTATAGCATCTCGCAAGTTCGGCTCCAAAGACTACAGGCGGCTCTGTAAAAATGTGTTAAACCTTAGCAAGCCCTCAATCCCCATTTTAATCAATAAATTCGGGGTTCTCACATCTTTAGCGAACAAGATCAAGTGCTTTGCTCGCATATTCTCCACCAACTCAACATTTGATTCATCTGGGATATCTGCACCCGACTTCCCACCTAGAAATGAGGCTCAACTGAGTGACGTTCACGTTACCTGTTCGCTGACCTCTAACATAATTTCAAAGCTCGACAATCATAAGGCCAGCGGAGATGATGGAATCCCAATCATTGTCATGAAGAAATGTGCCCCTAAACTTTTCTCTGTCCTCTTCAAACTCTACAACTTCTGCCTCTCTGCTTCTTGCTTTCCTGCCTGCTGGAAGCCCTCTTCTGTGGTTCCTGTATTTAAGAACTCTAGAGATCCCCCAGACCACCCTAATTATCGTCCTATCAACCGCCTACCGATTTGGGTAAAGTGTTCGAGGCTATTACCAATGCTGAAGTGGTTCAACATCTCATAGCTTACAACCACTTCTCCAATAAACAGTATGGTTTCAGCTTCACCAGGTCTACTGACCGACACAGAGTTATATACCAGGCGCTCGATAAGAACGTCAAAGCTCGAGCTTTTACCGTAAATATCTTCAAAGCATTTGACAGAGTGTGGCATGCTGGTATTCTGCGTAAGCTACAGAGCTATGAATGAGTTTAGAGGTGATCACCTTGTTTCTTGTTTAGGAAGGGGTTCCCGGTTCATCCCCTTTCTCTGGTCTTGGTGTTAGTTCAGCTGGAAGCTCTTTGCAGTTACGTAGTATGGTGGCAACGTCTTTACATTCTGAGGGTACCGGGTTGGCAGTTTCCTGGTTGCTGCTTCCGACTGGTAGTTAGGAGCCCGAACTCTTGCGTAGCATCTTGAGAGGCTGCTCTGATCAACAGTTGAATAATACCGGGGTTCTTGTAGTGCCATATCGCGCATGGACGGGCGTCCCTGCATGAACGGGCGTCCCTGCATGAACGTTCGGTGGGCAACCCCGAGGCCACATTATGTTGTAGGCCGCGCCAGTTTCCATCCTTCACAAGTTGCAAATGATTGACCGACTGATTCTATTCTAAGACCACTCCTTAACTGAATTACTATGGAAAAAAGCAAACATAATAACAAAACTAAACCAGCTCATTTGCAAACGCCCAAACCTGTCTGCATCTCTTTCACTAACATACGCGGCATCCGCACCAACTTCCCCAGCGTAGATTCTTTCCTCCATAATAACTCACCTGATATATTAGCCCTATGTGAAACTAATCTTAACCCTTTTATCCCCTCATCTGAGTTCTGCGTTCCTGGCTACCTTCCCCTCTTCAGGAAGGACTCCAATGTTCATATGCATGGGCTTGGTGTCTATGTCAGCGAACACCTTCCTTTAGCTAGGGTGTCATCTTTTGAATCCCCAGATCATTCTTTCATGTGCTTCCGCCTCTCACTTCTCAGCTCGATTAGCTATCTCTTCTTTCTCTACCGCTCTCCTTCCTGCCCTGACTGTTCGTTACTTGACATCATTTCTGACAATATTGACAAAGCCATTTCTACCCATCCCTCTGCCCATGTATTCGTGTTTGGTGACTTTAACGCCCACCACACCAAGTGGCTGAAGAACGCTGTCACTGACGCTGCTGGTGTCCACACCATGAACTTTTCAATCACCCAATCCCTTACGCAAGTAGTGGACTTCCCCACGCGTTTCTCCGACAACCCTAACGGAAGGGACTCACTTCTAGACCTCTGCTTCACTTTCATCCCAGACTCTTGCACTACCAGACAACTCTGCTCACTTGGAAACTCTGACCACACTGTAGTGTCCGTCAATATTTCACTCCACTCCCGCCCGACCCATGAAACACAGACAAGTAGAATATCCTACTGCTATCAAAGAGCAGAATGGGATTCGTTCCGAGACTTCCTCTGTGACATCCCTTGGAACAACGTCTTTAGTCTTCCCATCGAAGAATGTGCATCCGAGGTCTCCTCCTGGGTTAAGGCTGGCATCGATGCCTTCATCCCTGCTAGGAAATTCCAGCTTAAATCTCATTCGTCTCCATGGTTCTCACCCGCTTGCTCGGCTGCCATTGCCCACCGGAATCTTTTCTTCCGACTCTATCGTAACTATGCGTCGGAACAAAACAGGCGCCTTTTCACTTCAGCTCGTAATAAGTGTAAAAGGATACTTAACGAAGCTAAGATGTTGTTTGCTGCCAGAATGAAGCAACGCATAGCATGCTCTAAATTTGGCTCTAAAGACTACTGGCGACTCTGTAAAAGAGTACTTAACAAGAGCAAGCCCACAATACCTCCGCTAATCAACAAATTTGAGGTCCTCACCTCCCCAGCAGATAAGGCTGAATGTTTTGCCCGCAGATTCTCGAACAATTCGAGTCTGGACTCATCTGGAGTTTTTACACCCGACTTCTCACCTAGAACCGAGGCACAACTGAATGATGTCCACATTACACCTTCGCTTGTCTCTAAGATAATCTTAAAACTTGACCCTCACAAAGCGAGCGGTGGTGACGGAATCCCAACCATAGTCTTAAAGAAATGTGCCCCTGAACTCTCCTCTATCCTTTCTAAGCTCTACAACCTCTGCCTATCTGCTTCCTGCTTTCCTGCCTGTTGGAAATCTTCCTCTATAGTTCCTATATTTAAAAACACTGGAGAACCCTCTGACCCTGCAAATTACCGCCCTATCAGCCTTCTTCCGATCTTTGGCAAAGTGTTCGAAGCCATTATCAACGCCGAGGTGGTTCAGCATCTCACAGCACACAGGCTCCTCTCGGACAAGCAATATGGTTTCCGCTTCACCAGGTCTACTGCTGATATGCTAACGACCATCACCGAGTACATATACCAGGCACTCGACAGGAATGGCGAAGCTCGAACCGTTGCATTGGATATATCTAAGGCGTTCGACAGAGTTTGGCATGCTGGCCTTCTATGTAAACTGCGGAGCTATGGTATAACTGGACATTTGTTTGAACTAATCCAGTCATTCCTCTCTAACCGCACAATGAAAGTGGTATTAAACGGACATGCCTCTCAGAACTACCATACAAACACAGGTGTCCCCCAAGGCTCCATCTTAGGTCCTACACTCTTCCTGATATATATTAATCATCTCCCTGATTCCATAAGAACCCAAATAGGTTTGTACGCCGATGACACCACAGTTTACTCTCGCCTCCAACAAAAATCTGGTGTAGGCGTCAAAGCTAAACTCGCAGCCGAGATTGAAAAAGACCTCCAATCCATATTGGACTGGGGTAAGAAATGGCTAGTAAATTTTAATGCTTCTAAAACGAAGCTACTGTCAATTAACCATCATCGACAATCTCACCTACCTCCCATTAGCATGGACCAGGCTTGCCTCTCAGAGAGTAAAACACTACGCCTCCTTGGTCTCACACTTTCAGCGGACCTCAAATGAAATGACTATATCGAATCCATTGCTAAATCCGCTGCTATGAAAGTCGGTTCTCTGTGTAGGGCCCGGAAGTTTTTTCCGTCTAAATCTATCCTGCACATTTACAAATCTACCATCCGCCCGTGCATTGAATACTGCTGCCATATCTGGTCGGGTGCCCCTGCTGTTCTCCTCGGGCTTCTCGATAAGGTTCAGAGGAGGGTCTGTAATGTGATAGATACCGACTTGGCAGACCGCCTGCAGTCTCTCTCCCACCGGCGAGACGTGGCTTCCCTGTGTCTCTTCTATAAATACTTTCATGGCTTCTGCTCCGATGAACTTAGATCACTGCTGCCCCCTAAATACGAATTTGCACGAGATACTAGATTAGCAACTAGATCCCACCCTTTTACAGTGAAACCGATAAAATGCAGCCGTAACTTCTACTCCAACAGTTTCTTTTCTCGCACTTCCCGACTGTGGAATTCTCTTCCAAACGATTGCTTCCCCGACGGCTACAATCTCCAGGAGTTTAAATGTAAGGTCAATAGACACCTCCTAACACACTAACCTGCTCCCATTCTATCAAGCACTCTTCCCATCTGCCCGACCCTCATCCTCGTTATCCTTACTCATCTGTCACCTTTCTCCTGACATTCTCTATGTCTATCCACTCCTTCTCTTTACCTTCCCCTATGTAGCCCCATGCGCAATAGTGGCAGTGGAATGCCTTGCTTAGGGTGAGATGATTAAAAAAAAAAAATAACTGTGCGCTTGTTTGATCTAATTCTGTCGTTCCTTTCAAATCGCTTACTGAAAGTAGTATTGAACAGGCATGCTTCCAAATACTATCATACGAACGCAGGTGTCCATCAAGGCTCTACTCTAGGGCTTATGCTTTTTCTGATCTTCATCAACGATCTACCTGATGTAATCAGATCCCAAGTAGACTTCTACGCCGACGACACCACCATTTACTTCCGCCTCGATAAGAAATATGTCAAGGCTGACAAAGTAAACCTCGCTGCTGATCCTGAAAATGACCTCCAATCTGTGTTGGATTATGGTAAGAAAGTGCTCGTAAATTTTAATGCTTCCAAAACAAAGCTGCTATCCTTTAAACACAATAGACAATCGCTTCTACCCCCTCCACATCACATTGGATCAGGCTAGTCTCCTTGAAGCAAAACACTGCGCCTCCTCGGCCTAACTCTATCAGCCGACCTCAATCCATAGCTAAATCGGTTCACAGTTTAGGGGTAGGAGTTTTTTTTTGTATGAATCCCTCTTGCACATATATAGATCTACCATCCGGCTGTGCATTGAATACTGCTGTCACATCTGGTCGGGTGTCCTTGCTATTCATCTCGTGCTTCTTGACAAGATCCAACGGAGAATCTGTAATGTTATTGATCCCGACCTGATAACTCAACTCCAGTCATTTTCTCACTTACTTAATGTAGCTTCCCCCTGTTTCTTCTACAAATACTTTCACGCCTTCTGCTCTGATGAGCTTAGCTCCCTGGAGCCCCACTCTGCAGGAATTTATTCGAGTTACTAGACTAGCAATTAAGTCGCACCCTTTTACAGGGAAACAAACCAAATTTAACCTCAACATCTACTCTAGTAGCTTCTTTTCTCGCACTTCCTACCTGTGGAATTCCCTTTCGTATACTTGATTCCCTGACATCTACAATCTCCAAGAATTTAAATGCAATGTCAATGCCATGTTTTATCTCTTTGAGTCGCGTCCTTTCCCTGATATCCGTTGTCATGTTCTTCCTTTCCACCCTACTCTCGTGTAGCTCTCTTCACCCCAGTGTTCTCATCCTTCTCTTACCCATTCTATGACAATCCTTGTAACTTGTTCCTCTTTGTTATTGTTAGGGCGCCGCTCCTATTTGACTACAAATGGACTGTTCCCATTGCTATATATAGCAATGGTGGATTCTCTACAGGAGAGTCGTCGCGAGTCACTAGAATGACGACTCTACGACACTGTCAGCTCTCTGCCTTCCGGTAGAGGGCGTTTTCTGCTTCCGAGCAGAGAGCATTAACCCAGTCGTAGTTCCGCCGAAGGGTAGAACCACGACTGGGGAAAAATAGACATATATTTTTTGGCCCGGCTATATGGCCGGGAATACCCACTATAAAATGACCATGTGTCACATCCAGCCTACGTGGGAAGGCTAGTAAATACAGTCATCGAGAGTCACTAGACTGAAGACACTAGAGACACTGTCAGCTCTCTGCCTTCGGGCGGGGGGGCGCTTTCTGCTTCCGAGCAGAGAGCAATAACCCAGTCGTGGTTCCGCCGAAGGGTAGAACCACGACTGGGCAAAAATAGACAAACATTTTTTGGCCCGGCTATATGGACGGGAATAACCACAATAAAATGACCATGTGTCACATCCAGCCTTGCGTGGGAAGGCTAGTAACTACAGTCGTACAGAGTCACTAGACTGACGACTCTACGACACTGTCAGCTCTCTGCCTTCTGGTAGAGGGCGCTCTCTGCTTCCGAGCAGAGAGCATTAACCCAGTCGTGGTTCCGCCGAAGGGTAGAACCACGACTGGGCAAAAATAGACAGACATTTTTTGGCACGGCTATATGGCCGGGAATACCCACTATAAAATGACCATGTGTCACATCCAGCCTACGTGGGAAGGCTAGTAAATACGGTCGTACAGAGTCACTAGACTGACGACTCTACGACACTGTCAGCACTCTGCCTTCGGGCGGGGTGGGGGCGCTCTCTGCTTCCGAGCAGAGAGCATTAACCCAGTCGTGGTTCCGCCGCAGGGTAGAGACACGACTGGGGAAAAATAGACAGACATTTTTTGGCCCGGCTATATGGCCGGGAATACCCACTATTAAATGACCATGTGTCACATCCAGCCTTGCGTGGGAAGGCTAGTAAATACTTTCGTACAGAATCACTAGACTGACGACTCTACGACACTGTCAGCACTCTGCCTTCGGGTAGAGGTCGCTCTCTGCTTCCGAGCAGGGAGCATTAACCCAGTCGTGGTTCCGCCGAAGGGTAGAAACACGACTGGGCAAAAATAGACATATATTTTTTGGCCGGGCCATATAGCCCGGAAAGCCCAGATACAAACTGACCATGTGTCATATGTTGCCCTTACTGGGAGGGACAGCTAAATAATGTCGTACAGAGTCTCTAGACTGATGACTCTACGACGCTGTCAGCACTCTGCCTTCGGGCGGGGGGGCGCTCTCTGCTTCCGAGCAGAGAGCAGTAACCCAGTCGTGGTTCCGCCGAAGGGTAGAGACACGACTGGGCAAAAATAGACAGATATTTTTTGGCCCGGCTATATGGACGGGAATAACCACAATAAAATGACCATGTGTCACATCCAGCCTTGCGTGGGAAGGCTAGTAACTACAGTCGTACAGAGTCACTAGATTGACCACTCTACGACACTGTCAGCTCTCTGCCTTCTGGTAGAGGGCGCTCTCTGCTTCCGAGCAGAGAGCATTAACCCAGTCGTGGTTCCGCCGAAGGGTAGAACCACGACTGGGGAAAAATAGACAGACATTTTTTGGCCCGGCTATATGGCCGGGAATACCCACTATAAAATGACCATGTGTCACATCCAGCCTACGTGGGAAGGCTAGTAAATACGGTCGTACAGAGTCACTAGACTGACGACTCTACGACACTGTCAGTACTCTGCCTTCGGGTAGAGGGCGCTCTCTGCTTCCGAGCAGGGAGCATTAACCCAGTCGTGGTTCCGCCGAAGGGTAGAAACACGACTGGGCAAAAATAGACAGTAATTTTTTGGCCGGGCCATATAGCCCGGAAAGCCCAGATACAAACTGACCATGTGTCATATGTTGCCCTTACTGGGAGGGACAGCTAAATAATGTCGTACAGAGTCTCTAGACTGATGACTCTACGACACTGTCAGCTCTCTGCCTTCCGGTAGAGGGCGTTTTCTGCTTCCGAGCAGAGAGCATTAACCCAGTCGTAGTTCCGCCGAAGGGTAGAACCACGACTGGGGAAAAATAGACATATATTTTTTGGCCCGGCTATATGGCCGGGAATACCCACTATAAAATGACCATGTGTCACATCCAGCCTACGTGGGAAGGCTAGTAAATACAGTCGTCGAGAGTCACTAGACTGAAGACACTAGAGACACTGTCAGCTCTCTGCCTTCGGGCGGGGGGGGCGCTCTCTGCTTCCGAGCAGAGAGCAGTAACCCAGTCGTGGTTCCGCCAAAGGGTAGAACCACGACTGGGCAAAAATAGACAGACATTTTTTGGCCCGGCTATATGGACGGGAATAACCACAATAAAATGACCATGTGTCACATCCAGCCTTGCGTGGGAAGGCTAGTAACTACAGTCGTACAGAGTCACTAGACTGACGACTCTACGACACTGTCAGCTCTCTGCCTTCGGGCGGGGTGGGGGCGCTCTCTGCTTCCGAGCAGAGAGCATTAACTCAGTCGTGGTTCCGCCGAAAGGTAGAACCACGACTGGGGAAAAATAGACAGACATTTTTTGGCCCGGCTATATGGCCGGGAATACCCACTATAAAATGACCATGTGTCACATCCAGCCTTGCGTGGGAAGGCTAGTAAATACATTCGTACAGAATCACTAGACTGACGACTCTACGACACTGTCAGCACTCTGCCTTCGGGTAGAGGGCGCTCTCTGCTTCCGAGCAGAGAGCAATAACCCAGTCGTGGTTCCGCCGAAGGGTAGAAGCACGACTGGGCAAAAATAGACAGTCATTTTTTGGCCGGGCCATATAGCCCGGAAAGCCCAGATATAAACTGACCATGTGTCATATGTTGCCCTTACTGGGAGGGACAGCTAAATAATGAGTCGTAGAGAGTCACTTGAGAGTCTCTAATGAGTTACTGAAGAGTCAGTGCGAGTCAGTGAAGAGTTAGTCACACTTCCGGTGGCATACCGGAAGTAATCACGTATACACACGTCTTACGACGGATTGGACTCTTGTATCTTTCTATTGTAAATATTACTAATCACTTCTGTACATACTAACCGTCTTTCCGCGGAATACAACTTATATTCTGATTCTGTTCTTGAGTTATTCATTTATACTTGGCGACATAACAGTTATCACCCTCCTCTTACGTAAACCCTGCACACTAGTGATAGTACTTGGATTAAAATGATATTAAAGAAAAAAAAAAACTTATTTAATCTTGTAGGAAAGTTACTGCACTAATGTAACCTCATAACTATAAATAAGTCGGTCGGGACAAAACAAAAGGAAAACAAAAAAGAATTTATACCCATTAATCATATAAATCTTGCTCAATTTTGCTCATATTTCTTTCGTGTATAATGAGGCCACATCATTCAAGATGAATTCTGGTAAAAAATGCTTTTACTAAATTACATATTGAATTAATGAGACAGTTGAAAAGAGAAAATATTTCAATTATTTGGTTTGTAGTTTTTGACGCATTTTGACTTGGATATTTTTTTTTTATTTCAATGTAATAATATTTATTCCTATTCAATTTCTCAGTTGTTCTTTAAGTTTATTATCTCTGAAATTCTTGGGTTACTGGCCATAAAGAGATTTATTCTTTATATTGTTCATTTTTTAACAATACTCTGGTACGTCATCTTTGGCTGACCGAAGTTTCGAAACAAAAATGAAGAATTTCATTTGATCCTTCGCTATGTCATTTGAAACGGTTCACAGTCTTTGTTTACAGCCATCGTGTAATTGGTCAAGTCATCATTTGGACGTTTTAAAAACTGCAAACATTGGTATCTCGTGTGAAACAGAGATATTTTTCTCACAATATTTAAATCACTAGGCATTACGTAGAAGTATCGAATGGCAACATTTTTTGAGCTTTGCAGCATCAACTGTTTTTCGTTGTAACTCCACATTTTCATAAATTTTATTGCATTCTCCTGATCTTTGATCCACTCTCAAAATTTGTTAAATAAATGTCTCCGTTTGGTCTGAACGACTCCTTGAATGTTGCACCATTCTCTGAAGCACTGTATTACTCGTTTGTGCTATTTGCCAATTACATGATTCATTTGTCGTTGGACTGAGCTTTGTTAATTCAAATGCGTGTTGTATAAGTGCCATCAGGTGTAAAACCGTTTCATAAAATTCGACTTCGCCGGAAAATAAAATATTAAACAATTTATTAATAAACATCTTTTAAATATTATCATTATTATTTTGTACATATATTACGTATTTTATACACACTTTAAAATATCTGTAGTAAAATATATTTAATAATGTTCGTTTTTATTTATTTTTATAATAATATCTTCGAATAGTTTGCGTCTTCTTTGGCATTGAGTGCTGGATGGCATTTTGATATTATCTTCTTACCTTTTATGTTTTATGTGAATAGTTATATTTTGGCTGTTTGTAATGTTATGATCGATATGTGTACAAATTGTGATAAATTTCGATAAATGACAAATTAACCTACAAGACAGTGTGCCCCCTTTTTTTCTGGTGAAAGAAATTAACGCTGGTTTTTGACTCTTGGTATTATAAATGTAACCACTCAAACGCCATGCGAATTATTGTGTGGTGTAGTCGAGCTCTATGAAACTGTTTTGCACATGAAGTCATTTATACGAAATGCATATATTAGAATTAAATTTGAATTGCAGCGTTCCTAAAATGCCAGTATGTAGCCAACAAAATATTGTCTTCTGTACTATCAAAATGCTGTTCTTAATAATGACTGAGACCCTTGAAAGTATTAAATCTACATAAAACGACATAAATATGGAGATAGATTTAAAGAGCCTAAGAAAGATGAAAAGCAAGAAAAGATGAAATCGACAACAAAATGTTGTGGAAGTTGTGGTAAGAAAAAAAGCGATAAATAAAAAGTAAAATAGGATTAGTCTGAAGAAATTTTATATAAAAAGGGACAACAGGAAAGTAGAGGAGGTTCAGGTAAAACTGCAAATAAAGAGCAAAAGAAAAGAAAGAGCAAAAGAAAAGAAAGAGCAAAAGAAAAGAAAGCGCAAATTCATACACATATAAATTGAAAAATGTGTTCCTAACAAATCGAAAGTGCGAAAGGAAATACCTGAGAGTTCAGGGTTGAAAGTGTAGCAAGTTTTTATGAAGAACCCACGTGACAAACGGCGCGAACACAAACAGCCAAGGTCGATGCTTTAATGACCGCTATTTGTTATTTTTCCAGATGGAAGCCAAAAATTAAATTGACAAAAAATATGTTAAATCGCTTAATTAGGCAATTGTATAATTAATACAATAAAAATCCAAGCGTTAATGACTCGACTTATTCCTTGCTTTTTTATTTTTTTGTTATTTCTACTTGACTTTTCTCTCTACTTTTCGGCGGCGCCCATTCTCTCTAACTTGAATTCGTTCTGCTCCTCATTTTCTAATCATGTGACTATATAAAACTCTCTCTCTCTCTCTCTCTCTCTCTCTTCTATGACTATCGACCTTTCTAATCCACCCGCCTGTGTCTATCATCACACCTCCTCCTCTCTTGCTAGTCCGCTTTTTCCTTCCTTCTTTATAAAATTCTCATTATCTCTCCTCCTTTTCTTATCTAACTCCTCTCTATATGAATCTCTCTTCATCTAAGATCCTAATTTTTTATCTAGAGCTTCTCTCTATTTCTCTTTATGTTGCCTTCTCCTCCTCTAACCTTTTTCGTTTCTAACACATTCTATTCATTTCTTTTTATCTGCGCTCCTCTTTCTCCAACCTTTTCCTTTTCTCCCTCTGCAACACCTCTCGTCAATCTTTCTCCAATCAAACATCCTCCTTCTTTTAATTTAAATTCACTTTTATTTTTTATTTTTTCGATGAATTTTTTAAAGTATAAAAATGATTTATTATTTTTTTCAAATTAACTTTAAATTTTAAATTTCTTTTATCTTTCTCTCATTTCTTAACGATTTTTAAAAAATTTTCTGTGTATTGGTGTACGATTAGGGCATTTGGTTAACAACAGTACCTTATATCATTGCTGGTGTAGTAAGTTGAATCGTCGTAGAGGGCTCTTTTACCTGAATATCTACAATTCCTTTCTTTCTGTCTTCAATCTTCTCCTCTTCCTTTTCCTTTTTTAGCATAATAATTCATTTTTAATCTGTTTTGCTCATGTTAAATTCATATCTTTCTTTTTCAATCGCTTCTTTTCGCTTGATTTTTTTCACTTGTCTTTGCAAGAAGTATTTTTAATGAAGGACTTCACCAAGAAAACGCAAATATTCATTGCCATTCGAAAACTTATTCGTCTCCATTCATTTCCTGTTTTAATGCCTACAATCTCCACTAATCAGAAATCAGAGATTCTTAACAACTTTTTCAAAATACTTTTCAAGTATTTTTCAATTACAGTATACTGTCAGTGCACGTCAACGTAGTTCTCTTAACTTTCATCCATTCCATTAGATTTTTTTCTTTCTTTCCAACCTCCAGAGAGATCCATGTCCTTCTCTTATCTCGGCGTGATCCTTTTTCATCGCCACCGCTGCTCGACCCACATCATTCGCACAAACCCTTAACCTCAATGTTTATATTTAACCGCTTATCGGACATATTCGATAATGCCAACTGCTTTCCATCTTCCTTTTAATTCTGTTTCTTTCTTTTTTTTCTTTATTCTCTCTCGACGTTCATTTTCCCGCCTTGAATATGTTGCTCTCTTTCCCAGAAACCTCTTTTCTTTGCTTTTTCCGGTTATCTTTTTTCCTCTTACTCAATTTCTTTGTCTTGGTTTTTATTTCTTATTTCCTCTTCTAATTTTCCATCCAATCACCATTTCCGTCTCATTGTAACACATCTTCTTTATTTCTTTTTATTGTTTACCGTTTTTCTTCGTTTTAATCTCACTCTATCATTTGCCTCTTTTTTTATTCTCAGCTTCATTCGTTCTTTTTCTTTTCTTTTTCATTCTTGCTTCTTAAATGATTCATCATTTACGCTTCTTCCATCGCTTTTCTCTTCTCTTTCTCATCTTTGAAATATTTCATGCGCTCCTTCGCTGCTCGAATGAAAAGATTAATCATTATTTCCTGCAAAAAGCGCCCCCATTCAGTTCCTTTTCTTCTTTATGTCATCTGTCATTGAGCCAAACGAAAAAACACGCATAAGATGGCGACAATGCAACAAAGAAATCGGTCTACGAAGAACCAAACAACATCAAATTTGTAGCAGTTATGACATATTTACACGATTTTTATTGAGCTTCTTTGCACATTTTCTATTTTTGTTTTATTTTCTTTCTTAATGATCCTTTCTTTCATTTTTCTTTTTAAATTTTTCTTACTTTCCTTTTTTTCTTTTTTAATTTTCCTTTCTTTCGGTCTTTAATTCTTAATTTTCACTTTTCTGTCTAAATTCTCCATTTCATTCTTAATTTCTAATAATCATTTCATTCACTCATTCTTTCCTTCTTTTCCTTTTTCTTTCTAAATCCTTCTTTCTTTGCAAATGAACACTTAGTTCATTATCGTCTAATATCCTTTTAACTTCTTCTCTTTTCTGGCGTTTTTAATTTTTTTCTTTCATTTCTTCCCACTTCACTCCTTTTTTTTATCCTTTTTCCAAATCTTAACTTTGGGCCTTTGATTCTATCTGGTGGTGGTGGTATGGCCAATCGCCTCACGAAATTAAAGAATTAATGTTTCTGTTAATAGTCTTATCGATTAATCACCGCGTCAGTCAAACTATAACTTTTTCTTTTTTCTATTCATTTATTTATTTATTCATTCATTTATTTTCCCTCTCAATCCACGTCTCTGCCTTCCTGTGTACTTCTGGGTGCTGACTTCTTGGGTGGCTTTCCATACAAACCTCTCGAGAACTTGATACACGGCAATTTCAATCGGAGTTGGTTTGCATGTCTGTATGGATATTACGTTATTTTATATTAGATTTTACATTATATTGCATATTACTGCATATGCTTCGTGCTAAGTGGCACACACACACACACACACACACACACACACACACACACACACACACACACACACACACACACACACACACAGAGTGAGTGGAGCTGATAATATTTTAGAATCTCTGGCCTTTACGTGCTGTACAGTGCATTGCCAGTTTCTATTTTCCTTCATTAAAAAAAAAATCGTATAATAGGTAAAAAAAAAGCTTATTTTGTTACAGAGCCAGAGTTCAGTGTTCGAAGCGAGTTCAATTCTTCAATTTCGAAAACTGAAAATTGGTACAACACAATCATTTTACAGCAGTTTCTGCATATTTGGTCCAGTGCCAGGCTAAACTTATAAAAATGGTAAACCAAAATGCATCTCCATCCAACAAACAACAGATGATGAGTCACAATTAATATACTTGGTGGTTCAGACAGTCTCGTAATTTTTCCCAGGTTGTTAATGTGTGAGTTCAAGTAAATGATCTACAGTTATTGTTTGTATGGATGAGAAATCTGTGAGATTTACAGGGAATATATATATATATATATATATATATATATATATATATATATATATATATATATCTTCCTCTCTCTCTCTATCTATCTATCTATCTATCTATCTATCAGAGCAATTGATAATACAGAATGTATATTTCCCAACCATTTCAAGAATAAACAAATGGTGTGGACTTGGCTCTGAATTTAATATCAGAGAGTCAATGGTAATTAAAGTTTCATTATGCTGTTGAGAAGGCATGAGAGATTCAATCAAGAACCTTCTTCCTCGAACCTGCGCGCACGCACGTACTTACAATAGTACGTATAAACTGGCTTTTGAGCAATCGTTTATCGGTAAATCCAGGATTATATATATATATATATATATATATATATATATATATATATATATATATATTGTCATCCGCAGACAGATCTGTTTCGCCGTATCACAGCTCATCAGTACGGTTAGACTCCGATTGCTTTTTTACCCAGGATTGAAACCCGACCGAAACTTTGCTTTATTTATCATTTCCATTTTACCAGACAGAAGATTCTCACTCAGCTAAAATGCCAGACTTTCAGTCTTTTGCCTCTTTAACGAAGACGAAATATTGAACCTGCTTTTGTTTTAATTAGATCTACAGGAATAAGCATTTCTCACAGACAATTTCACAACCAAGATCTATCAATGTATTCTGGGAAATTTAAGTGTTCTTGTCTTAAAGAAAAAAGTTTATAAAGGACATCACCTAGCAAGTCGTGTTACATTTAAAGAATTGCATGAAAAGTTGTTTGGATAAAAATATGAAATGTAAATAAAGAAATGAAAGTTTACTTTCCATTCGGCATCAACTGAGTCATTTTTTTTCCAGTTTTGAGATAAACAAAACGAAGATAAAGTCTTCGAGGGAAAGACAAGCAAAAAAGATGCTCTGCTGAATGTTGACGCGAAACTCATCTCACTCGAACGGGAAGCACCTTCATTATTTTCGACAACTGACGCGAGATCCAATTTCCAGGTTCGATACGGATTCCCTTCCTGAAAGACGAACGAAATTTCCGTTGCCGGGTTTTCCCGAAGTTGTTTCCGGAATTGGGCATGAGGTAGCGGACATTGCTGGTGTTAAATCGCTTGGTGAAGACATTATTAGCATCGATTTTCTTCCTTTAAGTCAAGTTAATCGATAAAGACATCCTGTTTGGAGTCTAGGACGATGTTAAAATGCACTGCATGCTACCCAATATTCTTTCCTAATTACGAAAAAAAAAAAAATGATCTTGGTTTTTAAAAGTGCCGATTAAATATTGATACAGTCACTTGTTGGAAGAACAAAAGTCTGAAGACTTAGTTGTCATATATTCCATCGTGATTACCACCGAGAAGAACGAATAGTGTCGCATTGATCAAAATTTGGAGGATGATCTTCCGAATAAAGATTCTGGATTTGGGAAATTCAGTCACGTTAGAAATTCTTGAGTATAGAAAATCAAAATGGAAACAAAATCATAATTCATCATTTCTTTTATTTTCTCTCTTTCTATCTCCAGACGTCATTGTCTTTTCTTGTTTTATTTTTTGAAAATTTTATTCTTCAGAGTTACATACAACATTGACTACCTCCATTTGTGAGAGTTCCAATGAAATAGTTATGGATCTTTCTCGTATAATTATTCAATTATTCATAACATTATTCAAGTATAAGACTAATTCTTTGCAGAAGAGCACATATGCATTTTAAAAATGATCTTTATTGTTTTCATTTGCTGACTTTTGTTGTTACGAGTGTTAGCTTTTTTGGCTGTAAGGTATTCGCCTTCGGTTCGAGGAGATAATCTTGGAAGTACAGTAGATTCGAGCTGTAGAACTTTTGCAAAACTGAAATCTTGCTAAGAATTATTTAACAATATATTTCGACTCACTTTCGGTCACTTAAATATTTTTCTCGAAAATCAACTGGTAATCCATTAATGAATGAAATTTTTGAATTACTAATAAATTCAATGATATTGTATTGCGTTTTTTAAAATTAATTTTTATAAATGGATATAAGGGTTTTTTTCTTACATTCTCCTGGAAGAGATTTTAAAAGATGATGTTGAAAATCAGGCAAAGGGTTTCTTTAGGATAGAAAATAAGGATGAATCTAGTTAGATGTGCGTTGTGGTTCAGTGGATATCGGCTCAGAAAGAGAAATTAGGGAGCCGAGTTCGAATTCCAGTTAAATTCCTTGAATTCACTTATGCGCAAATGCTCTTGGGAAAGGTATAAATCCGTCACTTCCCTACAGTTATGGGTTAAATAACAGGACAGACTGGGTTCTATAGTCTTGGTCGGCAACCAGTCTACCGCAGAAAGCAATAGCAACCTACTGCGGGATAATCTTCTGCCCAGACAATCATGTCTCTTTCGAGACATGATCATTCAAGCGTGTATCACGTATGGCACAACTGACTGACTAGTCATTAAATATTCTGGTGATCAAATAAAAATCTAAATTTAAAAAGAAAGCTGAGAAAGGTCAATTAAACTTTTTCTACTTTTTTGATTAATTCGACTAAGATGTGCAAAGCTAGAAGTAATTGAAATATGTCGTAAATGAACCAGTTGATATTTCTCCACATCATTTGAATTAGTGTCCTCATTACTTGCACTATTTTCAGACATAAATTAGCGTCCTTATATTTTCTGATATTCTTCAAACAATACGAGATTAAATGTATCCAAGTGAAAAGAAGATAAAGGAGAAAAATTTCCTTACGAATCTGAAATCAGACTAACCAACAGGAAACAATGAGGCATTCATTGACGAATTTGTTGAAAAAATATATAAGTAAATAGAGTTTACATTTGGACATCGTGTGTGAATCATTACTGAAACTTCTATCAGTGTTCATTTTTTGATGAAGCGGATAGGTTTTTTTCAGCCTAGACTTTGGCGCTCGAAAGCGTGAACGTGTTAATCTTGGTGTTGTTATTGCAGAAAAAAAAAGATTAATCGACTTATAGAGTATCGATGAAGGTTGAAGAAAGTATTAAGCAAAACATAAATTCAGTAAAGAAATCATAAAATCATCCCATAAATACAAAAATTTATAGTTACAAAAAACAAATTTAAAGCAATTTAATTTTAAGTGATGCGTTTTTCCGATTTATCATAAACTCCATAAAAGAAGAAAAATGCTAAATTCTGTAATATTTTTCATTGCCTGTGACTAAACCAAATACTTGTGGATTCAGAGATTACCCCAAACCATAAAAATTAAATTCTTGATTCTACTTGCGTAGACATTTTTGAGGTGCTATCACGCATGCGCATGTAAGCAGTGGGTGGTCTGTTGTGATGCCTATGGAAATCGTCAATCGTTTTTCGATCGCTACTTCGGTAATGCAACTGTCAAAGGTCACGGGTTGACAAAAGCAGCAAAGACGACCGTCTAAACAGGGCTCATGACAAACAAGGAAATCCCCGCTCAAACATCATCTCTGCGTGAGGCTGGTGAAATGTCACCAGATGGCGCTGTATTCAATTCAAACGACCAGTTTAATCTAGATACGAGGATCACGATTTGCAGAGTCAGTTGAACGAGTGGTTAGTGGGAGTGGAGGGGATTTGTGCGCGCTGGGGGTGACTTTTGTTGGTCTTATCGGACGGTCGACCTACGACGATTGCTTTATCTTAACGGTGCGGCCCAAATTCTTTTCGTTTGCATACAAACCCTACTGACAGACTAACGTACAAAGAAAAAGAAAACAAAAAACAAAAAGAGAGAGTGTTGTTCGGCAAAATGAAAGAGAGTGATTAGGGAGTGAGCAAAAGAGAGAGAGAGAGAGAGAGAGAGAGAGAGAGAGATGGCGAAGAAAGTACAGTTTCATAGTATATGGAGTAAGAAGGCGTCAAGATTGAAAACTAAAAAGAGAAAAGAATAGAATCAATGTATACAGAAATCGATAAGGGAGATGTTTAAATACTCAGACGACAGTTCGTCGATAGATATTCGTTTGTATAAGATAAAATATAACTTTGTTCAATAAGAATAAAAGGAAAATGAGAACAAATGTTAAATGTACACAATCGAAAATAGAGAGTAGCTTTCAGGCAACCTGAAAAGAAAAAAAAAGATTACCTTAGCATGGTGACTAGACATAAACACTTCGAGAGATTAAGGTTGAAACGTAGCCCGATAGATAATGAGTAATCTTCTTTAACGCGGAGACGGATATGAACTAACTGAGCTAGATATCTAATAATAGCAGTGTATTTACTGTGAATTGTCTTTTAGAGTACAGCAACAGTTACATGTGCCATTTAGTAAAGGTGTGTTGCTTTCTGAGAAAATTGTTCTAGAAAACTCAAGACAATCCCGAACTCATTTGCTCATTCTGATTTGAAGGGGTCTGAAATGAAGATGCACAATAAAAAAGAAGCAATTTTGGAGGTGCAACAAATCGATAATGATAAAAAATGTTATGTGCATCTATACCAGCTTGCGAAACATCACGATAAGAATGAATTCTGTGTCAATAAAATTGTTAAACAACATATGGAAACAAGGACAATGATGAGGATGATATGCATAAATGTGAATAGATAACTCTAATTAATGAAATATGCAGCGGGATTACGGCGTCATTTCTTTATGCAAGGAATAAGTTGCAGCACTTTTTTCATTAAACTAAAGAGAGGTCGGGTAGGTTAAAATCTAACGCTTGTTTACTAAGATTCTTTTTTTATTATTATTAAACACAGCGTCATTTGATCAGCAAAGAACAAAATCGGGTATAGATTTGTTTAATGTCTTTACAAGTTTACTGCAGTGCCTTCTATCAAAACCCTGAACAAAATATCTTTTGTGAAACCAAATACTAAAGGTTTAAACTACTGAACATACATGAGCCTACTTGTTAGATGAGGTAGTTGCGTATATAATTGATTGGTATTCGCTCCAAGAAGAAAGTTAGGGTTTCAAATGCTGATTTTCAAGGAAACAGACATCGCTTGAAAGATTGATGCCCACGATCTGCTTATCATTCATATCATCTCAACCCAGTTTAATCAATAAATATCTGTAACAAAGATGACAAACATAGAAAAAAAAACGACTTTTATGTGATACCGAATTTTTCAACTTGATTACACAATACAACAAAGAATTCGGTCCTCACTGGGTGTCCTCATTCAAGGCTCCTTGTTAGGCTTTAAATTTAGAAAATACCAATAAGTTCACTAGAGAAACAAAAATGTCTTCCACGTCTATTTTGATAAATTGTTACTATAAAAATAGACAAAACTTTTTTTTAATGTCCGGGTCTGTGGAAGCCGGATTATGTCGCGAGAGGAAAGCCGATTGGTGTCAGACGCTTAAAAGTTTCACGAGAAGACCTACAACTACAAATAATTTTACCCCAAAAGAGGTCAAGTGCCACACACAAACACACTGTAAATTTGTGTGTAAACAACAAATGTTAGTGAGTTTGATATTTTGATAATCTAGAAAAATAAAATGGTGGAAAAAAATTCACGTTAAATTGTGAATTTTTTTCCACCATTTTATTGTTCATCGTTTGGCTGATGAGAGTTTTTCTTCTTTTAGAAAAATTTAATTATTTTAGGTTTCATTTCTTTAACTAAAAATTTAATAAATTTTGTTTCACATTCTTTGATAAAAAGTTCAGGGTCCCATTTCTTGAATAAAAATTAAAACGGTTTTTGATTCATTTCATTGTACTAAAAATTCATATTTGTGACTAAATTTTTTTTCAGTAAAAATTGATTTTTTATCGTTAGGTTTGCTTCATTTCATTGATTAAAATTTTTAGTTTGTGTGTGAAGGTTAATTTGTTGACTAGAAATATTTATATTTTTTAATTCTGACTTATTTTTTTAATAAAATAAATCATAAAAATAAATAATTTTAAAGAAATTGGAAAATGGACTGAGATGAAACCCCGAAGAAAATCGTGATTTTTCTTTCTTTTCTCATTCTCTATTTCTCTGTCTATCGTTGACTTTATAAACAAGCTGAAGCATATGTATGAAGAATACTAATTGAACACACACACACACACACACACACACACACACACACACACACACACACACACACACACACATGCGTGTGTTTATATGCATGAGCGCATATCTATATTTACGTATATGTGCGTGCTCCGACAGTTCGATAGAAGAAGATTCATTTTTAAGCTTAATTTCGTTTTATTTGCTTATCTAACGGCCACTTCCAACAACGATAACAGACCTCTCCATCACCGACAGTACCACCGCTGTCATAACGACAACAACAACAACAACTTATGAAAAGAAAAAATAAAAGAGTAAAAGCACTTGACAAAAAGAAGAAAAGTAATCGTTTTCAAAATATGTAAAAAATAAATAAATAAAAAAAGAGACAAAACACCTTGATGGATGAAACGAAGCCATATATTTTATACTTGCTTTCTTGGTTGGATTAAGACAAGACCAGCTGTTGGGGTTCTGAATAGAAGAGAAAGAACGAGTTCGACTGATCATACAGGGATGGTATCGCTTGGCTATGGGTTGGGGTTGAAGGTTCAAAGTTAGTGAGGAGTGGAGAGCGGGCGTGGTTCCTGCATAATCCCTCCATTATCAATCAGACAACTATTACTCCTGACTTGATTGCAGTTTTTGCCTGTACCATAAGAAGAGCGTTACAAATATTTACAACTCGTGGATATCGTGGATTTTACAGTAACTCAAAATGCCACCTGGTGAATTTATTATTATTTCAGGCGCCATGAAATCTTGGAAAAGATTTTAGATTTTACAAATGCAAGCGGATTGCTTAATTATGAAGTGAGGTTTTATTTCTTTTGCAATTTCATCAGTTGAATTCTAAAATAATTTTATGATGCTTCTTCATTGTCTTCATAAATTTTGTAGCACAGCCTTTTTGATCAACGATATATTTGTTGGTCTTCTTATATTGTTTGAAGTTGTCACTTAACTTTTTACTTCTGTACATTTAAGACATTTGTTACGGTAGATTCGTTCTTCAGTTTACATGTGTTTTTTTAATTATTTAAATTTATTTTAATTATTTTCAGAATTCGATATATTATTCGGGCAATTATCTTCATTTTTTTGTTTTTAACACATTTTAGTCAGAATGAAACGAAACGAAAACAAAACATTGTATTTCTTACTGGCTCTTTGTCGAAAGAAGGAAAAGTGGCTGAAACCCTGAATAAATATAATATCCATTTCGACAGAAAAACAATTTCAATAATTACCATCATCATCCAAATATTTTCTCTTAGTTTCCCGTCAGCTCGCAAGATTTTAATTTTCTCGTAAATCCGGGGTTCATATTATTTTTAATGAACTTTAAAGTAATTTTCACTTATTCAACTTGCAAACTTTCACCATTGCTACAATTATAAAAAATATAATTTTTACTTTTATGACCCGAAATATGAGATCTCGAGTCGTGAGATCAATCCAAAAAAGTTCTAAAACTATATATGTAGATATATTTTTAACCGTGTCACCCCAAGCAAGGCATTCCACTGCCACTATAGCGCAGGGGGTTACATAGAGGGATTGGGTATAGGAAATGTCAGAAGGAGGGTGATAGACGACTTAGGATGTACATAGGGAGAGAGTTGGAGAGAGTGGGTGTAAGTTAGTGTGTTAAGAGGTGTCTATTGACCTTACATTTAAACTCCTGAAGGTTGTAGCCGTCGGGGAAGCAAGCATGCAGTAGGGAATTCCACAGGCGGGAAGTGCGAGGAAAGAAGCTGTTGGAGTAGAAATTGCGGTTGCATTTCATCGGTTTCACTGTAAAAGAGTGGGACCTATTTGCCAATCTAGTATCTCGTGCAAATTCACATCTAGGGGGCACCAGTGATTTAAGTTCGTCAGAGCAGAAGCCATGAAAGTATTTATAGAAGAGGCACAGGGATGCCACGTCACGCCGGTGAGAGAGATACTGCAGGCGGTCAGCCAAGTCGGTATCAATCACATTACAGATTCTTCGCTGTATTTTGTCAAGAACCCCGAGGAGAATAGAAGGGGTTAGATCTATTGATGCGCTTTCCCTACATAATACCCTAAAATATTCAGTATTGTTACCATCTGAATAGTTTTAACAGCATTTAATGTTATTTCTTTTTTTTTTTTTTTTCGGCTTTCAAGAATCCGTTGACATTCTTATCACGTTCCCTTTTAGTCTCACCGCCAATGATAATATTATCAAGATAAGGTAGGGTACCTTTAAAGTTTCTTTATGATCTTGTTGATTGGTTATGGAAAGGCAAAGACCCCATTGGTTACTCTAAATGATGCCTAATAAACTGATATAATTATCCTTGAAAGCGGTGTACTTGTCGGATTGCCTTGTTTTATCATGAAGATGGGTACTTTTAAGCCAGTGATTGAAAACTACTTATATTTGGGAAGCTTTGTAACTAGATCATCAATACTCGGCAACGGATATGCATCAGGTTCAGTGTACATATTTTTGATGAATAATCTACACAATCTCTTTTGCTTTCTGGTTTAGTCTTTAACAAAAACGACTTGGGCACGCCATGAGTTCGATAATTTTGTTAGCTAAAAATGTATTTTCATATCGATAAATTTCTCGTCTTCTTGACTAAAACGGTTAAGTAGCTATCGGTTTAAATTTAGATGTAACATTTGGTAACAATGTGGGTTGCTACATATCTGCAGCCTCTAAAGCATAACGCGTTCCTGTATTTCTCACAATCAGTTCAGGAAGATGACCACCATATTAAAAAAATAGCTTCCCGGTTCAGGCACTGAGAAAATATCTCCTCGGCATCACAAGTCTTTCATAAATACTCAGGTGAATGACCGAATATCATTGAGTTTGAGAGTAACAACGACAAATCATCGAGATTGACCCCTTAAATTTTTTGTGTTCTAGTTATCTGTTTTGATGAAGGAATACTTTTATTATTTATCTATATTTCTGAGATGAGGTAGTATTTACAGTATTTACATCATTCGGACTATTGTCCTTATCTTTGTTGCCATTTGTATGACGTTTCGGTCGTTGTACGCTCCGGCCTTCTTCAGGTACTAGGAATTTCGAACCGAACCTTTTATTACAATCACTGGGGTATATGAACTTCATTCCTTGCCTAGTGCTTCTTCTGGAAGTCATGAATGATTGCCCTCTAACCCTGTAAGTTACTTGTTCACCACTACTGTAGCCTGATATTGAACTCACAACTCTTTGGGTTCAGTTACAGGAAGTAACCAACGTCTATTCCCAGAAGAATGCTTAATGAGAAAGCAGGTTTCATATTGTACTAGCAGTATAGCCCGGTGTTGCTCGGGTGTAATAAAAGCTTTAAAACTAATCTATGGTCCTGGAGCTCAGACTCTTTGGATGTTGGCACGGAAGACTAAAAAGCAATAGTTGTTTCCAGTTAAAGCGAAACCATAGACTGAAAGAAAAATGAATGGATGTAAGTCAAATTTTGATTTCCTGGTATCGATATGAAAAAAAATTTTTTCGTCGTAAACTGAATTTTGAATGCTAAATAAGTCCTCTGAGTAAATGGCATACAGGCAGCTAAACAGACACACACCCAAACATCTTACCTTATATATATATATATATATATATATATATATATATATCATCGATTTTCTGCACTATTGTAAGAACTGCAACCTTGAAACTTCTGATTATCGTTTCTTATATCTTTGTCTATGAGTGTATCAAAATCGGACCACTACTTCTATCACCCGATTTTTTTGATTATCGATTTTCGATATTCATCGGGGGTACCTCGACACAAAACCTAGCTAAGAACACTCGCAGACGCTTATAGTACAACTGTGTAAATTTTCAAGAAAATCGGTTCAGCCTTTTCAGAGTCTATATGTAATGGACGCACTCACACACACAGACACACACACATATACACACACGCACAGACAAAGTTCCATTTATAAATAAGTTTAGATATCCAGACTCTTTTATAACCGCTAAGAAATTATGCACACACGTCATATGTAAAGTGAATCTATGATTTCTATGAAATTACTTTCATCTGATAATTATTTTTCTTTTTATCATCTTGAGCAACACAATCAACGGAACGACAACAATTTCTGTAGATTAAATAACGGATTCAATTCGAAGGTGACCTGGATCTACAAACACCTCAAGAAGGTTGGAAAGTACAACGGTAAAGATGCATTTATGTCTTTTTGAAGACGTGATCGCCCAAAGCGTTTATCACGTAGGGCACTTAACTGACTGAATTCTACTGTAAATAATGATAACTTCTCATCTAAAAAATTCAGACAGAAATTATTATTTTAATTTCTACCCGACAAGATTATAAGGTTTGTTAACGCAATTGACAGAACACTTGACAAAGGCATTCTACTTGGCACTTACAGCTGTTGGAAAGCATCCCGAGCTTTTGTTTTATTGCAATGTTACCATGGTGATAAGTTTGAGAAAGCGTCACCAAGGTTGTAGCGGTTTTAGCCTTTGACCTTCATAGACTGATGAAATTGAGTTGTTCGTTTGACAAAACTGAATAGCAACAGTTAGAGCCACGAAGTGTTGAATTTAATGTTTTATTAAAAAAAAGTAGTCATTTTACTAAATGAATAACGTGTCCGTATTTTCTCTGTCTTTTCTGTTCAGTATTTGACTATATCTCTCTATCTCTCTCACTAACATTCATACAGACAAACATACTTTCTCTTCCCTGGACATTTGCCGTCAATCGGTGCGCTGAAATTCAGTTTCGTCGACCATTGCGAGAATACTAGGTTTCTGACAAGTTCTTGGCCAAAACCCATTTCTGAATATCAGTTTTTCAATGATTAACCGACAGAATTTGAGAAAGGTTGAAGTTGAGAGTTCATGTTGAGTTGAACAGTCTGATAAATCGGTGTATTTCCCTGTTCTTGGTCTTTCTTTTTGTTCAGGCAGTGTTTTTTCACTTATTTAAACCAAAACCACCCCTGCATTGTCGACTAAAACATTGTGATCGACACGAGTAAGGAATTATAAATTTCCACTCTGTCTTTCGGAACACATCTAAATCCCTACTATTCAAAAACAGTCTCTTTTATCCCACCTTTCTCTTTGTTTTCTATTCGTCTCCCCGCTCTCTCTCTCACGCACACACACATTGACACATGTTTTACTCGCGCACACTTGAACATTAACATTTTTCCTCTTGTCGGATTCCGATCCATATATTCAACTTATGTATATATATATATATATATATATATATAAATATATAAGCGAGAAAGGTAAATACATTATTTGCTAAGCTTTTGGCTCTCGGACGGTCTGTACATATTCTTATCCGTCTCCCTCGCTCCCCCCCTCTCTCTCTCTCTCTCTATATATATATATATATATACACACATGTTTAATCATGAGCCGTTCTAAACGTCGTATTTTGGTTTTAATTTCAGTTGAAAATAAAGACAAAAATTCTCCAACATTTGAATAATTATTTATTGATTTGCTTCTAAGCTTTCGGCTCACATGAGCCATCTTCAGAGAGGTTATTTAGACTGAAATATAATAACATCCACCATCACCGACGATTTTATTTTGTGTTGACATAAAACTATTGCCATTGCCAAGCGGAGTTTTATTTATTGTTGACATAAAACTTGAAGCAGACATATGCAGGGGCTGTCCAAGGTAGATAGACCAAAGTTAAATTGTAGAAATCTTGAATAACAAGACTGAAATCATACCTTATTTTGAATTTTAATTCTTGTACATATTATTTAAAATCTAATGTTAAATTCCTAGATTAAAGAAGTCAGCCTTGATCTATTTAAAGATACACGCCCCAGCTTTATTATAAGCAGTTGAGAGAAATTTTGGAGACCTGTCACGACCTTTTCCTTTCCTATAATATAGTATGCTTAACAACGAATATGTCTGGCTTAAGTAGACACAAAGATACAGCAAAGTCAGTCAATTAATTGCTATACGTGATACACGCTTGAACAATCATGTCTCTTTCGATCTATGCTGACAAAACAAAAGTTTTCCTGCGGTAGTTTGCCTTTTGTTTCTGCGATAGACTGACTGTCAATTAAGTCTATAGAACCCAATCTGCCCTGCTATTCAACCCATAGATGAATGGTGAAGAGATGGATTCATACCTTTCCAAGGTTATTTGCGCGTAAGTGAATGCAACGAATTCAACGGGAATTCGAACTCGGTTCTCCGACTCATGACTTTGTTTGTGCGAGTTGTTTCCATGATTAGCAATTCATTGCTTTCTAGATGTACTTGCAAAACTCGATATCGACGTCTTTGTTATCAACGTGAATTCTGCTTATTAGATGAAGGCAGTTTGAAAGAACATGAAGCAGTCTGCATCTTCTGGTTCAACAAAGCACAAACAAATGCCAATGTTTTTCATCATATTTTTCCATGAGACGCAGCTTGATCAAGCGACTCGTTAAACTTTCATGATCCGAAAAAGCGTCAAGCAAGGTTGAGTGCTGGCTTACATCCTACATTCTATTTGCTTTAGACCTTTAAATGAAATGAAAACAAATATGAATAAAGTCGATAATTTCAAGTACATCGGAACATGTACGACTGCAATTTGTTAAACATGAAATGATTCCTTAACGCTCGTGACGTCACTCCTGATAGTGAACCAAGCGCTAGTCACATTCTTTCAGCTAACAGTAACCGAGGAAAAAGGTTGTTCTCTTCTGCCCAGGCGTTTGGCCTAGGCAGAATCTGCCTACTTCTATGTTCCGCTGGAACATAAAAATCCTGCCATGTCCTGTTGGAACATAGATGAATCCTACCATCCCGTCGGGACATAGATGAATTCACAAGCACATAGTACCGTCCCTTTGGGACATAGATGAATTCACAAGCAAATAGTACCGTCCCGTTGGGACATAGATGATTCCTGCCATATCCCTTTCGGATATAGATGAATTCAGCTCCTTTAAATTCGCAGTCATAACGACGGCCAAACAGAAGCATCTTTAAGTTATATGTAAGACATTTTCTTTTGTTCCTCCTGATACTTTGCTTTGCGTTAGATATAATAGATACGTATTTCTCTATGTGTAGACACTTGTTTGTATATATGTAGTATTTGCGTATGTCATCATATGTAAAAGTCTCTTTGAGAACAAGCGCTCATTCATTCATTCCATTTCTTCGTTCCACCTTACCGTTACGTTGGTAACCTGACTTAATAATATTTACTGACCCACGTGGGAATGGGAACAATAGAAATAAATCCCTTCAGCGTCATTCACGTAACATTCTTGTAGACACCCATAGTGGGTGGTGTGTCCAAGCAATGGTGATTTAAATACAGAGAGGCTAAAATGATGTGAGAAAGAAAACGGAAGCGAGTGTAAAGGCTAAAATGAATAGAATGATGAGACGAAGATGTGTCTGTAAAATCTGTGGCGGAGTGAAACAAGTCTAGAGCATTGTGAAAGAAAGTAGGGCGGGGAAAATATGAACAAGAAAAGACAAGTGAGAATGGAGAGACGAGAGCGAAATGGTGAGAAAGGAAGAACAAAATGAAAAAGATAACAGATTATAAAAGAAATGACGAAAGAAATTTTAATAGCATATTGATGTTATGGTCAACTTTAAGTCATGCATGCATGTGTGTGAATGCATTTGTGTTAGTGCGCACGTGTGTGTATCTATAAGTGTTTGCATTCACAGACACACGCAGATGTACGTATAAATAAAGAATAGGAAAAATAACATATATTTCATATACATATATATTTACACACACACACACACACACACACACACACACACACACACACATACACACATATATATATATGCGCGCGCGCGTGTGTGTGTGTGTGTGTGTGTGTGTGTGTGTGTGTGTGTGTATACAGATGCACAGGATAAACCTAACAATTGTGCTACAAAACAGGACTATTCGAAAAACAGTCATACTAGAAAACTTAGATGAAAACACCGGGGAGGTAGAGTAATGTTTTGGGTTAATATTGTAGGCAGTAAAATGACAGATGAGAATTGAGGATAGTGTCAAAATAAATCCAGAGAATTGTTGTAAGTTCATCGACAATATTTTTTTTCAATGGAACAGGTCATAAAAAAAGAAGCTTTGAGCTAAAAAGCTTATTCATAAAAGAAATTATTCCTTCACATTCACAAATGTTACTCTTGTCCAAAATGCTAAAAAACTCTTTCAGGAAAACAACCATATTATCAAATTCATCTAGGTATTAATGGATGGAACTCATGAATGGGTAAAAATATAATTATTCAAGACAATGTACTTTCATAATGTGCAAATCTGACTAATATCCTCCTTATTAAAAAAGGTTTTATGAAAGACATCGGATTAGTGATGGTCCTCAACTTCATCATGCAAGATAAAGTTCCTTTACATTGTGCAAATCTGACTGTTATCCTCCTTATTAAAAAAACTTTTAATGAAAAAAATAAAAAATTATCGAATATACCGCACTTTTATCGGGTACTAAAAGATGGAACTGATGAATGGGTAAAACTATATTCATGCAAGGCAACATTCCTTCACATTCTGCAAATATGACTTGTCCTACCAATTAAAAACGCTTTCATGAAAGTTGCCAAATTATTGAAGGATGTTAAGTATAGCTCACAGCATCCATATGCAGATTCCATCGAACTTAGTCTCTAAAGATTTTAGTTAATGTCCAAGCAGTGGCACGATACATTGAAATCGACTTTACAACGTCGCGAAGAGAAGCTTCGTTTGAAGTTGTCTGGTAAATCAAATTTACAGATGACATGCATTTTTTTCAAGGCGGTCTGTAGACACAATGAAATACTGTAAAATAAACGGAGCGTCTACTCAAATATGAGCATCCACTAAAAATAACAATTGAAGTAATATATATATCTAAGAAAAATTAAGGCAGACGCGTTATTTCATGGGAAATCGGAAGTATGGCCCATTTCAGGCGAACCATCATCAGCTTACGTCTTTATTGTACAAAAGATTTTACACGAATGAAATTCACAAAGACCTAAAAAAAAAACGAATAAAAATAAAGGTCGCTCCCTTAAAAGAGAAAATTTAAGAAAAAGAATTTAAGAATATATATATATATATATATATATATATATATATATATATATTCCTTCCTTGTATGCCATCACATAAATATAACATCTATATATTTTATCCATGCATACTATATGCGTGGCGTGTGTGCGTATAAACAGGGTTAGGGGCGAGTGTGTGTTAATATGTGTTCGATTGTCTGTGTGATGATGAATTATGATGTATGAGGATCGTTGTCTTTCTGTTTCATCTGGAGGCGCATTATGGCCGCCTATCGGCCAAGCATTGTTCATGACAGGTCGTCCTATCAAATTACAAGCGCCTCGGGTCAGTTCGTTACGGACCCTGCTTCAGTGAGAAGAAGACGCTGGGCAGGCTAAACTTTAACCTCAACACTCGTCACCGCCACCACCAGCTTCAATGCTCCTCGTTAACACACTTTTCCTAACACCAATACCACTTCTTCCCTACTCTGTCTCTCCACCTTCGGGGACTGTATTGATCATAGTAACCAACACCAACGATGGCCCATTGGCCAGAGAGACAGAGAGACAGAGAAGGAAAGAAAGAGAGAGAGAGAGAAAGGGGGGAAAAGAAAGAGAGAGAGAAGAACATCAGTGCGAGGAGGAGAAAATAGAAAAAAAACAGTTCAGAATAAGTGTGAGGAGTAAAATAGGGTAAAAAATTTAAACAAAAAAAGGAAAGAAAGAATGAAATAAATCAGAAAGAGGAAGATAAACAAAAAGACAGATATCAGTGCGAAAAGTGCGTGTGTGTGTGTGTGTGTGTGTGTGTGTGTGTGTGATAGAGAGAGAAAGCGAGAGAGAGAAAGAGAGAGGAAGGGTTAATAAAGATAAAAAGAGACGGGGAAGTGAAAGTGTAATGCATCCGAGAGAAAGAGGGAAAGAGAGAGAAGGAAAGAGAGAGAGAGAGAGAAAGAGAAGACAAAAGACAGGTAGAGAAAGACAGATAAGTGAAGAGGGGATAGAGGGGGGTTAGGTGTATGGGATTGAAAGGAGCGCGAGAGATGAATCGGTCAAAAGATTCGTAAAGATTCTCTTTGTGGAAAGCACAACAATCAATGCTAGACACAAACACATTAACACTTTAGCACACGTGTAAGCACACACACACACACACACACTCACACACACACATCAACAGCAACAACAAAGAAGCATAAAACATTTTGTCAGTCATACATTTTTAAAACATTAAAAAGAATAAGTCACTGATTAATAAACCAGAAAAACTTTTAATTCTGATGAATATTTCGATGTTTATTCGCATCATCCTTAAAATTTTGGTCCAAGTTTCATATCAATTGTTTAGGACACTAATTTTCGATGTGAAACTGTTTTGTGAACACACACACACACACACACACACACACACACACACACACACACACACACACACACACACATATATGGTGCGATGGATAAATTGTCTAAATGGCACAAAAATGAAAATAACATTGATATCTCATTTTAAGAAATAAAAATATCTTGGTGTTATAAAGGGTTTTGTTGGACTCTCGCTCCACACATAATAATCAAGGAGGTTGCATACCGTCGCCATCTTTAGTGAACACTTCAAACACCTTTGCAACAACTATTAGACCCATCCAAATCTTTTCGAATCCTTTGCACTTGCCTCAGACACTTTGATATGTTCGCATTGGAGCTTCCGGTGTGAATGCCAAGCAGCACAGCGTGTCGTTTCCAAATCTCTGGTTGATTGAAATGCATTAAGGTACTCTTTTTCTCACAGACTGTACCCAACTGACCCTACTATCTTGTACACTCGACAAAATAAAAACAAGCAATGCGAAATTAAAAATATAAAATCTCGACAATTTACCCAATGTACTCTGTATATATATGAAATAGTGTTATATAAATTTTTATATATCAAAAAACAATATTGAGAAAAAATATATGACAAAGTGAAAAAAAATGTTCGTGTGACGCGTTTCAGATGATGAATACGTAAAAGACAAAATGAGTCACACGAAAACTTGTGTGTGTATTTCGTTCGAATATTCTTGGACAAATAGTTAATGTTTTTATGTCTGCCTTTGTGTGACAGACCTTTCTGCTCAGTTTTTCGCCTGATATCATTAACAGTGAAATCCGCCAGACAATGATTTTATATCTTTGAAGCGATATCATCAAAAGCTTTTTGATTCGTGTTCATTAGTAATGTTCATTTGATATTTCCCCCAAAATTTAAAACGTTATGGATCTGCAAATCCACGGATGAAAATAAAGGGTCACGTCTGCCATCACATGCATCTGAGCAACCAAAACATCAACAAATGTCAAACAAGGCAAATGTCAAATTAATAACTAATTTTAAGCTTTTTATCTCTCTCTCTCTCTCTCTCTCTCTCTCTCTAGATATATATATATATATATATATATATATATATATATATATATATATATGTTTAAAAAGTTCGAGAAGCCGTGAACATTTTGTTTAAAGTGTAGATTTATTGTTGTTATTATTAATATTATTTGTTTTCTGTATGATATATTACGTGTACAAAATGGTATTTGTGTCGCTACACATGTTTCGAGTCTAAAGTTGACTCTGTGTCTTTCTATATATAAAGGAAAACTCAGAACATCTAAAGTGGTTATAAACTATAATTTATTTACCCATCTCTGAAGGCCACAATTACATTTGGTTTAAATTTCACAAAACATTCAAGAAAAGGAGAAATCCAAGTAATATGACTCAGAATAGAATTATCTTGTTAGGGTCATAAAATTTAGGGTAGTGACAGTTCATGTATTAAGTGTGGTGATTGAACAAGATGGGTCAACATAAATTCAAGCACACACAGACTCCCAACATGCATACATATACATACACACACAAATATATATATATCCACCCGTATATACATACAACTATCTTATGGATATATCCACTCTCATATTTACACACCCACCTATAAAAAAAGAACATATATACACGCGTACACACAAAATTAATACATACAATTCTATACACAAGTATACAACCAAACTTCACATATGTACACAAAAATAAATTACATTCAATTACATACATAAGACAAAGTAATCATACACGTATACAGCCATATATATCAAATGCAAAGAAAAATTCAACCACAATTTCTTCAATACACAAAAATTATCAAAGAATAATCAACACGAAATGAAAGTGAACTGGCAAGTGTGATAGAGTGAAGTAACTTAAAGTCTTATTTAGCAAGTAATCTATGATTAAATTTTTCTGGTTTAATAGTTGGCTAGTTTTTCTGAATCGGATTATTTTAATTTTTTCATCTAAGAATAAATAACATTTATTTCTGAAACTATTGTGGGTTTCAGATTTACCTATAATCTTTCATTCAATTTCCGGGGAAGGATTTCTGTTTTTTAATTCCTAGAAATATTTAGAAAGAGCGGTTTCATATTTTAGGTGGGGTTTAGAAAAAGAGTGCTTATGATTATATAATCTCTCTCTCCAGGGTCCGGCAGAAATCCCTATGTATATTTTTTCTTATTTTTGCATTCAATATGAAAACATAGCTGCTTAGTATATAACTTTTCAGATCTGCATATACCTTTAACTAGGCAGTTATCTTTGACTCTACTGTTACAAGAGGGTTGATTTGTTGATTGCTGTAAAGTTTGTCTAGTATTTTATTATTATTTTCAATTAATTATGCGATTAATGTTTCTATTGCAAAATTAGCTAATTTTTAATGTTTCTCTATTAAAATTTTATTTAGTGGAATGTTCTGGTTAAAATGTTTGTCGATCAATTTCAGAAAGTATTGGGCGGTTTAGTATTAGATAGTAGGCAGAAAGTGAGATAGAACCATATTACCCTTGTTTTTATATATCGAGGTTTATTTATTCCAGTATCTTTGGAGGATTCTAGGTAGAATAATTCCTGTCAAAAACTACTTTTTTAGAGTTTTATTACAATGGATTTTAATTTCATTAAATTTGTTGATCCTGGTGTTGACAGTGACAGAAATTTGTTTAATTATTTAGTGGGAATGGTTTAAAGCTAATATTAATACAGATAAGGTTTCATTGTTTTTGGAGTTTTTTTTATAGGGTTTAAATGTTTCATTTGACAGATTTAAAGCAATATCTAAGAAGTTAAGAATTTTAAGATTAAAGAGAGTTTCTATTTTAAATCCGAGTAATTTGAAAGCCCTGATGATTTTCTTTTGCATCTGAGAGGACAGTGGATTATTACTATTAGAGAAAACAATACGTCTGTTTGGAGTCAGCTGTCCTACTCAGAGTGTTTAAAATGTAAATTTTCATTAAGTATGCACTTTAAGCGGAGTCAAATGCACCCTACAGACATCGAAGTTATCACAGAGGCCTTTTATTCAAGTAGAATTATTGCTTAATAATGATATTCTAGAGGCTCTTATAACCTTGAATTCTTCGTCAGTAATTTTTACATAGTTCTTGGCGAAATTCAAATTATCCAACAATATAATTTTTTATTTGGAGGCGTAGAAGTCTATAATATCGAACTGAATAAAAGTGTATTTACTTTGTTTTTAATGTTATTGAACATTATTAAATTCATTAGTGTCGGAAGAATCTTTCCACAGATTGTTAAAGAATGATTTTGTACGGTGACAATTAGTTTTTAATCGTATTTTAGAAGTAACTCCTAGCTCAGATTTAGAGAGGTTAATCAATCTCGTTTGTAGTTTTTTTTTTGTTTTTTTTTATCGAAGTTGGGTTTGAGGCCTTTGAAAAGTAAATATGTATTTTTCGGTGGGTTTTTACCCATTCTATCTTCAATATTAAATTTACTTGCAAATTCAAACACATTCTGGTTAATTCTGGAAACAGTCTGATTATAGTCACTAGGGTTTTCTTACGCAATCAAGTGCTTTCTTTTAGTTAAATTATGAAGAATAAACTGATCTTTGCAACCGGGAATTCATATGAATTAATCAATAAATTATGAATATTAAGTTGGCTCTCTAGATTTGGAAACTTGTTTTCCTAATGTCACGATGGCTATAATGACAAAAGAACAACGGTAATAAATGCTGAAATCTTATCGTGTCAGTTAGTTCAAGTTTGCTGCATTGATTTTTCAACCCTTCTTGTTCATTACCATGAAGCCTCTCAAGATAAATACATTTTATAAAATCAAGAATCGCATTGCATTTACATAACAATTTGACACAGATGACAATCAGATTCGGTGTAAGGAAATGATAATAAATATGATCTCTTTTGAGATTGATATTAAATATAACATTTGATGGCAACTTGTGCACAAGCAGCGGTAAGATACGCTCAAATATTGTGTGAAAGGATCCTAATTGGTTTGGAGCGCAGCACAAGACAAATGAAATAAATGATTCCAAGTAATTGAGGTCCAAGATTTACAGCTTACAGTAAAGAAACGTCATCAGATGCGATATGAAGAGTTTTGACCATTACGACCCGAACAGCATTGTAATAATTATAATCCCTGCACCCCCACCCAAAAATTATATCTATATTTTTGTTTTTTCAACGTTTCATCATAAAATGTTTTGTATTTTTGTTTCTTCAAACATTTGCCAACTTTTCTTGTCGACAGATGTTCATTACGACGGATGTTGTAGACGGGACGTTTTTTTTTTCTTTCTATTTTTTTGCTACTTTAGTTTTTCAAAATAAAATCCCATTTGCCCTATACATTTTGCCGGCACTACGACTCTGAGTCTGGTCCGATACCCACGGGCAATTATTAATAATCGCCAGCTGAGAGGGCATTCTGTTGGCATCAGCAGCTCCAGTTGGCGCCGTAAGCTTTCAATGGGTGGCGCGGAGGCCGTAAAACGGGTGGTTTCTTTTCTTTATTTTTCATAACAATGAATTAATTACTGAGAAGGGCGTTGATGGTTGGTGGATGAAAGTTTTGAAATGCTGTAATAACTTCTATCCATCTGCGTCAATTTATATCTATCTATCTATCTATCTATCTATCTATCTATCTATCTATCATGTCAGATTTTGTTATGCAAGTCAATATTTTCACGATAAAATTGGTATTAAAGAACCGATGTTTATAAATTTGTACTTATTAAAAATACATAACAGAATTTCAGTTTGTAATATCCGTTTTCATTAGAAACATTTACAGGATGTGCGTTGTAGTGCAGTGGATATCGACTCGGAACGACAAATCGGGGAGCCGAGTTCGAATTCCAGTTGAATTCCTTGCGTTCACTTGAGCACAAATACCCTTGGGAAAGGTATTAATCCGTCTCTTCCCTCCAGTTATGGGTTGAATAATAGGACAGATTGGGTTCCATAGCCTCGGTTGGCAACCAGTCTACCGCAGAAAGTAATGGCAACCTACTGCGAGATAGTCCTCTGCTCAGTCAGTCATGTCTCTTTCGAGACATGATCGCCCAAAGCGTGTATCACGTATGGCACTTAACTGACTGACAGTAACTTGTTTGGTGGTGTACCACTTGATAGTTGGTCATCATATCATAAATAAATACTACCTATGTTCCACGATAAGTGACCAGGTTTACATTATATAACGAGTGGAATTGATCACTTATTGTGGAACAGATACAGTAGTATATAATATATTTGATGATCTTAAAAAGCAGTTTTAATCGAAAGAGTATTGCGACTCATTTTATTATTCAAAGCTCATTATTGCTAAATAGGCTTCAGAGATGGCAAATCAATGGAATGAGCCCCTTTGTTTCTACAAATATGAATGCAGTAGAAAATGTAGAGATTATCAATGAGAAAGTTATGTATATGACATAGGACATATTGAAGGCAAGAAAGACAGAGAAAAACCCTATATGCCACTTAATGAGCTTTTGTAAATAGTTGACTGAACAGAGTTTAGGTGAAATAACAATAAACAAAATTTATTAAGAGCTACCGAGGACAGGAAATCGTGAAGAGCCACGATCACCAAAGTTCATAAGGAAAACGGCAGATAAAAGGATAAGAAGGTTCATACGTAGACATTTGGGGAGGAAAAGGAACTACAGGATGTTATAGTAAAATCAAAAAGTTAATATGTTAAGCACTAGTTGAAACACTAATGACATTTATAGAATGTTAACGAGACCTTATTAACATGGATAATCCTTTCTATTACAATAAAGACGGTTATATATATATATATATATATATATATGTAACCGTCACAAATACCATTATGGACACTTAAGGTATGATAACATGTTTAATAACAACAACAATAAATATATACTTTAAGCAAAACGTTCACGGCCTCTCACACTTTTTATACTATATATATATATATATATATATATTCCAACCTATCAAACACACTCAGGCGGGATAAACTGTGAGGAATCAACTAATAATACTCTGAAATATTTTGCCGTTATTTTTGACAGCAAGGATACACTCAGAGATATTTTTCTCAGCTATATTCTATACTGGGTTAAACAACTACATTTTTCTGTGGCTTATACCGTTTAGATTTATTTATAAATAAAAAATATAGAGGTTCTTAGTATTTTTTTTAATAAGGAGATAGATTTAAGATGAAACTGAAACAATATATTATTCATAGACATCTAAGTATATATATTGAAGATTTTACTAGCGTCGGTTGGATAATGATATCAATCTTATTTTTTAAATATTGACTTGCATAATAAAATATCACATAGTATCTATCTATCTATCTATCTATCTATCTATCTATCTATCTGCATGTTCTGTTGAGATTAAAAATAGCAGGGAATTCATTCAGATATAGATGTTCGAACCGTAGAAATTAAAAGACATGTACCTGAAAAGTATTATTATCTACCAGTACACCATTCAAAAACCGGTTCTCTAATCAACAGGTACCCTTATAGATTTTATGGCTATTACTGCTGGGTTGGTTCTTTCACCTAAACATCCAAAACTTGTTGAATAGCTTTCGTCGCTGAAATAAATAGGCAAAGAGAAAAGGAAAGATACAGAGACACTAGAGAGACAGTTTGGACACTGATTTTATTTTTTGATTCCAACGACTTCTTGTTCGGGGAATTCCTTCCCGAACAGTCGGCACGTCTTTACTAGTCAAAGTCCAAGAGAAAAGGCGATAGAGTTTATTTTTGGCACCAGGAAGCCTCTCTTTTTGTACATGCGTAAATTGTCTTTCCTATCAGAGGACTCCTCGGAGATTTTTAGGTTTATTTTATTTTGTACTTTTATTTTATTTTGTATTTTTATTTTATTTCATTATTTTTTTTTATTTTGTATTTTTATTTCAATTAGTGTTTTTTTTAATTTTATTTCGTATTTTTATTCAATCCCTACACCCTATTCAACCGTTGAAAATCCAAAAAGCCAGTAAGTACAACAGTATGGCAATGAAAAGAAAATGATGATACACAAAATTCAGCCTTCATTTTATGCTTTCCTAATTTTAAGGCGCAAATTCAAAGGAAAAATAAATTAAAATTGTTTGTATTCGCTTGTAGGCCGGATATAACTTTGTGATAACATACAATCATCATTTAGGTACTTAGTAAAGAGCATCTTCTAGAGTTAAACGCTTATTACGTTGGTCTGCCAAGCCATTATCTGACCTTTGAAGTGAAAAAAAAAATTGCTGCTAGATAGCTAAAATAATGGACAGATTTATTGCTTCGTGAAACGGTCCTTTTGTTTAGTTTCTAAAAATCTCGATAACGAGTAGCATCAACCGAGGAGTCGCAATAGGACAATTTCATCCAACTGCGGATATCAAAGCAAAATTCGGTGGCAAGAGAAAAGGTTTCATGGATTGGCATGGAAATATATTAGGAATTAATTTCTGGAACAAGAGATAAAAGGAAATATCTTTTCTGATATTTTTGTCTAAAACCAAAGAGAATTTCATTTGTATTTTAGGAAAGAAACTGAGATCGAACTACAACTGGGATTTTACAAAACACAATGAATCTCTCGCCTTAGGTTGTGAGAAATGTACAAGTATTGGTTGATATTTCGAAATAAAATGAACATATATTTACAAAACTTACCAATTTTGGCATAGGTCATACAGAGATGGCCAGTTTTGATGAACTTGTTATGCTATTTTCCTTAATCTCCTTGATAAAATCCAAAGAAGAATCAGCAATATTATTGGCCTTAATCTGGCAGCTTGGCTTCAGCTACTATCCGACCGCTGTAGAGTTGCCTCCTTGTGTTTTTTGATAAATACTTTCCTGGTAATTGTTCAGATGACCTCTTCGCTTCGGTATCTAGACTTTTGGAATTTAATGCTAGACTGGCGTTGAGATCTCATCAGTTTACAGTTGAGCTGGCTTGAAGTAGTCGTAAGTTTTATGCTAACAGTTTATTTTTCCGCACTTCTCGTCTGTGGAACTCCCTTCCAGCTCCATTCTTTTAGCCAACTTTAATCTCCAAACATTTAAATGCAATGTCAATTGCCCTCTTGATTATTTCTTCTCTTCTCATTCATTAGTAATTCTTTTAGACGGTTGTGAATTAGTGACTTTACTGCCTTGAATTGATATCGATTAAAAAATAATTAGCGAATAGACTGCAGGCCAAACAGTTGAGCAACAGATTAAAGTAAATACATAAGCATTCTCTTATGCGATCTCCTATGTGCATACGCACGCATGAACTCGCGTGAGCAGCAGCTACTTTCAAGCTGTTAATCGTATGCGAGCTGCATTTGTTGAAAACAGTCGAGACTTAATTAAACCCGGATCTACCTAAGTTTCTATCGCATCAGCATTTAGAGTACTTGTAAAATCTGCCGTCACCAAATAACATCTACATTTTTGTTCATCATTCTCTTCGAAAATGAAGTTCATTCAAATTCTATCTATCTATCTATCTATCTATCTATCTATCTATCTATCTATCTATCAGGGAAGCTGACAGGTTCTCGGCGCGACCCACTTCCCCAAATCTGTCCAAATGACCAAACAAGACGTCTTTTTTGCAATGACTTTTTGGTAGGGCCGAGATCTTTTCATCACACTGTCATATCTATCTACCTATGTCATTGTGATGGAGTTATATTCAATAAAAAAAAAAAACTTTTTTTTTTTTTTTGCTTACAGTGTGGTGCGCGCCTTGCAGAATGACTTCCTCTGCCCGGTAACATTGATGCCTTGTCTCGAACGGCTGCTCATTTTTCCCTCCTTGTATTCATTTGTTTATTTGATAGCTATTTTTTTCCCGTCTCTGAATTTTCCCCCACCCACATCTCTGTCTCTGTGGGCTGAGCCGGTTCGAAAGGAGCTTTTCCAAATTGGAAGATGTGCATGAACAACATAGAGAAAGAAACATTTGGCGGCGCCAGAGACTCTACTGAAGCAACTGAAGCGGGGGGGGGCTCTCTCGACAGATTAAAAAAAAAGAAAATTCACACACACACACACACACACACACACACACACACACACACACACACACAAACCTTTATTCACCACATATTCGATTTTTGTACAGGGCGATAATCCTACAAAAGCATATATATATATATATATATATATATATATATATATATAGATAGATAGATAGATAGATAGATGTTATAAAAAAATCAGTGCGTATGTGGTGTGTGGAAATGTAATCTGTCGTTACAAGTCGCGAATGTCAGGGGCACCTTTTCCTTGCTTTAAGATTCTTAACACGCACACAAACACACATTTCTATGATTGAACAGAACAAAAATAAAAAAATAAAATAAAAAATGAAAGAAAGAAATTCTTATGGGAAACATAAATCGAAACATGACAGTCCAAGTGAAAAACTGTTGAACCTGATGTACTTTTTACCCGCTCTCATATTCAAAATAGCTTTGGGAAAAATAATAAGGTATTTAAAAAGTAATCTGTTTTATCTAGTAAACCGGAAAATTTGAAATTCATAATTCAAGAGGAGTCCATCAGAGTATGTCTCTCAACAATAACAAATTGAGTTTTAGCTTTCTACTTTCGATGGAGAAGAATAATTTTCTTAAAAGTAGGTACTTACAGAAACGCGATATCTAAGTTTTAAAATTCTTTTTTAAAAATGAAAAATGTTTCTGAGGCTCTTTTGTAGGTTCCTCAAGTAAATCGGTGAAAAAACAGCATATGAATAAAATCGCCACAGACTTAACAAAAACGAATTTTTCCATCAAAATGTTTACGTTATTATTAAGAGGAAAGATCAAAGTATTTTTTAATTATTTTGCAAAATTTTTTAATCCCTTTAACAATATCGAATTTTTGGTAAAAATCTTGTTTTCATTTTAGTTATCGGGTAACCAAATCGTTACGAGAGTTTACAATGGAAAACGTAATATGACATAACTCAGTTATTTTCAGGTGACAAACACATTAATTTGGAAATTCTTACAAAAATCAAATAAGCGTTGGATTTAAATGAAACTTTCGTTGGATTTAAATGAAACTTTCAGGACCTTTTTAAAAATAAAATTAGTTTTGAAATTTTTATTTAAAAATAATCTGGTAAAAGTATTTTGTTTTTACATGTTACCCCAACTCCACGTAAATTCATGAAATTTAAACAATCGAATTTTGTTGGAAAAATTGGTTGTATGAGTTAAATGCAGGCCTCACTGGTGTGGTGTAAATCATTTATTATTCTCTTGAAACATTTTACCTTTATTTCCGAAAATGTACTTCCAATAGTAAAAAAAAAAAAAAAAAATGCAATAAAACCATGACATTATTTAATTTGATAAGCTTTTAATTGCTTTCATGAATTATATTGAATACAATATACATTAGTCTGAAGAAAAAATGTTTCGATTATTAATGAAATTTTAAAAGAATTATTTTAATTTTTTAAATTATAATAATTTATAAAGTTTCAAAAATATTTTCAAAGATTTGTTGAAGTTAGTTTATTAACTTGTTAAGTGAAGATTATATTTACTAATCGAAAATTGAAAAGTTTAATACAGATTATCGTGTCATTGAATTTTTAAAATAATCTTAATTTTTTTCTTTATTTACATTTTTTGTATGGTAATTTCTATGTGTATATTAAAAGGTCATATGTGCCAGAGTTTCTTCCTCCTTTACAGGAAAAAAAAAAATTGTACAATTATGTCACTAGTCATCACCATACACTTACCTTATGCCGCATTTGTCAATCTGTCAACACATTTCAAATACAGTGGAAAGTTTAGAAAGTTCAATTCTGTGTTTAAGAAATAGTTTTATTCTAAATTTCATGCTATACATAAGTAATACTTTCGTAAATCAGATTAATTTAACATTGAATTTGCAAATTTTTCAAAAATAATGTGTCACACATGTATATTTTATTTTTGCAAGATTTTTTAAAACCAAGAATTAACTTTTGTTTACAAATGTGTCGATTCCTCAAAAATGGCCGAAAAATTGAAAGATAAAAAAATCTCAAAATTTTAGATTCCAATCAATATAATTTCTGTTTGAAATACACCAGAGTATTTTGCTTACAGGAAATAGTAAATTTAATCATTTTTCTTTCAATTAAAGCTAAAATAAAAGTTTCAAGGAAACTTTTTTATTCTAAAAAATTTAGTTCAAAAATTAGTTATCGTAAATGAGTGGAGGTACCTACTTTTTTGTTTTAATTTCAGGCTAATAAATTAAATTTAATATTTTTAATAAGGAAAATACTTTGTTGTATTTAAATACTTATTTATATTGGCTAGCAGGTGATTTCGCTTTGAAATTGCTAAAATCACTGATTGTAACGCCATTTTAACCATCTTTCATCACTCTTTATTAAAACATCTTTCATAAATAAAATATTATTTCCTGAAACTTTATTTGAAGAATATTAGTTGATTTAAAATTTACTTAATCTGATTTGAAACAAATATTTCTTACTTACTTATGGGAGTGGGGACGAATTGCACTAAGCTTTTTCATTCATTATTAGTTAATATAGTTTTTACTTAATAACAAAATCACACAAACTCTACAAATTAACAGTGACACCAAAATAATGGCCGGGGTAAAGGGATGTAGAATAAATTATCGGAAGCATTTTACACTTAAATTCTTTAAAATAACGATATTGCAACAAGTTCTAATAACAAAATAAGGTAAATTATTTCTCGATCAGTTCATATCGAAAGAAGCCTTCGAAGCTAAACTAATTTACAGAACCTTCTCTAGCAAGTTTAAAAAGACGAAATAAATAACACTTTGGTTGTCTAGCTAAAAGAGGCAAAATGCAGTTTGAAACTTGAAGGAGAAAAAAAATCCTCAGTTTCAACTTCTCACGTTTTTATTTATTTTTAATTTTTAATTTATTTATTTATTTTGTTTCAATTGGAGTAGATAGACTAAACTGTCACCCGGTTCACACTCCACCCACGTCTATTGAATAGGTGAAGAGACTCATCCCTTGTTTCCTGTTTAGGATGCGGTTTCCGGTTTTCTCTTTTCCAATCTTCTCACTTTTTTTTTTCAATTGAAGTAGATAGACTAAACTGTCACCCGGTTCACACTCCACCCACGTCTATTGAACAGGTGAAGAGACTCATCTCTTGTTTCCTGTTTAGGATGCGGTTTCCGGTTTTCTCTTTTCCAATCTTCTCACTTTTTTTTTTTCAATTGGAGTAGATAGACTAAACTATCGCCCGGTTTACAGTCCACCCACGTCTATTGAACAGGTGAAGAGGCTCATCCCTTGTTTCCTGTTCAGGATGTGGTTTCCGGTTTTCTCTTTTTCACACCTATGTAGCCCCCTGCACATCAGTGGCGTTACCGCCTTGCTTGGGGTGATACGATTAAAAAAAAAAATTAATAGAGAAATTAAAAGATTTAAAACTTTATAATTTATTCTAATTAAAATTTAAGAAAATGAAGACAATTCTTGTAAAAATCATTATTCATCGATTATTTTTTCTTAAGGCAATAGTGTCGATAACAAATATTACTCATAAAAGCAATTAAAAAATGTTAAATAATGTCTTAGTTGTTTGCATTTTTATTTTACAGTTTAGTGCAAATTTTGATTTTTTTTTTTCATTGGGAGACCTGTCTCATAAAAAATTGATGATTTAAAATCTCCAAGGACCTCTCTACTTGTAACTACTATAAACATAAAGCTCTACAAAGTTTAATTCTCATAATTTCATTAAATTTAATAAGTGGGTGGGTTGAGGGCAATAAATGTAAAACATTATTTTACCAAGATTTTCTATAAAAAAGAAATTTCCAAAATAATTTGATTCCTTTGTGTATAAGTCCTGAAAATTTAATTATAATCCGACAATTATTTGTTTTTTGCAAAAATGTCCTCATCAGTTGTGTTTTTCATAACAAAAAAAGACGCTATGTAAATATTTTTCCACCACCACTGTCGCCCCCACCCACAAAAACAAGATTTTTAACCAAAATTTTCAAGGTTTTAAAAAGGATAAAAAATATAATTTAATAATAAAAATATCCTTTGGTCTGTCATAATATTAATTAACATAAAGATGTTGATGATAAAACTACTACTTTTTTTTGTTAAAGTGTTACTTTAATTTTTCTTGTGAAAATCACAAGATAAAAAAAAGGTAGATCATATCTGCTGGTGTGTGATAAGAAAAAACCTCTGACCATCTACTTTTTGCTTTTCTAGCTGATGTTCTTTCGGACCACAAAAAATCAGTCCATTTGTTTCAATTTTAATTTTGCTTTATTAATAAATATTTATTAAAATATTTAAAATAAAGATTTACATATAAATGGTAATTATTTTTTGTAAATAATATGTTAAATGTTTTATTTAAACAATACTGTATAAAGGAAATATGTAGATCGTATACCAAAGTAGAATTTGACCCTTTTAGATCACTTTAGCTATGTAGATCGCATACCAAAATAACATCACTTTATTTTTATTAAATTTTTTATCATAGCATGCAATTTTTTAGCAAATCAGTACTTAAAACATAATAACATTAAGTGAATGATATTTAACAAACTTATTTATTACTATTTTATATAAAATAAGCATTTTTGATTATTTTCTATCATCATAACAAAAATTTTATTTTTGTCATATGATATGAAAATTCATTTGCAGACGATAATCCCGATTTATAGAAATACATTTTGAACTGCTGGTTGGCCAAATCCTACAGAACTTTAAGATAAAATTGTTAGAAACCTGTGTCGTTATCTTGGAACAAAATGTCACACACACATTACATCAATCAGTTAATTGCCATATGTGATACACGCTTTGGACGATCATGTCTCGAGAGATGATTATCCCGCAGTAGATTGCCATTGCTTACTGCGGTAGACTAGTCGCCAGCCAAGGCTATAGAAACCAATCTGTCCTATTATTTAGCCTATAACTGGATTAAAATCTTGCCCAAGTGTATTTGTGCGCAAGTGAATCCAAGGAATTCAACCGGAATTCGAACTCGGCTCCCCGATTTCTCGTTCCGAGTCGATATCCTCTGCACCACAAACATCACAAAACTAAAACGCGTGAGATCTACCTGACCAGTGAAACGTGTGTTTTCTCTCTCTCTTCCCTTTTGTAAGTGTGTGTGTGTGTGTGTGTGTGTGTGTGTGTGTGTGGAGATGATGGGAGAAAAAATGTTTCACAGACAACGCATTTCCCCAAAATGCGGTAGGCGCTTTTACGTTTGAATGAGAGACAAACTGTGTGTAAAGAAAGTGAATAGGAGTTTCTTTAGGCAGGGGTAATAAATAAACTTATCTGGATTTGAAATTAGCCAATTACGAGTAGATCGGCTTCGTTTTTCTCTCTCAGTTCGTATACCACATTCTGCTACGATTGCTTGCTAATATTGTGTATGAGTCCGTTCTGAGGCTGAATATTGTAAATTGTGAGACCAGTGCACTTTCAATTGATTTTCTTCTTAGTGGCTTATTTTCTCTTCCAATCAGACTTTATCAAGTCGAAATCGTAGTTCGAAGATGTGTTGCGGTGAACAACAAGTGCGTTTAAAGTGTTTGTTGTGCGGTATATCTCCCCGATAGTCTTTTTCTTATATTTGTAGATGTTTCGTCAATGTATATCATTAAAATAATATATTTTGTACATTCTTGCCACGAGTTTTTTTTTTTTTTTTACTGCTGTTACGATTTCATTTGATGCTTATTCAATATATTCAGCTAACTTAAGTCAGATAATAACGAGATACGTGATAACAAATAGGGGGAAGAAACAATGACCACCGTCATGATATTAAGAAAGACATGATCAAAGACATGTCAACTAGACATATATATATATATATATATATATATATATATATATATATATATATGTATGTTTTCAAACAAAAAGTCGTAACAAAAATCTTAGAGGTGGCAACCAAACTTTTATTGTATATTAACTATTTTTGTATAAATTTCACTATTTACTTCATATTATTCAAACATTTCAACAGTATTCAGTTTCCGTTATAATTCTAATATTTTTGACTGGGTTATCCTGCTTGTGTGACATGGGGTAGAGACCTGATGTCAGACATCGGGTCTTGCAGCAGACACCCTCTTGATCAAGCACTACCACTTCCAAGTACTTCACGTTGATCTTCGAATTAAGTCTGAAGCCTTCACCTTCACCAACAAATTCGTAAGCACTTTCCGTATCAAAATGACCAGAAAGAGCTTTCCCAGCTGCCATAACTTCGTAATCACCATTAGATTCATTCCGAATCCCCTGCATGTCATCAGATTGACACACAATATACGATGAAATGTTCGTATTGAAGCTTCCGGCACGAATGCCAAGAAGTACAGCATGTCGTTTCCAAATTTCTGGCTAAATGAATTGTGTCATGATGCTCTTTTTTTTTCCAAACTAACGTGCCCAACTGACCATACTATACTGAGCACTGGCAGAAACAAAAAAAAATACGCGCTTGTGCAAAATTGAAAATATAAATTGGAGATAGATTTACCCATCGCACCCTGTGTGTGTGTGTGTGTGTGTGTGTGTGTGTGTGTGTGTGTGTGTGTGTGTGTGTGGTGATAGATGAGTAGATATAGAGATGAAATCACCAGATGTGTATTAAATAAGACTATTTAAAAGCGGGAAATTGGACTTAAGATCCAACGTAATTCTACAAATTTTCAGTTTGTATAAAGGACTATCCACCCAAAATTGAGTGTCGCAGAGTACAACAGTGATTCACTAGCTGTTTATTTATCTACCTTTTGTATATTTACTTTTCTCTGCCTCACACTCCACCCACGTCTTTTGAACAGGTGAAGAGGCTCATCCCTTGTTTCCTGTTTAGGATGTGGTTCCCGGCTTTCTTTTATTTTTTTTTCTTCCAATCTTTCACTTTTTTTTCTCCTCAATTGGAGTAGATAGACTTAACTATCGCCCGGTTCACACTCCACCCACGTCTTTTGAACAGGTGAAGAGGCTCATCCCTTGTTTCCTGTTTAGGATGTGGTTCCCGGCTTTCTTTTATTTTTTTCTTCCAATCTTTCACTTTTTTTCTCCTCAATTGGAGTAGATAGACTTAACTATCGCCCGGTTCACCTCCACCCACGTCTTTTGAACAGGTGAAGAGGCTTATCCCTTGTTTCCTGTTTAGGATGTGGCTTTCTCTTTTCCAATCATTTTACTCTTAAGTAGACTTATGCGCCTCAGTGGCGTCACCGCCTTGCTTGGGGCGATATGATTTAAAATATATATATATATACTAACGACTTTTCGTTTGTGAATCTTCGTGTGTATTGGAATAATTTTTAACATTACTCAGTGTATTTCAATTTTGCTATATTTGAATACTTGTAAAATACTGATATTTCTAAAGTCCAGTTTCTTCTTGGGTTGAATGCTGTGAAAAGTAATTATAAGTCGATTGATCCCCAAACCGATCAAAAAGTCAAACCGGGCATTGAAAAGCAGACGTTCTAACGACTCGGCCACGTGCCCATATTCAGTATTTATACGCATATACATCTCCCTCCCTCCCCCCTCTCTCTCTGTCTGTCTGTCTGTCTGTCTCTCTCTCTCTCTCTATATATATATATATATGAATAAAAAGACAAGAGGAAAAACCTTTCTTAGCAGACATGTTTCGTCCTCCGTGGGACTTTAACAAGGCAAATGCAACCCATATCCTTTGCCTTGATAAAGTCCCTCGGGAGACGAAAGGCGTCGGCAAAGAATAGTTTTTCGTCTTTTCTTTTCATTCATCTTGTTCCTTTGCAGATACATTCTATATGAAAATAATTTAGACACCCACACACACACGCGCACATTTGTATTTGTGTGTGTGTGCGTGCATGCGGTTGTGTCTTTTATTCCATTTTTTAACCACTCTTATATCTGTTTAAGAAGCACAGTTAATTTGATTCCGTCTATTTATTGATCAGCCGATGATAATCGATGTCATCCTATCGGATTGTTTCCTTTTTAATCCTTTTCAAATCGATTCCTTTTCCTACCTCGGTGGATTAATCGAGACGGATGCGCTTGCCTTTGGTAACTCGTGACCGGACCAAAGGGCACAGTTCATCTTCTGTTTATTGGTCACGTGATCATTCACCTCTGCTCGGACCAACACTTTCGAGCTTTGTCAACTGGTCAGTTGGAGATCATTTACCTTTCATGTAAAATCTGGTTATTCTATAAGAGGATCAGTTAAGTTTGAAGACGCGTGCGTCTCAATTTGCACATGAATATTTATGTGTGAACACATCTGAAGGATGCATGCGATTTGTGTCCTCATGGCTTTCAGTGAATGGGTTATTATTAATTGCATATGTGTGTGTATGCTACATTTTTTTGAGTGCATATGTATGCATATTTTGTGAATATTTGAAAGTATTTTAGTCTACAGAGTTCCGCCTTCATTTCTAACAACAATATATAAAGAAAAGACATTAAGAAAACAGAAGATAACGATTGATATTTTGTATTAAAATTTTTGAAGAACAAATTTAACTGAAAAGCAACAAAACGAAAGAAAGTTCCACAGACAAGAAGTGCAAGGAAAGAAACTTCTGGCATAGAACTTACGGTTACATATAACCATTTCAACTGTAAAGTGAGATCTAGTCGCCAATCTAGTACTGCGCTTAAATTCATACTATAGGAAGAAAACACAAAAATTAAATTTGTCATTGTATGAATTAAGCGCGTTTAATTGATATTCGGTAATGACTGTCAGTGTTGAATGTGTAATGCGCGAAATAAAAAAAAAAACAAAAAAAACGGATCGTTTTTATAAATATTTTACAGTCTCGCATTGAGTCCTTAAAAGCTTTTTGGTTTCCTCAGCGTCAATTAATTCTATCGTTATATACAGATTCGGAAAGAAGTCCAAGAGAAATGTGAATATCTTTTTACTTTAAATTAACTTAACATGTCTTTGCATAACGATGATTAAGAATTTGTTTAGTGACGCGAAATATATATGACATTGACATATATGTCTACCTATGTTTAGATAATAATATGTTTCTGTGATTACATACTCCTGTGGATTCATATAAACATAAACACACACAGACACACCTATTCATACGCAGAATCGTACACATATGTGAACAAAAATATTAACATGCAAATATTGACACGCGAATATTAACACACAAATATTAACACGCTTGAAAAAAATATGATGATAAAAATGAATGATTTTCAAATTTTCTACGAATTTCTTTTTGTTTATATATAAAGGAATTAATATGAAAAAATTCTTTCAAAGTACGAAACCCATAATTTTTCTCAATTTTTCGTTTAATTACCCAATACACGTCTTATAGTAAGCAATATAAATATTGTCCAAACATTGAGCGCTACTAAAATTCATTGATACAGCAGAGAAACAGTATAGTATTTGTACGATCGGATCGAGTGCATGGTAAGTGCATATCTAAATCTAAACTTATTTATAAATGGAACTGTGTGTGTGTGTGTGTGTGTGTGTGTGTGTGTGTGTGTGTGTGTCCATTACCTATAGACTCCGAAACGGCTGCCGCCATTTTTTCTTTTAATTTGCATACGTAGTTGGCTTGTTTGGTGATATTTTATAGTTTTTCTAGTTTGAATGTTGACTTGTGGTTATTCCATCGTGTTTTAAAACTGCCTCCAGTATTATCCTATGTATATTTTATCTTCGACTTTTGCTTTGTAGATAACTCCTTCGGTTTAAAAAAAAACTTCTTTAAGCTGTTATTTGTTTTTGTCTTCGCAGTTACATTTTTCGTTAACGATATTTTGTCACACCTTGTTTTTGTTAAAATTTTTGATATTTTGTTTCTTTATGTGATTGTCTAAATTGAAAGTAGATCTGTAACGTAATTTAACTGTATTTCGATAAAATATTATGTGTAGTTCGGAGCTTTCAGGGAAGTGTTTATTAAGTAGTTCGAAAAATATTTTTTCTATTTTGGATTTTACTTTTAAATTAAAAGGCGAGTGAAAACAAATGTTATTTTGTTTTCTTGTAGTATTATTTTTTTTGTTCATTTATTTGAGGTTTTTATCTTGTAATTTATTTTATGTCCATTTTCATCTAAAGTTCTTAATAATCTTTTTTCTTCTCATCAAAAATTGTTTTATAAGGCGAAGTTTTAGACAGTCTATATTCAATTCCTTTAGAGGCGTGTTTGGTTATATTGATAGATATTCGATCCATTGTTTACATAGCATAATTTTGTGTTTGGTTTCATGTATGGAGAGAGTGCGAGTTAGTAGATTAAGTTCTACATCTAAATAATGGACAACTCTTTTATTCATTTCGACCTCTATATCAAAATTGAGACTTTTGAAGAGTTTAAAAAGCATTTTTCTTACTTTGTCGCTTGTTTTTATACTGAAACAAAATACTAAAATAATAATAGTAAAAAAAAAAAGCAAACAAAAAAAAACAGCAACGTGCGATAGTGTACCGCTAATGAAAAATGCAAATGCAGAGAAAAAAACAAATGTCCGCTTAAAGGAGCTTGTAAAAACCGAAGGAGTTATCTGCAAAGCAGAAGTTGAACATGAAATATACTTAAGATATACTGAAGGCAGTTTTAAAACGAGATGGAATAATCACAAGTGAACATTCAAACTAAAAGAACTTAAAAATATGGCCAAAATAGTCGATTAGGAATGAAAATTAAAAGAAAAAATGGCGGCAACACCCACGTGGCTTGGAGAATATTTAAAAAGCCAAACTTTGCAACGGTTGTGATATCTGCAGATTGTGCCAAGAAGAAAAATTGGCTATAATATAGGTACATCTACTTCATTTTCGATACCTTAGTTTTAAATTGAATTTTTAAAAATAAAAAAACGTTTTCTTGAAAACTTAATTGTAGCTTAATTGAAAGCTAAATGATTAAATTTACTATTTCCACTAAGAAAGATACTTGGGTGTATTTCAAACAAAAATTCTATTGATTCGAATTTAAAATTTTGAGATGTTTTTTTAAATTTTCAACTCTTTGGCCATTTTTTGAGCGTGCGACACATTTGTAAACAAAAGTTAATTCTCGTTTTTGAAATCTTGCGAAAATAAAATATACATTTCTCACTCGTTATTTTTAGAAAATTATCAAATTTAATGTTAAATTAATCTGATTTGAAACTAATATTACTTTTTTATGGCTTGAAATTTAGAATAAAAGTATTTTTTAATCACAAAGGTCTAACTCGTTGACCATTCAAGTACACAATGACAGCACCTGTTATCAATCAATCTGGAAGTTGGGTGACCAAAATTTGACATAATCCAGTTTAACATTTCGTAAGGGAACCAACCCTTGAAACACGTGATCTTTTAATGATAAGTTTTTTATAAGTTTCCACAGTCAAACAAAATGTGCAGTTTAACATAATACAAAAATTTAGAAATTATTTTAAAAATCTTAATTCTAAAGGATTTGCATTAAGCTTTTGAATTTTCGATTTGTAAATAAAGTTTATTTTTAATGAATTAATAACCAAAGATACTAAATAACTGGAAGAAATTTAAAAGATGTTTGAAACTTTAATTAACAGAGAAAAAAATGAAAACAATTCTTATAAAAATTCATTATTGATCAAGTTTTTTTCTTCTTCAAAATATGATATCCTAAAATTATATTATTTATAAAATCAATTAAAAGTTTATCTACATTAAAAATAGCGTAGTTTAAATGCATTTTTGATTTTACTATTCGGAGTAGGTCTTTCAGCAAAATGGTCTCGTAATTAAAACAAAATGACATGATTTACATTCCCCAATGAGTCATGCATTTAACTAATATGTAAAACATTGGTGTAAATAATGTATTTCTAGAAGTTTTATGCAATTAATTGGTGTGTGGTGCATCTGATGTAAAAATACCAATATTTTCTAGAAATAATAATTGCATAAATGTTATGTCGCCAAGTATAAATGAATAACTCAACAACAGAATCAGAATATAAGATGTATTCCGCGGAAAGACGGTTAGTATGTACAGAAGTGATTAGTAATATTTACAATAGAAAGATACAAGAGTCCAATCCGTCGTAAGACGTGTGCATACGTGATTACTTCCGGTACGCCACCGGAAGTGTGACTAACTCTTCACTGACTCTTCAGTAACTCATTAGAGACTCTCAAGTGACTCTCTACGACTGTATTTACTAGCCTTCCCCGCAAGGCTGGATGTGACACATGGTCATTTTATAGTGGGTATTCCCGGCCATATAGCCGGGCCAAAAAATACCTGTCTATTTTTCCCCAGTCGTGGTTCTACCCTTCGGCGGAACCACAACTGGGTTATTGCTCTCTGCTCAGAAGCAGAGAGCGCCCTCTACCCGAAGGCAGAGTGCTGACAGTGTTTAGAGTCGTCAGTCTAGTGACTCTCTACGACTGTATTTACTAGCCTTCCCACGCAAGGCTGGATGTGACACATGGTCATTTTATTGTGGGTATTCCCGGCCATATAGCGGGGCCAAAAAATGTCTGTCTATTTTTCCCCAGTCGTGGTTCTACCCTTCGGCGGAACCACGACTGGGTTATTGCTCTCTGCTCGGAAGCAGAGAGCTGACAGTGTCGTAGAGTCGTCAGTCTAGTGACTCTCTACGACCCCCTTGTAGAGAATCCACCATTGCTATATATAGCAATGGGAACAGTCCATTTGTAGTCAAATAGGAGCGGCGCCCTAACAATAAATACTTTCAATCATTTGCTAATAACTCCTGAAAGTTCTATTAAAATCAGACAATTAGTTGAATTTTCAAATTAAGGTGTTTTTCAACAAAAAACGACTTGCGTAATATTACGTTTTGCTTAATAGTCACATTACGTAAACATAGCGTGAATCGCTGACGGAAACAAAAAAAGTAATTTTAACTGAAATTTCAAATGTGTTAGAAGGGATTCAAAATTTTTAAAAATTAATGACAACAAAATTTGATCTTTCCTCTTTATAATAGCATAAATATTTTGATGATAAAACTTTGTTTTTATTAAGTTTGAGCCCTTTTAACATCATGCTATGCTGTTTTTTCGGCAATTGCGTGGAGGTGCTTACTATAGTATTATTTCCAGAATGACAAAAACTACTAAATGAATGGTTCGAAATAATGTCCGAAAGTAGATACATTAGAAAATATTTTTAGGCTTCTACAAACAAAGATTAAAGGATTTCCAATAACAAGCACCTTCCTTATTTTGAACCTTTGGTTATGAACTTTTAAAAGCTTCAGTTGCCTGACGAAAGCGAAAATGTCGAAACCATGGTAGCGTAATCGGTTGATAATCCCTATTTAAATATATATGGGTATTGGCTTCATTACTCTGAGAGAGAGACCATCTATCCAGTGGATACACCCCTCCTCTCCTGCTCCAAAGAAGGCCAAAGTTGTTTCCTCAAATGATAAGCTGATGGCATCAGATTCATTAATTCATTTATTTATTTATTTTTGGGTGGGGGTACAAAAAGTATTGTGTTTATTGACTATCTTCAAAGGAGCCTGTAACATAGGCCTCAATATTTGAATTAAAATCAGACGTATTATCAATTTTCTTCCTGTTTCCTATTTCTTTCTTTCTTCTTCTCTTTCTTTATTTTCTGTCTAGACTGAGAAGTGGCGGGATAGAAGCTAAGTCACACCGCAACCAGACTGTTTGATCTAATAGAATAGGTAAAAGTCGGTTATCCAAGCTCACGTGATAAGCGTTGCTAAGTGTGACTTTAAAATATATTTTAAGTTTCCAGAACATTGACTAAGTCACGAATAAACTGACTCTCATTGTGCACTCATTAGAAATGCGCCTATGGAATTCATCGAATACTAGATGTGTAATGAATAAGAAAATATTACTCTGAAGAAATCTTCACAGTCTTATCTTGGATTTATTTCGATTACACGATGTGGAATGAAGTACTATTCCAAAATTTTCCCGTTTATATTGCCGAATGAATAATTAACGATTGTCATTCGGACATTCGGAAAGAATTTCTATCTGTTTGCTGTTATGAACACTTCAACTTAAGAACTCATGATTCATGGAAAATCGGAGTGATATACAGTACCAGTATACCTTTTTGAACTTAAGTTAGCTATCTTACATACTTTTCCTATTCAATTGTTTTGCTATATAAAACCGTTTTAAAACTTTCATCCTGTGTTTGTCGTTCCGTTGACATCTGTGTCATGCGTTTCTATCTGAGCGATCCCATTTTTTAAAATCTGGTGTTCATATCCATATATTGCCAGTGCGTAAAAAGACACACCACTAACGGAGAGTACTATGTAAATTTGCTGAGACATATACGAATGACTCACAAAATCAAACAAACAGGAAAGCTGATTTCAATGGCTGATGTACGTGAATGTGACTTTGAACTGGTTGATCACCCTTCCTATTCTCCTGATTTGGATCCATTTGACTATTAACTGTTCCGAACTTAAAAAAAAACAACAAACCAACACCAGAGTGATGACTGACCAACAGGTTGAAAGTTTCTTCTTTAATAGGATTCAAACAGTGCAACCCGGTGGAAGAAGTGTGTGAACCGCAAAGGGGGATTATATTAGAAAATGCTCCACATTTGGTCAAATTGTATGAAAGTATCTTTGTCAGCGCATGAACTGATTACACAAAAAGTTGTCTAAGAACCTCCGGAGTAAAGGTGATGAATAGAACATGAATCAGCTTATTTTATATTAATGTGGACATGTCAAGGATTTTGCAATACAAAAGAAGTCGTTTACAAGGCAAAAGTACATGATTTAAATGGCCAAAATAAAATATATTTAGGATCAACCAAAAACACCTTTAAGACCCGGTGGTTCAATCACAAGTCTACATTCAAAATAGAAACCTTAAAAAACTGTACAAAATTGGCTAGCCACGTGTGTAAATTAAAATCAAAATATGGAAAAGATCCAGACATAACGTGAAGTATAGTAAAAACAGCCAAGCCTTACAACGGTGGCAAAGTATGTAGACTGTACCAGGAAGAAAAGTTAGAAAGTATGCTATTCCCAAACAAAAATGAACTGTTGAATGAAAGAACGGAAATTATGACTAAGTGTAACCATACTAATACCTATTAGGTTCATACAATCATGGATGAAAACGTTAGAATTTTTTGTAATTTCAAAAATTCCCTGCCACGTGAGCGTTAAAAAAAAAACACCGTTGCGTTCTTAAAAAAAAAAAGGTAAAGAGTAAAAACAGTTATTGCAAATCGCCTGAAGACACCACTCATGGTAGAAACCTGGGTTGCGTAATAACTCGTTTACAAATGGAAAATATTCAAAAGTTCTACAATATAATTGTTATAAACACTTTTTAATAAAAATGTGCACTGGTCTAACCTTATTATGACCAAAAACTAAGTAACAAAACTATATATATATATATATATATATATATATATATATATATATATATATATATAAATAACATGATCAACATGAAACAAATATTTTAATGCCAAAATATTATCCAGAATTTCTAAAAATATTACTATTATTATAGAAATTATTAACGAAGCCACATTGTATAAACTATTTAATATATGCAAATAATAATAATAATAATAATAATACGCTGAATATCTGATGCATTCATTTCCGTTGTAGTTTAGCTCCGGGCAACCGTTTCACACATGACGGCACATTCCAAAACAAATGCCAGGATGTAGCCAACAAAATCTCGTATGGCATAAGAACAACACCCATTGCTTGAAAATGACTGAGAGGATTGAAATAATTATTTGAACGAAATTCAATAGACAACAAATAATTCTTTCCTTTCTTTTTTTTTGCATTAACAATTTCTGAGTATCAAAATGCTTTTCCAGAAACAAGTCCTATTATTTAACCCATAGCTGGAGTAGGAGATGGATTCATAATTTTCCCAATGGTATTTGTGGCAGTAACAAACCCGCCTGTCACTTCAACACAGCTGTTTGATTTTCTCATTTCAAGTCGCGTTATCCATTAAACCAACCGCACATCCACAACGTGGGTATGTGCATCTTATTTTTTCAGTCACGAGTATCGTTCGCATTTTTCATTATGACTCAAAATTGTTATTTCATTAATCAACACTGAATAGATCGAAGTCATGTCGAATTCACAAGAATTGTTCTACCCGAGGAAGAATTCTAAAAATGTCAGGCAAAGCAGACCCTATTTCAATCAAAAGTCTGGGGATGAATAGCAGCAAAAAAGTTTTTGCGGAATTTGCAAATTGTGCAGATAATTAAATAATCCTTGCTAATAGTGTGCGCTCTGCAAAAGTCATCTACTTTTCCAACCGCTTTCCAGGAAGTCGAGATAAGTTGAGAACTCGTTTTAAAACGATTGCTGTAAATATTGATTGCAATAATTTTCTGCAGATGACATTTTTCTGATATTGTCGGTGAGGTTTGATCCTGTTATCAGTGGCTTTTTTAAGCTTTGAAACAACAAAAGCATTCGGGAACATTATTTAGAGATAAGTAATGAATAGAAGATGATGTGCGTTGTGGTGCGGTGGATATCGACTCTGAACGACAAATCGGGTTGCCAAGTTCGAATTCCAGTTGAACTCTTTGCATTCCCTTACGCACAAATACCCTTGGGAAAGAGATTAATCTGTCTCTTCTCTTCAGTTATGGGTTAAATAACAGGACAGATTGGGTTCTTTTGCCTTGGCTGGCAACCAGTCTACCGCAGAAAGTAATGACAATATACTGCTGGATAATCTTCTGCACAGTCAGTCCGAAGCGTGTATCACGTATGGCACTTAACTGACTGACTGAATGAATAAAAAGTCATTACTTAGCTTCAAGTTCCATAAAGGCACAGATATAACATATACCTAGCTTGGATATAACTCATTTCACCACCGAGAACTAATTTAAAAAATATCAACTTAATGCTTTCCAGTATGTAGATGGTACTAACCTAAGTAAGACGCAAGGTCAACATAGACCAACTTTTAAATATAAAAAGGACTTCGTCCGTCTTGATTAAAGCTTTTATTCAGCATTATATGTATATTTTGAGAATCGGGTGAAGTGTGTGTTCAAAAGTACGACTTGATTTCGATGTCCTGCGTGGCCGAGCGGTCTAAGGCACGTCAGATGTATTGACGGTTCCCCGTAGGGGATGCAGGTTCAAATTCTGCCAGAGGATGCATATTTTTCTAACGAGATTTCTTGAATATTCAGTCCGGTAGATTTAGATAAATATACTGTTTAATAAAAAGAACAGAGAATCCACTCAAATATGAGTATCCATTAAAACAATGTTTAAACAAATAAACTAAAATTGTGTTGGATTTAATCCATACCCTAAAACATGTATACATAAGCTCACATGCATATACACATTATAGTGCTTTTTATGTGTTCTTGTACACACATATACGTACATGCAACTATTTTCTTGTAGGCACGTCCACTCATTTTCGATATCTAACTTTTAAATTAAGTTTCTAAAATAAAATGTTTTCTTAAAACGTTTATTTTAGTTTTAATTGAAAGCTAAATGATTAAATTTACTATTTCCAGTAAGCAAAATATTCTGGCGTATTTCCAACAGAAATTATATTGATTAGAATCTAAAATTTTGAGAATTTTTTACAATTTTTTCAAATTTTCAACCATTTGTAAGCAATCCACACATTTGAAAACAAAAGTTAATTGTCGTTTAAAAATCTTGCAAAAATAAAATATATTTCTGTGACACGTTATTTTTTGAAAAAATAACACATTTAATGTTAAATTATTCAGATTTACAAAAGTATTGTTTATTTATAGCATGAAATTTAAAATAAAACTATTTCTTAAACACAGTGTGATGATCTTTTTGACCTTTCCTCCGTATATTTGACTTGTGATGACAGCCAGACAGATGCAAGATGAGTGTATGACGACCGGAATTAACAAACTTGTCCAATTTTTTTCATGTAAGTGGAAGAAACCCTGAAACGCATGACCTTTTAATGTACACATAGAAATTACCATATAAAACATTTTCAAATGCATACACAAAAAAGTAAAAAATATCTTAAAAAACGAAGGCATGACGATTTGTATAAAAAATTTCAATTTTCGAAAAGTAAATATAGTCTTTAATTAATAACTTAATCACCTAACACCAACAAAGTATTTTAAGAATATTTAGAAACTTTATAAATAGTTATACTTAAAAAAAAATGAAAACAATTCTTTTAAAATTTCATTGTTAATCGAAATTCTTTTCTTCAGTTTTCAATTAAAACTTATCAAATTAAATAATGTCATAGTTTTATTGCAATTTTACTATTCGGAGCAGATTTTCAGAAATAAAGGCAAAATGTTCAAATAAAATAATAGATGATTTACATTTCCCAATGGGCCCTGCGTTTAAGTAATAAAACCAATTTTCTAAACAAAATTTAATTGCTTAAAATTTCATGAATTTACGTGGAAGAAGGTAACAGATGTAAAAAAAAAATTATAAAAAAATACTTTCATTCATTTGTAAATAAGTCTTGAAAGTTTCATTAAAATCCAGCAATTAATTTGTTTTTTCAGCTAATCAAAATCCTTCTTCTAAGAAATACTGTCTTGGAATTCCAATTATGGTTTTGCCTACAAAAATATTTAAGGTCTTCAAGATTATAATAATTTTATAATTTTAATGAATCAAATAAACTGTTTCAGAGCAAGTGAAAATCACTAATTTGATAATTTCAGGAACCCTGTTTTTTTTTTCTGATAAATAGTGAAAAAAAAAACCCAAAAAAAACTTAGGGACACAATGCCCAGTAAATATAGACGTTGGTTAGTGCCGGTGACTTGACTCAAAGAGTTGTGAGTTCAATACCAAGCTACAGCAGTTGTGAACAAGTAACAACTTGCAGGGTTAGAGCGAGATAACTCATGACTTCCAATCGTGGCTTTACGCAAGGAATGAAGATGATATACCCCAGTGGTTTTAATAAAGGGTTCGGTTCGAAATTTTGATGAAGGCCAGAGCGTACAACAGACGAAACGTGCACACACACACACACACACACACACACACACACACACACACACACACACACACACACACACAATAATTAGCACAGAGTCTCGGTGCAGTACCTTCTCTATAATTTCCGTTCTCTTTTGATCAGGCTGTCATTTTTAAGTCAAAACTGGTCAGATGTATTTCGGTGAACCACCATTGCGTTTAGATTGTTGGTAACTGTCCAAGTAACACGCAGACGTCTATTTTCAGTTTTCAAGTTTGTCTGAAAGCGGATGTAAAATACGCGATCTTTTTTTAATTATTTTCAAAACAAAATCTTTCTTTATTATTTTAAGGCCGCAATGAAATTAATAACGAAAAAAAGTCTGTTTAAGTCACTTAAAAAATGTTGGAATAATGAGAATAAAGCTGGAACCGAAAATTGGCATCGAGTATCGATGGTGTGTCAACATGTCGAAAAACTGCCACTGACACAGTTCGCGATAAAAGTCAACATAAATTAATGGCTTCTTTTACAAAATGAACCCAGACTATAAATACAAAAAAGGATGTTTATAAATGAGGAAAATGAAGAGAAATGCCGCTCATAAACTCATAAAAAGAAATTGTTTGTCGTTATTGCGAATGTAATCATTAGCATGTGTATAAATTTAACGACTAATGACGAAACGTAGCGACTGTTGTTGACTTCCAACATTATAAATTAAACAAACATTGGGGATAAATGCGAGAAAAATGCCCAGAAAAGAAGAAAAATGTAAGATGTGGTCTTCTGCTGAAAATCCCGGAAATTGTGTCAAAGATAGGCAACAATGGAGGAGACAAGCTAGAGAAGATAAGAAAAGTGTCGGCTGTTTTCGGTTATTCTGGTCGTTAAAAAAAATAAAAAAGAAGTTAGCAATCTCTTTAATCTTGACCCATTTTCCCAACTTAAAGCAGCGACTAAAAGAAGGTGAGGTTTATTTTTGTCAAACTTAATCTAAAAGTGATTTAAAATAGATTAGAGAACGATATGAGGAGAGTCTGTTTTAGTGTTGCTCATTAAGATAGAGTAATAGGATTATAAAAGACAGATAGAGATAGATAAACCAGAGAAAGTGGGTGTAAGTGAAGAGAGAGAGAGAGAGAGAGAGAGAGAGAGAGTGTGTGTGAGAGAGAGAGTAATTCGTAGATAGGGAGAAATAAAAGAGAGAATAAAGGTGTCGGTGAAAAGAAAGTACTTGGGTAATGAAGAGAGATAAAAGAGAAAGATGTTGTTTTACAGTAAGAGTAAGTGAAAGAGAGAGAGAGAGATGGAGATAGAGAGAGAGAGAGCAATTGAGAGATATCGAGAGACAGATAAGGGGATCAGTGAAAGTATAAAGGAAGAGTAATTAGAAGATAAGAAGAAACGGATAAGGGAGAGAGAGGAAGTGTATTTGTCTGAGTGGGAGAGTAAATGAGAGAGAGAGTAAATGAGAGAGAGAGAGAGAGAGTAAATGAGAGAGAGAGAGTAAATGAGAGAGAGAGAGAGGGAGAGAAACAGAAAAAATGAGAGAAGGTATAAATGAAGGGCGGGAGTGTGTAATTGGAAAATAGGTGATAAACAGATGAAGGCAAAAAAGATAATATAACTGAAGAAAAGTAAAGAGAAAAGGTGTTAATTGAGAAAGAAAGAGTGAAATTCAATGAGTGTGAATAAAAAGGGTTGATTTAGGTGCAGAGAGTCGGGAGGTAAAATTGAGGAGGTCATAATAGGAAAACTAAAGAAACCGTTAAAGATAAACTTACAAGTCGATTATCAAAGTTGGGCGAGGGTGAGGAGGATGTTAGAAAGTTTCCGTTTTTGACAAATTTATTTATGAGACCAAAACAGTGATATCGCAAGAAACTTAACAAAACTTCAATTAGTAAAAAAAAAAAAGTGTTTTCAAAGTAACTTTTCCTTCTTTCTTATTTTTCTTTTTTCTCCGTCTTTCTTTCCTTTCCTTTCCTTTCCTTTTTTCTCATATTTTCTTTTCTTCTTTTTGATATTTTAATGCAAGTCCAGCATTTCTCTGCAGACAGAAATCATGAATCAATTTTAGAAATTTTTTTTTGTTCTTTTAAAAAAATACAATTATATAATAAAAAAATACAATTAATACAATAAATTTTTTTTTGTTCTTTAAAAAAATCCAGTTATATAACGAGCCTCACCAATCTGATCCTTAACGTCTTTCGGATCCACCAATACGTTCATGATTATGTAAGCATGAAAAGAAAATCATGATTCTCTACTCTACAATCACGTATATATAAATTAAATATTCGGTCAACTGCACATACATTCACACTTACACTCATACATATACGCCCACACACACGCATATATATACACACGCATAAATAGACGCATGCGCATTAATGGGTTTGATCGCTGCATAAATAACATATATATATATTTTTCATCATTTCACCCCTGGCAAGGCGTAAATGCCACTGATGTGCGGGGGGTTACATAACTGAAAGAAAATTAATTAGAGGAGGGAGAAGAGGATTACAAACCAATTAGAAAGAAGCAATAGAAAGATGAAAATGCAGGTGTGATGACAGTTGCAAGGGGGAGAGAAAGGGAAGGATATACGGGGTGGGGGAAGGGCTAGAGTCAAGTGGTTAGTAGATGAGTATTGACATTGCATTTAAATTTCTGGAGGTTGTAGCCGTCAGGAAAGCAAGAATATGGGAGCGAGTTCTACAGGCGGGAAGTGCGAGAGAAGAAGCTGCAGGAGTAGAATTGTCGTCTGTATTTGGCTAACCTAACTGTGAATGGGTGGGACCCAGCTGCCATTCTGGTTGCACGAGTAAACACCTGTTGAGGAGGCACCAGTGACTTAAGTTCGTCTGAGCAGAAGCCATGAAAGTACTTATAGAACAGACAAAGAGAGGCCACATTACGTCGGTGGGGAAGTGGCTGTAGTCGAGCCGCCAAGTCAGCACCTATCATGTTACTAACTCTCCTTTGGAGCCTGTCGAGAACACTGAGGTGAGCGGCAGGGGCGCCTGACCATAAATGGCAGCAGTACTCCATGCAGGGTCGAATGGTAGACTTGTATATATGCAGGATGGATTCAGGTCCTGGATCGACACAGTGACCCAACCTTCTTCGCAGTGGATTTAGCTATGGATTCGATGTAGCGGTTCCATTTGAGATCAGAAGAGAGGGTCAGGCCGAGAGAAATTGAAATGATCAAAGTCGAAAAGAATAATTATTTCAGTTACCGTATTTAATGAAATATAATATGCCTCCTCCCACCAATAAATAAATAAAAGCAACATGGCACAAAAATATGATCGGGTTCTTTTTGCGAAATTGAAGCATCCCGTAAACTAAAAATGCATCCAGGGTCTGTAGATTATCAGTACTTGTATATATTGTGACTACATAATACTCAGATATTGAAGGTAAACGATTGCGGGGGATTAACCGATAGTATCAAAATGGAACTTATTTGGACGATACAGGTCAGATTTGACAGTTTTAATCATATTTCATTTCTCCCGCAAAACAATGTTGAAAGCAAATATTTGATATTTTGCTGCTTGTCTGCTTTTACGACTTCGAGTTTTGCTTTATTACGAGAGAAGCAAAATGTTTCAGAAACCAAAGTGAAATATGACGTTTTATATTTGAAAGTTTATATTGAAAAATACTGAAAACAATAAGACATGCAAAAGAAGAAAAACATTGATTTAGAAATCAATTTCCAGATACTTGCTAGTTAGTGATTGGTTTTCGATCTATGAAACGTGAAGAAACGACTGAACATGGGAAAAGAAAAGAAAACTAACATTAATCGTTTCTTCTTTGAATGTCTAAGCATTAATCTCCAGTTATCGTCATAGTGAGAAAAGTTAGGCTAATTCTCTCTTTTTTTGCGGTGGTGCAGTGGATTTTGACTCGGAACGACAAATCGGGGAGCCAAGTATGAATTCCAATTGAATTCCTTGCATTCACTTACGCACAAATACCCTTGTGAAAGGTATTATTCCGTCTCTTCCCTCCAGTTATGGGTTAAATAGTAGGACAGATTGGGTTCTATAGCTTTGGCTGGCAACCAGTCTACCGCAAAAAGCAATGGCAACCTACTGCGGGATAATCTTCTACTCGGTTAGTCATGTCTTTTTCGAGATATGATCGCCCAAAGCGTGTATCACGTACAGCCCTTAACTGTCTGACTCTCTTTTTTGGTCTCTGTTTGGTCATCGATAAACCGAAGCAGAAAAAAAAGAAAGTTAGTCAAACGATGACGGAAAGAAATGAAACAGCAAGTAAAAAAAGAAAAATGTTGGTGACATGATTTGTTCCCCTGTCGAAGACACGCTTCAAAGCCGTTCAGCATTTCAAGAGGATAGAGATCAATAGAACGTTTAAAAAGATTTCGAAACTAATTTGGGAGGCTCATCCTATTTTGAAGTTGGTGCTTTGCCAGTCATGCATTTTGTTCAACTGGAAATTTTTCCCGTTAAAAGTGGAATATTATATTTCGCAGTTTTATTTGACTACTTTTTATAAATATTTATATAAGTAGATATTTATTTAACCTCATGAGGTCTGGCGCATTGCCACACTGAAGGAGAACTCAGTAATGAATGAATTCACGATCTACAAGTTGAATTTGCAAATCATCACGTTACAGCAGTCGAAATGTTATCGGTCAGAAGACCTAAAGCACACTGGGAATGGGTCGAAATTTTGAAATATTTTCTTGGTTCATAGAACAACGCCTTCAACAAAACTCGGTGGATGTCACGCGCAACTATCTACAGCTATATATATATATATATATATATATATATATGAAGTGGTAATAAAAAAGTTCACTGCTTGCCTCACTCCCACAAATCATTTTTCTGATATTTCGTCGTTGATATACGGTGTTCGAGAAGTGAGTTGGCCGTGAACCTTTCTGTAATTTCTGTTGAACACACACGTACATACTTACATGTTTCTTATTACTACGAAGGTTATTTTTATTGGTTGCATGTGTTTGAGTTGCCATCACTAAAGAAAAATCCTGCCACCACCCCGGACAAGAATCGAACCAGTATTTCCTTGTTTATCAAGAAAACCGCTTCTAGAACCAAAATTTACTGCTACCAGTTTGCTAGAACAAAGTTTGAATTTCCTGTTTAAGGAACACAGATCTCTCGTTTGGGGTTTTTACGAATCGATATCTGCTAGCTACACTTGGCTATAGAAGCGGGTTACCTGATGAAAAAAATAGAAAGAGGTTCGATTCCAGTCTGTAGTCAATTTCTCTTTAGCAGAACTCGTTGATCAAGGCCAACTTTTTACTCATATCACTGTTTAAGAAGATAGAAAAAAGCACAGCATCACATATGTACGCGTCCGAAAATTCACTAAAAATGAGCTTCCATGATAATGAAATGCCCCAAAATTAAAAAAAAAGTTTGCTATTAATAAGAGGAAAGACCAAAGAAAGACCAAATGTTTATTATATATATATATATATATATATATATATATATATATATATATATATATCCTTTTTAGTACCTTCGAAATTTTATTTTAAAAATTTGCTTTTCTTGCATCGGTGGGTGATCAGTATGAGAAATGATTTGGAAATTCTTGAAAAATCAAATAATTATTTAATTTTAACGAAACTGAAACATCTGGAAGCAGCATGATTCATGGAACCAGAACAATTAACCCCAATTAACAAAATAAAGGGTTCTGTTCAAAATCTCAATCACATGAAGAAGATCAGAGCGTACAACGATCGAAACGTTGTGAATATGGCAAACAATGATGAAGATAACCGTCCGAACAATATGCATAGTCTAAATAGTTACAATACCCCATCTCAGAAATTATTACAAATATAGTATAACCAGTTGGGCACTGTCTGTGAGAAAAAGACCAACATGACACAATTCACTTCGCAGATATTTGGAAACGGCATGTTGTACTGCTTGACATTCACACCGGAAGCTCGATTATAAGCATTTCAGAGTGTTTGGGTGTCAATCTGAGGACAATGCAGATGATTCGGAAAGAGTTGGATGAGATTAATGATTACGAAGGCGTTTGGAGTTGTCACTAGTGATCTTAACGTTACGCTTCCATTTATCTCCCGAACGAACCTCAGACTCAACACGGAGGCCTACATCAACCGCCTTGAGAAGGTAGTGCCTCCCTGGGTTAAGAGGGACACTATGTCTGGCTAAAGGACTCTGCACCATGCCACACGAGTAGAAGAACCCAGTTATGGCTGTCAGACAATTTCTACGACCGTATCATTAATTACAACCCCCTTGATTATTATGTGTGGGGCACAGTTGAGTGAAAGAAAACTCCTTGTAATACCAAAGACGAGGATTATAGCAGCAATTACCTTTTTAAAGATGGGGAACGTTCAGAAAAGTTGCAAGAGATTCCGAAGTCGTCTGAAGGCCGTGGTTGAAGCCAATGGTGTCTTTATTGAATAAACTTACTCTTTAATATTTCAAGATAATTTGGTATAATATTGTTAAATATATCCGTTAAAATGAGATTTCAGTGTTATTTTTATTTCTACATCATTTATATGATAATTCATCCATCGCACCATATTTATATATATTAGAACCTTGAATTCGTTCTCCATGATTTTTCATGAAAAGTATATTTTATTTACAAAAATTAGTAAAAAACATGTTACCGAAATTATTCTCCATCGCTAGCCACTACTTTTTTTCTATCTTTCTGGCATCATTTGAATTCCACAGATAAACACCGCTTGAGGCTAATCACAAGTTGACCCATTTTTTTTGCATCTTCATAAGAATGAAAGTGCTGCTCAGCCAGGCCGTCGATCAGAACAAGTGATTATCGGACGGGACAATGTCTGGTGAATACGGTGGATGGGATAGAACTTCACACTTAAGTGTTTCCAAGTAGGTTTTCACCAGTTTTACAACATGTGACCTAGCGATATCATATTGCAAAAATCATTCTCTTGTTTCTGTTCCTATAGCGGCCGTTTTTTTCTTTATTGCTTGGTTCAAACGCATCAACCGTTGTCGATAGCGATTTATCGTGATGGTTTCGGTCGGTTTGAGCCGCAGCTGATCCCACCAGATGTAGAGCAGAAGCTTCGAACCTCAAATGTTGATGAATGGCCGGGCTTATTTCACGATCTTCTACGCTTAGGCTTATCGTAGTGTATTCACTTTTCATCGCCGGTCACGATACGATGCAAAAACCCTTTCCTTTTCTGCTGGTGAAGCAGCTGTTCACACGTGACAAGACGCCGTTTGACGTCTCTCGGCTTCAACTCTTAGGGCACCCAATGTCCTTGTTTTTTGAATCATTCCTAATGCTTTCAAACGTTTCTTTTGTGATCAACTCCTAATGATTCTGCAAGTTCAGCTTGTACCTGACATGAGTCTTCATGAGGTAATGCTTCCAATTCTTCGCTTTCAAATGTTTTTGTTGCGCCAGGGCGTTCTTTAGTTTCAACATCAAAATCATTATTTTTGAAGCATCTAAACCAATATCTGTATGTTGTTTCCGACAGGGCATGGTCACCGTAAGTCTCAACAATAATTTTGTGCACTTCCTCTGCATATTTCTTTTGAATAAAGTAGTGCAGTAAAATTCCCCGCAAATACACGTTTTTGGCACAAAATCCAACATATTTAACGTTATCAAGAACAAAGTTGTTTACACTTCAGCGAAATGACATGCACTGAAGTGCTTATAGCATTCCCCTATAAATGTGTTACCATCTGAAACTACACACACGCAGTTCTGGGAACGGCATCTGTAGGAAAACAGCGAAGACTTATTCAAGGTTTTAATATATACGCTTCGGAATTACAAGTATTAAGTATGTATAGAATAAGCATGTTCTGACGTCTCTAATATCTCTATATATGCTTTTTTTTAGTTTTATTTCTACCTATATGTGTGTGTGTGTGTGCATGTGTGTGTGCGTGTGTGTTTATAATCTCTGTATATCTATATTAATAAATAAAAGTTCTATGCGTGTGTGCATAGATAGATAGATAGATAGATAGATAGATAGTAGTAGAAACTGAATTTTAAAACTTTAAAGAGAGAGATCTATGTAAAGATTTCCATACAATAAATTCCACAAGTTTTTTGTCTTTTATTTAGAGTACTTTTTTTATTTTCCTAGAAAGAATGTAAGTGTTTATATCAAAAGAAAAATCGACCTATATTTGCACATATTATGCCGATCTATTACTGAAAAAAAGAAAAAAAAACGTTTTAATAAAATGACATGTTTTTCCCATCTGCATTTCTCGATTGAATTTCTCCTTTTATTTCTCACTTGATCTGCCCTGACAATCAAATTATCACTCGAACGTTCGTTATCCACTTTGGGCTATATTAAACCGGTTAACATCAGCTAACCTTGCTCGTTTTAACTATAATGGGCGATATAGCCATATGAGAGGCGTTTACTGCTCAGCCACTCAAGTCGATAGAAAGTGTCGCAAAATGCCGCCGGCCCACGAGCCACGTTCATCGATGCCTGTTTGATTATTCATTTCTCAGACGTGGCTTTAATTACGAATTTCAAAATAAAAAATGCCTTCGAAGCAAACAGCGGTATAATGAAAATGTACTCAGTGGGATACAAGGCAATACATCGTGGTGTTTATAACACACACACACACACACACACACACACACACACACACACACAAATATGAGTTTATTATATATATATGTATATATATATACATATATAGTCATCCACAGACAGATCTGTTTCGCTGTATGACAGCTCATCAGTGCATGATTGTTTTTACCCAGGAATGAAACCCGACCAAATTGGCGTCAGTCGGCAATTCTACCTCTGAGTAGATAGAGGCAAACTTTATATATATATATATATATATATATATATATATATATGTGTGTGTGTGTGTGTGTGTGTGTGTGTGTGTATGTGTGTGTGTGTATAAAGTGTACCTATTGTAGATGGTAAGCAGGGTAAGTTAGCAAGCAATGCTAATAAATTCATACACATTATCGTGGACTTGTGCCATACTAGGCTAATCTTATCAGATATCTACACACATACCAACACATCAGATTTTTTATATTGCTGAAAATAAATTCAATAAATTGTGTCGCTTTGTGGAAATAATATTTTCCTCACAGGACGCGTCGCTTATAAAAATTCTTTTTCCGTCGCCTTCAAGAATGGTTATCATTTTGTTCTAAAATGACATCAGGTTCATTGAATTTCAGTGTTGTTCTCTCCGCAAGGAATCGGTAAGTCTCAAAATAATGAGATTCTTAGTCAAAGATCGAATTTCTTTTATTCACTTCAGGGATACTTTAAGTAGAGCTTGCACATTATCAAACAATATATATATATATATATATATATATATATATATATATATATATATAATTCATTTGCTGAAACGTTATTTGTAATGGATAAACATATTTGAGTTGATGGTCCACTTTATAATAAATAGTATATTTATTTATTTATTAATAAAATAAACCCAAATTTAATAAAAAGGAACTTTTTCATCAAAATGTTTATTTTATTATTAAGAGGTAAGATCGAAGAATTATTTAATTACTTTTAAAATTTTTTAATCCCTTGTAACACTTTCGAAATTTTCGTAAAAATCTTTTGATTTCAGTTAGTGGGTAACCAAATCCTTATAAGAGTTTACAATGGAAAACGTAATATTACATAAATTACTTTTTTCCGGTGACAAACATTAATTTGGAAATTCTTGCAAAAATCAAATAGTTGTCGCATTTTAATGAAACTCTCATGACTTATTCACAAATGAATGAAATTATTTTTGAAATTATCATTTTTTAAAAATATTGGTATTACCCTTCCTCCACGTAAATTTATAAAATTTTAAGAAATGAAATTTTGTTGGGAAAATTAGTTTTATTAGTTAAATGCAGGACTCATTGGGGAATGTAATTCATCTATTGCTTTATCACACGTGACTCGTATCTGACCAATGAAACCATACGTCAATCAACATACTGTCTCTTAGATTTTTCAATCATTCATCTTTAAAGAATATCTGCAGAAGCTTGTTAAAGTGAAACATGTTAGATTACAGACACTTTTTTCTATTTGTTCTTTACTTATTCTATTCATCTTGTCGGACTCCGATATATATATATATATATATATATATATATATATATATATATATATATATATTTCATTGAATGTGACAGCAGACATTATTCTGACTATTGTCTTCATCTTTGTTGCCATTTATACGACGTTTCGGCCATTGTACGCTCCAGCCTTCTTCAGGTGCTAGTAATTTTGAACCCAACCCTTTATCAAGATCACTGGGGTATATCATTCTCATTCCTTGACCTAAAGAGTTGTGATTTCAATAGCAGGCTACAGCAATTGTGAACAAATTATTTAAGTTAAAAGGAGATAACTCATGACTACCAAAAGAAGCTTCGCATAAGGAATGACAATGATATACTCAAATGATCGTAACAAAGTGTTCAGTTCGAAATTCGTAGCACATGAAGAAGGCCGGAGCGTACAATGGCAGAATCGTTGTACAAATGGGAACAAAGATGAGGACAATAATCCGAATAATGTAAATAGTGTAAATAGTATCTCATCTCAGAAATACAGATAAATACTGAAGGAAAATCTTCTAATATTTTAATTAAGTTTTTCTAGTAATATTCTGTTTGATAATGCCATTATTCTAAAAAATATCGTCTGCCTATAGTGGCTAAAATTATCGTGATTTATAGAGATCAACCTTTCTCTGCACACGCATGGCATTCGTACTATCGGACAAGCAGTTAACAGGTCATAGAGGATAAAAGTAGGGTCGATTCTCATCGGTTTAGAATTGAGTGAATTAACGATAATTACAATTGCTATAATTATGTAAATATAATTATTTTTGACACTATAACTATTTTTTTTTATGGACACGACAAACAAACCAGATATATATGAATCTTTATTGATTACTGTCGAATTTTTATTTGGTCATCGGCTGCAGGAAAGTTAAATTCAAAACTCATGAATTAGTTGAGTAGATCATATCTCTCAAGTCGTAGATAACAGAGCGGAAAAAGCCTTTTTTGATGGGGCAATGATGATAGTCGCTAATGAAAAATCAAAAAGCAGAGCTGCATTAACTTAAATTGTCTCTAAAAGACAAATAATCAATTAATGGGTGATGATGAAGAAAATCAAACATTTTGAGACTGAAATACTAAAAATGAGATTCAAATGCAAGACCGAATGCTTTGCTTTGTCATTTTTAATGGAAATCACGGACAGGTGAGAGATTTTTTTAATGCTAAGCCGTCCGTCTCTCAAACTAAGCAGCTGTAACTTTCTTTTCTACAATTCTCTTGTGAAGTTTTTCAAAGGATTTTCTTTCATGAATTTACGCGAGTTCAAACCTAAATTTGATCTCACTTTGAAAGAATGAATTATACAGCTTAATTACTTCAACATACACACATCTGATGAGGTGAAATGTTTGCTCGGGTGACTTGCCGATCGAGGTTAAAGGGTCAAACAGGCCTGGCTTTTGAATTTGGCTCACTGTTTCAAATGATGAACGCTCCTTTTTGACAGGGTCGTGTTTCAACCTCTTCGTCTCGTAGAAAATGAACCTGTTAAGAAAAGTATCACGGGACTCGGCAGAAAAAGACCAAACTGTGTAAATATTTACTGTTAATATATTTGGGCAGACGACGGTGAGGCATTCACTGTGTACATAGCAAGCGATAAACGTAAATATCAATGTTAAAGGATTTTACATGACGGTGAAATTAGCCAGATGAGAATCTCTGCGTATAAGAAAAAATCAGTTTGTGTGTATATGTGTTGGCGTGCAAGTGCGCTAGGGTCTTGAAACTATGAATTAAGATCGTTTAATATGTGTTTGTAGACGGTTTTTCATCATAGGTAAAATGGCAACTATGTAATAACGTCTTGGTCATCTTTCTCCCTCATCTCTTTCACATATCTATCTATCTATCTATCTATCTATCTATCTATCTATGTACACACGTATCGAGGTAGTTTTATGAACGTAAATATATACGCATATATCCACAGATAGAGTAAAAACAGATAGATAAAAAATATTTATGAAAAACGAAGAAAATTTATGCATGAACGCACAGACATGTGAGTATAAAAGCTAATACAGATTCTTTTCATTATTTCACCCGACGCAAGGTGATAATGCCACTAAGACGCAAGGAATTACTAAAAATGGAACGCTTTCGGCTATTTTTTTAGCTGTTATCAAGGATAATTTTTATTTTTTAAATTATTAACTGAATGTGTGTTTTTTATGTATGTGTTTGAAGTTATAGGGATGTTTTATTTATTTAAAACTCTCTCAGTACACTATGACCGTGTTCATAGTTAATGTTATTAAGTCTGAGCTTTCCCTTTTTTATTATTAGGGCTTCCATAATTTTGAATCTTCTTTTTTATCTATGGATGAGGCTAAATGTAAAAAAAAAAAAAAAAAAAAAAAAAAAAAAAGATTCTTGCAGGCATTTATGTTTAAATTCCTATTACATTTCATTTTCCAGGATTTGTGTATCAATAGATAGAGAGGAAAAGAGTAGGAGCAAGAGGATGCACAAGTTTGATGTGACTCATCACCAAGGCTGCAAACGTTTTAAACAAGAGAAGTAAAAGTCTTTTCTTAAGCTTTTCTTCACTATTCTGGTTGTTGAATTTCATTCCATCGCATCATTCAATCTGTCTACACTCGGTAAAATGGTTAAAAGCTCGTCAAATAGTATTCAATCTCGTGAGTTTATTTTTTGTTGCAATTCGGACAGTCTGTAATTCGGTTCATATCTGAGAAGTGAATGGGGATTTTCAGCGGAGACCCCATAAAATGAAATTCACGAGCCAAATTCAAATTCTGATTAAGTTGTTTTGGCTGTATAGCCAAAACGACTTGGCTATATATATATATATATATATATATATATATATATATATATATATATATATATATATATATAAGTCAACTTCTTGTTGCATAAAGTGATAAGAAACACGATAAGAATATCGATCCAATTTGAATATTGCAACTTGTTAGAGAAGAATAAAGAACAAAACAAAACAAAACAAAAAAAAACTCGATGCTGGAGTGTAAATGAAAAAAATCCTCTCTCAACTCAACTTTGCATATGCTAATCCGATTCAAATTATTACCGTTCTTTTGGGATATTTGCAACCAGCGCGGAGAAAATAATCGCAAAACGGAAACGTTGAAGTAACTCTCAGCGTACCATGCAAAGCTACGCTCCGTCTCGTTCGGTCATTGTCTTGAAGGTTAGATTCGGCATTCAGTTCGAACGAGAATTGGCCAGCTGTCAAATTCATTTATCGTCTCATTACTATTACTTTTCTATTATGACATTATGCAGCGGCAAACCCCTTAAAAGTCATTGAACTCGCTTTACATAAGCATTCCACCCTGAACGATTGCGAAAAGAAAAATTATTACTTTTTAGATTAATAATCACGACTTTTATAATTATCCTCTTATGAAGTCAACAATGTGGAAATTATGGGGGAGGGCTTGTGCAATGATGGCTGTGGTGGTGGTGGTGGTGGTGGTGGTTGTGGTATTAGTTGTAGGGATTATAAAAGTGCAAAATATCTTCAGTTGACAAAAAAAAACAAACAAACAAACAAAAAAACAAACTGGTAACTTGGCATTATCTATGATTGGTTTATTGATAACGATGTGTTTTTTAGAGACCAATGCAACAATGGTAAGAATGCCTGTTATGTAAATCAGGTGATTATTCTTTTAAGTGGTTAGCAGTGGGTTTTATGTTATGTGAGGTCACAGTGCTTAATTGTTATTTATTCTTATTTCCAAATAAATTCACATATATTCATGCAGTAATTTTTCAGTCACAATAACAATTCATATCATAATAACAGCACTGATAATTAGTCATAGTCGCAATTAACGCAGTCCATAAATGCTCATTAATCATAGTAAAATTTAAAGCTGCAATTTATTTACACTATTTATATTGTTCGGACTATTGTCCTAATCTTTATTGCCTTTTTTACGACGTTTCGGCCATTGTACGCTCCGGCCTTCTTCTGAAGACAGTTTTCAGTTACAGACAATATCAGCTAAGTGCACCTGAAGAGTCAGTACTGAAAAAGAGTTTCAACTTTGCAATGAACACGGATACCATACTTAGACATCATTGGTCGTATCGAGGAAATAGCCTTGAACATCCCTCAGGATAAGCTAAGATGGAAAGTGAGACAGACATTGGAGAAAGCCAAGTTACCCAGACCAAAAATCACAAAAGAGAAGGGGCTGGCAATCAGGACCCTACAGAGGAATGTGAACATTATAATACTACCAGCTGACAAAGACAATGCAATTGTAGTTATGGGTAAAACAGAATACACCGAGAAACTGAAAGATCTAATTAGAATTGGTAGCTATAGCAAAGTAAGACTCCATGTTGGAAATAGAACGACAGCTGTCGAAGATCCTAATAAAGAACAAGGAACATTTTCAGCCTAAAACACACAGGCAGTTGTCTCAACGCTACCGCAAGCTAACTCACATGTATGGTCTACCTAATATTCACAAATACGGTATTCCGCTCAGGCGGATTGTTAGCAACTATGGCTCGTTGTGCCACCCTCTGAATCACTTGCTTGTGGATATAATTTACCAACTGATAGGAAAATCACCATCATATATTCAAAACTCCGCTCATTTCGTAGAACTTATCAAAGATACTCCCATACAATGCAACCAGATGGTGAGAACGGATGTGGCGAGTCTGTTCATCAAGGTACTCACGGTGCAGGCAATATCGGTAATCAGGAAAAGACTGGCTTCGGTCTCATCCTTAGTAGAACATACCAGTATTCCCCTAGATAACCTGATGGAGATGCTGACTTTCTGCACACAAACAACATACTGCGGATTGGGATCAAGCATATGTCGGCAGGAGGAAGGCTTAGCAATGGGCTCGCCATTATCACCATCATTGGCAAACATATACATAGAGTACTTTGAAGAGAGGGTATTAGAGTCCACAGCTCTCAAACCAACACTATGGCTGAGATACGTTGATGACACGTCAATACTCTCACCACACCAGGAAGAAGTCCAGATGATACTGTACCAAGTGAACTCAATAAGATCATTGATATAGTTCACAAAAGAAAAAGAAAACGACCCATAAACCAGCAGATGTACTAATATCTCGAACAGAAAGTGGGTTCAAGACATCCGTATAGTGCAAGTCAACATTCACCGGACAATACAATTTCTGGGATTTATAATCCTAATGTCTCAGTAACCATTTTTTACTAGAGCTCATATTGCAATCTTTGATGCTAATGATTTTCTCTAGCACTCTGTATTATTGATTACAATATTGCATTCATTTCTAAGCTTAGTTGGCTGAGCAGATTTTTGTAGCCTAGCATATGCACTGATTCCTTAAATTTACGTAGTTTCCAATGATGTTCTTTACCAATTACTTCAAATTCATCTCATGAAGGGTGGTGATCCACTTTCTTCCTCCATATGTGGTCAGCTACGCCTGATTTTTCTATCTCCCTCTTGTTACGAGCTTACGATATTTTTGTAGCCTTACCTTAAGGAGGCGGTATGTTTCTCCTTCATATTTCTTTCTACAAGTACATGGAATGTTCTCTTCTATTGAGAGACTTACTTGGGAGAGGTATCTGCGAAGTGTAGAACCACTTCTGAAAATCGTCCTGATGTTATATGGACCACAGATCCTTTGTATTTTCTCCGATAACCGCTTCACATCGGGTAGACAGACCGAGGCTGTTTTCTGAGAGTTGTTAACCTCATGCACCCTCCCTTCCATGTTCGTTGGAGTTGTTGTCATGTACCATGGATAATTGTTTCTTTGTAGGGTACTGCTTATACTGACCATTTCCTGTTCGTCTGACTCTGGGTCACCGCTTATGACTTTTTCTCGATGTTGCAGACAGCGAACGATCCCTTTCTTTACATTGTATGGGTGATGGGAGTTGAAGTTTAGGTATTGTCCGGTGAATGTTGACTTGCGGCATACGGATGTCTTGAACCCCACCTCTGTTCAACATATTACGGAGAAAATTTTAAATGAAAATGTAGCTTTTATTACAAAAACACTGATGGAGTGCGTCCGAATATATGTGACTCTTTTAAACAAATTTATTAAAATATTAAAGCTCTTTTCATGAGATATTTTACAATGGCGTTAGTAATTAGTCAGAAAATTAACTTTTAAGCATTGCGGCGAAATTTAAAACTGAAATTTATTTACATCAACAACAAACAACGCGAAACGCGCGAAATTAATATATATATTGTAATATATATATTGAAAAATTGCTGCCTAAATATACGTATATATATATATATATATATATATATATATATATATATATGCAGCAATTTTTCTTTTAGACATGTCAGATTAAATAAATTGAAAACATTGTGTCTGCTTATTTTTAATAAAATCTGTTCATACTCACGGATAATCGTTCGCGTATTATAATTGAAAACGTTGACAGATGTTATTATCATTCATTTCTCAATGTACCCAAGTACTTTCAATCTTCAATATTTGAAGCAGGAAAAAAATTACAGTAATTTTTAGCAACACAATTTTGCGATTATTTTTTGTTACCATAACTCACTGTAGAGGATCTCTGAAAGAGATCGAAGGTACTTGGGTACATTGAGAAATGAATTATAACATTTGTCAAAGTTACAGCGCATTTCTTACATCTTTCAATTATAATACGCGAAAGATTATCCGTTAGTATGAGCGGATTTTATTAAACATAAGCAGACACAATGTTTGCAATTTATTTAATCACACACACACACACACACACACACACACACACACACACACACACACACACACACACACACACACATATATAATGGGATAATTTATCCATCGCACACTGTATATATATGTGTGTGTTTGTGTGTGTTTTGAACTTACCTTTGTGTTTTGAGTCATGTTACTCAGGTATTTTAAAAGCAGGCTATTTTACTTATTAAATTCTGAATATAACTACATCATTCATCGTTAAAATTCGCCTCTGTCATCGGTGATAAAAAATGACTTTTGCAAACTTGTCTGAAACAAATGAAGGTAGATGGAATAGAACGTTAATTCAAAAAACAAATTCGATCTCATATTTGCTTAAGTTTGCAACTATATTTAACCAGACGGCGCCTTTCTAAGTACTTCACAACACTCAGTCCTCATGTACTTTAAATCATTAGCGAAGATACTTGAACATACATTGTTATACTCTTTTTTCGATTAAAATTTTTTTTCAATCAATCATTCTAATAAAACACTTTTCTTCATTAGTAAGAATCTTTTTAGTTTTGTGTACACTGCATGGTTTTCAGCTTTGTCATTATGGATGCATCAGTGCCATTGAAAATACGAGACGCAAAAATTTCGTTTAGAATAGAAAATTTTCTAAACATTAATTTCTGAAAATAACAAAAACAAACAAACAAACAAAAACCTAATAAAAATAAAATTTATTTACAGTTTAAGAAACAGATAAAAACTGAAAGTGATTTTGAAGTCAATTATCAGTTTTTCTTTCTTTGAAAAACTAATAATTATTCTGAAACGGACAAAATTTAGCTTAAGAAAAAGCAAATTAACTCTAAATTTTTGTTGTAATTTGATTCAACTCATCAGTGCATTACCCAAAATCTTTTATTTTTAAAAGGATTGTTTTCAATGAAAAATAAAATAAATAAATCAATAAATAATTGAAGCCTCAACAAAGTTTATGCACATACACACACACTTTATGTATACACATTTTATCCCTCCCCCACACATACAAATAAACATGTATGCACGCACACTAATTGAAAATTTTATAATTATTGTGGTATGATCGAGTTCCGCTGTTAATGGATCTGTTCTGGATACATATATTCAGGATAACTCAGCTTGTATTCAGAAGTCATTGGTCAACTCTCGGCCTCCAGAAACTTCACTGAAGGGTAGAGTCCCGTCTGGGGTGAACTGACAAGAACACGACACTGCCTTAAGCAGGGTCTGCGGGGTATTTTTGTCTGAACTTAAGGGCTTGATTTCTTACTTTAATTGGCATTGTGCCACATTCGCCTCAGACATTCGCCCTAGTGAGGAGGTAGTGAATATTGGTTCATTAAAGCTCTAACTTTGTCGGACTCACTGCCTTCAGGCGTAGAGGAACCGAAACGAGGCTATGCCGCGCGCGGAATGTACCACAATAAAAATCGGCCTTGTGCCACATCCCACCTTTGTGGAGAGGTTCGGGTAAATATCGAGTTCATTAGAGCTTACATTTAAGCCAATACGAATTGTCTTTAACAATTCTACAACAATTTAATGAACACTTGTCGTTAATCATTTTGATAATGTCTAATCTATTCTGTCCAGAGAAATTTATTATTGACTCCAATGTGTCTGACGCCGAATTAGAATATCGTAACTGGAGAAATTTCATAAATTTCTTAAGTAGCTACTCTGACGAAAGTTTTAATAAGCTGCACTGCCTCACTAAATATGTCTCAGCACAAGTCTTCAGGCATTTCGCAGACTCACCTTCCTACGATGAGGCTCTTTTACAACCCTGAGAGGATCTACATAAAAAAGAGAAGTTAAATGGTCTCTAGACATTACACTAGTTACGAGTCGTCAACTGCTCTCAAATTCAATTGCCAGATTCTTTCAAGCCTTAAAATTAAATAAGGACTGTTCATTTTCTTCCGTATCAGCGGAACAATATCGAGCCAAATTGATACGAAATGTCTTTCTAAACGATTTTCGGTCTATAGATATCCGACAAAGAATACTCGAAAAGAGCACCTTAACGTTACCGCAGGCCTCTGACCAGACAAAAGTACTAGATTTAGCAAAACAAAATGCTAAAAAATACGATACAAATGCAGTAACGTTAGCGGTATCTTCCCCTAATTGCAACGCAACCACCATCGTATGAAAAAAATTTTCTTTCATGTGCCCTGTTCTTTCAGGACCTAGGCAATCATGGCTTTCCACATCTCCCTATCCCTGGTAGCTCTTAGCACGCTTTCTCCACGCAACCCTCGTTCCGTCATCCACCTGATCAGGTCCTTCAAATATGTTATCCGCTGCTTTCCCCTGTCTCTTTTTTCCTCTATCTGGCCTGTATCAGGTTCTCCAAGCTCTCCCTCCTCACTGCAAACTAGGTTCTCCAAAATAACCAGTCATAATTATACGAACATGTTTTTTTTTCTTCGGAGGCAAGAGACATGCAAGGTCATTATGTCTCGCTAGAAGGTTCAAATGTTATACATGCAGAAAGCAGCGATATCGGGCTAAAGTTTGTAGAATTACAAAAGGGAGAAACGCTATCTTGTGCATAGACTTGACTATCAACTACAATAATAGAGATCACGGATAACAAACAGCCACTAAAAGTATTCATTGATACGGGGAGCACAGAAAACTTCTTTAATTCAAGCACCGTAAAAAAAAATAATTGAGAACCTACCCGTACCTAAACAAAGGGGAAATGACTAGCTTATCTTTTTCCATAAAAGTACCTGGATACTGTTTGGTTGACTTAAAAATAAAGGGTACTATACCAAGGAGTAAGATATCTACTAATGAAAGATTTATGTTGCGAACAATTATTAGGACATAACTTCTTGTGTCAACATTCATTAGTAGAAATGCACTCCGGAGGCTGTAAGCCACTCTTTAAAGTCAGCAGCCTAGCAGCCATGGGAATACCGTACCCAGCACTTTTCAACAATCTAAAATTCGACTGTAAACCGGTAGTTACTAAATCTAGATAACCCACGAAGGAGGATAAATTATTTATCCAAACCGAAGTTACTCGTATGTTGAAGGAAGGTATAATCGAACCAAGCTATTCGCCGTGAAGAGCTCAAGTCTTCGTCGTCTTTTCTGAGAACAGGAAGAGGCAAATGGTAATCGACTATCTCCAAGCGATAAACCGGATCACTTTACTGGATGGTTACACCCTGCCAAGAATAGACGATATGACAAAAAAAACAAAACAAAAAAACACACACACACACAAACTGTCTATTTACTTTCAACCTCAAAAACGCTTATCATCAGATATCTAAAAGGCTCAACGATAAAACATATTTAGTATTTGAGACTAGATGCCTGCAAACTATCAATTTCGTATAATACATTTTGGCGTTACTAACATGGTAATTAGATTTCAATGGGTGAGAGAAAAAAATAATGAGAACCTGAAAAGCAACTATGCTAATATAACCATTTGCGGAACATGAGAGAAATCTTAAAATATTCATGGCGGCTGTTAAAATGTACAAGCTGACGCTTAACCAAAAGAAATATTATTTTAGGTGTGAAAATATAAAGCTACTTGGATTCACAGTCAAGAAAAATAAATATGAAATGTTAACTAAAACGTATGTATCCATTATTCAGCCCACCTGTCCCTAAAGATTTAACAGCTCTACGCCGTGCATTTGGAATGTTCGCACGCTATCTTCATTGGATACTCACGTTTAAAAAAAATACACCCTCTAACAACTATCATAGCAAATAAAGCATTTAACGTGTTAAAGAGTGGGTATAGCGAAAGCAGCCATTACTACGCCTGATTATATACTACCTCCAGTAATAGAGACTGACGCCTCAGAATGCAAAATAATCAGCCTCTTTAAGACATTCGGGGAGGCTCATTGGCTTTTTCTCCAGAACTTTGCATTAATCAAAACGTAGGCATTCTGCAATAGAGAAAGAAGCCTATGTTATTGTTGAATCGCTGAAAAAACGTAGGCATTATTTGATCGGTCGAAACTTTAAACTAAATACAGATAAAAAAATCATTCGTGTTGTGGATTCCGGGTGAGGAACCGCACAAAATAATAAATAACAAAACAGATATGGAGATAGAAAAAGTAAGTTATATTGAACGTAATATACAAACTGGAACGCGGGTTATTCAATTTAGGAATATTATTAGTAGAAATAAATATATACGGTCTTGAAATGAAATAGTATGTCCAGATAACTGATTCTAGCTGAGTGGAGCTCAGAGCAACTCCAACTGTGATCTCAAACTCTCTCACCAACTTACAACTCTATATTTAGTTGTCCCTCCCAGTAAGGGCAACATATGACACATGGTCAGTTATGACTGGGATTTCCGGGCCATATAGCCCGGCCAAAAAATGTCTGTCTATTTTTACCCAGTCGTGCCTCTACTCTTCGGCGGAACCACGACTGGGTTATTGCTCTCTGCTCGGAAGCAGAGAGCGCCCTCTACCCGAAGGCAGAGAGCTGACAGTGTCATAGTTGCAGAGGCAAATGCCAACAGACAACTCATTATTTAGTTGTCCCTCCCAGTAAGTGCAACATATGACACATGGTCAGTTTATATCTGGGCTTTCCGGGCCATATCGCCCGGCTAAAAAATGTCTGTCTATTTTTACCCAGTCGTGCCTCTACCCTTCGGCGGAACCACGACTGGGTTATTGCTCTCTGCTCGGAAGCAGAGACTGCCCTCTACCTGAAGGCAGAGAGCTGACAGTGTCATAGTTGCAGAGGCAAATGCCAACTGGCAACATTATTTACTCTTCTCCCCCACTTGAGAGAGATGTGACACAAGGTCTTTTTTAATGTGGGGACCCTGAGCGCGTATGCCCAGGTACTGGTCAAATATTACCTATCCACTGCGGTGGATAGGTTCAGAACTGGTCTGAACTAGTCTTATTTTGGTCATTTCGCTCCCCAGCCAAAAGGCCGGTGGCAGCTCAACTCCTTACTATAGGGAGGATTATATATGTACACACAGTCGAGTCCATTATTCCATAAAAAGGGGAGTTCCCACAACAATTCGCATTCATGTTTAACGCGAAAACGACCAACAGATAGAAAAATAAGAAGATAGGGTTGCTCGTTCGACCTAACATACCCGCCCCGGTAAAGAAAAACGCAGCTGTGAACACCTTCCTCGTGTATGTAGCTCGGTTGCTAGCCAAGAAGAACGAAAGAGATCGCATCGAGAGTTATGCCACCCAGGTGTTACATACATGGCCTATATGACAAATATTGAAACCTTCCCTACTCAAGAGAGAATATGAAAGAGATTATCAACTCATGCTATACTTGCACTGAAAATAAACCCTCCTAGCACAAGTTAGATCACAAAAGCCACATAACCCTCGAAAGATTCATATTCAGTTTTATGGGCCGGTTTCGTAAAAGATCGAAACAAATGCATGTTGACAATAATTGACGCATATTCGCAGTTTCCTCTCGCGATGCCCTGCCCAGATGTAACTTCTACAACGGTTATACAAGCAGTTTTCTCAGTTGTTGTCGTTTTAGGGTTACCCGGGCATATTCATTCAGACATAGGGGCTTTATTTATGTCCGAACGCGCACAGTGATTCCTATAAGAGTAAGGAGTATCCGTAAGTATAACACCATATAACTCTCAATTCCAAGAGTTATCATGGACAATTGTTGAATTAACAGCTGCTGATAAAAGGGTAGCTGTAGAGAATTGGTAACAATTACTCACAGGGGCCATCTATGCTGTTAGAACGCTCCTATGCACAGCTACTAACGCAACACACCATGAAAGATTCCTCCCATTTCCAAAAAGAATTTCCAATGGAGCGTCTCTGCCTTCTTGGCTCGCGAAACCGAGAATGATATTACTGAAAAAACAAATCACTTGTGAATCAAGTGAAGCTACTAGATGCCACCCCCACCCAACAGTATACGAGTGTTCGTTACCCTGATGGACAGGAAGATACAGTCTCACTAAGAGCGAGGGCACTTCAATGGATTTTGAAGGCACGGAGACATGGTCTCTTTCTGAAGATTATGAGGAATCCTTGGTCTCTGATCCCTCGAGTGGCGACGAATGATTTCTCAGCTCATCAACCTCCCGATACTCGAGAGGACGAGTAAGTCACTTGTAGACTACGAAAACGCAGGAGAATTAAATCCAGTTCGAGCGAAAACGAGGAAGAACATGCTTCTAGTAATTCGCCACGGCCTCGCAGACAGCAAAGAATGCCTGCTCGGTTCAAGCAATTCTTTCCTCTATAACAATAAATCAAGGGAGAATGCGATATCATACATTTCTATCATTAATAAAGCTGTCCTGAATAGATATATTCTGGAGAACTCTGCTTGTATTCAGAATTCATTAAAGCTTAAATTTAAGCCAATAAAAATTGTCTCTAACAATTTTATTAGAATTTTATTAGAATTTTCTGTTTTCTTTGTTTTTTCCTTTGTAACGAGACTCACAAAACTGAAATATTGAATGAAATGTTTTTATTTTTTGGCTCAGGTTCTCTTGTACAAAATGCAATCTGCTTGAGAAGAAGAAATCAACCTTGTCTGAATAATGGTGTCAGCTTTTGAAGACACTTGGAATAATAACTTTAAAAACAGAATTTGAGCCGTTCAATCAAAATTATAAATAGCATTAATTTTATCTTATTGAAACGAATTGACTGATGATACCTCTGATCTCTTACAAAAATAACGACTCACCTGATCATACTTCCAATAACCTGACTGTCCGTTCTGCGTGAGCACTCATTCATTCGTCTGATTGGCTGTCAATCCGGCTATGCGACCAGCCAACTAACCGCTTGATTAACCATTAAAAGTTTTTCGTGCACTGGCCTGAAATAGTCACATCAATACTGCTTGTTTGGTGAGGCTTGTGTTCACAAGTTACCTAGGACGTATAGCAGCTAAGATTTCATGTCAAAACTAAAATAAAAACCATTAATATACGCTATATTATCATTCGTTTTCCCTGTTTGCATTTCGTGCAATAGAACAATATCTGAATAAAATCTTTGGCCTTTGTTATTCAGAACCTTAGCCTAGAATTATTTCTAATCTTGTTAAACCGCTGTCTGAAAGACAAATGCTTTCTAAGTCAACGGAAAATATTACTTATCTTTAAAAATACGCGGGGGACATTACCCTCTCAATATCGATCTATTAGCCTGCCTAGTAAACTCTTTGAAGCTATTGTTAGCAAGAAGCTTGTTGATCACATCAATAGACCCCCCGAGTGACAAGCAGTAGGGACTCTTTCAGGTCCATTGCTTATATCCTGTTATAACACAGAGAATCAGTGAACCACACGATAATAAATTCATCACGAGAACAGTTTCCTTAGATATTTTAAAGTCCTTTGGAAAGGTATGGCATATAGATTTGTTCCATAAACTCTCAAGCTATGGAACCTTTGGAAGAGTCCTTGCAATCCAAAAGTCCTTCTTAAGGTAGGTCCTTGAAAGTAGTTTTCAATAGTCAGATTTCTGAAGCCTATAAAATCAATTTAGGTACCCCACAACACTAACTTCCAGGTTTTATCCTCTTTTTGCTTTATATGATCGTTAGCAGGTGATACCACAGTTTCTGGGTGCACCTCCCACAATGTAGATGACCGGTCTGATAGATGATCTCTCATCTGGCCTAACTATCAAAATCCAATACGGAAAACTGACTTGTATCTTTCAATGCTTCAAAATCTAAGCTACTAACTTTTCATCATTACCAAACTGACTCTGAATTCTCCGCAGTCACGATTAAGGGTGAAATTCGCAAAGAAGCTTTGTACTTTGAGCGTCTATCTGGATGCCCCAGGCCCCCAAATTGAGGTCATATATACGATCATATCTAAAGATGCTGGAAAGATGGTCGGCTCCTTATACTACCCCAGAGAGCAAGGCAGGTTTCTTCTACAAGAACTAGATCGGAGCAGTTCCTTAGTTCCACGAGTTCAGACCTTTATAGTTAAGATTTGTCATGATATGTGCACAGGAGAGAAACCTCTTCATTTTCTTCGTATTCCACTGTTAAGAAGGTAGAATCATTTTGTCAGCTACTTTCTTAGTAAACAATAACCTTAAACTTTTCAAGCTTAGAGCCAACGTTTATGTATCGTATATATCATCGTGATTTATAATTTTTACCACCTCTTTTTACAACAATCTCAATTAGCAACATACATTGAATGGCTGTTGAACACTTTATTGGTTAGACAAAAACGTATAAAAGTTATTATTTTAAAAGTTCGTTATCATTGTCATTGATAGTTAACGGATATTCTTTTCTATACAAGCAGTTATTGATATCAAATTGAAAGTGAAAAGAATAATTATATGAGATTATATAATCATAAACTTCATCTACTCGCTGATATTTTTTTTGCATGTATTTCAAATTATGTTTGTGGTGCAGTGACTATCGCGGACGAGAAATCGGAGAGCCGAGTTCGAATCCCAGTTGAATTCATTGCATTCACTTACGCGCAAATACCCTTCGCGGAGTTATTATTCTGTCTCTTCTCTCCAGCTATGGGTCAAGTAACAAGACGGATTGTATTCTGTAACCTTGGTTGGCAATCAGTCTACCGCAGAAAGTAATGGCAATCTTCTATCCAGCCTAAGCGTGTATCGCGAATGGTACTTAACTGATTCTTGCCAAACATTTACAACTTGACTACCTTGAAATGAATCTAAAATAACGAAAATTGATCTTCACAGATCCCGAATCGAATGAAAATTCTTATTTCGGTGTGGATGTTTTGTTGTAGTCTAATCTATTCATACCCATTCCACCTCTATATTTCGAGTGAAATATTAACTTTATCTATGTTCTACGTCGGCAAACGAAATAACAATAAATATTATGCTTTAATGTACATCAATATTAAAATAGATATCAACATTGGTATTGGAAGGTTTTAATAACAGTTATGTTGAAAACACAAGCACCGGAAAAGGACATACATGCGACGTTTCATTGAAATTTTTAAGTTTTATTGGCAGAGGAAACGTGAAACAAATTTTATTTCTTGAAGGCACGAAGAAAATCTATCGGCTCGCTCGTGTCTCTGTTTTAGAACTTCCATTCGTATGACAACAGCGTTATATGCATTGTTTTTGGGACGAGTGTCATTTGTTGTTTAGGAGCGATTCTCTCTCTCTCTCTGTCGCAGACACGAAACTTACCACAAATATCGCAAATAAAAATAGATAATCAGTATTTACTGAAACAAATTATTTCTTAACACAATCTAGTTTTTATTACATTTTCTTAAGTCAAAAATAAAACAGAAATGCGATGTCTTATAAATTGCAACCATAAGATAAAATCTTTATTCTAGGGAACGTTTTTCTAATTCCAAATCCTAAACAATAAAAATAAAAAAGCCTAATAAATCTAAGAAAATATTTCTTTTAGAATCTAATATCTAAGATAAACATATTGAATGTGCTTAAATTATCGGAATTCTCATTTCCCCAAATTTGGTTTTATGCAAAATTTGCGAAAGATATTCGAACAGTTCATAGAACTGGGAACAACCAACCTGCCCGAAGATTGAGAAAGTGTTTAATTTTCGATAACTGACTTTTAAATTGAATTTCTAAAAATAAAAAGGATTCTTGAAACTTTTATTTTAGTTTTAATTGAAAATTAAATGATTAAATTTAGTATCTCCAGGAGGCCAAATATTCTGGTGTATTTAGAAAAAAATTATAATGATTGGAATCTACAATTTTTTGATTTTTAAAATTTAAATTTTTTTTAAGCGATCGACACATTTGTAAACAAAAGCTAATTCTAGGTTTTAAAAATATTGCAGAAATAAAATATACATCTGTTACAAGTTATTTTTAGAATTTTTTAAAAATTTAAATTTAAATTAATCTGATTTACACATTATTACTTATTTATAGTATGAAATTTAGACTAAATTAATAATGATTAAAATTAATCTGATTTACACAAGTATTACTTATTTATAGCATGAAATTTATCTAAAACTATTTCTTAATCACGGAGTGTTGATCTTTCTAACCTTTTCTGTATGATTTAACAAGTCGTGACAACCAGATGCGAGATAACTAAATGTCTATGGTGATCAGAATTGACAAAAATGTCCAGATGTTTTTCTTGTAAGGGGAAGAAACCCTGAAGCACATGACATTTTAATGTACACACATACATTACCATACAAAAATACTTCACACACACACACACACACACACACACACACACACACACACACACACACACACACACACACACACACACACAAAATATTTCAAAACTACGATGGCTCGGCAATTTGTATTAAACTTTGCAATTTTCGATTAGTAAAGATAGTCTTCACTCAATAACTTGATGCCTACAAGTCTTTGAAATATTTTTAAACAAATTTGAAATTTTATAAATTATTGTAATTAAAAATAAAATGTAAACAATTCATTAAAAATTTCATTATTAATCGAAATTTTGTTCAGACTATAATGTCCTTAATTTATATTATGTATTAAAGCAATTAAAAACTTATCAAATTTAATAATGGCATAGTTTTACTGCATTTTTATTTTACTATTGCGAGCATATTTTAGAAAAAAGGGTAAAATGGTTAAAAAAATAATAGATGATTTACATTTCCCAATGAGTTATGCTTTTAACTATTAAAACTAATTTTGCCTACAAAATGTAATTTCTTGAAATTTCATGAATTTATGTAGAGGGGAGTAACAGACTTAAAAATAATATTTTTACCAAGATTTTTTAAATAATAATTTCAAAAATAATTTAATTCATTTGTCAATAAGTTCTGAAACCTCAATTAAAATCTGACAATTATTTGATTTTTTTCTGAGAAATTCCAAATTAATGTATTTTTCACCGGAAAAGCTGAGTTACCTAATACTCTATCATCCATTGTAAACTCTCGTAACGATTTGGTTACCTGCTAATGAAAATCAAAACATGATTTTGTACCAAAATTTCGAACGCGTTAGAAAGGTTAATTTTTTTAAAAAATATTTAAAAAATACTTTGATTTTTCCTCTTAATAATAAATTCATTTTTTCAGCGATTTAGTGGAGGTATCTATGTTTACAGAATAAATACAAAGAATAGATAAATGGGTAAGACGAAAATGATGCATTTTCTCACTGAATTTATTTGATTTGTTCAACAAGACAATCATAATCGAACTAAAAGATCTACCATGATTTAAGATTGGTTGACATAACAATAACAACATAAGATACGCGTATTACACTTTGTTTATAGCAAACTCAGAAAAATGACCAAGAAACTCTTAGATAATATAGTAAAGGAAAAGAAGACGAAAGGACTGTTAACATTAGGAAGACAAATTGCATGATAATCAGTAAAAGTAACAGCTCACGGCGTAGGCATTGGAGACATAATAATAAAGCAAGAAGAAAAATTTAGTTATCTAGGTAGTGCCGTAGGGAGACGTGGAAAGCCATTATCGCCTACGTCCTAGAGGGACATGGCACATAGAAGAAATAACGTAACAGACAAAAAAAAAAAAACGGGACAAAAATATCCAAAGATGTATAAGTGGCCTTACACAAACTATGCAAAAGATTAACAGATAATAAATAGCATTAAACATAAAGAAAAAAGTGATAAACCGTTATGTAATAGCTAATCTCTTATCTGGTAGTGAATGCGGGACGCTACTCACAGCTAAAGAAGAGATCTGTTGCGACATACACGTGATTCATCCGATGAATGCTGACAATAAAATAAAGTAAATATGTGAACAAAAACGAGGTTTTAAGGAAAATAGCAACAACAAAGAAACTTGTACTTACATTAATAAGAAAACAGCTGAAACTATTGGAAAACATAACGAGGAAAGAGAGCTTGGTGAATTTAACACTCACGAAACATAACGAATGCAGAAGCAGCAGTGGCAAACAGAACTGAACCCGTTTAATGAATTTACGTGAACAGATGGAAGAACAAGAAAAAGTGGAATGATTAAGAATCAAGATCTATACTTAGCGAAACAAAACAGAATTGTGTGGAAATCCAAAATCTCTTACGTCTTGAAAGAACAATGCATATAAAAAAGTTGATTTGCTTTGTTTTTATAGCTGGACCTGAACGCTAATTGCATCTTCCTTCGCATTCGTCTCTAATAACGAGACTCCAATAAGAAATTCCATATGCTTGTTTTCTGTTTGTATGAAGCTGTCTTTTTAAATACCATAGTTATACTGGATATTCCAAGTAAAAATTGACTCCCGTTCCCTTTTCTTTTTTTTTTTTTTTTTTTTGTTGAAAATTGCCGTTATTTTACTATCCGTAAAACACGGTTACACTTAAAAGGGTTTATGTTGTGTGAATTCGTAACAACAATACGTGTAATTCCTTTGATAAAAGAAGTAAAAAGACAGCACTACTTTCTCACGCAACTCAATACTGGGTTAATTAGTTTATTAAGACCTTTTTGTGTAAAAGAAAACTTGAACAAAATAAAACCATGTTCGAATCAATTGCGTTGTGGATGAATGTTAATAAGCGAGTAAATTTTCTATCCACAATTTGGACATCATTTGCTTCGGATTTATTTTATTCATGTCAAGGCATGTTTGTCTGAGTTGGTCACAATATGGTTCGAAAAAAAATTAAAATTAAAATCGCTAAAATTCTGGAAGTTCATTTGTCGGGAATGGAGAGAAAATAGATTTCTGGTTTTTGAATGATGAGAAAAAAGATTTTCCTCTTTGTTAAATTTATTTTTGATTTTATATAATATGACGATATACTACATCCAGCAGTACAGCGTCTGATTGGGAGATTGGAGGCTTTGAGGATCGTAGAACCACATCTTAATTGTTGTTATTTCCAGGTTTACTAAAATCCGGGCTGGTAGTAACTGTTAAGCGTTCAAATTTATGAGCAAAACAAACAAAAACGAAACACTGTGAAAGTAAAAAAGAAAAAAAAAGAACAACAATATCTCTCAAAGATGAAATTGCTAACAATACATTTCAAATGACCAGCTATACATTTTATAGTAGAATTATCAACAATACGATTTATAAATGACCACACTTTATCTGCAGTTGAAGGCATACTACTGAATTCAAAATATATTCAGTTGATTGTTTTGTTTTTATGGCATATCAACCTCGACGGGTCATTTATTGCCAACTAATTTTTTTTATTGCTGGTAATACCTTTTTCTTTCAACAATTTATTATTGTTTTTATATAAGTTTTGTGTTTAGTAATACTTTTTTCTTTTCGAGTATCAAGATTCATTGGGATTTGTTTTAAGGACAGGGTCCCCAAGTCCTACCCTGTTATTTAACCCATAACTGGAGGGAAGGGACGGATTAATACCTTTCCCAAGGGTACCAGTGCTTAAGTGAATGCAGGGTATTCAACTGGAATTTGAACTCGCTCACCGATTTCTCTTTCCAAGCCGATATCCATTGCACCACAACGCACATCCGTCACTAAACGCATACAACACCTGGTATTCCCAAGCGGTCACCCATCTAAGTACTGACCAGGCTTAACGTTGCTTAACTTCGGTGATCGAGCGAGAGCCGTAAGCCTATATTCAGTTGAAGACATAACATTGCGATAAAAATATTTAGATTTCGGCATTAAATAACCCATAGAAGTTGATATACCACTAAGCAATCAGCCGCATAACATGAAAGAAATCTTTCATGATATTAATCCATATGATATCCTACAATTTCTTAAAAATATCAAACTGCATCTCATAATGTAACTGCAACAAAACTACAATAAAAAACACATATCACTTCCTCTAGTAACTTATGTCCGTAAACATGTAGATGCACAAAAACTGAGTATCATCTACTATGCATGCAATTGTGAAAGCAGAATAACATCGTTTTATATATTATATGGAAATGTGGGCATTCAGTTTCGTTCTTAGAATTAAGTGCTTTTGTGAGAGTTTAGGTTACTAGAATTCTTCTCTGACATTCGTAGTACTCACCAATCAGTCGTTTAAAATGAAAGAAATAGGGCGAAAATAGTACCTATGAAATTGGAAAGGTACTAATGCGTTCGACAAATAAATCCTGGCTTAATTGTCTTGAAGATAAAGAAACAAGAAACAATTTCAATAGAAATAAACTATTTTATGCTATCATGAATTTTTATTGATCTATCAACACAATCGTTCAATATAATGATAAGGTGCCTAGGTTAAGCTTTTATTTTGCTTAGATACACTTAGCAATAACCCGGTTCACTTTCTGAATTTTGAACAAGTTACTTAGGGATTCTACAATGAAGAATTTTTATTATTTCGCAGATTTACTATTTCAAACTCTCAAGAAACTTTTAGTAAAATAGATTGTTGGCTTAGCCAAAAAATACTTATAAATAAACCTTTACACAAAGCCTTTTCTTTTAAAGTGATTTCAAATACAATATTTTGAACCATAAACATTCATGTTTATATGCTACAGATACTCATCACCTGGAAGTCATATGTCGCTGTCAGACATTTTATTCACACATACTAGAGACACTAGTATACGCACATGAAAGGAGTTTTTCTCTATCCCTACCTGTATAAACACCGAAACATTGACATATTGAAGGATCTGACAGAGGCGTGTCTCCTTCACATTCAGGGAGAAACAAGCGGGTACACTTGTAATACTACACCGAGGACGGGGTTCGTTGTTCCGGTCAGTATATGTAGCACTACGCGCTGTGTGTTTTCTGTGGTAACATCAGGGTTAAGAACCCTTGCTTACGGTACCAGATGTAACATTACTCGGGTGGGGATGTCATGGCCTGATGTGTGAGTCTATTTGCTGCTTTGGTATTTTCTCTTACTTACTTTTCCTTTCTGGAGAACATGTAGAACTATGGAAGACAAAGCGTCAAATAGTTAACCCGGTTGCCAGTTCGGTGACATATGAGATAAGACTCTCCCACCTACTTTTTTATTTAGATAAGACCTGAAGAAGACCACAAGCTAAAGGTTTGAAACATTGCAAGCCTATGTCAATCACGAATTGCACATAAATACTGATCACAGATACTAAATAATGATCGACATCTTGGAACACTGACATAGAAAACGCACTTTTTTCCTAATATTTAAACAAAATATCTAAAATTTGGGCTGCATAGGGTTTCCGAACTAGCGTCCTCTATTCTGCAAGGTTTGTCAAAATGGTGCGCAGTAGGCGGAACTTTAGGTTGCTTCTTCACAACGAAGGTAATGATACAGTAGTAGACTTATATGTCTGTTTGCCTTTTCTATCACTTTCTAAAAGCAGGACTAATATTTAAGTAGTCTGTTCCCACAGCTGTAAATTGCTCTTCCCATGACTCTCTCGCGTCTCATTTGTATTTCTTCTCGCTGGTGGCCTCGGTAAATCTCCCTAAATTGAACTCCTCTACTCTTTCTCTAAAATAGAAGTAACGGCAATTTACATACAACACATTTATTTCAAAATTAGTTTTACGTTCCGATTTACTCTCGTGTGTGTGTGTGTGTGTGTGTGTGTGTGTGAGAGAGAGAGAGAGAGAGAGAGAGAGAGAGAGAGAGAGAGAGAGATTTATCCAAGTAGGCATCTACGCTGATGACACCGCCATTTACTACCGCATATGTATAATCTCGCTGCTGATCTTGAGAATGACCTCCACTCTGTGGTAGACTGGGGTAAGAAATGGCTTGTAAATTTCAATGCTTCTATAAAGTAAGCTGCTATCTGTTAACCATCACAGGCAGTTCCTCCTCCCCCCCCATAAGCATGGACCAAGAAAGCAATACACTGCGCCTCCTCGGCCTCACTCTCTCAATAGCTAAATCCACTACTAGGAAGGTTGGATCATTGTGTCGGGCCAGAAAGTTTTTTTTTTCTGCTTGAGTTCATCTTGCACATATACGAATCAGCCATCCGACCGTGTATAGATTACTTTTGTCATATCTGGTCGGGCGCCCCTGTTATTCATCTCAGGGTTATCAACAGGCTCCAAAGAAGAATATCTAATGTGATCGGTCCCGACCTGGCAGCTCGACTCCAGCCACTTTCTCGCCGGCGGGATGTGGCTTCCCTCCGTCTCTTCTACTAATATTTTCATGGTTTCTACTCCGACGAGCTTAGTTCCCTGAAGCTTCAACCACAACGATTTACTCGAGCAACCTGATCGGTAAGAAGGTCCTACTCTTTTACAGTCAAATCTACCAAATGCAGCCGCCACTTTTACTCCATCAGCTTCTTTTCTCGCACTTCTCGCCGGTGAAACTTCCTTCCGTATACTTGCTTCCCTGACTCCTAAAATATCCAGGAATTTAAATGCAATGTCAATTCCCATCTCTTGTTCACTTGACTCCAGTCCTTCTCTCGTCCTATCTACATCACCCCGTCTATCTTGTTCTTTTTCTTCCTCACTCTACCTTTGCAACTGTCATCACACCTGTATTTCCATCCTTCTTTAGACCTTTCTCTGACCCCCCCCATAATTGATTCATCTTTCTTGTCGCTCTCCTCCTGCTTAGAATTTTACTCTTCTTTTATGTATCCCCCTGCGCATCAGTGGCGGTACCGCCTTGCTTGGGTGAAACGATTTAAAAAATGATTTATTGGTACGTTTTAACTATAATTTACATTCTGTAAGCGTTTCCTTTGTTACGGAACAGACATGATTAGCCAGCCATTTGACCGACTTCAAAAAAACCTGTTTCACAAACTATCCTTCCAATATCGGTAAATCGGTAAATAGGCCTTTATGTAAAGAAAGCACACAACTCATTGGTTAGCATTAGCCAAGTTCTCGGAATTAGTTTTCTTCTACCGAAGAAACCACATAAATCCGATGGATATGCCTTTATATAAACATATTCATCCCGAGGATATTTAGAGATCATAATGTTTTTCTTGGGTGGTGCAAAGCAGTAATTTTTTTATCATAAACTTCCGCTGGATTTGACGAGTCTAGGAAGTGGGGTACAAGGTTATAACCAGTTATAAAAGTTAAGTTATTTCTAAGTTAGAATTTGAATTCAGTTGCTTAAAATGCTCTCAATCCATCCAATTTCTCGAAAATTGCTTAGATTGTTTTCAACATTCAATTCCAATAAACGGAATCTAAAATTCTTATCTCACGTTTTTTTCCTTCTATACCAAAAGCCATGCCTTTATACATTTAACTCTGTTTAACGACCGCTGTCAAGCCTCCTTGAAGCTCTCTTAACCCAACACCACACACTCTCAAAACGGCACCCCCTATGCTAGCAAAAAGAATAAGAAAGAATCCTGGTAGTTATAGAAGATTAAAAAAATCAATAGCCATGTCCACAGGTGATCGATATGACCGTAAACTTCTGTCGACACTGCAGCCACCTCTTTCACCACAACACCAACCCTTCCACGGACGCCGTCATTATTCAGAAACGCTGCTGGGGTTTGGATGAGGGACGGGTTGAGGGAATCTGATAACGCCTCAGTAATTACAAACCGATGCGTTTCTCCTGCTCCATTCGACGATTTTCGAGTCGAACTCCGGGCAATGGACACCGCCGCCTTTACCGCCACCGCCACCCCCACTGCTGCTGCTGCTGCTGCTGCTGCTGCTGCTGCTACTGTCACTTGCAGCAATGGCAGAAATTACAACGGGTTCAAGTAATGGACAGAAAATTACTCATTTGCTAAGATTTATTAAATGTAAGGAACACTGGTTTCAAGCCTAGGCTGCCATGCTCCATACTCTTTGTCTTGAAATTCTAGGTTTTGCTTATTTTGTGTGTTAATATTAATGACGACAAACTTTGATTAATTTTGACAGAAAAGAGTTGCTTGTTCAGATATTATTTTTGGAGAAGGAAAAGTTTTCTGTTCTTATTAATAAACTGGTGAAAGCACCGGCCAAAATATGATGGTCGAAACAAAGATTAAGATACTAACATAACGAATTTATAAAACAATGGTTAACACTTTTGCTAGTAACACTTTCGTATTTCGTGGACTCCTAAATCATCACAGATTTTAAATTAATAATGAAGATATTATTAAAAAAAAAGATTTATTTACCGTTCATAGAAAGTAACACGACCCTCACCGAACCTCCATTAGACATGGTATGACTGCAAATATGTTGATTTTCTGTGACCCGTAGTTAAAATGGTGACAGTTGTAACGAAGAAAAAAATTATAATATCAAAAGAAATCAAGTAACACGGACGAGCCTGACAAATAACCTTCCGGGTCACTCATTCCTTAAGCACAACTTTCATTTCCTTTGTGTACTTTTGCACTTATAAGTTCTTCAAAGATATAAATATTGCTTTAAAATGGTCATAAAATGTTCTGATAAGAAGCAAAAAAACTGACCTTCTATGTTATGTGGGGGGTCGGTCACGCAATAAGGAAGTATTATTGATGGTTATTAAAGGTAATGAAAAAACGTAATGTAAATGGGAGTGGGGTTTGTTATATGAACTTGATGACAGGACGAATGCTATGTTGTGAAATGAGGTGAAGGTATAATCGATGATGGTTGGGATGACAAGGCGACTGCTGAAATATCGGGTGGCCATCATTTCCAGGGTAATATCGTGTTTGTTCTGGTTGGTCAAAGATGGAGTTGGATTTGAATTTGAATGTCTTTGTTTTTCCATTTCGCCAGAAGGAAGAGAGTACGACAAGGTCAGAGCTTGGCGTCGGGGTCGGGCTTCTGTCTATTTAATCGAGACGAGACTCTGCTCTTAGGCAGGGCCTTGTCTGGATGCCTTACCGTCCGACACAAGGCCGATTTTAAACGTGGGGTGTCGCTAGCGCGTATACTCGTCTAAAAATTCCCCGGACACTCCACATACGCACAGTCGGGCTCTTGTCTGCTTTTCTCCCAAACGAGACTCTTCGCTTAGTTTCAAATTTGCCCGGAGGTAGAGATTTCAACAAAATCAGAGATTTGGTGAGCTCGTTATTTAACCGAGCCTCCCAACGAGGACGGGATATGACACAAATTTTTACTGTGGAGAATTCCGATCGCGTACTAAGAATTCAGCATAGACGCCGTATACGCGGGGTCTGACTATCGACCATTTACCCAAGACGAGACTCTGCACTTCGGCAAAATCTCATCTGTTTTTCTCTTAGCCAGAAGGATAAGAGATTCTAAAAAGTCTGTTTTAGTGAACTCGCTATTTACCCGAGCCTCTTCACAAAGATGAGATGTGCTACAAGACTGATTTTTACCGTGGGACTTTCCTGGCAAAAATTCCATATACACCATCTATATGCGGTGTCTATTTTCCTCAGAGGAGGCTATGCCATTTGGTTTCCTCACTGTCCGAAGGCAATGATTCCAACAAAGTCAGAGTTTTGATGATTGTGATTTTCTAAGTGACTTTCTGTGGCACAAGTCCGAGAGTGAGAACTCACTACTCATTTGTAATGATTCTAGTGAGACAAGCTTGTTAACGATTACATCACGTCAAAGTGCCTTGAGTTTGAACGATGTCTGAATACAAATACAAATACAAGGGCAATACAAATGCAGAAGGACCTTTATCTGTGCTTTACAGACAACTCAAAGACGTTTGACAAAGTACGCCACAAAAGCTTAATAGAGGGGCTCGACAACCTTGACATTTTCGAAAAAGACGTTAGATAACCAAGAATCTATATTGGCAGAAAACCCCTTGTTTATGGCTAGGAATTGACCTCAGCAGGTATAAAAAATAAGAAAGGGGCGTAAGACAAGGATGCTCTTTCTCACTTCAGCTTGTACAGCTAAGTAATTATGAGAGAAATAAAAGCCTTGCTGGGATTCGTCACAATCTCAACAATATAAGATACATAGATGAAACGGTGCTAATAGCAGCAGGAAAAGAAAAATGTAGAACCTTCTACAGAAGGTAGCAAACGAAAGCGAGAAGAAAGGACTGATCATAAACCTCAAGAAAACCGAATGTATTGTCATCGGCAAAAAGAAGAGCCCAATATGCAAACTACAAATTGTTATAGGACCTACCCTTTTGGACTATAATGAACTCTTTCAATTATTATATATACCGGGAGAATATGCCTCTCGGGGTTGAGTTGAGTCACCCCGGTTTAATACTTGGCGGTCGGACTGACGTGTAACACGCTTTGTATTTGTTCTCTCGTTAAATATATATGTTTCACTAATACCCGAGATCGTGTCTTTCTTCCGGGTCTATCCTGGGTCCACAACACAAGTCGGAAAACTAAAGTAAAACAAGTAAAGGAATTTAAATACCTGCGAAGTGTTCTACCAGAGGATGGAAAGTGCGACATGGAGATCCAAGGACGCATTGGCATGGTTAAGGACGCATTTCAAAAGCTAACCAGAATACAGAAAGACAGGACAATTTCATTAAATACGAAGAAAAGAGTGCTGGATTGCTATGTGATATCTGTTCTTCTGTAGGAAAGTGAATGCTCGACGATCTCGTCAAAGATGAAGGAAAGGCTTGACGCAGCAGAAATGTGGTTTTACAGAAGGATGCTGAGTATACCATGGACTGAGCACATGAGCAACGATGAGTGTTGGAGAGGATGCAAGGGAGTAGAAAACTCATGCTTAACACCAGGAAGAGATAGATGATGTTCCCGAGACACGTAATGAAGAGGGAGGGCCTGGGGATTTTAATACTCATAGAAGAAAAAAAAGACAAGCGAAATCAGCGCTAGACGTACTTATCAAATCTGAGCAAATGGATATCGGAGCGGGGTTTGGGAGAGATAACAAGAGAAAAAAATAGTGAGAACGTCTAGAGACAAAGCCAAGTAGAAGTTCATGATCACCTACGTCCTGAAGGGACACAGCCCATGAAGAAAAAGAAGATATTTTTTCAGGACAAATCCAATAAGGCGAGAAATGGATTATACCACATCGCCTATACTAAATTTGTTATACCTAATTTATACAGTGAGGTATCTGATGGCTTTCATATTTATTAATTTCGTATCGTGAATTTTTATTTCTTTCAGGTTATGACTATCACTACTTTCATTCTAATTCCATAGCAGTTTCTGCTTTGGAAGGGTTTAAAATGTTTATCTTGATTCTTACTTCTTGGAACATTTAAAGAATGTTGATTATTTTTCATTCTAGTTCTTTATTATCTTAACTATGAATATCTATGTCATCGACATATCCCCTCATCATCATTACACATACCATGGAAAGAAAAACGGGAACACTCTAAAAGACCTGTCCTTTGTATAATTTTATGCTAATTTAAACTGGACTTAACGCCCCTCCACACACACACACACACACACACACACACACACAGAGAAAAAGAGAGAGAGAGAGAGAGAGAGAGAGAGAGAAGAGAACACACACACACACACACACAGAATGGGTAGGAGGGAGAGGGGCAGGCTAAAAATATGCCCAAAAGCCCAAGACGAAATCAAAGGTATTTACTGGGGCGGGGACCCACTTCATTTAAGTAAACAAACAATCTAGATCTCAACCATTTTTTTTTAGTCATTTTACCCAAACCCTTCCCGACCATCCATTCGCTCAAGCTCGCCTGGTAGTTTGGGAGTTGTTTTCTTTTGACCCTCTTACCCTCAATATGCCTTGTGAGTATCAAATTTTCTAAGCGCCTTTTCCTCATCATGTGCTCCAAATATTCCAACTGTCTTTTCCTGGTGTTAAGCACCAGGGAGAGGTTTTTGTTGCTATTGTCTTTAGAACTTTGTCGTTACTCACATACTCAGTTCATGGTATCCTCAGTATCCTTTTGTAGAGCCACATTTCTGTTACTTCAAGATTCTTCACCCGTTAGGAGATTGTCTAGTCTTCACTGTCATAGAGGAGGACAGATATCAGGTAAGAATTCTTCGTTGCTAACGAATTTTTTCCATTTCTTAATACTTTGCTTAGCTCCATTAATACCCTTTCCAGTTACATAAATTGTTGCACTACTTGATTTCGGTATCTCTAATCTGTAATTTGTATGTTGGGCTCTTCCTTTTGCTAGCAACCATGCATCCAGTCTTCTTGCAATTGATTATCTTAGTATAAATGCAGAAAAGGAAAAAGAAAACCGTGAGATAATTGACAACTGTGAACTTGGATCTCGGAACCAACCAGGCGAAAAATGGTTTCAGTGTTGCATAGCGAATGATTAAGTAAGAACAACCAACACGCCTGTGAACACAAAAAACTTACGAGCGAACCTAAAATTCTAGATAGACTACTTAAAAATCAGAAAAGATTCAGAAATAAAATTCTACACTCTAAAATGCACACAGACTTTAATTAAAGAAACATTAAGCAACGACTAAACTGTCGTACAAAATACTGCAGAATGACTAAATGTTTAGACAAACATTTGAAGATATAGTTAAGAACGAACATAACTCATTAAAGGTTTTTGGTAACTCAAAACTAAGAGAATGATCTGTATACATTAATGACATCCTAAGAAAAGATAGACAAGAAAAAAAAGAAGGGATCTTCGACAAAATCCAACGGAGAATCTGTATTGTGATCGATCTCGACTTAGCAGCTCTCACATTCTCACCGGCGCAATGTGGCTTTCCTGTGTCTCTTCTACAAATACTTTCATGGTTTCTGCTCAGATGAACTTAGCTCACTGGTATCCCCTCATACATGAATTTGCTCGAGCCACAAGATTAGCAACTAGGTGCCACCCTTTTACTGTGAAACCAATAAATTGTAAACGCAAATTCTACTCCATCAGCTTCTTCTCTCACACTTCCCGCCTGTGGAATTCACTTCCGTTTACTTACTTTTCCAACAGCTACGATCTTCAGGAATTCAAATGAAAAGTCAATAGTCATCTACTATCTCACTAACTTGCTTCCTCTCTCTCTCTCTCTCCCTCCCTCTCTCTCTCTCTCTCTCTCTCATACTTCTTTCTTCGTCCACTCCATTCTCAGTAGTTTTCTCATCCTTCTTCTACCCTCTTCCTGACACCCCCCTGTAATCTGTCAATCTTTCTCATAACTTACCTCCTGTGTAAACTCCTGCTCAACAGTAATAGTAAAATGCCTTGCCTGGGGCGACACGATTATAAAAAAAAGTGTTTGACCGATTACATTCTTTAATGAAAAAGAGATAACAAATAATTACAAGGTTTGGCGTCGATTATAAGATATGAAGCAAAGACATTAGAAAGAAATTCAAGAAAAGAAAAATGACTATCTCAATGAGAAAAGTGCAGAGTGATATAAAAATAGGAGGACAGAAAGCAATGTTCATCGAGAAAAATGCAAAAGAGCAATCAGTCAGTCAGTTAAGTGCCATACGTGATACACGCTTGGGCGATCATGTCTCCAAAGAGACATGACTGACTGGGCAGAAGATTATCCCACAGTAGGTTGCCATTGCTTTCTTCGGTAGACTGGTTGTCGACCAAGGCTATAGAATCCAATCTGTCCTGTTATTTAACTCATAACTGGAAGGAATAGACGGATTAATACCTTTCCCAAGGGTCTTTGCGCGTAAGTGAATGCAATGAATTCAGCTGGAATTTGAACTCGGCTCCCCGATTTCTCGTTCCGAGCCGATATCCAATGCACCACAACGCACAAAGAGCAATACTCAGCACTAAATAAAGATCAAATAGAATAAAAATGGAACGAAAGTAGACAAGATGAATTTACAAGGAATAAAATAGTATTACATTATGAGATAAGATTGGCAGTTGCCAAGATGAACAGAAACGAAGTAAGAAGACCAAATATGAATGTAACAGAGATTGCATCATTATAGAAATCTTCGTCTCGATAATATTACCGGAATAATAAATAAGACATAAGACAATGGCGAGATCTCTCTTCATAATGTTACCCAAAAAATCGGGCGCAAATGAATACAAGCACCATTGGAGAACCCGTCACATAATTAGGCTTATCATTGTAATTCTAATGAATGGATTAGCAAAGATTTACTGAAAATAGATTAAGAACAATGCAGTTTCGTTCAAGGAAACTGTAACAAGAAATGCCATTTTTACAAGCATAATTTTCTTACAGCAAGCAATATAAATACAAAAAGACCTAAATGTAAAAAGACATAAATGACACAAGATCATTTGAAATCTATTTGAACTGATGGCAAACTTTCATTTATATGGGAAAGACATTTAAGTAATCTGTGATCTTTAATGGGACTAATCAGTCAATACGCGTATAAATAATGCGTTAGGCAAATATATACAATCATAGCAAGAAGATTAATAGGAGAATGCTTTTTCCTAATCTGATATGCTTGACCCGCAGCAAGACAACTCGGAGAGAAATAGAAAACAGTTCAGGATTTATATTTGATGAACATAATCTTAATAACATATGATAAGCTGAGGACACTGTATTGGTAGCAGATTCAAAAAGAAACTCTTTAGATAAGATAGAAAAGAAAAGCTAAGAGAAAGAAATAACTATGCATTCTAAGAAGTAAGAATGCATAATTATTAGTAAAGGAGACAAATGGTGAGCAAGTTTCTCGGGAGATAAAAATCAAGTCGGATGATTGCATTGTCTGGGTGGTGCAGTAGCGGATGGGATGGAAAGGTAACACTAAAATTCCAAGACGCACAGCAATTGTTGCTGGACTTTTTTGTGTGCATATATGTATACTGTGAGACAGTCATGGGCCAACCCAGAAGGCTTAACCAATCAGCAAGCTCAAAATATCCAATGCAATGTGTATGAACGGTGGCCATATTTTTCCGAGTATTGTCGATCAAATCCGATTCTGTAGAGTGTCTGATTCGTGAGTGTTAATTAATCTTTGATGTTGTTTCATTGAACAGATTACGTGCTGCGCTTTATCCATAAATTATGGCGGACATTATCAACAATTGTGAATGATACTTTTAAAAAAATAAGCAACATATTTGGAGATAGGACAATTTTGTGAGAATCAAAGAAAAGAAAGTTTTACCGTCATGTAATATTTTTTCTTTTATATAGCTGTGAATGTTATATAATCTCTTCTGATGAATGTCAGAGATGTGATTCTCCCGATAAATGCCGATAACAGCATGGGCTGAACATGTGATTAACAAGGAAGTATTAATGAAATTAGGAACTGAATCAATATTACAGGCAGATAAGAGCCAATAATGTGGGAAGAAGGTATGAAAACAATAACACTAACCCTGGAGAAGCAGGCTCTCGTCCATGCTTTGAAGAAATACGCGACACGCGGGAAAAAGATAAATATCTTTTGATTGTCTTGTTTAGGAGAGAAAATAACACAAAATTCACTGAGAGAAAAATATTTTACAGTATAGCTCAACCTGTACAAGGCCTGGGAGCCACTCGAAGTAGAGGGTTACATTAAGGGGTAGCATATATGGATAGGAGAGGAAAATAATGGTTGACACTAAACTTGAAGAGGTCAAGATTGTGTGTGTCTATGGGTGGTTTGCTACTAGGTAAGTGACGTGGCGGGTCCTATTCCCGAATATCAAACCTGGTGGATCGAGGTGATGCAATTCGTGCGAGCATTTTCTATGGTAGTAGTAGCGATAGGGCTGTAATAGACTCGCCACATTCTGCATTTGAGAGAGAGAGTTTAGAGTGTGGAAAATAATTCCTCTTCAACAAGACATCGAAGATGCTTTTGCACTCTGGAAGGTGAAGTCTGAGCAGTTCCTGCCCAGATAAGGCAACGGTACTCCACTTACGACTTTATTTGGTTCTTATAAAGGCAGGGGACAGCATGACTGGAGTGGTATACGGAGCCAATCATTTTATCTGCATTTTTAGCGATGGATCGTATATAAGAATTCCACTTGAGCTCGAGTGGGAGTCTGAGGCCCAATATCCATTCAAGGCATGGGGCCTACTCGTGGGGACATCCCTTCATTGCGATTAGTGGTAGGTTGGGGTCAGATCGGCGGTGATGTAATGTAACCGGTTTGATTTTGGAAGCATTGAATGTAACCAGCTAGTTTTCCCCACTGGGAATTAAGTGTTAGATCGGAAGAGGGGTCAGCTGCTAATCTCCAATTGTCGATACTTTTGATGGTACGCCCATATATTGTAGTCTCACCAGCGTAGATGTTGTGTGAAATGAATTACAAACCTGTAATAGTGGCACTAAATAGAAATCGTTATTCAAAAACATTTTGAATAAGGCATGAAACTGGAAATTTGTCACAATACACTCATTAATATGAAGTAATCTATAACAGTAGAGTCGATATGTTTCGAAATATTATTAAATAAGGAAGCTTCTAGGTTGTGCAAGTATTTTGATATACAGATAGACAAAACAGAATAAATTAGCTGTCTGTGAAAAAGAGAATTTGATTAATGAATTCCACGCTAATCTCTCTCTAATGACAATAGCTACAGCAGCCTTACCTGGACACTTAAAATCCTTACAGAAGAATAGATTGTCTATGCACTAAACATTTTATTTTAAATATTACATAGTTGCCAATAACCATCCCATAATTGAGATGACTGGCGATATGACAAAATCACTGGAATATTTGGATTCATGCCTCTCCCATAAGTGCTAGTGAGAAAAAGTTGATATAATAATTCTTAATTTGAATTAAAACATGTTTTGACGATTTACATCTATCGCTATCCTCACCACTGTTGATACACCCGCCAAATAAAACACAGAAATACTCAAATACTTGATACTTAGTGCTTAAATTAAATTATATGAATCTAATCAACTTACTTGCATTGCATCTTCTGCCAAAGTTTATATTAAAAGTATTTGTGAATATTAATTATCACAAATCTTCTTCTTCTTTTTCTTCTTCTTCTTTGCATTATTATTATTATTATTATTATTATTATTATTATTATTATTATTATTATTATTAACGTATTGGTATGTGTTGTGAAGTAGTTTTCGTACTGAAGGCATTAATCGTGCTATGTTGGTTGCTAATCGATTCAACGTACCCAAAATGTTAGGAACTTGGCAATCTTCCACTGAAAGCTGACTCCTTAGTATTCAGCTAACTGCCAACTAATATCAACTGCCTAGTAGTTCTACTGAACTCCAATAGAACTCTAAAGAACTCCTATGAACTTCCCAAGAACTGCTCAAGAACTTCATTATTTATTGTACTGAAGTACAAATGTGGCACAAGGCCTAATACGGGGATGGGGAAAGGCTGGTCATCAACTGTCCTAATTTAACTTAGCTATTCACTTTCGTTGACCCTGACACGCTTACAATAACCTTTCACCATAAAACCACATTTTTACTTACCATTCTTACCACGTCCACCATAATACCTCAGGTTCTCTATGTAGTCCTACTTAACTCCCATATGTACAATTTTCAGTGGAGGGCATGGGCAGAAAATAACAACATTTAAAATTCCCCAATGATTTTATACAATGAAAGTAATATATGTACAAGAAACTAAACAAAATCGTATTAGTAATAAAAGCCCCCCACTACTCTAATATTGTGACAGCAAAATCACTTCCCCGGACGAAACATAATGCGTGGCTTTATAAATATAATACCATATGTCCGATCAGCAGTCACTCACACAATCACTCACGGATTTAAACATCATAACAAAAAACGAAAAACACACTTGAAAAATAACGAAAGTCGCCACGCATCCACCGGGGAACTAACATTGTTGAACACCTAAGGTGGGAAGGGAAGGGGGGTTAAACTAAAGAAAAATAGGGGACAAAAAGAAAAGGGGGCCAATGAGCAATCATAACCTAGCTAAGTTAACATTGAAGCCAAAAACAGAAAAAATCAAAGTTTCCCTACACTAACCTAACAGGGACGGGGTGCACATGTTCAGCCCAGCACACCCAATATCCTGATGCCTAACCAGCATCAAACAACCACTCCAGGTCAGCACCTTTCACTCGACAGAATCGCGCAAGACTCACCCACCTTTTGCCAAATTCAGATGGAGTGAGTCGTTTCCTTTCCGTCCTGATCTTGACTTTAAGCTGATGCTTAAAGAACAAGATCAGTTGGGAAGAGGTAAACTTCTCATCACCATAGAATTCCTTCTGTCGCGTCGTCCAAATCACGATTCGCATAACACCTAGTAAGCAAAAGAGCACATAGTGCTCAGCCCTAGATAACGGAGGTACGACATTGCTACAAACAGAACTAGCCTCAAGGACAAAGAACTTTCCACGCAGCATACGAACCATGAGGTCTTCAAGAAACTTACACAACGGAGCAACAACACTGCAGTGGAAGAAGGCATGATCGACGGTTTCCGTCGTCAGCCCACAACGCACGCAGGTTGATTTTGGTGTTAGGCCCGCTGCATGAAGCCTCTTGCCTACCCAGAGAGCCTTTCGAATCATCAGCCAGGTGAGTGATGCCTCATCGTTAGTGAGACATTTCAACCCAGGCGCCCAAGGCCATATGGAGCGAGCCTCCTGCTTCGTAAGCCCGAGCTCGCCAATCAGTTCATCTTGAACGGCCCCCCTAACTAAAACCCGATATAATGCCCTAAGAGACAACGATTGGGCGTTGGAGAGGCCATCCGTAGCCCGCAAGAGAAACTGGAGAGCCAAACGACATTCTTTATAGAAGGAGCACTCGCCACGAGGAGTACGGCCGGCCTCCTCCTCCGACAAATGCACACTTCTCAGGGATGGAAAGTTTTTATGGACGTCCTCTTGAACGAGGGCGCCGTTCTCATCCTCCAGCATACACATTCGATCCAGGAATCTAATGCGAAGCGTGTGTTGACGAATCTCAACGCTAGGCATGCCCAGACCGCCCTCAGATGGATGCAGGCAACAGATCTCGCGACGTACCTTGGGAGACTTGCCTTCTCCCCAAAGGAAGGAGAACAAGAGCTGAATTAAACCCAAACGAATGGCACACGGGACAGGAAGTACCGAGAGTCGGTAAAGGAGAATCGGGTAGATGTGCGAAGCACATACTTCCGCCCTCCCCTTTAAGGAGAGCCTCCTCCGAGTCCACAGACGAACTGCGCCCTCGGCCTTCTCTCGAACCTCCGACCAATTCATTTCCAACTGGAGATCAGGACCGAAAAAGACGCCGAGAATCTTGATCGGCCCGTCCGTCCAGAGGAAAGGTCCGGGAAGAGAAACTCCCTTCCACGCACCCAATCGCAAGCCAACAGACTTATCGCGATTGATCTTGGCCCCTGTCACCGTCTCATAACATCTGATTTCTTTGCTGACTTCGTCAATCTCGGCTTTGCTCGACACAAAAACCGAAACGTCGTCAGCATAGGCGGAGTACCTGGCCGAGGTGGTAGCACCAGGTACGGAAATTCCGCGAAGGACCGGATTCGCCTTTAACTTGCGAAGGAATGGCTCCAACGCAAGAACGTACAGCAAAGGCGAAAGTGGACAACCTTGACGAATGGAGCGAGATAAAGTGAAGGGCTTCGATCTTACCCCATTCACTTCCACCAGCGCACCGGGGGACTCATACAGCAGTCGGATCCAGGAGCGAAAGTACGGCCCGAAACCGGCGGCGGAAAGGACAGACTCCAAGAAACGATGGTCAACCCTATCGAAAGCCTTGGACTGATCCAAATTGATCAGCGCGGCTTCGGTGTCGGTTTTCTCAATGATCAGGCGTACCAAATGAAGGTTGTCCTGAATAGTCCTGCCCTTCACAGCACAAGTCTGCTCGGGGCCAATCAGACTAGAGAGGACAGCCTGCAAACGGCCGGCCAAGATCTTGGCAAAAATCTTTAAGTCAGTATTTAACATCGTTAAAGGCCGATAATTATCTATGCCACCCCCACCGCTCTTGCTCTTGCGAAGCAACTTGATTACACCCCTGGTGAAGCGTCGAGGTATAGACCCCTGCTTCATCCAGTTGTTATAAACAAGAGCCAGCAGAGGAACAAGAACGGACGACTGCCTCAAGTACAGTTCGTAGGGAAGACCATCCAAACCTGGAGTTTTGTCCCGGCCAACCAATTTCAGCGCGTCCCAGATTTCCGACTCTGTTATGGGCCCCTCGCACCTAGCCGCTTCAGCCGCCGAGAGGCGGGGAAAGTCAGCCAAATAGGTGTCGAACTGAGCAGAGCTCAGACCGGGCTCCCTGGTGAAAAGATCCTGGAAGTAATCCCGAAAAGCTCCACATATACCCACGTCTGTAGTCACGGTACGACCATCCGGCAATGTGATGTCCTTGATATGCCGATTGGCTGCTTGCCTAGCTTCCTCTGCACGCAATTCTGCGGCCATATTCGTTGCCTCAGAAGACATTCTTTTTAACCTAGCCCTAACTACCAGAGCTTGATCCTTCTTGATAGCCAAGGAGGCCAGCTCGGCCCTAGCTAAGGCTACGTCCCCACTATTACGGGATTTAACTGCCCGATCAACTTTTTCTCTAACGTCGATTGCGCCGCTAAATTAGCTAAGTTGAGCCGACGGCTATAGTCGGCAGCAAACGACCTAATTTTGGATTTAAGTGTATCCCACCACTTATTCCCAACCACAGCCCCCGTCAGTTCCCGCTTTAGTGTTAGTAAAAGCTGGTGCTGGAAATCTTGGCTATCAAATAATGACGCGTTCAATTTCCAGTAGCCAGCCAACTTAACCTTAGGCTTATCTAAGTTTACACGAACCCGGACGAGCCTATGATCCGTGTAAACTATGGAATGGAAACTTGGACAACCTAAGAGCCCTACGTCGACTCTCCTAACTAGGACTCGGTCGAGGTAGCTTGCGCGTACCTTCGAATCCGAGCTGCCCCTATTAGTCCAAGTCCACACTACCTCCCGGGGGTGTTCATTTCGGTATTTATCGACAAGATCATTCCTGTCGATAAATTCCCGAAATGGTTTCACATCCGGGTTGTTAGTACCCGATCTTTCTCCTATACGATCCTTCTCAGGGTCAAGGACGGCATTCCAATCCCCCGCTAAAATTACCCGCCTCGATGTTCCAAAGAACGACTCGAGCTGCCGAAACAAAGCAGGACGCTCCGCATGGACATTGGGCGCATAAACCCCAATGAGGCGAAAAGACTTCTCCTTTATGGTAATATCCAGCACACAAATCCTGCCCGCTGGATCCGCGAAGACAAGCGTACACGCCGCACCCAAAGACTTGCTCACTAGCCAAGAAACACCTCTAGAACGACCATCAAAACATGCTGAAAAGAGATCGTAATCCCTAGACAGTATGCCCTCATAGTCGCCAGCTAAAAACCGGGTTTCCTGCAGACAACAAACATCCACCCCGAGGCGCTGGAGGTCATGAAGGAGTCTCACCCTCCGAGACTCTGACCTCAGCCCCCGGGCATTCACGCTTGCTAACCAGAGAGCCATTATGATCCTTAATTAGGGTTGGGGTCCTGGACAGAACATGGTCGGGGAAAGGATGCCGACAGCCTCTCCCATTGACCCATGGCCCATCTCATTCTTGATGGTGCCGTCAGAGGAGACGCCGCCAACATCCCAGGGAAAGGTTAGTTTTAGCGCCCTATAGAGGGAGGGGTGAACTAAAACCGGGACCCGTCCAGAACAGAATTTTTCAAGGTTAGTGAGTTTCTCTGATTTTGTTGTGATGATGGGTGGAATCATAGGAATTGCTTTGGCAGCCTCCTCTACCATGCCCCAAGTCTGCCGCGCCCCTGACCCAGTGCGAATGACTGTTAATAGCCTCTGAGCTTTGGGGAAATTTCTTGGTAGTTCGATATCTTTCTCACTACACTTTTTCATCGACAAAAGAGCCTTCAGCTGCTTTATTCTATTCCCGAAATTCTTGGCTCTTTCAGCCTGGGCCGGGGAGATGCGGCAGATGTCCTCCCCTTGCCTGTATGGCAGCTTTGTTGGTTTTTTTTTTTGGGCCTCCATATCTTCTGAGGAAAGACTTCTTTGTCTTTTGGATGGAGGGGGCATCTGTTTCGGGGGAGAGGGACAGGGAGAGAGGCATGGAGAAACACGAAAATAGTTGATGATTGGGCTGGGGTCTCGACTACGAGGGGACGGTTTACGGGGAGTGGGTTGAGAGGAATGAATTTTTTTGCCCGATTTTTTCTTTTGAGGGGAGGACGGGGCAGAGGCCGAGGGGCGAGGTGGACGTTGAGCCAGTTGATTCTTCAACTCCTCTGATGGGCGAAAAGGCCGTTTTTCCAGTTGTTTCTTTAGCTCTTTTATCTTCTGCGTCTTTTCATACCCTGGGTCGAATGCTTTCTTTAGCTCTTCAAGTTTCGGAGCCGACCAGGCCGAGGCATCGCCCTTCTTGCTGGTGGAGGGAGTGGGGCTGTTTGTGCCTTTCGTCTTAGGGGTATCTGGGGACCGAGGTTCCGCTGCTTGGCGCTTCCCCCTGGCCCTGCCAACAACCAGCCACTCCCCCTTTTCCTTCTCCGAGGCTGCACTAGCAGTTGGCGAAGGTTTTTCGGGGGGTGAGGGAACTTTTTTGTTCCCAACCGGGGTAACTGCCGCACCGGTCCTGGGTATTGGCATGCCCACTACGGGCGAGACGGATGTAACAGGAGCGGCCAGAGGGGGATTTTGGTCGATTGGAGCCTGGCTTCCAGAGGCCTTCTTCTCTGGGCAGGAGGAGGAGAGGTGACCAGTCTCTCCACACCTCCAGCATTTTGGTTTGCGGCCGGACACCATCACCGGCAAGCTCAGGCCCCCTACGTCAAGACAGTTGGGGATGGTCTTGAAGGTCTCCTGGTCGATCATCATATCGAAAGACCATCCCCCGTTCAGGTCATCGCAGGAGGCATCTAAAATTTGGCCAAACTGCGAAAAGTAGGCAGCCAGATGCTCCCCGATGACCTGAGGAGGAACCTCATACACTGCTACCTTGGTCCTTTGTTTGCCATCATACATAATTCTAAATATGAGCTCTTTTGTAGATATGTCTTCAATCGCCAATTTTAGGCACTCTTCTGGCGTAGGTAGTAGTATGTCCCACAAGAAGAAGCGCGCCCCTTTAATTATTCTTAAGGGCTTATACCCCTTTGACTGCAGTGTTTTCAACACTGTGTCTTTCGTGCTGCGACAAATTTTGCGCGTACGCTTGTCCACCACGAAGACTGACACTATTCTTTTTTCAATCTTCTTTAATTCTTGGGGATCCTCCAAGAGCCCACCTTCTACGACAAGGTGTGCGTAGCTCTTAGCTCTCTCCAAGAACTCCGTCAGATTGATCTTGACTTTCGGAGGGGACTTCCAGCCACAGGGCGATTCCCCGGCCTCAGCATCTTTCATTGTCTCGTCTTGCGTCTTTTGAGGTTTTTCTTTGTTATTCGCCTCCTTTTGGCCATTCTCGGCCATTGGTGTCTCTTTCATTATTTCTTTTTCCTTTTCATCTTTCCCAGGAAGTGGGGGAAAATCCTCATCAGTTTTATCAGGAGGCCCCTTCCAGGGGGGGGTCAAAACTTAGTTTTTTCTTTATTGACCGACTATTGTCGGCCATTTTAAGGTTTTAGCACGCCAACAAAAAATTTTTGTTTTTGTCCACCACACTTAAATTAAACGTATGGGAAAGGGTGGGAAATGGGAGTAACTTGGGGAAAACAAATAAAAAAAAAAAAAAAAAAAAAAAACTATCACAAAATAGAAACAAAGAGGACAAAAATTTCTCAAACAACGAACCCCGAAGGATTTAAAATTTCCCAATAAAATGGCCAGTAACGGCAAACAATTCACCCGCCTGGCAAAAAACTAGCCTTTAGCGGCCAAAAATTAAACTTTTACCAAACTAAGAACTAGTCTTAGCCGACAAAAAGTTTAGCCTCTTGAGAGGTTAAAAAATATACAAAAATAAACTTTACCAGTTACGATAAACTAATTACACAAAGAAATTAAAAGAAAATAAAACAAACAGAAACACGGAGAGTTGCCTAAACGGCTACTCCCGACAATGAAAATAGCGGGAGGGGCTAAAATTAAATTTAAGCGGTTTAACTAAACTTTACAAAATAAATGAATTAACGAAAATAAATTTAAACAACGATTAAATTTTACAAATGTACAATCAAATAAAATGTACAAGGAAAACAAATACAAACAAATACAAACAACCAAAAAGAAAACGAAAAGTCTCCTAACGGCGACTTCCGCAAAAGAAAAACTGGGGAGGGGCTGAAAAAAAGAAAAGTTAAAGTGGAAGAAAAATAAAAATCAGCTAATTCTTCAGTTTCTGGTCAAATAGGGACAGTTAAAAAAAATATAAATATGGCACTTAAGGCCAAACAGATACTGAAAAAAAGAAAAAGAAAAAATAAACTCAAAACGGCCGACCTAAATAAAAACAAATATGGCCGCCAAAAATACGAAAATAAAAACAAAAAAGCTAGAAGAATAAAAAAGAAAAGAACAAAGTAAATAAACGAAAAAGAAAATAAATAAAAATAAACTTAGCTCAACAAAAAGGTCTTTTTTGTAAAATAAACAGTCCAAATGAGTGAATCAGTTTTTTTTAAACAAAAAGTTCGACGCTCGCCAAAACAAGGTCGGAGAAGTCAGAAAATGACAACAAACGTCAAAAACTGGGCAAGAACTTCATTATTTATTGTACAGAAGTACAAATGCGGCACAAGGCCTAATACGGGGATGGGGAAGGCTGGTCATCAACTGTCCTATATTTAACTTAGCTATTCACTTTCGTTGACCCTGACACGCTAACAATAACCTTTCACCATAAAACCACATTTTTACTTACCATTCTTACCACGTCCACCATAATACCTCAGGTTCTCTATGTAGTCCTACTTAACTCCCATATGTACAATGTTCAGTGGAGGGCATGGGCAGAAATAACAACATTTAAAATTCCCCAATGATTTTATACAATGAAAGTAAGATATGTACAAGAAACTAAACAAAATCATATTAGTAATAAAAGCCCCCCACTACTCTAATATTGTGACAGCAAAATCACTTCTCCGGACGAAATATAATGCGTGGCTTTAGAAATATAATAATATCACTTATCCGTTCAGCAATCACTCACACAATCACTCACACATTTAAACATCATAACAAAAACGAAAAACACACTTGAAAAATAACGAAAGACGCCACGCATCCACCGGAGAACTAACATTGTTGAACACCTAAAGTGGGAAGGGATGGGGGATTAAACTAAAGAAAAATAGGGGACAAAAAGAAAAAGGGGCCAATGAGCAATCATAACCTAGCTAAGTTAACATTGAAGCCAAAAACAGAAAAAATCAAAGTTTCCCTACACTAACCTAACAGGGACGGGGTGCACATGTTCAGCCCAGCACACCCAATATCCTGATGCCTAACCAGCATCAAACAACCACTCCAGGTCAGCACCTTTCACTCGACAGAATCGCGCAAGACTCACCCACCTTTTGCCAAATTCAGATGGAGTGAGTCGTTTCCTTTCCGTCCTGATCTTGACTTTAAGCTGATGCTTAAAGAACAAGATCAGTTGGGAAGAGGTAAACTTCTCATCACCATAGAATTCCTTCTGTCGCGTCGTCCAAATCACGATTCGCATAACACCTAGTAAGCAAAAGAGCACATAGTGCTCAGCCCTAGATAACGGAGGTACGACATTGCTACAAACAGAACTAGCCTCAAGGACAAAGAACTTTCCACGCAGCATACGAACCATGAGATCTTCAAGAAACTTACACAACGGGGCAACAACACTGCAGTGGAAGAAGGCATGATCGACGGTTTCCGTCGTCAGCCCACAACGCACGCAGGTTGATTTCGGAGTTAGGCCCGCTGCATGAAGCCTCTTGCCTACCCAGAGAGCCTTTCGTATCATCAGCCAGGTGAGTGATGCCTCATCGTTAGTGAGACATTTCAACCCAGGCGCCCAAGGCCATATGGAGCGAGCCTCCTGCTTCGTAAGCCCGAGCTCGCCAATCAGTTCATCTTGAACGGCCCCCCTAACTAAAACCCGATATAATGCCCTAAGAGACAACGATTGGGCGTTGGAGAGGCCATCCGTAGCCCGCAAGAGAAACTGGAGAGCCAAACGACATTCTTTATAGAAGGAGCACTCGCCACGAGGAGTACGGCCGGCCTCCTCCTCTGACAAATGCACACTTCTCAGGGATGGAAAGTTTTTATGGACGTCCTCTTGAACGAGGGCGCCGTTCTCATCCTCCAGCATACACATTCGATCCAGGAATCTAATGCGAAGCGTGTGTTGACGAATCTCAACGCTAGGCATGCCCAGACCGCCCTCAGATGGATGCAGGCAACAGATCTCGCGACGTACCTTGGGAGACTTGCCTTCTCCCCAAAGGAAGGAGAACAAGAGCTGAATTAAACCCAAACGAATGGCACACGGGACAGGAAGTACCGAGAGTCGGTAAAGGAGAATCGGGTAGATGTGCGAAGCACATACTTCCGCCCTCCCCTTTAAGGAGAGCCTCCTCCGAGTCCACAGACGAACTGCGCCCTCGGCCTTCTCTCGAACCTCCGACCAATTCATTTCCAACTGGAGATCAGGACCGAAAAAGACGCCGAGAATCTTGATCGGCCCGTCCGTCCAGAGGAAAGGTCCGGGAAGAGAAACTCCCTTCCACGCACCCAATCGCAAGCCAACAGACTTATCGCGATTGATCTTGGCCCCTGTCACCGTTTCATAACATCTGATTTCTTTGCTGACTTCGTCAATCTCGGCTTTGCTCGACACAAAAACCGAAACGTCGTCAGCATAGGCGGAGTACCTGGCCGAGGTGGTAGCACCAGGTACGGAAATTCCGCGAAGGACCGGATTCGCCTTTAACTTGCGAAGGAATGGCTCCAACGCAAGAACGTACAGCAAAGGCGAAAGTGGACAACCTTGACGAATGGAGCGAGATAAAGTGAAGGGCTTCGATCTTACCCCATTCACTTCCACCAGCGCACCGGGGGACTCATACAGCAGTCGGATCCAGGAGCGAAAGTACGGCCCGAAACCGGCGGCGGAAAGGACAGACTCCAAGAAACGATGGTCAACCCTATCGAATGCCTTGGACTGATCCAAATTGATCAGCGCGGCTTCGGTGTCGGTTTTCTCGATGATCAGGCGTACCAAATGAAGGTTGTCCTGAATAGTCCTGCCCTTCACAGCACAAGTCTGCTCGGGGCCAATCAGACTAGAGAGGACAGCCTGCAAACGGCCGGCCAAGATCTTGGCAAAAATCTTTAAGTCAGTATTTAACATCGTTAAAGGCCGATAATTATCTATGCCACCCCCACCGCTCTTGCTCTTGCGAAGCAACTTGATTACACCCCTGGTGAAGCGACGAGGTATAGACCCCTGCTTCATCCAGTTGTTATAAACAAGAGCCAGCAGAGGAACAAGAACGGACGACTGCCTCAAGTACAGTTCGTAGGGAAGACCATCCAAACCTGGAGTTTTGTCCCGGCCAACCAATTTCAGCGCATCCCAGATTTCCGACTCTGTTATGGGCCCCTCGCACCTAGCCGCTTCAGCCGCCGAGAGGCGGGGAAAGTCAGCCAAATAGGTGTCGAACTGAGCAGAGCTCAGACCGGGCTCCCTGGTGAAAAGATCCTGGAAGTAATCCCGAAAAGCTCCACATATACCCACGTCTGTAGTCACGGTACGACCATCCGGCAATGTGACGTCCTTGATATGCCGATTGGCTGCTTGCCTAGCTTCCTCTGCACGCAATTCTGCGGCCATATTCGTTGCCTCAGAAGACATTCTTTTTAACCTAGCCCTAACTACCAGAGCTTGATCCTTCTTGATAGCCAAGGAGGCCAGCTCGGCCCTAGCTAAGGCTACGTCCCCACTATTACGGGATTTAACTGCCCGATCAACTTTTTCTCTAACGTCGATTGCGCCGCTAAATTAGCTAAGTTGAGCCGACGGCTATAGTCGGCAGCAAACGACCTAATTTTGGATTTAAGTGTATCCCACCACTTATTCCCAACCACAGCCCCCGTCAGTTCCCGCTTTAGTGTTAGTAAAAGCTGGTGCTGGAAATCTTGGCTATCAAATAATGACGCGTTCAATTTCCAGTAGCCAGCCAACTTAACCTTAGGCTTATCTAAGTTTACACGAACCCGGACGAGCCTATGATCCGTGTAAACTATGGAATGGAAACTTGGACAACCTAAGAGCCCTACGTCGACTCTCCTAACTAGGACTCGGTCGAGGTAGCTTGCGCGTACCTTCGAATCCGAGCTGCCCCTATTAGTCCAAGTCCACACTACCTCCCGGGGGTGTTCATTTCGGTACTTATCGACAAGATCATTCCTGTCGATAAATTCCCGAAATGGTTTCACATCCGGGTTGTTAGTACCCGATCTTTCTCCTATACGATCCTTCTCAGGGTCAAGGACGGCATTCCAATCCCCCGCTAAAATTACCCGCCTCGATGTTCCAAAGAACGACTCGAGCTGCCGAAACAAAGCAGGACGCTCCGCATGGACATTGGGCGCATAAACCCCAATGAGGCGAAAAGACTTCTCCTTTATGGTAATATCCAGCACACAAATCCTGCCCGCTGGATCCGCGAAGACAAGCGTACACGCCGCACCCAAAGACTTGCTCACTAGCCAGGAAACACCTCTAGACCGACCATCAAAACATGCTGAATAGAGATCGTAATCCCTAGACAGTATGCCCTCATAGTCGCCAGCAAAAAACCGGGTCTCCTGCAAACAACAAACATCCACCCCGAGGCGCTGGAGATCATGAAGGAGTCTCACCCTCCGAGACTCAGACCTCAGCCCCCGGGCATTCATACTTGCTAACCAGAGAGCCATTATCAGTCCGATTAGGGTTGAGGAACTGTTCCGAACATGTCCGGTGACAGGACACCGACAGCCCGTCCCATTGAGCCGAGACCCATTTCACTTTTGATAGTGCCATCATAGGACAGGCCGCCAATGTCCAGGGGAAACGTTAGTTTCAACGCTCTGTAAAGGGAGGGGTGAACATAAACCGGGGTCCTCCCAGAACAAAACTGCTGCAAATTTGCATTGTCCTCATCATGGAAATAAGAAAGGGGAGGGTTCGTAGCAAACGAATCATTCGCCTCCCCTAACATAGTCCATATTTGTCTAGTACCAGCGCCAGACCGCACGACCGTCAAGATCCTCTTGGCGTTTGGGAAATTGCGCGGATCTTCGACATCTTTGTCGTGTACTTTTTTAAATGAAATTAAAGTTTTTAAGCGCTTTGAATGGCTCAGCGCCTTTTGAGCTGTTTCTGCAGAAACTCGGCAAACTTCCTCACCGAGATTGAAAGGAGGTTTCATTTTCTTTCTTTTTTCCTCACCAGACGCTACTTCAGGGCTTCTTTGTCTTTTAGACTTGTGAGGAGAGAGAGAAGGATTAGGTGTTGGGGTGGGAGTGGGTGAGACATCGGGAGAAGCAGGAGTGGAAGGGATACGAGAAGAGACTGGGGAATGCTTTTTGAAGGTGGTCATTTTCGACGGGGAAGTGGTCAGAGACTTTGTCATGGGAGGGGGGGCATGGTTTTTTTCCGGGAGGGAGAAGACGGGGCGGAGACGGAAGAGTGGGGAGCTGCTAAATTTGTTGATTTCTTCTTCTCTAGGTCTTTCTTTAATTTTCGCAGCTGGACGATTTTTTCCCAATTCGGTTCCGCTTTTTTTTGAATCTCACTCAAAGGCCTGTCTAAATGCACCGCCGGGACGTCGCCTTTAGAGCTGCCAGAGGGAGTGGGACTGTCGGTGTCATCCCTAGGAGTTTCAGGGGACTGAGGCACCGCTGCTCGGATCTTCCCTTTGCCTCTAGCAACGACATGCCATACTCCCTCATCCTTGTCCTTGACCACACTTGCGGCAGGCTTCGGAATTTGGGAGGATGGGGGCCGAGACCCACCCGGTGTTTGTGAGACACCGGGCCGTGCCACTGCTAGGCCCATTACAGGCGTTGCGGAACTACGGTTGTCAGGCTTAGGGGTATTTTGGTCGACGGCGGCCGGATCACCAGAGGCCTTCTTCTCTGGGCAGGAAGAGGACAGGTGACCAGTCTGCCCGCACTTCCAGCAAGTTGGTTTTCGGCCGGTCACTATGACCGGCATTTTCCGGCCGCAATAATCCAAGCAGTTGGGGATGGAGTCGAAGGCTTCTTTATCGCTCAGTATGTCGAATGTCCATCCCCCGTTCAGGTTGTCAGAAGAGGCTGCGAGTATCTGACCATATTTTTTAAAATAAGAGGCCAGGTGTTCGCCGACAACCTGAGGAGGCACCTCATATACTGCTACGTTGGTCCTCCTACGGCCTTCATATTCTGTTCTCAGGATTAGGTCATCAGTTATCAATTCTCTACTTACTGCATCCATGCAATCTTCCGGTGTGGGCAGCAGTACGTCCCAATTGAAAAAGGCTGGTCCTTTTATTATTCTTTGGGGCCTAACCCCTAGGGACACCAGTGATCGGATCACTGTGTCTTTCGTGGAGCGACAAATTTTGCGCGAACGCTTGTCCACCACGAAGACCGACACCATTCTCTTTTCAAACTTTTGTAATTCCTGGGGGTTTTCCAAAAGTCCGTCATCTTTCAAAAGATGGTCGAAACCTTTAGATCTCTCCAGAAACTCCGCTATGTTTATAATGCAACTAGGTGGGGACTTCCAGCAATCGGGCGATACCCCGGCCTCAGCATCTTTGTTTTTGTCTCTGGTACTTTTCGCCTTGTCATTTGCCGTAGACTTTTGGCCATTCTCGGCCACCTTATTCTTGGTCTCATAATTTTGCTTTTTTGAATCCTTTAGAGGGGGATAGGACTCTTCATTTTTGTCAGGCGGGCCCTTCCCGGGCGGGTCGAAAATCAGTTTTTTTCTAGCTGACCGACTTGAGTCGGCCATTTTTATTTTTACTGGCCGTGATCGATATAATTATTATTTTTTTCCTCCGTAAATGATAGGGGAATGGAGAGGGGTAGGGAAAAAACGGGAAAAATGTGGGGGGGGGGGGAAATAAATATGTTACACAAATTAACCACCTCACAAGAAAATTGCACGAACAACAATAAATAAAATTAGCCTATATCGGCAAAAATTAGAAATAACAAAACGGCTTAGAACAACTTGCTTTTAACAGTGAAATTCAACTCTTAAAAATATAAGAGCAGAAAATAGGCAAAAAATCCGCCTCTTGAGAGGTTAAAAAAAATAAAAACAAAAATAAACTTTACAAAATACGATAAACTAAATACACAAAGAAATTTAAAGAAAATAAAACAAACAGAAAAACGGAGAGTTGCCTAAACGGCTACTCCCGACAAAGAAAATAGGGGGAGGGGCTAAAATTAAATTTAAGCGGTTTAACTAAACTTTACAAAATAAATGAATTAACGAAAATAAATTTAAACAACGATTAAATTTTACAAATGTACAATCAAATTAAATGTACAAGGAAAACAAATACAAACAAATACAAACAAACAAAAAGAAAACGAAAAGTCTCCTAACGGCGACTTCCGCAAAAGAAAAAACTGGGGAGGGGCTGAAAAAAAAGAAAAGTTAAATTGGAAGAAAAATAAAAATCAGCTAATTCTTCAGCTTCTGGTCAAAATAGGGACAGTTAAAAAAAATATAAATATGGCACTTAAGGCCAAACAGATACTGAAAAAAAATAAAAATAAAAATAAACTCAAAACGGCCGACCTAAATAAAAACAAATATGGCCGCCAAAAATACGAAAATAAAAACAAAAAAGCTAGAAGAATAAAAAAGAAAAGAACAAAGTAAATAAACGAAAAAGAAAATAAATAAAAATAAACTTAGCTCAACAAAAAGGTCTTTTTTGTCAAATAAAAAGTCCAAATGAGTGAATCGGATTTTTTTTTAAAACAAAAAGTTCGACGCTTGTCAAAACAAGGTCGGAGAAGTCAGAAAATGACAACAAACGTCAAAAACTGGGCAAGAACTTCATTATTTATTGTACGATATGTACAAATGTGGCACAAGGCCTAATACGGGGATGGGGAAGGCTGGTCATCAATTGTCCTAAATTAACTTAGCTATTCACTTTCGTTGACCCTGACACGCTAACAATAATCCTTTCACCATAATACCACATTTTTACTTACCATTCTTACTACGTCCACCATAATACCTCAGGTTCTCTATGTAGTCCTACTTAACTCCCATATGTACAATGTTCAGTGGAGGGCATGGGCAGAAAATAACAACATTTAAAATTCCCCAATGATTTTATACAATGAAAGTAATATATGTACAAGAAACTAAACAAAATCGTATTAGTAATAAAAGCCCCCCCACTACTCTAATATTGTGACAGCAAAATCACTTCCCCGGACGAAATATAATGCGTGGCTTTAGAAGTATAATACCATATATCCGATCAGCAATTACTCACACAATCACTCACACATTTAAACATCATAACAAAAACGAAAAGCACACTTGAAAAATAACGAAAGACGACACGCATCCACCGGAGAACTAACATTGTTGAACACCTAAAGTGGGAAGGGATGGGGGATTAAACTAAAGAAAAATAGGGGACGAAAAAGAAAAAGGGGGCCAATGAGCAATCATAACCTAGCTAAGTTAACAATGAAGCAAAAAACAGAAAAAATCAAACTTTCCCTACACTAACCTAACAGGGACGGGGTGCACATGTTCAGCCCAGCACACCCAATATCCTGATGCCTAACCAGCATCAAACAACCACTCCAGGTCAGCACCTTTCACTCGACAGAATCGCGCAAGACTCACCCACCTTTTGCCAAATTCAGATGGAGTGAGTCGTTTCCTTTCCGTCCTGATCTTGACTTTAAGCTGATGCTTAAAGAACAAGATCAGTTGGGAAGAGGTAAACTTCTCATCACCATAGAATTCCTTCTGTCGCGTCGTCCAAATCACGATTCGCATAACACCTAGTAAGCAAAAGAGCACATAGTGCTCAGCCCTAGATAACGGAGGTACGACATTGCTACAAACAGAACTAGCCTCAAGGACAAAGAACTTTCCACGCAGCATACGAACCATGAGGTCTTCAAGAAACTTACACAACGGAGCAACAACACTGCAGTGGAAGAAGGCATGATCGACGGTTTCCGTCGTCAGCCCACAACGCACGCAGGTTGATTTTGGTGTTAGGCCCGCTGCATGAAGCCTCTTGCCTACCCAGAGAGCCTTTCGAATCATCAGCCAGGTGAGTGATGCCTCATCGTTAGTGAGACATTTCAACCCAGGCGCCCAAGGCCATATGGAGCGAGCCTCCTGCTTCGTAAGCCCGAGCTCGCCAATCAGTTCATCTTGAACGGCCCCCCTAACTAAAACCCGATATAATGCCCTAAGAGACAACGATTGGGCGTTGGAGAGGCCATCCGTAGCCCGCAAGAGAAACTGGAGAGCCAAACGACATTCTTTATAGAAGGAGCACTCGCCACGAGGAGTACGGCCGGCCTCCTCCTCCGACAAATGCACACTTCTCAGGGATGGAAAGTTTTTATGGACGTCCTCTTGAACGAGGGCGCCGTTCTCATCCTCCAGCATACACATTCGATCCAGGAATCTAATGCGAAGCGTGTGTTGACGAATCTCAACGCTAGGCATGCCCAGACCGCCCTCAGATGGATGCAGGCAACAGATCTCGCGACGTACCTTGGGAGACTTGCCTTCTCCCCAAAGGAAGGAGAACAAGAACTGAATTAAACCCAAACGAATGGCACACGGGACAGGAAGTACCGAGAGTCGGTAAAGGAGAATCGGGTAGATGTGCGAAGCACATACTTCCGCCCTCCCCTTTAAGGAGAGCCTCCTCCGAGTCCACAGACGAACTGCGCCCTCGGCCTTCTCTCGAACCTCCGACCAATTCATTTCCAACTGGAGATCAGGACCGAAAAAGACGCCGAGAATCTTGATCGGCCCGTCCGTCCAGAGGAAAGGTCCGGGAAGAGAAACTCCCTTCCACGCACCCAATCGCAAGCCAACAGACTTATCGCGATTGATCTTGGCCCCTGTCACCGTCTCATAACATCTGATTTCTTTGCTGACTTCGTCAATCTCGGCTTTGCTCGACACAAAAACCGAAACGTCGTCAGCATAGGCGGAGTACCTGGCCGAGGTGGTAGCACCAGGTACGGAAATTCCGCGAAGGACCGGATTCGCCTTTAACTTGCGAAGGAATGGCTCCAACGCAAGAACGTACAGCAAAGGCGAAAGTGGACAACCTTGACGAATGGAGCGAGATAAAGTGAAGGGCTTCGATCTTACCCCATTCACTTCCACCAGCGCACCGGGGGACTCATACAGCAGTCGGATCCAGGAGCGAAAGTACGGCCCGAAACCGGCGGCGGAAAGGACAGACTCCAAGAAACGATGGTCAACCCTATCGAAAGCCTTGGACTGATCCAAATTGATCAGCGCGGCTTCGGTGTCGGTTTTCTCGATGATCAGGCGTACCAAATGAAGGTTGTCCTGAATAGTCCTGCCCTTCACAGCACAAGTCTGCTCGGGGCCAATCAGACTAGAGAGGACAGCCTGCAAACGGCCGGCCAAGATCTTGGCAAAAATCTTTAAGTCAGTATTTAACATCGTTAAAGGCCGATAATTATCTATGCCACCCCCACCGCTCTTGCTCTTGCGAAGCAACTTGATTACACCCCTGGTGAAGCGACGAGGTATAGACCCCTGCTTCATCCAGTTGTTATAAACAAGAGCCAGCAGAGGAACAAGAACGGACGACTGCCTCAAGTACAGTTCGTAGGGAAGACCATCCAAACCTGGAGTTTTGTCCCGGCCAACCAATTTCAGCGCATCCCAGATTTCCGACTCTGTTATGGGCCCCTCGCACCTAGCCGCTTCAGCCGCCTCGAGGCGGGGAAAGTCAGCCAAATAGGTGTCGAACTGAGCAGAGCTCAGACCGGGCTCCCTGGTGAAAAGATCCTGGAAGTAATCCCGAAAAGCTCCACATATACCCACGTCTGTAGTCACGGTACGACCATCCGGCAATGTGATGTCCTTGATATGCCGATTGGCTGCTTGCCTAGCTTCCTCTGCACGCAATTCTGCGGCCATATTCGTTGCCTCAGAAGACATTCTTTTTAACCTAGCCCTAACTACCAGAGCTTGATCCTTCTTGATAGCCAAGGAGGCCAGCTCGGCCCTAGCTAAGGCTACGTCCCCACTATTACGGGATTTAACTGCCCGATCAACTTTTTCTCTAACGTCGATTGCGCCGCTAAATTAGCTAAGTTGAGCCGACGGCTATAGTCGGCAGCAAACGACCTAATTTTGGATTTAAGTGTATCCCACCACTTATTCCCAACCACAGCTCCCGTCAGTTCCCGCTTTAGTGTTAGTAAAAGCTGGTGCTGGAAATCTTGGCTATCAAATAATGACGCGTTCAATTTCCAGTAGCCAGCCAACTTAACCTTAGGCTTATCTAAGTTTACACGAACCCGGACGAGCCTATGATCCGTGTAAACTATGGAATGGAAACTTGGACAACCTAAGAGCCCTACGTCGACTCTCCTAACTAGGACTCGGTCGAGGTAGCTTGCGCGTACCTTCGAATCCGAGCTGCCCCTATTAGTCCAAGTCCACACTACCTCCCGGGGGTGTTCATTTCGGTATTTATCGACAAGATCATTCCTGTCGATAAATTCCCGAAATGGTTTCACATCCGGGTTGTTAGTACCCGATCTTTCTCCTATACGATCCTTCTCAGGGTCAAGGACGGCATTCCAATCCCCCGCTAAAATTACCCGCCTCGATGTTCCAAAGAACGACTCGAGCTGCCGAAACAAAGCAGGACGCTCCGCATGGACATTGGGCGCATAAACCCCAATGAGGCGAAAAGACTTCTCCTTTATGGTAATATCCAGCACACAAATCCTGCCCGCTGGATCCGCGAAGACAAGCGTACACGCCGCACCCAAAGACTTGCTCACTAGCCAGGAAACACCTCTAGACCGACCATCAAAACATGCTGAATAGAGATCGTAATCCCTAGACAGTATGCCCTCATAGTCGCCAGCAAAAAACCGGGTCTCCTGCAAACAACAAACATCCACCCCGAGGCGCTGGAGATCATGAAGGAGTCTCACCCTCCGAGACTCAGACCTCAGCCCCCGGGCATTCATACTTGCTAACCAGAGAGCCATTATCAGTCCGATTAGGGTTGAGGAACTGTTCCGAACATGTCCGGTGACAGGACACCGACAGCCCGTCCCATTGAGCCGAGACCCATTTCACTTTTGATAGTGCCATCATAGGACAGGCCGCCAATGTCCAGGGGAAACGTTAGTTTCAACGCTCTGTAAAGGGAGGGGTGAACATAAACCGGGGTCCTCCCAGAACAAAACTGCTGCAAATTTGCATTGTCCTCATCATGGAAATAAGAAAGGGGAGGGTTCGTAGCAAACGAATCATTCGCCTCCCCTAACATAGTCCATATTTGTCTAGTACCAGCGCCAGACCGCACGACCGTCAAGATCCTCTTGGCGTTTGGGAAATTGCGCGGATCTTCGACATCTTTGTCGTGTACTTTTTTAAATGAAATTAAAGTTTTTAAGCGCTTTGAATGGCTCAGCGCCTTTTGAGCTGTTTCTGCAGAAACTCGGCAAACTTCCTCACCGAGATTGAAAGGAGGTTTCATTTTCTTTCTTTTTTCCTCACCAGACGCTACTTCAGGGCTTCTTTGTCTTTTAGACTTGTGAGGAGAGAGAGAAGGATTAGGTGTTGGGGTGGGAGTGGGTGAGACATCGGGAGAAGCAGGAGTGGAAGGGATACGAGAAGAGACTGGGGAATGCTTTTTGAAGGTGGTCATTTTCGACGGGGAAGTGGTCAGAGACTTTGTCATGGGAGGGGGGGGCATGGTTTTTTTCCGGGAGGGAGAAGACGGGGCGGAGACGGAAGAGTGGGGAGCTGCTAAATTTGTTGATTTCTTCTTCTCTAGGTCTTTCTTTAATTTTCGCAGCTGGACGATTTTTTCCCAATTCGGTTCCGCTTTTTTTTGAATCTCACTCAAAGGCCTGTCTAAATGCACCGCCGGGACGTCGCCTTTAGAGCTGCCAGAGGGAGTGGGACTGTCGGTGTCATCCCTAGGAGTTTCAGGGGACTGAGGCACCGCTGCTCGGATCTTCCCTTTGCCTCTAGCAACGACATGCCATACTCCCTCATCCTTGTCCTTGACCACACTTGCGGCAGGCTTCGGAATTTGGGAGGATGGGGGCCGAGACCCACCCGGTGTTTGTGAGACACCGGGCCGTGCCACTGCTAGGCCCATTACAGGCGTTGCGGAACTACGGTTGTCAGGCTTAGGGGTATTTTGGTCGACGGCGGCCGGATCACCAGAGGCCTTCTTCTCTGGGCAGGAAGAGGACAGGTGACCAGTCTGCCCGCACTTCCAGCAAGTTGGTTTTCGGCCGGTCACTATGACCGGCATTTTCCGGCCGCAATAATCCAAGCAGTTGGGGATGGAGTCGAAGGCTTCTTTATCGCTCAGTATGTCGAATGTCCATCCCCCGTTCAGGTTGTCAGAAGAGGCTGCGAGTATCTGGCCATATTTTTTAAAATAAGAGGCCAGGTGTTCGCCGACAACCTGAGGAGGCACCTCATATACTGCTACGTTGGTCCTCCTACGGCCTTCATATTCTGTTCTCAGGATTAGGTCATCAGTTATCAATTCTCTACTTACTGCATCCATGCAATCCTCCGGTGTGGGCAGCAGTACGTCCCAATTGAAAAAGGCTGGTCCTTTTATTATTCTTTGGGGCCTAACCCCTAGGGACACCAGTGATCGGATCACTGTGTCTTTCGTGGAGCGACAAATTTTGCGCGAACGCTTGTCCACCACGAAGACCGACACCATTCTCTTTTCAAACTTTTGTAATTCCTGGGGGTTTTCCAAAAGTCCGTCATCTTTCAAAAGATGGTCGAAACCTTTAGATCTCTCCAGAAACTCCGCTATGTTTATAATGCAACTAGGTGGGGACTTCCAGCAATCGGGCGACACCCCGGCCTCAGCATCTTTGTTTTTGTCTCTGGTACTTTTCGCCTTGTCATTTGCCGTAGACTTTTGGCCATTCTCGGCCACCTTATTCTTGGTCTCATAATTTTGCTTTTTTGAATCCTTTAGAGGGGGATAGGACTCTTCATTTTTGTCAGGCGGGCCCTTCCCGGGCGGGTCGAAAATCAGTTTTTTTCTAGCTGACCGACTTGAGTCGGCCATTTTTATTTTTACTGGCCGTGATCGATATAATTATTATTTTTTTCCTCCGTAAATGATAGGGGAATGGAGAGGGGTAGGGAAAAAACGGGAAAAATGTGGGGGGGGGGGGAAATAAATATGTTACACAAATTAACCACCTCACAAGAAAATTGCACGAACAACAATAAATAAAATTAGCCTATATCGGCAAAAATTAGAAATAACAAAACGGCTTAGAACAACTTGCTTTTAACAGTGAAATTCAACTCTTAAAAATATAAGAGCAGAAAATAGGCAAAAAATCCGCCTCTTGAGAGGTTAAAAAAAAAAAAAAAAAAAAAAAAAAAAAATAAAAAATAAAAACAAAAATAAACTTTACAAAATACGATAAACTAAATACACAAAGAAATTTAAAGAAAATAAAACAAACAGAAAAACGGAGAGTTGCCTAAACGGCTACTCCCGACAAAGAAAATAGGGGGAGGGGCTAAAAATAAATTGAAGCGGTTTAACTAAACTTTACAAAATAAATGAATTAACGAAAATAAATTTAAACAACGATTAAACTTTGCAAATGTACAATTAAATTAAATGCACAAAGAAAACAAATACAAACAAATACAAACAAACAAAAAGAAAGCGAAAAGTCTCCTAACGGCGACTTCCGCAAAAGAAAAACTGGGGAGGGGCTGAAAAAAAGAAAAGTTAAATTGGAAGAAAAATAAAAATCAGCTAATTCTTCAGCTTCTGGTCAAAATAGGGACAGTTAAAAAAATATAAATATGGCACTTAAGGCCAAACAGATACTGAAAAAAAATAAAAATAAAAATAAACTCAAAACGGCCGACCTAAATAAAAACAAATATGGCCGCCAAAAATACGAAAATAAAAACAAAAAAGCTAGAAGAATAAAAAGAAAAGAACAAAGTAAATAAACGAAAAAGAAAATAAATAAAAATAAACTTAGCTCAACAAAAAGGTCTTTTTTTGTCAAATAAAAAGCCCAAATGAGTGAATCGGATTTTTTTTTTAAAACAAAAAGTTCGACGCTTGTCAAAACAAGGTCGGAGAAGTCAGAAAATGACAACAAACGTCAAAAACTGGGCAAGAACTTCATTATTTATTGTACAGAAGTACAAATGTGGCACAAGGCCTAATACGGGGATGGGGAAGGCTGGTCTTCAACTGTCCTAATTTAACTTAGCTATTCACTTTCGTTGACCCTGACACGCTTACAATAACCTTTCACCATAAAACCACATTTTTACTTACCATTCTTACCACGTCCACCATAATACCTCAGGTTCTCTATGTAGTCCTACTTAACTCCCATATGTACAATTTTCAGTGGAGGGCATGGGCAGAAAATAACAACATTTAAAATTCCCCAATGATTTTATACAATGAAAGTAATATATGTACAAGAAACTAAACAAAATCGTATTAGTAATAAAAGCCCCCCACTACTCTAATATTGTGACAGCAAAATCACTTCCCCGGACGAAACATAATGCGTGGCTTTATGAATATAATACCATATGTCCGATCAGCAATCACTCACACAATCACTCACAGATTTAAACATCATAACAAAAAACGAAAAACACACTTGAAAAATAACGAAAGTCGCCACGCATCCACCGGGGAACTAACATTGTTGAACACCTAAAGTGGGAAGGGAAGGGGGGTTAAACTAAAGAAAAATAGGGGACGAAAAAGAAAAGGGGGCCAATGAGCAATCATAACCTAGCTAAGTTAACATTGAAGCCAAAAACAGAAAAATCAAACTTTCCCTACACTAACCTAACAGGGACGGGGTGCACATGTTCTGCCCAGCACACCCAATATCCTGATGCCTAACCAGCATCAAACAACCACTCCAGGTCAGCACCTTTCACTCGACAGAATCGCGCAAGACTCACCCACCTTTTGCCAAATTCAGATGGAGTGAGTCGTTTCCTTTCCGTCCTGATCTTGACTTTAAGCTGATGCTTAAAGAACAAGATCAGTTGGGAAGAGGTAAACTTCTCATCACCATAGAATTCCTTCTGTCGCGTCGTCCAAATCACGACTCGCATAACACCTAGTAAGCAAAAGAGCACATAGTGCTCAGCCCTAGATAACGGAGGCACGACATTGCTACAAACAGAACTAGCCTCAAGGACAAAGAACTTTCCACGCAGCATACGAACCATGAGGTCTTCAAGAAACTTACACAACGGAGCAACAACACTGCAGTGGAAGAAGGCATGATCGACGGTTTCCGTCGTCAGCCCACAACGCACGCAGGTTGATTTCGGAGTTAGGCCCGCTGCATGAAGCCTCTTGCCTACCCAGAGAGCCTTTCGTATCATCAGCCAGGTGAGTGATGCCTCATCGTTAGTGAGACATTTCAACCCAGGCGCCCAAGGCCATATGGAGCGAGCCTCCTGCTTCGTAAGCCCGAGCTCGCCAATCAGTTCATCTTGAACGGCCCCCCTAACTAAAACCCGATATAATGCCCTAAGAGACAACGATTGGGCGCTGGAGAGGCCATCCGTAGCCCGCAAGAGAAACTGGAGAGCCAAACGACATTCTTTATAGAAGGAGCACTCGCCACGAGGAGTACGGCCGGCCTCCTCCTCCGACAAATGCACACTTCTCAGGGATGGAAAGTTTTTATGGACGTCCTCTTGAACGAGGGCGCCGTTCTCATCCTCCAGCATACACATTCGATCCAGGAATCTAATGCGAAGCGTGTGTTGACGAATCTCAACGCTAGGCATGCCCAGACCGCCCTCAGATGGATGCAGGCAACAGATCTCGCGACGTACCTTGGGAGACTTGCCTTCTCCCCAAAGGAAGGAGAACAAGAGCTGAATTAAACCCAAACGAATGGCACACGGGAGAGGAAGTACCGAGAGTCGGTAAAGGAGAATCGGGTAGATGTGCGAGGCACATACTTCCGCCCTCCCCTTTAAGGAGAGCTTCCTCCGAGTCCACAGACGAACTGCGCCCTCGGCCTTCTCTCGAACCTCCGACCAATTCATTTCCAACTGGAGATCAGGACCGAAAAAGACGCCGAGAATCTTGATCGGCCCGTCCGTCCAGAGGAAAGGTCCGGGAAGAGAAACTCCCTTCCACGCACCCAATCGCAAGCCAACAGACTTATCGCGATTGATCTTGGCCCCTGTCACCGTCTCATAACATCTGATTTCTTTGCTGACTTCGTCAATCTCGGCTTTGCTCGACACAAAAACCGAAACGTCGTCAGCATAGGCGGAGTACCTGGCCGAGGTGGTAGCACCAGGTACGGAAATTCCGCGAAGGACCGGATTCGCCTTTAACTTGCGAAGGAATGGCTCCAACGCAAGAACGTACAGCAAAGGCGAAAGTGGACAACCTTGACGAATGGAGCGAGATAAAGTGAAGGGCTTCGATCTTACCCCATTCACTTCCACCAGCGCACCGGGGGACTCATACAGCAGTCGGATCCAGGAGCGAAAGTACGGCCCGAAACCGGCGGCGGAAAGGACAGACTCCAAGAAACGATGGTCAACCCTATCGAATGCCTTGGACTGATCCAAATTGATCAGCGCGGCTTCGGTGTCGGTTTTCTCGATGATCAGGCGTACCAAATGAAGGTTGTCCTGAATAGTCCTGCCCTTCACAGCACAAGTCTGCTCGGGGCCAATCAGACTAGAGAGGACAGCCTGCAAACGGCCGGCCAAAATCTTGGCAAAAATCTTTAAGTCAGTATTTAACATCGTTAAAGGCCGATAATTATCTATGCCACCCCCACCGCTCTTGCTCTTGCGAAGCAACTTGATTACACCCCTGGTGAAGCGACGAGGTATAGACCCCTGCTTCATCCAGTTGTTATAAACAAGAGCCAGCAGAGGAACAAGAACGGACGACTGCCTCAAGTACAGTTCGTAGGGAAGACCATCCAAACCTGGAGTTTTGTCCCGGCCAACCAATTTCAGCGCATCCCAGATTTCCGACTCTGTTATGGGCCCCTCGCACCTAGCCGCTTCAGCCGCCTCGAGGCGGGGAAAGTCAGCCAAATAGGTGTCGAACTGAGCAGAGCTCAGACCGGGCTCCCTGGTGAAAAGATCCTGGAAGTAATCCCGAAAAGCTCCACATATACCCACGTCTGTAGTCACGGTACGACCATCCGGCAATGTGATGTCCTTGATATGCCGATTGGCTGCTTGCCTAGCTTCCTCTGCACGCAATTCTGCGGCCATATTCGTTGCCTCAGAAGACATTCTTTTTAACCTAGCCCTAACTACCAGAGCTTGATCCTTCTTGATAGCCAAGGAGGCCAGCTCGGCCCTAGCTAAGGCTACGTCCCCACTATTACGGGATTTAACTGCCCGATCAACTTTTTTCTCTAACGTCGATTGCGCCGCTAAATTAGCTAAGTTGAGCCGACGGCTATAGTCGGCAGCAAACGACCTAATTTTGGATTTAAGTGTATCCCACCACTTATTCCCAACCACAGCCCCCGTCAGTTCCCGCTTTAGTGTTAGTAAAAGCTGGTGCTGGAAATCTTGGCTATCAAATAATGACGCGTTCAATTTCCAGTAGCCAGCCAACTTAACCTTAGGCTTATCTAAGTTTACACGAACCCGGACGAGCCTATGATCCGTGTAAACTATCGAATGGAAACTTGGACAACCTAAGAGCCCTACGTCGACTCTCCTAACTAGGACTCGGTCGAGGTAGCTTGCGCGTACCTTCGAATCCGAGCTGCCCCTATTAGTCCAAGTCCACACTACCTCCCGGGGGTGTTCATTTCGGTATTTATCGACAAGATCATTCCTGTCGATAAATTCCCGAAACGGTTTCACATCCGGGTTGTTAGTACCCGATCTTTCTCCTATACGATCCTTCTCAGGGTCAAGGACGGCATTCCAATCCCCCGCTAAAATTACCCGCCTCGATGTTCCAAAGAACGACTCGAGCTGCCGAAACAAAGCAGGACGCTCCGCATGGACATTGGGCGCATAAACCCCAATGAGGCGAAAAGACTTCTCCTTTATGGTAATATCCAGCACACAAATCCTGCCCGCTGGATCCGCGAAGACAAGCGTACACGCCGCACCCAAAGACTTGCTCACTAGCCAGGAAACACCTCTAGAACGACCATCAAAACATGCTGAATAGAGATCGTAATCCCTAGACAGTATGCCCTCATAGTCGCCAGCTAAAAACCGGGTTTCCTGCAGACAACAAACATCCACCCCGAGGCGCTGGAGGTCATGAAGGAGTCTCACCCTCCGAGACTCTGACCTCAGCCCCCGGGCATTCACGCTTGCTAACCAGAGAGCCATTATGATCCTTAATTAGGGTTGGGGTCCTGGACAGAACATGGTCGGGGAAAGGATGCCGACAGCCTCTCCCATTGACCCATGGCCCATCTCATTCTTGATGGTGCCGTCAGAGGAGACGCCGCCAACATCCCAGGGAAAGGTTAGTTTTAGCGCCCTATAGAGGGAGGGGTGAACTAAAACCGGGACCCGTCCTGTACAAAATTTCTCTAAGTTTGTCAGCTTTTCCGACTTGGTTGTAATGATTGGTGGAGATAGTTGTATTTTAGCGGCTTCCTCGACCATGCCCCAAGTCTGCCGTGCTCCCGGCCCAGTTCGGATGACGGTTAATAACCGTTGAGCATGAGGAAAGTTTCCCGGCGACTCAACATCCTTGTCACCACATTTCTTCATTGATAGAAGCGCCTTTAACTGCTTGATCCTATTTCCAAAATCTCTGGCTCTTTCAGCCTGGGCCGGGGAAATACGGCAGATGTCCTCCCCTTGCCTGTATGGTAGTTTCGCCGGCTTCTTGCGCGCTTCCTTAACCTCGGCTGACGAGCTTCGTTGCCTTTTTGATGGTGGAGGCATCTGTTTTGGGGGAGAGGGACAGGGAGAGAGACATGGAGACATCCGGAAATAATTGATGACAGGACTGGGGTCTCGACTGCGAGGGGAAGGTTTCCGGGGAGTGGGTTGTAATGAGTGTGTTTCCTTTGTTTTCCCAGGCTTTTTCTTTTGAGGGGAGGACGGGGCAGAGGCCGAGGAGCGAGACGGACGTTTTTGTAGATCTTTAATCAAGTCCTCCGATGGACGAAATGGCCGCTTTTCAAGTTGTTTCTTTAGCTTTTTGATCTTCTCCATTTTTTCATAGCCAGGGTCGTAGGCTTTTTTAAGATCTTCTAAATTTGGAGCCGCCCAAGCCGAGGCATCGCCCTTTTTGCTGGTGGAGGGAGTGGGGCTGTTCGTGCCTTTAGTCTTTGGGGTCTCCGGGGACCGAGATTCCGCAGCTTGGCGCTTCCCCCTGGCCCTGCCAACAACCAGCCACTCCCCCTTTGCCTTCTCCGTGGCTGCACTTGCAGCTGGTGATGGTTTTTCGGGGGGTGAGGGAACTTTCTTGTTCCCAACCGGGGTAACTGCCGCACCGGTCCTGGGTATTGGCATGCCCACTACGGGCGAGACGGATGTAACAGGAGCGGCCAGAGGGGGATTTTGGTCGATTGGAGCCTGGCTTCCAGAGGCCTTCTTCTCTGGGCAGGAGGAGGAGAGGTGACCAGTCTCTCCACACCTCCAGCATTTTGGTTTGCGGCCGGACACCATCACCGGCAAGCTCAGGCCCCCTACGTCAAGACAGTTGGGGATGGTCTTGAAGGTCTCTTGGTCGATCATCATATCGAAAGACCATCCCCCGTTCAGGTCATCGCAGGAGGCATCTAAAATTTGGCCAAACTGCGAAAAGTAGGCAGCCAGATGCTCCCCGATGACCTGAGGAGGAACCTCATACACTGCTACCTTGGTCCTTTGTTTGCCATCATACATAATTCTAAAAGAAAGATCTTTTGTTGATATGTCTTCAATCGCCAATTTTAGGCACTCTTCTGGCGTGGGTAGCAGTATGTCCCACAAGAAGAAGCGCGCCCCTTTAATTATTCTTAAGGGCTTATACCCTTTGACTGCAGTGTTTTCAACACTGTGTCTTTCGTGCTGCGACAAATCTTGCGCGTACGCTTGTCCACCACGAAGACTGACACTATTCTTTTTTCAATCCTCTTTAATTCTTGGGGATCTACCAAGAGCCCACCTTCTACAACAAGGTGTGCGTAGCTCTTAGCTCTCTCCAAGAACTCCGTCAGATTGATCTTGACTTTCGGAGGGGACTTCCAGCCACAGGGCGATTCCCCGGCCTCCGCATCTTTCGTTGTCTTGTCTTTGTTTCCAGGTTCCATAACCTCTTCCTGACCATTCTCGGCCACTGCTGCTTTCACAACATTTCCTTGGTCCTTTCCATTGTCCTGCCCTCCTCCCGGGAGAGGGGGAAAAGCTTCATCGGTTTTTTCCGGTGGACCCTTCCAAGGGGGGTCGAAGCTTAATTTTTTCTTTATAGACCGACTTGTGTCGGTCATTTTAAAGTTTTAAAGCACTATGCCACACACTTTTTTTTTTCCTCCACCAATCAAAATTCAACTTATATATAGGGGTGGGAAAAGGCGGGAGTAAAAATAGAAAATATAAAGAAAACAAATAACTAACAACACAAAATATACAAAAAAAATCAAGACAAGAAAACGGTTTTAAAATAAAAACAACAAACCCCGAAGGATTTTAAAAATGAATACAAAATACGATTAGCCTATTACGGCAAAACACTAGCCTTTAACGGCCAAAAAATAAACAAAATTGATAAACTACGAAAAGAAACTAAAAATAGCCTTAAATGGCAAAAAGGGGGTAGCCTCTTGAGAGGTTTACAAAAATAAAAGGGGGGGAAAACAATAACTTGTACAAACAAACTTTACGAGTTACAAAGAATTAATTCACAAAAAATTTAAAATAAAACAAACAGAAAAACGAAGAGTTGCCTAAACGGCTACTCCCGACAAAGAAAATAGGGGGAGGGGCTAAAATTAAATTTAAACGGTTTAACTAAACTTTACAAAATAAAGAATTAACGAAAATAAATTTAAACAACGATTAAACTTTACAAATGTACAATTAAATTAAATGCACAAAGAACACAAATACAAATAAATACAAACAAACAAAAAGAAAGCGAAAAGTCTCCTAACGGCGACTTCCGCAAAAGAAAAACTGGGGAGGGGCTGAAAAAAAGAAAAGTTAAAGTGGGGGAAAAATAAAAAATCAGCTAATTCTTCAGCTTCTGGTCAAAATAGGGACAGTTAAAAAAAATATAAATATGGCACTTAAGGCCAAACAGATACTGAAAAAAAATAAAAATCAAAATAAACTCAAAACGGCCGACCTAAATAAAAACAAATATGGCCGCCAAAAATACGAAAATAAAAACAAAAAAGCTAGAAGAATAAAAAGAAAAGAACAAAGTAAATAAACGAAAAAGAAAATAAATAAAAATAAACTTAGCTCAACAAAAAGGTCTTTTTTGTTAAATAAACAGTCCAAATAAGTGAATCACAGTTTTTTGAAACAAAAAGTTCGACGCTTGTCAAAACAAGGTCCGAGAAGTCAGAAAATGACAACAAACGTCAAAAACTGGGCAAGAACTTCATTATTTATTGTACTGAAGTACAAATGTGGCACAAGGCCTAATACGGGGATGGGGGAAGGCTGGTCATCAACTGTCCTATATTTAACTTAGCTATTCACTTTCGTTGACCCTGACACGCTAACAATAACCTTTCACCATAAAACCACATTTTTACTTACCATTCTTACCACGTACACCATAATACCTCAGGTTCTCTATGTAGTCCTACTTAACTCCCATATGTACAATGTTCAGTGGAGGGCATGGGCAGAAATAACAACATTTAAAATCCCCAATGAATTTTATACAATGAAAGTAAGATATGTACAAGAAACTAAACAAAATCATATTAGTAATAAAAGCCCCCCACTACTCTAATATTGTGACAGCAAAATCACTTCCCCGGACGAAATATAATGCGTGGCTTTAGAAATATAATAATATCACTTATCCGTTCAGCAATCACTCACACAATCACTCACACATTTAAACATCATAACAAAAACGAAAAACACACTTGAAAAATAACGAAAGACGCCACGCATCCACCGGAGAACTAACATTGTTGAACACCTAAAGTGGGAAGGGATGGGGGATTAAACTAAAGAAAAATAGGGGACAAAAAGAAAAAGGGGCCAATGAGCAATCATAACCTAGCTAAGTTAACATTGAATCGAACAACAGAAAAATCAAACTTTCCCTACACTAACCTAACTGGGACGGGGTGCACATGTTCTGCCCAGCACACCCAATATCCTGATGCCTAACCGGCATCAAACAACCACTCCAGGTCAGCACCTTTCACTCGACAGAATCGCGCAAGACTCACCCACCTTTTGCCAAATTCAGATGGAGTGAGTCGTTTCCTTTCGTCCTGATCTTGACTTTAAGCTGATGCTTAAAGAACAAGATCAGTTGGGAAGAGGTAAACTTCTCATCACCATAGAATTCCTTCTGTCGCGTCGTCCAAATCACGATTCGCATAACACCTAGTAAGCAAAAGAGCACATAGTGCTCAGCCCTAGATAACGGAGGTACGACATTGCTACAAACAGAACTAGCCTCAAGGACAAAGAACTTTCCACGCAGCATACGAACCATGAGGTCTTCAAGAAACTTACACAACGGGGCAACAACACTGCAGTGGAAGAAGGCATGATCGACGGTTTCCGTCGTCAGCCCACAACGCACGCAGGTTGATTTCGGAGTTAGGCCCGCTGCATGAAGCCTCTTGCCTACCCAGAGAGCCTTTCGTATCATCAGCCAGGTGAGTGATGCCTCATCGTTAGTGAGACATTTCAACCCAGGCGCCCAAGGCCATATGGAGCGAGCCTCCTGCTTCGTAAGCCCGAGCTCGCCAATCAGTTCATCTTGAACGGCCCCCCTAACTAAAACCCGATATAATGCCCTAAGAGACAACGATTGGGCGTTGGAGAGGCCATCCGTAGCCCGCAAGAGAAACTGGAGAGCCAAACGACATTCTTTATAGAAGGAGCACTCGCCACGAGGAGTACGGCCGGCCTCCTCCTCTGACAAATGCACACTTCTCAGGGATGGAAAGTTTTTATGGACGTCCTCTTGAACGAGGGCGCCGTTCTCATCCTCCAGCATACACATTCGATCCAGGAATCTAATGCGAAGCGTGTGTTGACGAATCTCAACGCTAGGCATGCCCAGACCGCCCTCAGATGGATGCAGGCAACAGATCTCGCGACGTACCTTGGGAGACTTGCCTTCTCCCCAAAGGAAGGAGAACAAGAGCTGAATTAAACCCAAACGAATGGCACACGGGACAGGAAGTACCGAGAGTCGGTAAAGGAGAATCGGGTAGATGTGCGAAGCACATACTTCCGCCCTCCCCTTTAAGGAGAGCCTCCTCCGAGTCCACAGACGAACTGCGCCCTCGGCCTTCTCTCGAACCTCCGACCAATTCATTTCCAACTGGAGATCAGGACCGAAAAAGACGCCGAGAATCTTGATCGGCCCGTCCGTCCAGAGGAAAGGTCCGGGAAGAGAAACTCCCTTCCACGCACCCAATCGCAAGCCAACAGACTTATCGCGATTGATCTTGGCCCCTGTCACCGTTTCATAACATCTGATTTCTTTGCTGACTTCGTCAATCTCGGCTTTGCTCGACACAAAAACCGAAACGTCGTCAGCATAGGCGGAGTACCTGGCCGAGGTGGTAGCACCAGGTACGGAAATTCCGCGAAGGACCGGATTCGCCTTTAACTTGCGAAGGAATGGCTCCAACGCAAGAACGTACAGCAAAGGCGAAAGTGGACAACCTTGACGAATGGAGCGAGATAAAGTGAAGGGCTTCGATCTTACCCCATTCACTTCCACCAGCGCACCGGGGGACTCATACAGCAGTCGGATCCAGGAGCGAAAGTACGGCCCGAAACCGGCGGCGGAAAGGACAGACTCCAAGAAACGATGGTCAACCCTATCGAATGCCTTGGACTGATCCAAATTGATCAGCGCGGCTTCGGTGTCGGTTTTCTCGATGATCAGGCGTACCAAATGAAGGTTGTCCTGAATAGTCCTGCCCTTCACAGCACAAGTCTGCTCGGGGCCAATCAGACTAGAGAGGACAGCCTGCAAACGGCCGGCCAAGATCTTGGCAAAAATCTTTAAGTCAGTATTTAACATCGTTAAAGGCCGATAATTATCTATGCCACCCCCACCGCTCTTGCTCTTGCGAAGCAACTTGATTACACCCCTGGTGAAGCGACGAGGTATAGACCCCTGCTTCATCCAGTTGTTATAAACAAGAGCCAGCAGAGGAACAAGAACGGACGACTGCCTCAAGTACAGTTCGTAGGGAAGACCATCCAAACCTGGAGTTTTGTCCCGGCCAACCAATTTCAGCGCATCCCAGATTTCCGACTCTGTTATGGGCCCCTCGCACCTAGCCGCTTCAGCCGCCGAGAGGCGGGGAAAGTCAGCCAAATAGGTGTCGAACTGAGCAGAGCTCAGACCGGGCTCCCTGGTGAAAAGATCCTGGAAGTAATCCCGAAAAGCTCCACATATACCCACGTCTGTAGTCACGGTACGACCATCCGGCAATGTGATGTCCTTGATATGCCGATTGGCTGCTTGCCTAGCTTCCTCTGCACGCAATTCTGCGGCCATATTCGTTGCCTCAGAAGACATTCTTTTTAACCTAGCCCTAACTACCAGAGCTTGATCCTTCTTGATAGCCAAGGAGGCCAGCTCGGCCCTAGCTAAGGCTACGTCCCCACTATTACGGGATTTAACTGCCCGATCAACTTTTTCTCTAACGTCGATTGCGCCGCTAAATTAGCTAAGTTGAGCCGACGGCTATAGTCGGCAGCAAACGACCTAATTTTGGATTTAAGTGTATCCCACCACTTATTCCCAACCACAGCCCCCGTCAGTTCCCGCTTTAGTGTTAGTAAAAGCTGGTGCTGGAAATCTTGGCTATCAAATAATGACGCGTTCAATTTCCAGTAGCCAGCCAACTTAACCTTAGGCTTATCTAAGTTTACACGAACCCGGACGAGCCTATGATCCGTGTAAACTATGGAATGGAAACTTGGACAACCTAAGAGCCCTACGTCGACTCTCCTAACTAGGACTCGGTCGAGGTAGCTTGCGCGTACCTTCGAATCCGAGCTGCCCCTATTAGTCCAAGTCCACACTACCTCCCGGGGGTGTTCATTTCGGTACTTATCGACAAGATCATTCCTGTCGATAAATTCCCGAAATGGTTTCACATCCGGGTTGTTAGTACCCGATCTTTCTCCTATACGATCCTTCTCAGGGTCAAGGACGGCATTCCAATCCCCCGCTAAAATTACCCGCCTCGATGTTCCAAAGAACGACTCGAGCTGCCGAAACAAAGCAGGACGCTCCGCATGGACATTGGGCGCATAAACCCCAATGAGGCGAAAAGACTTCTCCTTTATGGTAATATCCAGCACACAAATCCTGCCCGCTGGATCCGCGAAGACAAGCGTACACGCCGCACCCAAAGACTTGCTCACTAGCCAGGAAACACCTCTAGAACGACCATCAAAACATGCTGAATAGAGATCGTAATCCCTAGACAGTATGCCCTCATAGTCGCCAGCAAAAAACCGGGTCTCCTGCAAACAACAAACATCCACCCCGAGGCGCTGGAGATCATGAAGGAGTCTCACCCTCCGAGACTCAGACCTCAGCCCCCGGGCATTCATACTTGCTAACCAGAGAGCCATTATCAGTCCGATTAGGGTTGAGGAACTGTTCCGAACATGTCCGGTGACAGGACACCGACAGCCCGTCCCATTGAGCCGAGACCCATTTCACTTTTGATAGTGCCATCATAGGACAGGCCGCCAATGTCCAGGGGAAACGTTAGTTTCAACGCTCTGTAAAGGGAGGGGTGAACATAAACCGGGGTCCTCCCAGAACAAAACTGCTGCAAATTTGCATTGTCCTCATCATGGAAATAAGAAAGGGGAGGGTTCGTAGCAAACGAATCATTCGCCTCCCCTAACATAGTCCATATTTGTCTAGTACCAGCGCCAGACCGCACGACCGTCAAGATCCTCTTGGCGTTTGGGAAATTGCGCGGATCTTCGACATCTTTGTCGTGTACTTTTTTAAATGAAATTAAAGTTTTTAAGCGCTTTGAATGGCTCAGCGCCTTTTGAGCTGTTTCTGCAGAAACTCGGCAAACTTCTTCACCGAGATTGAAAGGAGGTTTCATTTTCTTTCTTTTTTCCTCACCAGACGCTACTTCAGGGCTTCTTTGTCTTTTAGACTTGTGAGGAGAGAGAGAAGGATTAGGTGTTGGGGTGGGAGTGGGTGAGACATCGGGAGAAGCAGGAGTGGAAGGGATACGAGAAGAGACTGGGGAATGCTTTTTGAAGGTGGTCATTTTCGACGGGGAAGTGGTCAGAGACTTTGTCATGGGAGGGGGGGGCATGGTTTTTTTCCGGGAGGGAGAAGACGGGGCGGAGACGGAAGAGTGGGGAGCTGCTAAATTTGTTGATTTCTTCTTCTCTAGGTCTTTCTTTAATTTTCGCAGCTGGACGATTTTTTCCCAATTCGGTTCCGCTTTTTTTTGAATCTCACTCAAAGGCCTGTCTAAATGCACCGCCGGGACGTCGCCTTTAGAGCTGCCAGAGGGAGTGGGACTGTCGGTGTCATCCCTAGGAGTTTCAGGGGACTGAGGCACCGCTGCTCGGATCTTCCCTTTGCCTCTAGCAACGACATGCCATACTCCCTCATCCTTGTCCTTGACCACACTTGCGGCAGGCTTCGGAATTTGGGAGGATGGGGGCCGAGACCCACCCGGTGTTTGTGAGACACCGGGCCGTGCCACTGCTAGGCCCATTACAGGCGTTGCGGAACTACGGTTGTCAGGCTTAGGGGTATTTTGGTCGACGGCGGCCGGATCACCAGAGGCCTTCTTCTCTGGGCAGGAAGAGGACAGGTGACCAGTCTGCCCGCACTTCCAGCAAGTTGGTTTTCGGCCGGTCACTATGACCGGCATTTTCCGGCCGCAATAATCCAAGCAGTTGGGGATGGAGTCGAAGGCTTCTTTATCGCTCAGTATGTCGAATGTCCATCCCCCGTTCAGGTTGTCAGAAGAGGCTGCGAGTATCTGGCCATATTTTTTAAAATAAGAGGCCAGGTGTTCGCCGACAACCTGAGGAGGCACCTCATATACTGCTACGTTGGTCCTCCTACGGCCTTCATATTCTGTTCTCAGGATTAGGTCATCAGTTATCAATTCTCTACTTACTGCATCCATGCAATCCTCCGGTGTGGGCAGCAGTACGTCCCAATTGAAAAAGGCTGGTCCTTTTATTATTCTTTGGGGCCTAACCCCTAGGGACACCAGTGATCGGATCACTGTGTCTTTCGTGGAGCGACAAATTTTGCGCGAACGCTTGTCCACCACGAAGACCGACACCATTCTCTTTTCAAACTTTTGTAATTCCTGGGGGTTTTCCAAAAGTCCGTCATCTTTCAAAAGATGGTCGAAACCTTTAGATCTCTCCAGAAACTCCGCTATGTTTATAATGCAACTAGGTGGGGACTTCCAGCAATCGGGCGACACCCCGGCCTCAGCATCTTTGTTTTTGTCTCTGGTACTTTTCGCCTTGTCATTTGCCGTAGACTTTTGGCCATTCTCGGCCACCTTATTCTTGGTCTCATAATTTTGCTTTTTTGAATCCTTTAGAGGGGGATAGGACTCTTCATTTTTGTCAGGCGGGCCCTTCCCGGGCGGGTCGAAAATCAGTTTTTTTCTAGCTGACCGACTTGAGTCGGCCATTTTTATTTTTACTGGCCGTGATCGATATAATTATTATTTTTTTCCTCCGTAAATGATAGGGGAATGGAGAGGGGTAGGGAAAAAACGGGAAAAATGTGGGGGGGGGGGGAAATAAATATGTTACACAAATTAACCACCTCACAAGAAAATTGCACGAACAACAATAAATAAAATTAGCCTATATCGGCAAAAATTAGAAATAACAAAACGGCTTAGAACAACTTGCTTTTAACAGTGAAATTCAACTCTTAAAAATATAAGAGCAGAAAATAGGCAAAAAATCCGCCTCTTGAGAGGTTAAAAAAAATAAAACAAAAATAAACTTTACAAAATACGATAAACTAAATACACAAAGAAATTTAAAGAAAATAAAACAAACAGAAAAACGGAGAGTTGCCTAAACGGCTACTCCCGACAAAGAAAATAGGGGGAGGGGCTAAAATTAAATTTAAGCGGTTTAACTAAACTTTACAAAATAAATGAATTAACGAAAATAAATTTAAACAACGATTAAATTTTACAAATGTACAATCAAATTAAATGTACAAGGAAAACAAATACAAACAAATACAAACAAACAAAAAGAAAACGAAAAGTCTCCTAACGGCGACTTCCGCAAAAGAAAAACTGGGGAGGGGCTGAAAAAAAAGAAAAGTTAAATTGGAAGAAAAATAAAAATCAGCTAATTCTTCAGCTTCTGGTCAAAATAGGGACAGTTAAAAAAAATATAAATATGGCACTTAAGGCCAAACAGATACTGAAAAAAAATAAAAATAAAAATAAACTCAAAACGGCCGACCTAAATAAAAACAAATATGGCCGCCAAAAATACGAAAATAAAAACAAAAAAGCTAGAAGAATAAAAAGAAAAGAACAAAGTAAATAAACGAAAAAGAAAATAAATAAAAATAAACTTAGCTCAACAAAAAGGTCTTTTTTGTCAAATAAAAAGCCCAAATGAGTGAATCGGATTTTTTTTTTTAAAACAAAAAGTTCGACGCTTGTCAAAACAAGGTCGGAGAAGTCAGAAAATGACAACAAACGTCAAAAAACTGGGCAAGAACTTCTCCCGTTAACTTTCTGTTAACTCTTATTAATATAGGAGGGAGAGTTCATTATTTGAGGAATAGGTGTGTTTCCCCATAAAAGTATGTCACTGTGGCCAATAGAACAAGTATGGTTTCAAAACATTCTCCCTTGGATATTCATATCTTTTTCTTTAAAAGAAAATGAGGAATGACCTTGTAATTAATACTTAATAGATCTGGAATTAGCTCCTATGGACAGCCATTTTTGTAATCTTCTACTTAATTAAACTCACTTGGAAACTAGTGGCGCCATTGAAATGAGAACTGATTTGTTTTCCGATTATTTTGACGGTATTGCGCTAATAAAATCTGCGCTACATTGTGGCGTTTTTGCTATTTGTTTATATTGTTTGTTTGCTGGACAGAAATCGGATTATTATAATATAGCCATTGTTAAAATGAAAGCAAACAAATGTTTGAAAGACAGTTAAAGAACATTTTTACTTATTTTCATTGCGATTCTTCTCATCGTTGCTGGGTTCCTTTTTGTAATACCCACTAATCTGTTAATTCGTCGGATAATCTCAACATAAAACTGTTTATTTTGAACTGTTTATCTCCTTAATGTCAATCCATTATAAAGTGACCAGAAATCATGAGTCACGTCGATGTCACTCCACCCAGAGTCAGTTCACACTCGTCAATCAATTTGATTTCGGGATATTAAGAAATTTGGTTGAAATGAGTTATGGAATCTTCAGATAAAACAAAACATTCCACTTCCATCCTCAACACTCGCACCCACTCCCACACCTACACCCACATATATTTGAATAAATTCTTATACTTTCTTACCATTGTGTTTAGGTTGGGAATAATTTTTTGAACGAAATTCCGTGTTGTAAAAAATTGATAATCTGCCCAAAACATCGAGTTTTGTCGAAAGTTTTACTTCATAAGAAGATTTACAAAAAAAAGATGTCATTCAAAAGACCAAAGACCATTTTTTCCATTTTCTCTCTTAAAGTAAAGTAAATTTTCTTTGGTTGTTGATACAATAGGCTGAGAAAAATTTAAATTTCCCGGATGTACTGTTTCCGTACAGTTTGGGTTGATGGAACTTCTTTTACACATTTCCATAGGAGCTAATAATTCGTGTTCCTTTTGGTGCGAAATTTTCTTTATTGTGATTATAGCAGCTTGAAATTTACTTCTGCCTGGGGATTTGAAATAAAAGCTGTTATTTTAGTCTTACTTTTCGATTTGTCATAACTATATGCCATGATCGCGAAAAGCTTGGTTGTATTCTTATCAAAATGGAATAAAACTTTTTTTACTTCAATAAAATGCAAAATGGAAAAACGGAACGAGTTTGCAAAGTAAATAAACCACGACAATATCAGATTACGGATAAGCTGAACGAAACCAATTACATAATTCAGTATTGATAGAAAATTCACCTGAAAACAACAAGAGAATAGACCGACTAAAACTGTAAAAATAAATAAATAAACAAAGAAGCCAGTGAATTTGATCGATGATTTCGACAGAAGAATGTCAGAAATAGTGAGCTTGAAATTTGAGTTCACTGAGTAAAAATGATGGCGCCATATCAGAAACAGAACTTTTGAAATTCTTACCCAATATTTCGTTCCATTTTCTGTTTATTTATTTAGTTTGTTTTGCTGAAACCATCCAAGAACATCTGCTCATTACCATAAATAAGGTTCAAAGTGTCTTCATTCGCTAGAAAACCATGTTTTTTTTTTGTTTTTTTTTTGCATTTCCTTTGTCATCATTTACTTTTCGGAATTTATTTCTTTTTCTCTTTCTTTTCTGTTTTTATTCGTCTGAGTGTGACTGTTTTTATTTTTAATGTCAGATATTTCACTAAAATTTAACTTTCTTTCTATTTAATTTTTGTGGATTTGTATTTTAAAGTTGTTTTTTTTTTTTACTTAATACACTCCTGGCCATTTAGGGTAGAAAGATTGTGTTTGAAAGGAATTCATTTTCGCTTTTCTCTACGTACTCTTCATTATTTCTGCCTTCTCATTTAACAACAAAGTCACAAAACAAACACGCATATACGTATAAGAACATACGTGGGCACACACACAATACATCTGCCAACAATTAGGGCGTACACGTATTCATTCTTAGTGTGTAAAGTGTGATTGTCACTACCAGTTTCATATTTAGTTAAGATCAGTTTAAATTTATATAATATTATAACCTCGCTATGCACATATATAATATCAATTCATGAAGAGACTTTTCATTGAATGAAATTTGATTAAAAACGACAAGGATATTAAAAAATAGGTTTTAGTTAACTTTCCTTGTTTACGTACTACAGAAGTTTTCATTATGTACTAAAGTAAACACATCACTCAGTAAGTCCCAGGCCTGACATATAGATGGCGCCAGTAATAAAAGATCTATATAACTTGTATGAAGTACTAACCTTCAAATGGCACGTGGCAAAATTTGGATCCTGATCGGATCATTAGTTTTCAAATTACAGTTATTTAAGGGAAGCTACTGTTGCAAATTTTTCAAAAAATGGAATTGCTTTCTGATGAGATAAATACTGTTCAAGCAAAGCGGTGACCTGATAAGTGTTACTCGGACTCCGTGAGGAACAACGGTTAAGAGGTGGTATGCTGGCTTTAAACGCGGTCGTACAGACACAAATGATGCTGAAAGCTCAGGTCATCCCCACACACACACACACACACACACACACACACACACACACACACACACACACACACGAAATTACGTGAGATAGCAGAGTGGCTGAAATATCAGAAGGCAGTGTATTCGCCATTTTGCATGAACATTAGTCAACGAGAAAGCTGTGTTCAAAGTGGGCGCCTCGTTTGCTCACAGTCGATCAAGAACAACACGTCGACGATTCAGAGCGTTGTTTGCAAATGTTTCAACGCAACAAGAATCAGTTTTTGCATAAATATGTGACAACAGGTCAAACATGGGTTTACCACTTCACTCTGGAGTCAAATCGGTATTCAGCTGAGTGGACAGCAGCAGATGAAAGGCGTCCAAAGCAACTAAAGACGCAAACATTACTGCACAAAGCAGTAAAACCTTAAATTTTTTTAATTCATTTCTTGATTAATAATTTCTAAATTGTTTTGAGGACATTTATGTTCTCGACATCAGACAATTTAACAGGCAAATTGATGATGAAAAAAATACTACCATTTATTTTATTTATTTAATTAGCAATAGTAATTTTTGCATAAATATGTAACATTTCACGAAAAAAATAAATGTATGTGCAAATTAGGTGCCAACAACTAAAATGAAATCAATCTTATATCGATTGTAATTCATCACTTTAGAAGAATTATATAAATTCATTTTACAAATTATAAGAGTAGCTAGGTTCACCTATCGGCTGGTTCCCACCCGTCCCTGGTCTTTTGAACAGGAGTAAATGTTTATCTCATGTTCCTTGTTTAGCATTTGTTTTTCAAGTATTCCCATTCTCTTTCTCTACCAGTAATCCCTTGCATCTTATTGGCATTATCACATTGCTTGTAATGAAATTATTAAAGAAATAGTCGTTTATGTTTTAAATCATAGTAAAAATTAAACAATCTTCAGAGGACCTAAAAACAGAAATTAATTAAGGCTTATTAATCCGGGTAAGGCTATAAGAAAATATCTCATCAGTTTGGCACATCGTTCTATTGTCTCATCTGCCGTTCTTAAATAGAAAAATGAGTTTTGCAAAATCGGATTTTGTTAAAGAACGAGTAAATATAAGCACAAGTGACGGGGTGGGAGATTATTTTTCTGCAACAGGCACCTGCAATTAAAAAAAAACGAGGGAAAATTAAATATCAAGTCATTATTTCGAAAAATTCTTTAGTTTCTGTTATCCAGAAAACAAAGATGGTAGACGATTAATCTTCTAACAAGGCAACAATCTGAAATATACTTAGAAATCCACCTCAGATTTGTTTATGAAGAATAAAGTTAGGGTAATGGAATTATTTTTAATGGCCTGAAATAAATCAAATGAAACATTTGGGGTAGTGATTGAAAATTGTTTTTCAGCGGAAGTTAGCGAGTCTGAACGATTTAGAACAGTTCAGCATAGGAGACATGAAATCAAATTCAGAATAATTCGTGGAAACAATGAAATATAATCTAAGGATCGAATATTTTCTGCATATAAGGTGAGAAGGGTATTTGATGACACATTGGAGACCGTAAGAAAAAAACAACCACATCTTATAAACAATAACATTTATTGATACGAAATTTTCCAACCAGCTATAGTAACGGTTGGATAACATGTTTATTCGATGTAGCCCGCCTTCAGACACAATGAATGTCTTCAATGCGGAACCAGAATTCCTGACATACACGCATTAAATGGTTTCAGGTAATGACAGCTTTCCGGTAATCAGTCGTATCATGGGAATGTTGATTCGTCTCTTGTTCAACAAAGCCACACATTTAATACTCAAGGGGATTTAAGTTTGGCGAGTTAAGTTGCCACATACTTGGTGTGATTTGGCCGGTCAAATTGGCTGTCGTGAAACATACAAAACGACCTTCTAGTGGAAGCGGCAGTATTTAAACGAAGACCACTTTGTTGAAAGCAGAAGTGAAGAAGTTCGGTGACATGGTGTCACTATTCACGACCATCACAGAAGCGGGAGACTTGCAGGGCACCAAAAGGGGATCCGCATTGAATCAACTGTCGGTTCACTTATATAATCTCGACCAAATTATTACTTAATCTAAAAAAAAAAAAAAAAGACATGCCAATTTTTTTTTTCTGGAGGTTAAAACTTCTTCAGAAATCGTGTTGCTTGGAGGAATCGTTCTGCTTGAATAATTGCAGGCATAAACTGACCTTTTCTGCATACATCGTGGTATCCTGATACTGTCCGAACTCTGCGAATGCATCTTGCACTTCGCAATAGGCAATATTCCCGTTTGTGGGTTGGGGTTTTCAATCCTTCTGAACTTTGTGCCTAATCGACTACCAAAAACTAACAATCTCAACATCGGTCTGCTTTGCGTGTATCGCATCAATTTCATTTCATGTTTTAGCTGCTGGCTTGCTGTTGATATTGCAAAAAGATATGAGCACGTAAATTGATTATCACATAACTGCGGACACACACTCCTCAGATATCTTATGGTCTCTCTCTCTCTCTCTCTCTCTCTCTCTCTCTATATATATATATATATATATATATATATATATATAAAGTATGTCAAAAATTTCCTGAAGAGACATTCGTTGAATGGCCATTTCAGCGAGAAAATTTTCGCTTCATCAGCAACGATCGAAAACAAAAATTTAATAATTCAAATATATATATAGTCTGATTAACTTCTGTTTAATTTTATTGTATTTTCAAATAAGATACATATCAGGATCGGGATTTTGAATAAAATGTTCGAAGTCACAGTTTGTTTTGTTCTTGTGACACTATATTCGAGCATCTGAGTCATTTTCTTCAGAAATCATGTCAGGTGTAATCGTTAAAAGTTAGTGAGACAGCCCCGAAAAAGAATGGAAAAAATATGCGTTTTGTATTAGTTTTTATTTACCTTCACTCATTTTCGATAACTAACTTTTAAATTGAAATTTTAGAAGTAAAAAAAAGTTATCTTGAAACTATTTTAGTTTTAATTGAAAACTAAATAACTAAATTTACTATGTTCAGTAAGCAAAATACTCTAATGTATTGCAAACAGAAATTATATTGATTGGAACGTAATATTCTAAGATTTAAAGAAAAAATCTTAAAGTTTTTCGGCCATTTTTAATCAATTAGATTTTTTAACAAAAGTTAATTCTCGGTTTTAGAAATCTTGTAAAAATCAAATATAAATCTGTGACATTATTTTTAGAAAATAAGAAACGTTAATGTTCAAATAATTTGATTTATACAAGTATTATTTATTTATAGCATGAAATTTGGAATAAAAACTATTTCTTAAACCCAGAGTTGAACTTTCTAGCCTTTCTACCGCATTTGAAATGTGTTGACAGATTGACAGATGCAAAATAAGTGTATGGCGATCCCAAGTGACATAATTGTACAAATTTTTCCTGTAAGGGGAAGAAACCCTGAGACACATGACCTTCCAGTGTAGAAATTACCATCCAAAAAGTACTTCAAATACGCGAAAAAAACTTTTTAAATATGAAGACACGACGATTTGTATTAAACTTTTCAATTTTCGATTAGTAAATATTATCGCCATTTAATAAGCTAATAAACTAACGACAACAAATCTTTGAAATATTTTTAAAATGTTTTTGAAACTTTATAAATTATTATAATCAAAAACCAAAAAGTGAAAACAATTCTTTTAGAATTTCGTTATTTATTAAAAGATATTTTCTTCAGTTTAATGCCTCCAGTGTATATTATTTATTAAAGCAATTAAAACCTTATCAAATTACGTTGAATAGAGTGGGTAACAGATGTTAAAAAACAATTTTACTAAGATTTTTTAAAATTAATAATTCAAAAATAATTTAATTCATTTGTTAATAAGTCCTGAAAGTTTCATTAAAATCCGAGAATTATTTGGTTTTTGCAAGAATTTCCAAATTAATGTGTTTGTCACTGTAAAAAACTGAGTTATGTAATATTACGTTTTCCATTGTAAACTCTCGTAATGATTTGGTTACCCGCTAACTAAGATCAAAACGATATTTTACCAAAATTTCGAGCCTGTTAGAAGAGATTAATTTCTTTTTTAAATAATTAAAAAATACTTTGATCTTTCCTCTAAATAATAACAAACCTTTTGATGGAAAAAGGTTCGATTTTATTAAGTTTGGGGCCTTTTTTATTCATAATATACTGTTTTTATTTTTTTCATCGATTTAGTCAAGGTACCTATATTACACATATAAAATATTTTATACACACTTCAAAGTACCGTCTCTTGTTGTGAAAGGTATTTTATTTAATGTGGGTTGTTTATTTTGTATAATAATAACTTTGACCTTTTGGAGTTTTTTGCACTGAATGCTGTATAATATTTTGATATTTTATCCATTAATATATGTTTATGTTGCCAGTTCTATTTTGCTTGTTTGTGATGTGATGATTGACATGTGCTTAAATTGCCTTAACTTTCGACAAGTCAACTATCGAGTGATTTTTTGCATATGTTGCCTGTGTAAGTATTTAATTTTTTTTTTTAATTTAAAAAAAAATTATTCTCGATAATGGAAGGCAGACGACATGAAAATTCATAAATAACATTATTTTTTTTTATGGGGAGGACTTTTTAGATTGTTTGTTTCATAAAGAAGTAACCAACATGAAAACAAACAGCAATAACTTCACCAACCACGTCAATCATAAACATTAGCCTTAAGGAAATTTTGTAATAAATAATAAAGTCACCTGAAATAAACAAAAATAAACACATCGTTAACCAGATTCGCCTTAATTATAAACAAGAGGAAAAATTCATTAAACATATCATTCGCCCGTATTTGTCTATACTTCTGAGATTACGTAATATTTACACTATTTACATTGTTCACTTGCTGTTGTCTCTAGTGGTTATAGATAGACGTTGGTTAGTTTCAGTGACTTGACCCAAAGAGTTGCGAGTTCAAAACCAGGCTACAGCAGTAGTGAACAAATAACCTGGCCATCGGGCGGGGATCAGTGTGTAATATGTATTCTCCTCATCTCTCGTGGTAATATTAGTCGTTTTCTTATAAGGAAACATTCGGCATTCATTTACACTTGCGCAATTGAAATTTATAAAATCTTTTTTTTTTTTAACAGGAAACTAGGTTTCTCAAATCCTGTCGTTGTTAAAATCTCTTTTCAGCATTTATAGTGGCTTCCTTTCTTACGTCTTTTTTGGGACAGGGTGGAGTGTCATCATCACGGTTATATCGCCATTCACGATTGAGTTACATGTGGGGTGATGAAGAAGTTGTTTTCTATTAGCCAATTCATTTAGGATACAATACGGATTTTTTCAGTGGCCAGTGCCCGTTTCTTCACGTCTGTGATTGTATAGAAGCAGAGCATAATCGAGAAACAGATACTCCAGGTGATTTTTAAAATATCCCAGTATTGGTGTCATCACCCGACATGTACGACTATGTGGACCGATATAGTTCTTCTGTCAGGTCTAGTCAGTCAGTGGATTCGAAGTTTAAAAGGTGGTTTCTAATGGATGAGAAGAACTAGTCTCTATTGATGTCGTCTGGGAGGTCTGCACAGTAGGTAGACAATTTTCTATTGGAGAGATAAGCAAGATTTGCAGGATTTGTTTCATGACATATTTACCATAATTGCACAGGACAAAAGACAAACTGAGTCTTCAAGAGTTGACTTTAGTAGAACGGTGAAGACCTAGTTAATAAAGTTGATGATTAGTGTTTTTACCATAATTCGTCAAACTGAAATACATGTGTGTGTGTGTGTGTGTGTGTGTGTGTGCGTGAGAGAGAGACTTGAGGGTTAAGTTTGTGATTCCGAAGTGCATTAATCCGCACTATACGCTACTTTTTGAGCGTGCGCTTCTAACGCCAGATAACCTTCATGAAATTTATAAAAAATTTTATCAATTCGGTGAGAGGGTACGCTAATTTCAAGCGTCAACATCAATGTCAAGTGATGTTTTATTATTCTTTGTCTTAAATGTCTGATTCCAAAGCCCGGTGTTTATCGCTTTTTCATGGGGTAATTTTCATTGATCCAAATTGAAATATGGCGTTGCATTTGTTATATTATCACGTAGTAGCTATTCCCTATTTTATAACTGCATATCATATTCAGCGAAATGTTTTTTAAAAGAAAATCTAAGTGTGCATTAATCGATCATATGAATTTAATTAGGAAAGATAAAAATTCAGAGCATGAAAACGTATATTAGAAAAGTTCTGATGAAAGAAAAAGAAAACTAATGTACAAACGAAAGTATTTAAAAAAAAACAAAAAAACATTCGTTTGTATCAAAATTGTTGTCTGAATTCCTTATCCGAGCTGTTATTTCTATAATGTTGCTATCTACGCATGCGCAATTAGTACAGGACATGGTTCGTGTAGGAACCTCCACTAAATCGATGAAAAAAAAAAAATCAAAAACAAACAGCATAGTATTAATTAAAAAAAAAATCCCAAACTTAATAAAAACAAACTTTTTCTATCAAAATATATGTATTATTATTAAGAGGAAAGATCAAAATACTTTTAAATTAATATTAAAAAAAATTTAATCCCTTCTAACGCGTTCAAAATTTTGGTAAAATTCTTGTTTTGATTTTCGTTCGCGGGGAGCCAAATTGTTACGAGAGTTTACAATGAAAAACCTAATATTACATAACTCACTTTTTTTCCGGTGACAAACACATTAATTTAAAAATTCTTGCAAAAATCAAATAATAGTAGGATTTTAATGAAACTTTCAAGATTTATTCACAATTGAATGAGATTATTTTTTAACTTATTGCTTTTAAAAAATTTTGGTAAAAATATGATTTTTACTTCTGTTACTCCTTCACGTAAAACAATGAAATTTTAAAAAATTGAATTTTGTTGAGATTGGAACAACATTTGGCTAATACACAGTTTTGTTTGGTTTTCCTATGGCAGGAAATTTCTTTTTTATAAAATGAAGGAAAAGACTTTAATTGTTAAGATGTACACTGATCGGAAGCCGAGCCTATTCACTTTTCATTTATTGCGCGAAGCTGACACAACTAATCAGCTAAGTGTCTGTTCTTCATTTGATTGACATTCAGACAATTTGCTTTTATAGCTGGTCTCTTTATCAAAAGATCAAAACTGTAAGAATTATAGGCAAGTTGTTCTTGTCACCATTTTTTTTATTGTTAGCCTGTGAATGATTGGGAAAGAAGAAGAAGAAGAAGAAGAAGAAGAAGAAGAAGAAGAAGAAGAAGAAGAAGAAGAAGAAGAAGAAGAAGAAGAACATTCATTACAAAATTTCTGTTTGTGCTTCGACCTTGGACATTCTGCCCTGGGACAGCTGCCGTGACGCAGGGTTCGAGCGTCATCCAAGCGACACATACACTCAAATGGAACCAATCTGAGTTACGCTCCAGTAGAAACGCTGTTAAACTTCACTCAAGCGTAAGTCACACCCACTTGCTAGGCAGACAGCAACAGAGGCAATTCGAAAAACCCAAGTAGGAGGAACTCATGGAAAATTGATTGTTAAGGTAAAAATACTGATGATACGAATTGAAGTAAAAGAAATATGCATTCATTTTCTTTGATCTGGTTATTAATTCTTCCGCTTGCTAACAATGGCGTTGGTAAAAAACTCCTGATTTCAGTGTCTTTCCAAAACCATTATAGAACCGTCATTTTTAGTTCGATCACCGAAGCTCTGCATGAGCACAATTTAAAATATTTCAATGAACAAAGATCATTTAGACAGAAAATTACGATCAATTATTTTTCCGTATTCCTTTCATTGAATTCACTCTTTTCTTTGCTTCGGCTTAAGAAAAACTGCCAACAAATGCAAAGTTAATAGTAACTAAAATAATTGTATCTGCTGAATATATATATATATATATATATGCTGCCAAAATACACTATATATATATATATATATATATATATATATATATATATATATAGTGTATTTTGGCAGCATTTTTTCATTAATACAGGTTTCATTGAATAATATAGACAAGTTCTGTCTATATATTTTGTGTAAGATCCTTTCGTATGATCTGATTAGCTTGATAGTGTTGTCATGGTAAGACGACAAGAAATCGCAATAATTGTTGATTTTTTTATCAGGTCTGAGCTTTCGGCTTACATAAGCCATTATCGAAGGATGAACATTTAATATTCAGTGAACATAGAACATTTAAATTATTAATAGAGTGGAGTTATACAGAGAAAATTAAATAGGTCCATTTTTTGCGTCGCACGTGGCTGCAGGCAGAGAAGGAATGGTGGTAGTAGGTTTTTGGTCAAATGAGAGTATAGTGGCATGAGGGGATTGGTCTGGGAACTGCTATATATATATATATATATATATATATATATTTTATATTTTTTATTTTATTAAATTACTTTAATCCGAAACGGAAAAGTAGGAAGGTAAATCCCAAGAACCTGATCCTAATTAATATTAAAAATTTTAATATTTAAAAATGATACAGGAGGAGAGCTCAATGTAATTAAAATTACAGAGCCAATATAAATTAAAATAAATTTTCAAAATTCAAAAATGTTGAATGAACATTTCAACATGAAATCCCTAAGAGATCTCACGCCTTCTCAGCAACAGTCAGTCTATATTCAAAATTAAATATAGACTGACTGTTGCTGAGGAAATCGTGAGATCTCTCTTAGGATTTCATGTTGAAATGTTCATTCAACATTTTTGAATTTTGAAAATTTATTTTAATTTATATATGTGTGTGTGTGTGTGTGTGTGTGTGTGTGTGTGTGTGTGTGTAAATGATGAAACTTTTACAGACAACGCATTCTACCTGAGTGTAGGTGTCTTTAAGTCGGAATGAAAGATAAACCTTCTTTTGAGGAAAATCGGATATATAAATAAAAAAGCACTTTCTAAGTACTATTTTTACTGTTTTTTTTTATTCCGAACGCAGTCAACGTTAATAGCTTTATTAAGAATATTGGCTGAAAAAGTTTAAGCTTTCTATTTTGTGTTATTGTCGCCACTTTTGATCGGGTACTGTTCTACACACGATGAACCCCGATGTCGACTTAAGCGTAGTTCGAACTTATTGGCCACCCATCTTACTTACCCGATCCTTAACCCTTCCGTTTTTGTTTTTTTTTCAAATATGAAATAATGATGCTAGTGTCATTGCATGAAAATGATAATCTTGTTATAATTGAGTAAGAGAGCAGCACACAAACAATGGTACGGGGTAGAAATATACGAAGCCCAATCTACCCATCATGAAACCCAGGTTGATAAGTGTATACCGGGTACATGTGACGCAGCCAAATGTGCGCAATATATTAACAGGTTTTGATAAAAAGAAATAGGTGTATGAAATAGATAACTCTACTAAATCGCTAAAAAAACCCCAAAAAACAGCACAGTATAAAGAAAAAAAGCCCCAAACTTAATAAAAACAAACTTTTTCCATCAAAATATGTTATTATTAAAAGGAAAGATCAAATTATTTTTTAATAATTTTTAAACAAATTTTTTAATCCTTTCTAACACGTTCAAAATTTTGATAAAAATCTTGTTTTGATTTTCGTTCGCGGGGAGCCAAATCATTACGAGAGTTTACAATAGAAAACCTAATATCACATAAGTCACTTTTTTCCGGTGACAAATACATTAATTTGGAAATTCTTGCAAGAAATCAAATAGTTGTCGGATTTTAATGAAACTTTCAGGACTTATTTACAAATGAATGAAATTATTTGTAAATCATTATTTAAAAAAATATTGCTAAAAAAATATTTTTTTTACTTCTGTTACCACTCCTACACGTAAATTCATGAAATTTCAAGAAATTAAATTGTGTAGGCAAAAATGGTCTTATTAGTTAAACGCAGAACTCAATGGGGAATGTAAAACATGTACTATTTTTAGAACAATTTAACCCCTTTTACCGAAAATCTGCTCCAAATAATAAAATAAAAAATGCATTAAAACTATGACATTATTTAATTAAATAAGCTTTTAATAAATAATATAAATGTCAGACATTATAGTCTTAAGAAGAAAAAGTTCGATTAATAGTGAAATTTTAAAAGAATAGTTTTCATTTTTGTTTTTAAATTATAATAATTTATAAAAATTCAAAAATATTTAAAAAATATTTCCAAGACTTGTAGACATTAGGCTAGCAGGTTATATAGTGAAGACTGTATTTACTAATCTAAAATTGAAAAATACATATCATCTCGCCATCAAATTTTAAAAAAGAATTTTCGATTTTTTTGCGTGTATTTAAATCTGTTTTGTATGGTAATTTCTATGAGTACATTAAAATGTCATGTGTTCCAGGATTTCTTCCCCTTACAGGAATAAAAATTTGTACAGTTATGTCACTTGTGATCGCCGTACACTTGTCTTATCTCGCATTTGTCAACACATTTCAATTACAATGGAAACGTTAGAAAGATCAAATTTGTGTTTCAAAATAGTTTTATTCTAAATTTCATGCTATAAATAAGTAATACTTGTGTAAATCAGATTGATTTGCCATTAAATTTGTAAATTTTAGAAAAATAATGTGTCACAGATGTATATTTGATTTTTGCAAGATTTTTAAAACAGAAAATTAATTTTTGTTTACAAATCTGTCGATCCCTCAAAAATGGCCGAAATATTGAAAAATTAAAAAATATCTCAAACTTTTATGTTCCAATCGATATATTTTCTTTTTGAAATACACCAGAGTATTTTGATTACTGGTAATAGTAACTTTAATTATTTAGCTTTCAATTAAACCTAAAATAAAAATTTCAAGAGAACATTTTTATTTTAAAAGAATTCAATTTCAAAGTTAGTCATCGAAAATGACTGGAGGTACCCAAAACACTTCAAAGCGGCCCAGATCACACGCACGAGAACCCTGCCTGGTATAGCATCAGAGTATTTCTGTCTCTGTCTGTCTGTCTGTCTGTCTGTCTGTCTCTATCTATCTATCTATCTATCTATCTATCTATCTATCTATCTATCTATATAATTATCATACAAGGAACCGCAAACGTTAAACACGTGTAAAGCAACTTTAAAAGACATTTAAGCTAATCGAAAGGAGTAAAGCTCAATTTTGTTATCAACTAGTCTAAGAAGATACTCTCATAAAATTGCCGGTTTTTTCTCGACCGCCAATGCTGACATTTAAATCATGTAAGTTCATTGGCAGTGCAAATTCCTCGCCAATTCTCACGTCAACATAAAAACGAAATCTTTTCCGACTCATATCAGTTTTTTTTATCTCTTTTTGCTTTTCATGGATAATTTCTCATTTTTCCTCTTCATTGATGCCAATCCTCTTAGCATAGACCACACGTTGGGTTCATAATGTGGGTAGTGGGTGGTAAAACTTGTTGAATCGTATCCCCTTAGCTTCGGCTCGCTTCGGTGCTACAAAGATCTTCTGCACCCAAAGCCTCGACGACGTGACGAAAATTGGAAAGAAATGTCACGAAATTCAATCGAGAAAAGTAAATATTACATGTGATCACAACAAACACTGAACGAGATTAGCGCTAGTTGAAAGAATCGATCAAAGATCTCAAAGTTAACATTTCAATCACCAAAAACTTGCTTTTCGTTAATATAATATGATTTTAGAAGCACAGGAATGGACTGTTCATGATCGTGATAGCAAAGTGTAACATATTTCTTTATTTATAAATTATAAGGTAGCACAAATAATATTAGAGTAAGAGTTACATTCGCAGCTGTGCACTTTTCTACGATCTCTAAAAAAATAGAATATTCAAAAATTTTTTTAAAATCATTTCACCTATGTAAGGCGGTAACGCCACTGATGCGCAAGGGGCTACATTAGATAGGAGGAGAGTAAAGAGAAAGACGAACCAGTTACCGGGATTGTCAAAGAAAGGAGCAAGAGAAGGATGGGAATACAGGTGTGATGACAGTTGCAAAGGTAGAGAGAAAGGAAAAGATATACGGGGTGATGTAGAAAGAACTAGAGTCAAGTGGTGAAGAGATGGGTATTGACATTACATTTAAATTCCTGGAGGTTGTAGCCGTCAGGAAAGCAAGAATATGGAAGAGAGTTCCACAGGCGGGAAGTGCGAGAAAAGAAGCTGAGGGAGTAGAATTGTCGGCTGCATTTGGTTGATCTAACTGTAAATGGGTGGGATCCAGTTGCCAGTATGGTTGCACGAGTAAACACCTGTGCCAGGAGCACCAGTGACTTAAGTTCGTCGGAGCAGAAGCCATGAAAATATAGAACAGACAGAGGGAAGCTATATCCCGTCGGTGAGAAAGTGGCTGGTGTCGAGCAGTCAAGTCGGTATCTATCACATTACTGATTCTTCTGGAGCCTGTCAAGAACACTGAGATGAACAGCAGGAGATGACTAATTGTTAGATTGGATGCTGGGAAAATCGATTACATGCCTTTCCAGAGTGGTTACTATGATTTCATCAGGAGTGGCATGTAGAAGCTAATCTAAGTTCGTCGATGTCTCTATCCAAATTAAGACTACGAATCGAAGCTTGTATTCTTGGTCGAGCATTGCTAGAAATGATTCGAATCGTACACTTTTATTTTGAACTAAAGTCATTATTTCATTTGTCTTCATCTCATTATATAGACCTGACACGAGAGCACTCAGTGAGGAAGGAACTTATCAATAACTTTCAAAATTAACTTGTCTAACAGTAGGCGCTCAACATCAACTTTAAATCGTCGAGTAATTTTATCAAATGCTAAACTCTTCGCATTGAAATTTCTTCCAGGTGGTATTGTATATTTTAGAAGTATATGATTTGCATGACCGTGATTACCACTCAAATTTTGAGTGGCTTCTGTACCATCGACTGTTAGCAGAAAAAGGGTAGTAGTAAGAAAAAATAAGGCAATTATATATTCTTTTTTCATCAGAAGATATAAAACTTTTAACGCCATAGATTTTAGAAGTATACATGCAAACAAACAAGTAAATATCGATGATAAATAGTTATCAGTATTTTTCAAAGATCCGATTCTAATACAGTCATTTTTTAATCATAATTTTAATCCTGAATTTTTAAACCAACCACTGTAGAATAAGAAATAAGAAACCCCAGAGAATTAAAATAGTTAAATTTTGGTATGTCTTTTTTTTTATTTATTTTATTTATTATCATTGTGAGTCAAAGTAGTATTGTCGTTAATATTAATGTTTTAAGTGCCTTTCATCGTTGAGACTTTAAGTCAGAAAAATAATTACATATAAATGAATATAAATAAGCTATTGTTGATCTTATAAGTAGGTGGATACAAGATAATAAGAAATACGTGTTTTTGTTCATAAGCCCTGCCGAATAATGTCACCGAAAGTTTTATTAAGCATTAGTCCTGACCGATCGAATCACAAAGTCTGAATTCTGTACAAGAGGTTATTATAGATTTCATAAGTATAAACTTTGACCTCAAAGTTCTTTTCCAAATGAGTAAAACCACGCTTAAAATTTAAATTTCCGTAAATAATAGCGAGTAGGTTAGGCTTACAGATAATCACTCTCTGGGTGCTCATCTTCATTCTTGTGCCTCAATTGTGCCACAAAATTGCGTAATGTTTCACAAGTCTGTTTGACTGATTCCCTAGTTTAATAGATTCGATTTATATTGATTGTCTTTTGGTGCCTTAAAGTTAAGCCAACTTTGGTTTGTTTTACGACCTTTTCAACCCATTGGATCATCTAATGCTGTAATTTAATGTTTTTCTAAACAAATTCTTGTATTTAAACAGCCAAATATATTTTTATAGTACGATATATGCTTATATCTTCCTTTTAATTATATTTTTGAGATTCAGTTTAATTTGTACTAGCATCATAGTCCGGCGTTGCCTGTGCAACTCAGAATATTTTGGAAGAAAGAGAAGATGCCACTTTTTATTTTACATATTTTGTTTTTGTTTGAAAAAACACTTTTTGTTTTTAATATTTCTTTTGTTTCAAAATTACGGGAAAAAATACTCACATTTTTTTGTTGACCAAATGAATTTTTAAAAAGTCGGAATAAAAATTAAATATAAAGGCTTATCTTTTTTTTTTTTATAAAAAAATATTTTAGTCGCGTTTGACACGTGTGATTTGATTTCTGTGACGTAATTCAGCAACCATCTTAGATCATCATTGTTTACATTTGGTTTACGGAGCAAATGTAAACAATCGTGTCCATTGGCCAAAAAGTGTGAAAGGGAAAATTGCTGAACTTAAACTCAAAAAGTATGTGTCGACCTGGCTTCCCTGTAGATATGTGTCCCTAGAAAATTTGAATGGCATACCTTAAAAAATGTAGGCGTGCATAGGGAACAGTCACACACAGACTCACAGATTGCCTTTTATATATATATAGATTATAAGCTGGAATATATAAAGTGGTTCAGCATTTTGGAAAAAGTTCTTTTAAGTTTGTTGGCAATATTTTCAACGGATTTAATTAAAATGACTACAGTCTATCGGTGTGTATTTTATGGTTAATTTTACTCTCGGCTTGTCACAAATACCGGATGGTCTCCCTTTTTTAGAACCCCAGACACTAGGACTTCAAATGATTTCTTCTGACCTCGCTTGTAGAAATAGAATCATCCAAGCGATGTATGTGCGAATTGCTTTATTGAATAAATTTACTCTTTAGTATTTCAAGATATTTTTGTGTAATTTTGGTAAATATATCTGTTAAAATGAGATGTCAGTGTTATTTTCATTTTGGTGTCATTTAGACGACAATTCATCCATCGCACCCTGCAGAGCATTTATAGATATAGACATTGAGGACATAGGAATCAGTACTGCATGGTTTAAGCTAATGGTGATTTTATTGAATAAATTTACTCTTTAGTATTACAAGATATTTTTTGTGTAATTTTGGTAAATATATCTCTTAAAATGAGATGTCAGTGTTATTTTCATTTTGGCGCCATTTAGACGACTGTTCATATATATCCATGACACAAAAGGCGCTATTTGGAAGCTGGTAGCTTCAACACCATTGTCACCAAATTCTCTTAGTCTCTCCCTCTTCCCCACTTATTGTTATTCGGCTGAGCTGTGTATCATTTTGCCTAAAAATCATTCGTGTTCTTCATTTTTAAAATCAATCGAAAACATTGTGCAATGATTTCCAAAGACTGAAATCTTCTTTTTGATGTGACGTCTTTTTTAGTAAGCGAATCGCGCCATTAAAACGCCTATAATACTCTTTACAGCTTTTGCCAATATCATTCTGGAACAAATATTTATATTTGCTTCAGCGTATTTCATTTCAATTAAAATAAATTTCCAGCTATCAGGACGAGATTAGTAGACATCGATTGAGACGCACAAACCGAAGAAGCAACTCGATACATTTTCGTTTCCCATTTCACATCCGTTTTAAATAAAGATTAGCAGCTGGATCTGTTGAAAACGATTGGTTGCGAAAGAAATAATCTTGAATCTAAGCTTATTAGTTATTCAAAGTTTTGCACTAATAAGAATTTTTATAATGTTAAAAGTTGCTATTAAGAAGTTTTATAATCTACTTTTACGGTGGAGTGTCATGGGGAGTTTGTCTTTTTGTGGTTTTAATTGATTAATTTATTTAATTTACTTCCCGTTCTCTAGGCTCATCGAACATTCAACGGAAGCCTCATCGGTTTTGCGAACCGATACTGATTAACATCAGTTTGGCTAAAGGAGCCCTTGAAGACAGTTCAAATTTAGAGATGTCTTTCTTCTAGACTAGTTACCAACAATGGCTAGAGACTTCCTTCTGCTCTCCTGCTTTACTCATAGTTTATGGATGAATAGTTGGATTAATGCCTTTTCCAATGACAGTTAAGGATAAATGATCACAAACTATTTCAGTCAGACATTGAACACGAAAAATATTCTCGTTCATTGTTCTTTTTTTTTTCATAATTTTTTTTATGGAGGCAAGGCATGACGCGTCGACATTAAATAATTTCACGTGAAGAAATGTTCCATTATAAGCCAGACCCGTGAAATTCTTCAGTTTAAGAAAAATCCTTCTTTCTACATTTCGAGATTTTCTCTTTAATGAAATATAATTTTGCGATTTCATTTAATGGATGAAATATTCAAACAACGAATGAGTGCTACACATATCTAAAAATGTTTAGTAAAAACAAATCACCTTTTAAAAATCCCTAGTACCTTTTCTCTTAATGCACTCTAGTTTCGGTTTAATTCATTTAAATAAACCCTCACCTCTGTGGGTAGTCCAACTTATATTTTACTTACGCGTAATTACTAAGTTTTTATTACTCTTAATCTTCTATGAAAGTATCTCTTTCTTGCTTGTCTTTCTGTCATTCCTCCCATCCTTACATCGAGATGAAAGTGTAACTTATAGACGTAGGAATTAACTAATTCCCGCCGTGACAAACAAATAATGATGATGTGATGTTTACAAACTTCAGACATGTCAGTGATCACAACACTGAAAAACAAAAGAAATGTCAAATCCACTCATCATTAAATGATTCATTCGGATCAATAGCGTAAACAGATTATTGTCTTCTGCTGGATACCAAGCCATATTAGTATCACAGGAAACAATAAAGCGGATTTACCAAAAAGAAAAGCATCTTCTACTAAAATAGCATCAAACCTATTAAATACCAAAATAACTTATTCATATCCGAAAAAACAATCAATAAAATTTAGGTAGGAATGGCAGAAACTACAGAACGTCTGTCCAAATAATAAACTATACAATATAAAAATGAACTATAGAAAATTATGTCCCGATTCCATATATATATATATATATATATATATAGAGAGAGAGAGAGAGAGAGAGAGGCTAAGAGAATTTGGTGACAATGAGATTGAAGCTAATAGTATAGGAAATAATATCCTCGTGAAAATATGTAAACATGCTTGTATGTATGTGTGCACGTGTGCACGTGTATATATATATATATATATATATATATATATGCGTGTATTTGTGTGTGTATACATAATGCATTTATATATATATATATATATATATATATATATATATACGTATGTATAAATATGTTTGTATGTATAAGTATTTTTCATTTAAGCATTAATATAATTAATAACAAATATATAAAAAGGTTTTATGGCTTAAGTAATAATATCAATTATTTTATGTAAAAATGGAACCACAACTTCCTTTGCAAAAAAAAAAGAAACAAAAAACTAGAACGCTCAGAAACGAAAAAGGCGGTGGCATGTCTAGACAATCTAGTAATTCCACACAAAATGGCAATTATCGAAAGAAAAAAGGAAAAAGGAAGTACGAGAGGAAAAGCTTTAGCACCAAAGTAAAGTGAGAAAAAAAAAAAAGAAGAACGAAGAGAAAGAAAAATGATCACGGCATCCTACACCTAATCCCAGAAAAGTGGATGTAGAGGTCCACCTACTAAACTCTGTGTTCGGAATGCTGAAGGAAACATCAATCAGCTAAATGATAAACTTACTTTCGAGCGCTTTCTGCTATACTTTTAACCATTTCTGAGGATGAATGTTATTTTACATGTAACGGAATGTAAGTAGTGTTATGTAAAGATGTAGAGTAGTGGTATGTGTTATGTACCGAATACGGTAAGCATGTTCTTAGCGTGTTCGGATTTGATATTATTGAGTGTTGGGTTTTTCTTTTTCATGAATAAAGCTTCCATTATTTTAAGTCTTTTTTTTTTGTTTTTGCATGTGGATGATCTATGATATTTGTGTTGTCAACAAGCATGTTCCGGATAGGATTTGGTATCTCTGTGTGTGTGTTTAATGAGATCGAATTGAGCTCCGTTCAGAGAGATGCAGCGTGAGTTTTCTAGTCAGTTTCGTAGTTGTATGGCCGATATAATTATTTACAAAATAAGCATCAAGAACGCAGTTCTTCAAGGGACATGTAAATTCGTAAATAATATTGATTCGTTGTAGTTTGGATCTCGCAGGTAAATTGTTATTTTTGATGATGAGATTAACCGCTTTAAATCTTGTATAATAGATGATTACTTTTTTTTTTATTTAAGTCGGCGGGAGTTGCTTATTTTCGTCCTGTCTTTAATTGCTATGAATTTGATTTTTGTAGAAAATACTAATGTCATTATTATTATCGGTGTGTTTGCTGTTGTTATAGGTCAAATTTAAAAGAAAAAAGTCAAATGTGGTAGTCAACTAAATAATTTGGAAATCCGTTTTTGTCAAGCAAGTGTTTGTTTAGAGTTATGGAGTTCTTTGAAGAAAAGTGAGCGAGAAGATGAGTTCTCGTAGGCTCTCGTGAGGAAATTTTAATGACGCTGATTTTATATATAAGAGGACATTGATTAAGAGGACATTGACTGAGCTAGGTATCATTTTGCATTGGCGTTCTTAATTGTCAAAGTACATCGAAAACATCGTGCAATGATTTCCAAAGGTTGAAATCTCCTGTATGAGTGGATTATGGTCGTATGACTAATATGAAGTTGGAACATAATCATTTCTCTTTCTTGCTCGATATCGGGGTAGAGATAGATCGTTGATAAGTACAAAGAGTCTGTCACATTAACTGATCAGATTCATGTCGACTTCGAAATTTCGTGAGAACACCGGTATGATGTTTCCAGTCGTCAGGGCTGGTTTGCCGTTGGGTCTCGGTATTCCTTGGTTGTATGGAGCATAGTGTGATTTTGTAGGGAGGGGTCTCATTTGTGATTGGTTGATTTTCTTTTGGATGTGCATTGTGGTTCAATGAATATCGACTCGGAACGACAAATCGGAGAGCCAATTTCGAATTCCAGTTGAATTCCTTGCATTGACTTACGCACAAAGACCCTTGGGAAAGGTATTAATCCGTCTCTTCCCTACCGCAGAAAGCAAAGGCAAACTGCCTAGTCGGTCATGTCTCTTTCGAGACATGATCGCCCAAAGCGTGTATCACATATGACACTTAACTAACTGATTTTCTTTTACTTTTTGTTTATTTTTCGTTTTATTTTTATTGTGCAAGTGTTTGATTTATTTTTATTTTTATTGCATATTGCTTTTTGATGTACGTGTGAGTGGGTGTTTGCTTAATTGCTTTATATTAAATAAGTGTCCGCTTAATTGCTTTTTTAGTTTGGGTTGATCTCTTTGTTGCGGTATTGACCTCTTTTATTGGTTTGGCCTGTTTCTTAACATCCTTGTATGTTTTAACACGTGACAGTTTATTTTTTCTGTGTCATGATTGGGTGTTTGTATTTTTGCGTTTGTGGGTTTTATGTGTTTTTGTGGCTGTGGTATTATTTTCTGTTTTTGTTGAGATTGAGTATTTGTGTGTGTATATATATATATATATATATATATATTATATTTATATTATTTGTATATTTGTTATTTTTTATATTGTATATTTATATTGTTTTGATGTTTTGTTTTTGTTTGATTTTGTTGTTCTTTATTATTTGTGTAGTAAAGTAGGTATTTGTTTACATGTCTATATTTTTCCATTATCTCGTTTCTTTTGTTTAGTATTATATTTTGATTTTTTAAGCTGATTGTTGTTAACTTCTCTTCTAGGCATAATTTATAACTTTTGCTATTAGAACATCATAACGGTGTCCTAACGAAACTTCGAAATAGGTATCAACATGCTCAGTTAAAGTGAGAGTTTTTGTGCTTATATACATATATATAAGAGAGAGAGACAGAGAGAGAGACAGAGACAGAGACAGAGATAGAGAGAGAGATAAAGAGATAGAGAGAGAGAAAGGGAAAGGAAGAGAGGGAGAAGCTGATGAAGAGCAGAAATGTTTGTAGGACTTAAACAAAAAAACGTAAAATGAGAGCGTTGAAGAGATTTGTAAACCAAACCGCTACACAATCGATAACTTTTCTATCTCTGTGTTCGACACTGATCTATATATAATTTTGTTTTCAAAATTATTTCTTCCAACCTGTTTGCTTCTCTCTCACTTTATTTTCTCAGCTCTCTTTTCTTAGCCTTCTCTTAATTTATCTTTTACATCTTCCTCTCGCATCTTCTATTTTCCGCATTTTGTCATTTCGACCTTGTTACTTTTGTCTTGGCTCTTCCCGCCCTCGAGTGCTGAAAAATGTCTGACTGTAGCAACGTTAAAGCAAGCAGCGCTTATTATCGTGGCCAAAATCTGATAGCTGGCCAACTGGACATTGCCGTAATCAGATCAGAAGACAGGGAACGACGTTGAAAGACTAAATTGTTGTCGGCAGCCATCGAAATGTCTTTCTCTCTATTTCGGTCGTCCAAGCGAGCAAAAACCTTCTTGAGTGAGCGTTTCTTCTGTCTCGTGTCTCCCGACCAACCAATGATGGCAGCGCCATCTGTTGCACAAGAAGAGAAACACCAGTGCGAAGTGGTGCAGGGTAGAGAGTAGAAAAGAGCAGGTGACTGACTAGGGAATGGGTAGGTATGAGATTGGGCAAAAAGAGATAGGAAGGAGGGTGTGGTGTATGACCTGGGGCTGATTGGATGGATTGGATCAATTGTATTATCTGATCGACGAGGTAAAAACGACAAAAGGTGAGTTGCGTACTTCGCTACCATATCCATATTGTATTCGCAGGTTTGGCTGTGTGGTTAGAGAAACGAACTACTTTTCGAAAGATCGGACGAAACGGTTTCAAATAACCTTTTTTGAGTTTCAGAGCGGCCTGAAAATATTAAAGGATAAAATCTCATCTCAAATTGCGACTCTTATTCTCGATGTGTGCTCATAAGAGTTCGGCGATAACTGTGCATTTTTTAGTGGCAAAGTAATGCTCGCTAATGCCCCCCCCCCACTTGTGAATTGATTTGAATAAGGAATTATTACAAGAAAAAGTAATATTTGGTTTCAGACAGAAGCAAAAAGAAATGGTTTATTTTCTGATTAATGCCCTAGCACATTATCGACTCCCTAAGAAGAAAGAAACCCCTTTTATTATTATTATTATTATTATTATTATTAGTAGTAGTAGTAGTAGTAAGCCGTGGGGGTTGTCCGTAATAATAACGAGAATATAGTTTTACTCTGATGACTTCACTGCTTGCTGGTTCCGAACTATGACGTTTCCTAAAAAAAAAAACTGTTCCGAAAGGCCATAATTCCAGATCCAATACATAATTCTTCTCAACGCTCGAGTAATGATATATTTTCGTAAAAATCTCTCCTTGTTGCCAAAATGTCATAAATTCGGTAAGAGGTCTGTAATAATAACGACACAGTTTTAGTCAGGGGACTTCTCTGTTTGCAGAAGCAATACCCCAGTTTTTTATTCGCACATACACAATATGGTACCCCAACCACTGTGTCGGAACAATAGCTGAAAAGGTCCTTCCGTTTCCTTAGTTCCTGATTACAACAATTATTTTTATTACATTTGCAACATCTCATTTCAGAAATAAAGACACATGTTATACTTGCAATGTTTAAGACTGGTTCCACTATGGCATAAATTTATGCACAGTTACAACTGATGTCTGAGATGCATTCCGTCACTCAGTGAGTAAAAGAGATTTCAAAGAAGTTCTTTGCTCTAACAGGAAAGGATAAATAGCCATAATAATTTTAAGAAAAAATATTTTGATACATATTTAGAATATAAGAGAATTGTTCCCTGGTTAAATTAATTCACTTGCCTTTTCTTAAAGTTCAAGTTCTGTTTTTAGAATCTAAAACATGTTTTTCATGTTTCTTACCAATGTGTGATTCTTTACTTATTTTTTATTTGCTTTCTTCGAAATGATGTATATCCAACACGAAATTATATAGAATAAAATAAATCAGATTTGGCGGAAGCAATGGCGTAACTACAATCGCATAAATTTCAAAGGTGATTTCTGACATTCAACAGAGGCATTAAGCAGATCAACAAACAAAATGTTAACATTGAGAATAAAAGATCTCAGTAGAATTTTGACTGTGAATGTCCAACCCGCAGGGGTCCGTTAATAAATTAACAGGACTTGGTGGGACTGCAGATATTCTCTTTTGCGGATAGTAATACATTCTGTCTTCTTACATTTTATTTTGAGTCCTTTTGATCTTTCTTCTCGTTTTCCACAGTATTTTTTCTGGCGATGTCTCAATGTCACTTATGGTTTTCCACAAATACTGTTGTGGAGTTCTCCCTTTTCATAAAGATGGACTCGTCCAGGGTATACTTATACTACTGCTATAGAAGCGAGACGGAAGAATGCCGCGTTTTCACGGTTCCTTTGACACTGTCGGCCAGCTCTCTGCCTTCGGGCGGAGACCATTAACCCGGTCATAGCTCCGCCGAAGGGTAGAATCACGACTGGGCAAAATTACACAGATATTTTTGGCTGGGCTATATGGCTCAGAGAACCCACGTTAGAAAGGCCTTGTGTCACATTTTGTCCTAGTGGGAGGGTAAATAAATACAGAATACCGCGTTTTCACAGAGAGTTAACCGGATAATACGAGAGTCCAGAGAGAGATTAGCAGTCAGTATTTAGTAGCTCATAGTAGCTCTGTACTCCACTCATCGAGAAGATTATTACGCAGCACTGGTCAACTTCCGACGTGGACATACTCAATATACTACCGCTTCACCTCCAGAGACTTGTACATATACTTTTTACTAACCCGTATTCCTGGACTACTTATCTTCATTCAAGTCTGTATTCTTATGTTAATATAATTATTTTCTCTCTCAATTACTGGTCGTTGTTCATTTATTTGTGCGGGCCCCATTCCCGGGATCCACAACAACTTGGCGACGAGAATTCCAGAGTCACGTCGACCACAACAACTTGTCAACAAAACTCCAAAGAACCCACACAGAGAACAAAAATAAAAAAATAAAAAAAATATTGCCGCACTCGTCGACACAACAATTTGGCGACACAACAATTCGAAAGAACTCTTGCAGAAATTAAAAGGAAGATCTGATCGTATAGCAACTTGGCAACGAAGATTCACAAGGACGCAGGGAGCAAAAAGGAAAACCTTATCCCATAGAAATTGGCAAACCACGTCGTATAATAATTAAGCGACGACTCAAAGATTAATAAAGAGCTACTCGTCACAACAATTAACATAAAAGAACGTACGAAAAAAAAAAAAACGAGATATAAAAAAATTCGTCACTTCTAACAAAAGTCAATATTTTTTCTCCTCGAGCAAGTCACCCCAATTAATTAGCGATTAAATAAGAAAAAAATATTACACAACAAGCAAAACAGGAAAATCTTTTACAAAATTTAATACAAAAATCAGTGGTAAAAAAAGTGAAACCCCTCACTGAAACAAAGCAGAAAAATGGAAGACTTTCAAAAAGCAATACTGGAGATTATAAGAAGTGAGGAGAGACAGCTAAAACTGGAGGAAAATTTAATTCAAGCGCAGTTAAAATTAGAGAAAAAAAAAAACAGATGGAAGCACAAAAAATAAATGAAGAGAGACAAATACAACTCTAGGAATCACTATTAAAAGTGACTGTTAACTTACAAGAAAAGAATATTGAAAAAGAGGCGACTTTTTCCTAAGACGCAATTTGGAACACAATAGAAACATTTAATTACTCTCAAGAAGATGATAAGAATTTCGGGGACTATTTCAGACGTCATGAAGATATTTTCAACATAGATTGCTAAAATTGGACGAAAGCAAAAAAATTGTTTATTACTGAGGAAATTGGGAACAGGGGAGTACACAAAATTTGTGGACTATATTTTACAGAAAAAAAACAAAAGATTTGACGCTTGACGAGGCAGTTACATGCCTTACGGAGCTCTTCAGTTCAAAGACTTCACTCTTTCACAAAAGGTGGAAATGCCAAAACCTCGTAAAAAGCGAAAATGTGGACTACTCGACGTTCGCCTCAATTCTTAACAAACACTGCGATGATTTTAAATTGGCAGAATTGACTCCGGACAATTTTAAGTGTGTTATTTTCGTACAGGGATTAGTCTCATCCAAGGGCAGCGAAATGTGCAAACAATTGCTCACGAAGCTTCAAAACGAGCCTGGATTAATGCTACAAAAATTGTCAGAAGATGTCAAAAACACTTGAGCATAAAAAAAGACTCTAACTATATCGAGGAATCGAGAGTAGCGCACATACGTAAATTGAACAAAAATTTACGATTTTCACCCTCCCCGAAAGAAAAACAAAAATGTAATGATAAAAAAAAAATTACAAGATATAAGGCGATTAATGATTGAGATCAAATAAAAATAAGCGCCCCTCCCCATCTGCATGTTACAGATGTGGTGGATTCCACTAGAATAAAGACTGTCGATTTAGACCCAAAAACTGTTTAGATTGTGGAAAATTGGGCATAAGGCAGCTCAATGCAGAAATAAAAGACGCACTAGCAGGGTAAGAACTACTAGAATGGACTACAAAGACAAACTAAGCACAAGAAAACACGTGGAACTTGAGATTTTAAATAAGAAGGTAAAATTACTGTTAGATTTAGGATCGGATCTAACTATAATTAATTTACAAACATGGAGGAAGCTAAACAGACTGACCATGATGCATACACAGAAAATCGCCAAGTTTGTCACAGAGAAGCGTATCAATTTGGAAGGAGAAGTAATTCTAAAAGTAAAATTTCATGGAAAAGCAAAAAAATTGAAAATATCTTTAATGAAAGACACAGAAAATTTGGTAGGCACAGGCTGAATGCAAAAATTTGACGTACGGGATTTACCCATTAGCTCATTTTGTAAGAAAATAGAGTGCGAGCCGACAAAAGCTACAAAATTAAAAGAAAAACTAGGCAGTCAATTCCCCGAAGTATTCTCGAGCTGTTTGGGACAATGTAATAAGTTTGCAGTTAAAATTGAACTAAAGTAAAATGTTCAGCCAGTATTCAAGAAAAAGCGAAACGTGCTTTTTGCAACAATAGAAAAATTGACAAGGACTTAGATAAATTGGTACAAACTAGAATCCTTTCACAAATCGAATTCAGTGAATTAGCGGCACCAGTGATCTACGTAAAGAAAAAATCTGGAGAAAAATGCTTTCAAGGATTTTTCACTACCGGAGGAAATATTTACCAAGCTTAACAGTGGTATGGTATTTTCTAGATTGATTTAAGCGAAGCTTATCTTCAGATTCCAGTAGAAGAAGAAAGTACAAATTTTTTATGTATCAATACTCACAAAGGACTTTACAAATTTAACAGATTGCCATTTGGGATAAAAGTAGCTCCATCAATCTTCCAACAGACTATGGATACCATGCTTCTGGGATAGAACGTTGCTACTGCTTACTTAGATGACATTTTAATCAAAAGCACTAATGTAGAAGAACATGCAACGCACATTAAAGAAGTCCTTAAAAGAATTCAAGATTTGGGTTTTAAAGTGAAGGAGAAAAATGCGATTTTCTTTAAAAGAAATCAAGTATTTAAGCCCTATAATCAATGAAAGTGGCAGAAAATCAGATCCAGATAGGGTATTAGCAATAAAAGATTTGCCTGAACCGAAAAATGTTGCAGAGTTGCAAAACGTTCTTGGTCTAGCGAACTATTACTGTGAATTCATTGAAAACATGCACAAATTGAAGGCTGAATGAACTATTGACAAAAGATAATCAATGGAATTGGACGGAAGATTGTCAGAAAACTTTTAAGATCATAAAGAAATTAATATCTGATCTAGCAGTGAGGCATTTTGATCCCAAACTGGAAATCATCATTGCTAGTGACGCAAGCTCACACGGTGTGGGAGCTTGTATATTACACAAGATGCAGGATGGCACAAGGAAACCTATAGTTCACACATCTAGATCGTTGTTACCGGGAGAGAGGAATTATTTGCAAATTGAGAAAGAAGTGTTAGGCATAATATTCACCATACCTCTCTTCTACAGATACATATATGGAAGAGAGTTTACTTTTGAAACTGAACATAAACCTCTTCTCACTATATTCGGATCGAAAAAAGGACTACCAATTTACACAGCTAACAGACTTCAGAGATGGGGAACTATATTATTGAATTATAATTTCAAACTAGAGTTCCTACCGTCGAAGAAAATTGATCATCCGGCTGGCTTATCCAGATTGGTACCTGCTAAATCCGAACCTCTGGAAGACTCTGTAATAGCAGCTTTGCGAGCCGAAGACGAAATTAGTAAAGTTCTAAGCAATACAGTAAGGGAATTACCAGTGACTTTGTTAAAAAGAAGAGAAGCTGAACTGGATCAATTCATACGAAGTACAAAGAGGAAAATAGTAGAAAATGAAAGAAATCTAGAGGACAGCTTTTCAATTTGTGATCACGTATTATTTATAATGAAAGAGTGGTCATACCCAAATCTTTACAACGACGAATTCTGAAGGACTTTCATTTAGGACATCCAGGAAAAAACCGTATGAAAGCGTTAATGAGAAGTTTCGTTTACTGGCCTAATATGGATAACAACATTACTCAAATGGTAGAAAAATGTAGAGGCTGTACTGCGGCAGCAAAGGCACCACCAATTATACAAAAACCATGGCTTAAGGCGGTCAGACCTTGGTCTAGAGTTCACGCGGACTATGCAGGACCCATAGATGGATATTACTATTTTATAACGGTAGATAGCTTTAGCAAGTGGCCAGAAGTCTTCAGATACAAAAACGCTACGACGAAAAACACTATTAATTCTCTACACAAGTTATTCGCAAGATTTGGCGTAGTAGATTGCATTGTAACTAATAATGGTACCCAATTCACCTCGATCGACTTTCAAGATTTCTGTGCGACTTATCAAGTCAAGCATATTAATACAGTACGATACCATCCACGATCTAACAGTCAAATCGAAGAGTTTGTGGAGACTTTTAAGAGAGCCTTGAAAAAGCAGAGGACGTACCAACAGAAGGAGCTATGCAACAGTTCTTACAAGTGTACAGAATCACCCCGAACGGAAACTCACCTTTCGCCAGCTGAAGTGATGTTTGCCTGTAAAATACGGTCTGTTTTTGACAAATTATTACCCAGCAAGAATAAAAACCAGCATACACTTATAGTGCCTAAAAGATCCTTCAAACCAGGCAAACGGGTCTATTTCAGAATGTTCAAGAACAATATTGCATACTGGGAACCAGGTACAATAATAAGCAGACTGGGGAATGTTCTGTACATGATCCAAGGCGAAAAATATATCTCACAGGAGACATATCAATCATACACAGAATGACGTGTAAAGGAGCCAAGCTCGTCACCTTCGGAAAATGAAGATTCGATGGAGGCGATTTTTGAAGTATTTGAAATACAAAGACATCAAGTAGCCACGGAGATTAGAAGAACAAGCAGGAAAAGAAAATTCACAGAACCGCTAATAACAAACCATCAGTGAAAAAAAAAAAATATTGACTTTCCCCAAAAAAGAAGCTATAGAAGTGATACGGGAGAATGCTGCATTTTCTCGCGGTAATTCTTTTCTGCGGGCGGAGAGCATTAACCCAGCCGTGGCTTCGCTTAAAGGTAGAATCACGACTGGGCAAAATTAGACAGATACTTTTGGCCTAGTCGGTGTGTGTGTGTGTGGGGGGGGGGTAAATAAATACCGAATACCGCGTTTTCAAAGAGAGTTAACCGAAGAATACGAGAGTCCAGAGAGAGATTATCAGTCAGTACACAGTAGGTCATAGTAGCTCTGTATTTCACTCATCGAGAAGATTATTACGCAGTACCCGTCAGCTTTCGACTCGGACATACTCAATATACTACGGTTTCACCTTCAGAGACTTGTACATATACTTTTTACTAATCCGTATTCCTGGACTACTAATCTTCATTCAAATATGTATCCTTATATTAATACATTTATTTTCTCTCTCAATTACTGGTCGTTGTTCATTTATTTGTGCGGACCCCATTCCCGGGATCCACAGCAAATACCTTTTTCTGTTTATCTGTGAATACCTTAAGAAGTATAATAATATCTCGTTGCCTCCTCTATCTCATCGACTATATTGCCTAATTATTACTTCAGTTTTCACTCTGAAACCTTCCTCAGGACAATACCATATGTGTAGCGTATATTGTTATGTTTATGTCTGTTAATAATCAATCCTTCTAAGTTTTCTCATCCTTTTAGAATTGTTTCACTCTAAAAGTTAAACAAAACAGGAAAGGGAACACATCCTTGTTGTAGGGGCACCTCGAGGTGGTGTAATGGTTAGCAAGCGTGTCTCACTGGAATTATTACAACTGAGTAGTGAGTTAGATCCTCACTACGTGTCCCTTGCTTTTGCCCTTGTGCCACATCTAAGCTACGCTAAGAAAATCACCACAGCCTTGTCGTAGTCATCTTTCTATTTTTGTCTATTCATTATAATTCCTTTTCTATCTACATTCAAGTTATTCGTTTACGGGAGAGGCTACGAATTACTCGAACATCTTTTATATCTGAATCAAGCGCTCTTTAATGTTTCAACGAACTCCTCGAGATTAGCAACTAGGTCCCACCCTTTTACAGTGAAACACATAAGATGTAACCGCAATTTCTACCCCAATAGCTTCTTTTCTCGCACTTCCCGCCTGTGGAATTCCCTTCCATACACTTGCTTCAATCTCCAGGAGTTTAAATGTAAGGTCAAAACCTCCTAATACACTAACTCTCATCCATTCTCACAAACACTCTTCCCATCTACCTAACCCTCATCCTCGGTATCCTTACCCTTCCATCACCCTCCTTCTGACATTTCCTATATCTAACCACTCTTTCTCATCACTTTCCCCTATGTAAACCCCTGCGCAAAAGTTGCAGTGGAATGCCTTGCTTGGGGTGAAATGATTAAAAAAAAATCTGATTTTTGTGTAATCCCCTAAACAGATATTTCTTTCTGAATTTGGATTGCCCGCTCTGACACATCTTTCCTTGTTTTTTTAAAATATATTGTATCTTGGAAGAGTTCACCATTCTATTAATTTTATCTCTCTACTATTTACCTACCACCTTTTGTTCTCTCTTTAGATTTTATGCATGTTGAACATTTGCACTTTTTCTCTCCTGTTATTTCTTTTATTTTTTCATATGCCTGTTATATCAAATGTTCTACAGCTTTTCAATTTACTTACTTTTTCATTGCTTGTACCTAATTCTGAATTTTTTAAATGTAATAAATATTCATCATAAGAAAAAGATGAAAATTATTAACTTAGTAGTCACTAAAAAAAAAACACATTAAAGTAAAATCTTTTGTCTAAGACCGAACCGGATTTACGTACTTATTTATCCGTCTTCCAACAACACTACTTCGTAGACTCATAGTCATAATTCTGATCAGACTGACATACGGAAACGCATGATACAAGGCAGTTCTTTGGGAATAACACAATCATATTAAGCAAAAAAAAAAAAATACAAATTACAATGATTTTGGAATAGACATTCTAAAATATATTTACACCCTCACAATCTTTACTTTATGCTAACGGGACTCAAAAAACTTTCAAGCTAAAAAGACGAGATCATATCTCCATCGGACATCACATTCAAAACTTAAATTTTCAAATTATCCCAAAAATGTAAACAGTCGCTAAACAAATTTTGAATTTTATTTAATTTTTTTTTCTTGATAATGATTAAATCCAGGCAAAAGTTCGGAACTTTTCTAAAATCAACTGTAGACAATTTGCTCTCCTCTCACAGAAGATAGGAAACTAATTTCGTTAATAACAAGAATTGATTAAAGATACGTCATAATGTTTTTGCTACTTTCATCAAACTTTTTTGAATGAACATATGCTGACTGGATGCAACCCAATCATATGTTCAAGGCCATTTCCGCTTGGTACATCTGGCTTTTTCTTCATTGAGTACACTTTTATTACTCTTAATTTTACCGCCATTTTTTTATGAATTAGGAAGCATAATCTCATTTGATGGACATTATTAGTGCTGATTAATTTATATTCACTCAGCCAACATGTCAAGTGCAACTAATTTTTCAAATGATCAATTGACAACTTGTAAATATTATGTCTTATCACATGGGCTCGGTTTCTGTCCTACCAATTTTGGTCAAACGGGAAGTTATATTTTAAGAGTTTGAGAAGTTGGTTTCCGTTTTGATAAAATAAGTGCACTTAGATCAAAATTAAATGATCTTTGCTGGTTCTCCTATTGGCCGATCGGAGTTTCCATGACAGAGTGAATAATTTCGTCTGCTCAAAGATTTATGTTGCAAATAGTTTATTGTAATTACTAAACCAAATAAAGGGTCGAGGTGGTAATTTTGAATCGGGAGGAATACGTTAATAAAATGATAGAGAGAAATTTATTAGATTAAGGCCGGTGGAGTTGTTTTATAAAACTAAAACTATTGAAGCACATTTTCAAAAAACGTTTTTGCAAGATATTGAAAGATACGTTGCTTCAAGCGTACGATTATGAAGTCGTTAGTCTGTTGGGCTCAAACCAATAAGGATCATATCCCGGTTTGTCCCATCTTGTCAAATTGGCCAAATGGTCTAGTTAATACAACCGGTCCATATATTCGAAAATATTGTATTAAGGAGTCATTTAATTTTGTCAATTGAATTAAAAATTGACTGTTCAATTTTCAAGATAAGTTTATTTGACATCAGCAATTCATTTATTTGTGTTCCTCTTCGGGAAACTATCGAAATAAGTGTTGATGATTTGTAACATAGTCGTTTTCCTCGCAAACCTATTTTAGAAACTCTCTTTGTTGAGCTAATTAGGTTTGCTAGCATCTCCATGAAGTTTAGCTTGGACGATATAATGTATAGAAAATTGATAGGACAGCTTTGAGTACTTCTTGGGGGATCGCTATAGCAAATGCTTTCCTAGATTCTATACACAAAAATATTTTTCTATTTCTTGTCAACCCAATTGTTATGTGCGATATGTTAACGACATGTTCTGTGTGTTCAAAAATGATTTTGGGCTGAACTTTTTATAGAATATCGAATTTAGTTTGCTTCCTTCTCTGCACTTCACTATTGAACAGGAGACCGATTGTCTTCGATCCTGAATGTTGTCGTATAAAAACTTAATTCTTTAAACCTAAGTTTTTAAGGTGTGCCGTATGCCCATGTTTTCAGATTTATATACTTGCTATAAACTTTTTGCTTCAAAAAGTACAAGATCAATTTGATTAAAACCTTCGTCCTTCGGGCCCTAATGATCTGTAATATGTTACGATAAGAATTAATATTTTCTTAGACAGTTATTTTGTGGCTTTGGTTATCCTTAGTTACGAGTAAATACGAAGATTGCACAATTTTGTAGGCCCAAACTTGTTGGTCATAGAAAATGTAGTGTCTATTTAAAATTGGATTGGATTGGTGAGAGTGGAACGCTTTAGATTTAGTAAATCTCGTTCAGTATTTCACAATATTATTTTTTGCTAATCCACACGTAATGTTTTCGTCTCGGCCGATGTTCAAATCTGTTTGTAAGGACAGTTTGCTGATCTTTAAAACTAGTTCAGTTATTTATTCTTTTAAATGTCAGTGTGCCGCTGATTATATAGGCAAGACAATTCAACTTTTGGAAAGGAGAATTTTACAGCATGTTTCGACATTAATTATGAGAGATCAACTGTGATAATTCACACAAGTCTGTTTCATTTGGGACTGAAATTGCGGAACCCCTGATAAATAGTCGTCAGTGTACTTTGGCGTACCTTGAAAAAACCAGCAAACTCTATCAATTTTTTTCCAGTGTGTTTAAAATTTTCTGGCTTTTTAACTCATATTTTAGGGATGTCCAATTTTTGCAGCATCTATCTATCTATCTATCTATCTATCTATCTATCTATCTGTCTGTCTGTGTGTGTGTGTGCGTGTGTGTTTAAATATTCTCAGATATTGTGTCTGTAGAAGAGGCATAATGCATAAAAAGTGACAAGAGGAAAAACTATACTTAGACGACGCGTTTCGTCCCTCTCTCTCTCTCTCTCTCTGTATATATATATATATATATATATATATATATATTATCCTACGTCTATAGCATGACTCAGAATACCATGCACCAATATTTCATGATAATGTATTCAGCTCTGTTATCTTTTTTTGGTATCGAGCACTTTCCTTTTTTGGTGTGTTATTAGCCGTTTTTGCTACTTGTTCCCTACATGCAATATATATATATATATATATATATATATATATATATATATATATATATATATTGAAAATTAGTTGGATGTTTTTCATAAATCCATCCTATTTTCAATACAATACTCTGTTAAGCTCTAACATTGAGTTCTCATCGGATATAAATCCCCTGTGGAATTAACCTTACCAAGTACTAAGGATACGACTTTATATATATATATATATATATATATATATATATATATATATATAGGTACCTATATAGGTACCTGCACTCATTTTCGATGCCTTAAATTTAAAATTGAATTTTTAAAATAAAAAAGCTTTCTTGAAATTTTAATTGAATGCCAAATGATTAAGTTTACTATTTCTAGTAAAAAAAAAATACTCTGCTGTATTTCGAATAGAAAATATATTGATTAGAATATCACTTTTTTTTAGATTTTTCAAAAGATATATTTTCCTGTCTATTGTGACAGATTGACAAGTTTGTAAACAGAAGTTGATTCTCGGTTTAAACATTTTGCAAAAAAAAAAAAAAAAATATATGTATATATATATACATCGGTGAAACGTTATTTCAGAAAAAATAGCAAATTTAAACTTAAATTAATTTAATTTGAAACAAGTACTACTTGTTTATAGCATGGGATTTGGAACAAAAGTACTTCTTTTACACGGAGGTCATAGCTTTCTGACTTGTTAAGCGATGGTAAACAACCAGATGTCGTAATAAGCTAAATACAGTTGACCAAAACTGACATAATTGTCCAAATTGTTTTTCCTATAAGGGGATGAAACCGTGAAGCACGTGACCTTTTAATGTAACCCACGAAATACCATACTCAAAAAATTCCTATCCACAAAAAACTAAATTATTTGAAGAAGATTTGTATTAAGCGTTTAAATTTTCGATTAGTGAATATAGTCTTTACTTAATAACTCTATAACCTAACCGCAACAAGGCTTCGAAGAATTTCAAAAAAATAAAACTTTATAAATTATTATAATTAAAAAAGAAAAAATTAAAACAATTCTTGTATATATATATATATATATATGTGTGTGTGTGTGCGTGTGTGTGTGTGTGTTAAAATCAACGAAAACCTATCTAATCTAATTAAACAATGTCATAGTTTTATTGCATTTTTTATTTTACTGTTCAGAGCAGATTTTTAGAAGAAAGGCTGTTTGACAAAAATATGAATTTTCGAAACGGAATTTAATTTCTGGAAATTTCATGAAACTAAGTGGCAAATGGGTAATATTTGTAAAAAAAAATTTTTTACCAAGATTTACTAAAAATAATAATTTTAAAAAAATAATTTAATTCATACGTAAATAAATTCTGGAAGTTGCATTAAAATTTGATAATTATTTGATTTTTGTGAGAATTTCTAAATTAATGCATTTTTCATTGAAAAAATAAAAACAGTTTCGTAATATTACATTTATCCATAATATATTCTGCTAAGAATTTGTTTACGAACTGACGAAAAAAAGAAAAAAACAAACAGATTTTTACCAAACTTTCGAACCTGTTAGAAATGATTAAAAAAATTTAAAAAATAATTAAAAGATATTTGATCTTTCCTCTTAATAATAGCATGGATATTTTGACAGAAAAAACAACTTTTTTCTTCATACTAAGCTGTTTTTTCAGCGAATTAGTGGACTTACGTATATATTACTGTTTACTTTTAGTGAGCACCCGTGTTTGAGTTGACATTCCAGGTTTGTATTTACTTAAACAATCAATTAACCGGTCTAGACTGAGAATTTAATTTCACTGTTTAAAAAAAATGAAAAAGAAAAAAGAAAACCACGAACGTCAACTCACGCACGTGTGCTCACTAAAATAGCGTTTAAGAAGAAATAGTGTCGGATTAAAATAGTCATTTTTAAAAATTACCACACACATACACACACATAGACACAGGCGTATATATATATTTATATAAAATTAAAATATTAATATTGAATATAAAATGATTTTTTTCTTACACAAGAATGCTATAGGGCAGTGAGAAACGAAGTCACTTGTAAGCGGTAATGATCAAACAAACTGGCTTTTGCTATTATCCAACGCAGAGGCACACCTCCCAATGCACCAAGCAGGTGTCAATTTCTCTCAGTTTATTAAACATGCTTTCGTTTATCATTGCCGCCCACACACGCTCGTGTCTAAATATATATTCGCAAATACACGCATATACTCACATATATGTACACATTTTTTTCACATGTCATGTTTCTCCACAGGTCTCACTTATTTGTTATCTATGAATGGCTTCTTTAGAAAAATGGTTGTCTTGCTTTTCCTCCACGATGTTGAATTCAGAGTTCTTTTTTTTCTGGAATAGCAGCCACTCAATGTTAGAGAGACCAATCTACCCTACTATTTAAATCATAGACTTAGAAGTGTGAGAGAAAACGTCATTAGTGTAAAGGAAACATACTCGGCTGGAATTTACTCACACAATCGATTCCAGTCACAAACACATTAACTTTCACTTACGCATATGCATACACTCAAGCATATACTCATGCATACACAAACCTACACGAAAAACACACGCAGTAACAAATATACAAACCTACACACGCACGAATCTAAATGGAAATAAAACAACTGGTGATACAAGCTAAAACGTTTCATACCTGATAACAAAAACTTGAATTTCAAAATAAAAATTATAATTATGTTTTTCTGAACTGATCGTGTCACGTGTAGGAATGGTAGGTGGGGACATATCGAAAAATGTAAATTTATAGCAAAATATGACAAGAAGGCGAGGAGAAAATTGGAAGCATCAGAAATGTGGTTATACAGAAGGATGCTGGGAATACAATGGGCCAAACATATGAATAGCGACAAATTTTTAGAGAAAATGAAGAAGTTCAAGCAACTCCTTTATCGTAAAGAGAGAATTGAAGCGGCTAGAAATCAAACGACTCACCATCAAATGAAACTATATGACAGCTTCTCGAAGCCAATACACTTGTATTTCTTTAAATGTATGTTTAAGTTTTTAACTAAGAAAATATTACTAAACTGTTACCTAATATGAGTCATTCTGCATCATTCTCCTCACGGATGAAGAAGAAATTTGTAGCATCAGAAATGTGGTTCTTCAGAAGGATGCTGAGAATATTATGGGCCAAACATGTGAGTAGCGACAAAGTTTTAGAGAAAATGGAAACAAAAAAGATACTTATACTTGACATCACAAACTGATAGTTAAGAATACTAAAGCACATAATGAGGTAAGGGGATTTCGAAAATTTGACACTCACAAAACATTAATTAAAAGCAAAAGGCACAGGGATAAATTGCAATAAGCAACTTAACGAGCTTGTTTAACTGGTTGTTAGAACAAGGTTAGAGAGAGATTAGCAAAACGGCATCATTTACTATTAGGTGCAAAGAACAGGAAATTGTGAAGAGTCCTGAAGGGACATAGTACACGGGAAAAAACTGATTGTTTTGGACCCAGAATAGGTCCGACTCAACTCAACTCAACTCAGCTCCATCCGAGAGGCATATTCTCCCAGTATTCAAAATAATAGGAATAGTTTATTATAGTCCAAAACGGGTAGGTCTCATATTACTGATACTAGGACTTTTCTGTCTTGAAAGAGAAAATACCTTTGAAATTAGATGCCATTTTACGTATGACAGCTGAAAGTTAATCAAGTTTCAATTTTGGCCACGATTGCAGAAAAAGAGTTTCGTGTTGATTTTTTTCAGTTTTCGATTTTCTTTCTTCTTTTCGGAGACGAAAATAAATATTTCCGCATTCTGTTGAAAAATTTGCTGTAATGACATCATTCTGATCAAGTCCAATGTTATCGTCATTCGATTCAGACGAATATCTCCATCTTAAATGTTTCCAGGATTGCTTCACATCCGATCTATTTTACAGATTTCATAATTTATCTACTGTATTGGGCATTTCTTTTTGTTTGACGTTTATCTAAGAGAAAGAAATTTAGTGTCTCGAAACAAAAGAAATTAGATGTGATATTCAACTTCGGCAGTTCAGAAAACGGATTGACTGGAACGGAGTAATTGAACCAAGCAGGATGAGACTGTGGGAAAATTTTTAAAAAAATTAAATAATAATAAAAAACAATAAATTAAATAATAATAAAGAATATAAAAAATAATGAATTAATTTTCCCATGATGTAAGTCAAAAGAAACCAGAAAGGGTTTCTGGCCCCATATACAGTTTTATTACTTCACTTCCGGAAAGGACAGAATATTTTTTTCCACTTTCCAACGAGATTGTTCGGATGTGTTTTCAGCAACCCTACTCATGAAGTAGATTCGGTCTTCACAACTCAGTACAAGGCTGACTTGAACTCACCCATCTTTACCCGTTCTTTATCTTACTTCCCCTGAAATATTTCGGAACCAAAAATGAAAACCGTCACATTCAAGAGACATTTTTAATTCAGTCAACATAAAATAAATAAACGTCCGTAACAGAAAAGTTTTTTGTTTGCTTCTTTTATTTTCGTTGTTTATAGATTGAACACGAGAATTTCCTAAAAAACTACTCGCAAAACACACAAACTTGTTGACATCCAAAAGACTTCTACTCTGAATAAGTAACTGAATGAATTTTACAAGTTTTCCTTGTGTCATGTAATTGGCTTCATTCGCTGCACCAATCAGATTTAAAGTTTTATATGAATTATGACGCCAAAAGTTCAAGGTTGGGCATTTTTCAGGATCTGATTTTATCGTTGATAAAAAACAGGATAGTTTGTTTCTTTAATTTTTGAGGATTTTATTTATTATGAGTAGATTTTGAACATCCGTTATTTGGCACGTTGCAAGAGAAATATTTCCGTTTCATCTACTTCGACTTGTAACTAAAAAGATCTCTTAATCCAACATTGATTACTACTGCGGATTTTCCATTTGGGTTTCCACACACACACACACACACACACACACACACATTTGTAAATATCTATGTGTGTGTAAGTGTGTGAAGGCGTGTGTTAGGGTCGCGTACGCATGTAAAATGCTTGAAAAAACACTTGAAGACAGATTGCACTAAAATATTTGCGATAACATAAAATATGATTTACACACAGAAATATGAAATCACATTTTTTTCATAAATTAGTGTATATTATTATGCTAAGCCATTTTCCGTTCACAAATATTTATTTTAATATTCGTACTAATGAGAATAATAAATAGAAGACAATAAAAAAGCCACAACCGATATCTTCGAGAAAAGGGCGCCTCGAGAATCACATTTGATGTGTTATCGCAAACACTCATTAGGCGCAAGGACTGAGGGGGGGGGCGGCAAGGGAAACAAGGATTAATCAGCTTGATTCTTTTGTGCAAATGGAAAAGAAGCACAAGTATCGCGAAGAGAAAAGTTTTTCTGAGAACAAAAAATTCAGGAATCCATTTGTACAAATTTCACTCTCTCTCTCTCTCTCTCTCTCTCTCTCCCTCTCTCTCCCTCTCTCTCTCTCTGCGTTTGTAAGAGAGACCGAGTGGCTAGAATCCGGGTTCTAATTTTGCCATGTCCATGACCATTTTGTCAGGGACGTGACGTCATACTTTTATTGACTAGGGAAAGTGATCGCAGCTCGCAAAACCAATGCAAAATACTTGAAAACCATACCGCGGGTTGAACCAAGTCTTGTGAGTAACGTTGGGTAGAAAAATATGTTTGTAAGCCGTCGATGCTGATAAAAAGGCACAAATAATCGTGACCAAGGTTTTGGGTTAAATGGGATTATTGAAACTGTTGATCACGCTATATTATGTGCTCTCTCCTGGAAATTGTAACTAAGGTCTGCAGAGCACAGTTGCAGCGTAAACCACAGATGGGCTCTGTAGGTGCTGAACAAACACTAATGTAACTGAACAGATGACTATAGCAGGGGATGATTAGCGGTCCTAGCAGACGATAATGTTCGGAAATGATTAGCCAGTTATTACATGTGTGTGTATATGTGCGTGTGTATGTATGCGTGTGTGTGATAAAATGACTGATATGAAGCATCCGAACAAAGAAGAAAAAATAAAAACAACGACTATTTGTTCTGGTGAAACACACCTATTCTATAGTGAATAGTCTCTCCCACCTAATTTAAGTAGGAGTAGTAAGAGGAACGAGAGTCAGTCGATGATGGACGATAAGAGTCGACAGTTAGTCGAATACGAAAGTAGTCAGCGACCTAGCAAGATTACACTGCGTAATACATATTATATCAAGTTCCTAACGTCTTATACATAGAACCAATTAGGACCGATTTTAACATAAATACTAGCCGCCAATGCGAAAATAACTCCACAACACTGTTCTTCTTGTGAGCTCAGATATTTACAATTATAAATGTCAGCGTAAAGCTGAATATATCGGTAAAGCTAATCAAAAGGTGGAGTCAAGAATAGATCAGCATGAGTCAGCTAAGATCCATCATGAGATGCTACAATTTCTATAAGCTGGTGAGTACTTCAAGTTCAGCGATGGCTAGATATTTAATAAATAACTCGATGTATTCTATGTCTTCTATGTCGTTTATGTAGGATTCATTAATCATAATCAGTAGAACGCACCTCATTTACCAACTGAAAAGGTTACATTATACATTGGGTCTTACGCGCACAGTAATCATCTGATTATTCCGATAAGAATACAACAAAATAAAACCGGAAAAAGATTAAAATCATAGACTCAAGAGTAATATCTTAGCAAACTGGTATTTATCATAAATGAGATAGATGTGCGCATGCGTACAATATTCTGGTAATTGCTTTCGGGTTTCTTCACTAGGGAGACAAATGAAACGAGCGTCATCGTGATTATTTAGCAAGTATGTGAATGGAGTTGAAAAAGAACAAGAAAAAAGGGAGGGGAAGACATAATACGTTAGGTTTTAGACAGCTTTTCTTCTTTAAGAAGGAATGGCTACTGAGACTTAAAGCAATCACACTTAATATAATAACTGTGATAATATATTTCGTCTTTGTTGTTTCCATGGTCGCACTTAATTTATTGCTTTTTAAAAGTCGTTCACATATTTACATATTTGTCCTCGATTGGCTCCGAAGAGCGAGGATCGAAAACTGGCTAGCTTCTTTTTATTTTGTCTATTGCTTTTATTGTTTTCATTAATCTCTCTTATGATGATTTATTTTATTATACATGCTCTTCCCTTTGTTTGATGTTTCTTTATATACTATTATAATATTTTCGTTTTTTAGCATTAATACGGGTATATATATATATATATATCACATAAATGAAGCAACTTCTAAAGCATTGATGGATTTTGTTTTTAATCCGACATAAAGTCATTTATTTTTCTTACCGTAACTCTTTTATCTTCCGAAATGAAATCCCTATATTTTACAGCTAACATTTTCTCATGGATATTTTCACAGATATTTATTTTTTATTTTAATAACGGTTCAATTTTAAAATAATTCCAAATTAATCGCAACATATCTTAGTATTAAGGTTCCTATGGAAACAATCATTCTTTAATTTTTTCAATTGTTCTGACACACATACACACACACACATGTAGGCACACATATCTATCTATCTATCTATCTATCTATCTATCTATCTATCTATCTATCTATCTATTTCAGTCTGTTCATATCTATCTATCTATCTATCTATCTATCTATCTATCTATCTATCTATCTATCTATGATACTGATTTCAAAATTGAATAGTAAAATCCGTCATCATCATTTGAAAAGCAAAAACAAAAAACAAAACAAAAAAACAAAACAAAACAATGCAACATCGTTTATTTCAATTTCAATTTCAATGTTTGTATTTCATTCGTTTTTGTACTGAGTGACCTCTTAGAGAATGATTAAATAAGCAATTACTGTTCTTACTCAAAATAAACTCGTTGACATTGTGTGAACTTGAAACAACTCTGCATCATATAATGTGGCCAACGTTTCGCCTCTTATCTTTGCAAATAGCGCCATCTGTTGGGCGTGCATCAAAAGATTTACAGATGCATTACTGTCGTCTTTCACCATGAAAATTTGATACAGAAATGTTGCTTCCCTCAACTTTGATCTTTTGGGATAGTTTTCACTGACCTGGTTGTAGAGTAACTGGAGATTCGACAAGAAAAATATACTCGGTGAAAGGGGATATTTATGCTGCGCTATTATTTTGATTACGGAGAATTAGTATACCTGGAAAATCAGCATAAAATATCCTTATTTTTAACTGGTTTTGAACGCCAACTATGCGAAGGAAAATACGTAACACTCTCTTTGTAACTCCATAAATAGTAAGCGCTATGTTGGTTGTTACTGATTTTATAAACGCTCAAATGTACTGATTATTACGAACCGAATCAACTGCTTCGGAGAAGTCATTATTGCGAATCATTCAGGCATATTACATATTTAGCTGCTAACGTTTTTTTCTTTCTATCTGCGCGCACTCGTAGATGAACTGATTGTTGCTTTAACCATCGAATGTTTCGTTACTTCCATGATACTTTTTTCTCTGCTTAGATTAGCAACACTTGGCTGTTTTCACGTGGAGCATAGTGAAAACAGCTAAGCCTTATAACAGTGGCAAAATATGTAGACTGTGCCAGGAAGAAAAGTTATCGATTATGCTATTCCCAAACAAAAATGAACTATTAAATGAAAGAACAGAAATTATGACTAAGTGTAACCATACTAAAATACCTATTAGGTTCATACAACCATAGATGAAAACGTTATAATTTTTTGTAATTTTAAAAATTGCGCGTTCAAAAATGACCTGCCACTTGAGCGTTCAAAAAACCACTGTTACGTGAGCGTTCATGAAAAAAAAAAAAAAAAACAAACAAAAAAAGAAAACAAAAAACGGTAAAATCAGTTATTACAAATCGCCTGGAGACACCGCTCATGGTAGAAACCTAGGTCGCGTAATAACTCGTTTACAAATGAAAAATATTTAAAAGTTCTACAACATCATTGTATTGAGCACTTTTTAATACAAATGTGCACTGGTCTAATTTTATTATGACCAAAAAACTAAGTAATCAATCAATCAATCAATCAATCAATCAATCAATCAATATATATATATATATATATATATATATATATTGACAAAGTTCAAAACATTAATTTAAAACAGTGCTCTATATAAAATGAAGCTATAAATATTTATTATAAATTATAGTTTAGAACAATTTACAAATTATCATCGACTATAAAGTGTACATTTTATTTCGACATTGAAAGGACAATGTCTCATCGGGTAGTGTGAAAAGAAAATGGAATTTTTTTTCTTATAATTGGTGAAATGTGTGTGAGAGGTAGGTGGGGTTGGAAATGGGAAATAAGAGTTGTAAGTTGTCAGTTAATATTTGAACGAAAGAGGGAAAAGGTAGAGGATAGAGGTGATCAATAGATGTGTTCAGTATTTTATAAATAGATTTAACATTAGAAAATAAGTTCTTTACAGCCTTTATGGTCAATACTTGATATAAAATAGAGTTATGAATAGGATCGTTTAAACTGATGATTGCATAGTGCATGAAACTCCCAGTCATGTTATAGACATGGGATAATATGTAGATTTATTAATATATGCTTCTTAAGTCTATTTTAATATATATATATATATATATATATATATATAACATGGATATGTTATAATATCACTACAAAAGTAGCTATTTTATTTCGACACTTCTTGTGTTTTGTCAAGTGATGTGGTTTATTTTAAATTGAATGTTTTTAAAAGGTTAAAAGAAATCGAAACTCTTTTAATCAGGGAGGCATTGTTGTATGTACAATGTGGACCAATCAGAGAAAAGCAACTTCTAATTTAGACAAAATGTGGGCAGACTTAAAAATAATCTTGGGGGCATTAGAATTAATATTTGATTAAATTGAGATCAGCATTAACAATTATATCTACTTTATTATTGTTGCTAAATTTAAGCTTAATTTATTAAATTTAGAAAGTTATTCATATATTAAACGAGGAAGAGAAAGAACACATACATAAATAAACCTACAAACATCCACACATGGAAAAATAGACGAGTATATTCACAAATACTGGCATGTCAACGGTATAAGGGTTGGATGTAAATGCCAATCTAGTAATATGCTTGAATTCAAGTGAACAGGAGACCATGGAGAAAAGCTAATCAGGCAGTATCCATGAAAGTATTTGTAGAAAAGACAAAGGGAAGCCACGTCAAGTTGGTGAGAAAGTGAGTGAAAGTCGAGATGCCAAATCAGGACCGATTATATATATTTGCGAATAGTGAACAAAACTTGCGCTGCATATCAAAATCTCGCTCCACCATCACGTAAGTTATTGCAAATATTTCAAACCAAAGCAGATATAACAAGCTGAAATTTACATTTTATATTAATCATGTAAAAATATAAGTATATTTAGAAATATATAGCAACATTTTTCGTTTATACCAATATTACTGTGAAAATTATCTCTTGTATATTAAAATATCTAGTATCGTATGGCATCTACCGAAGAAACGGACTCTATTGACCATTCTTTCATAGGATCTTTATCCATAGCCTTCTGCCAGTTAATCTAACCTCTATTGTCTCTATCTTTATTGTTGTCATCGCAACATTTCTCGGCAGTGAAGTTTGCAGGTCCGGGTAACCCTTAGAGAATTTCGAACTAAACTCTTTATTTAATCTACGGGGATGAGATGTTCTCTTCCCACTGCGCATGTCTAGGGGTGCCTCCTTTTGTTTAGTACTACCCAATTACTGCACGCACCATTTCCATTAAGTTCAAGGAAATAACAGTTAAGTTCCATAAGTGATACACACTTTGGGTGATCATGTCTTGAAAAAGACATGACTGACTGGGCAGAAGATTATCCCGCAGTAGGTTGCCATTACTTTCTGCGGTAGACTGGTTGCCAGCCAAGACTATGGAACACAATCTGTTATTTAACCCATAACTGGAGAGAAGAGATGGATTAATACCTTTCCCAACGATATTTGCGCGTAAGTGAATGCAAGGCATATCAACTGGAATTCGAACTCGACTCCCCGATTTCTCGTCCCAAGCCGATATCCACTGCACCACAACACACATCAGGATAAATAAACACTGCCAAAATTAGGGAATGAACTCACGATTACTATGCCACCAAATTAACAAACCTTAACCTGTCTGGTGATGGGTGGTGGTGCTGCTGCTACTTGTCATGGTTCACTGCACTCTCAGAGGCCTCTCTTTCTACTGGGGTTACCTGGTCATAACATAAGTAATAACTTTTTATTCCAAAAAACCAAAACGTAATAGATAAATAATGAGAAGAGTTCAAGAAGGAAATGGAATTTGCCAGCAAAATTCATTTAAAGTAAAGCAAGTTTTGATGCCTTCTACTAGTTACGTAGCATTTCGCATTCTGTAAGTTTTGGACACTTAACATGGTAATCTTCAAACGCATTTGAAAGTGGTTGACGCATGCGTACGCGCGCCCACCTTCATGTTTGTCAACGAACAAAGACGCACCTGCTGCTTTTTGCACTGACAGCAGCTGCCATTTGCAGTCAGTCGCGCATATGTCGCAGCTGTGCACGTTAGATCAGAAAAAGGCTCTGAATTCACATTCTCCTACATATGCTAATAAACATAAACATCCATATATACTTAAGCGCGCAGATTCACATACATAGACATACGCTCAAGCACCTGCTTCGCAAACTGCTATACCGAATTCTAACATTCAAAACTTGAATTTTGCAGTATAATCTGTTTTAGAGTTATTTATATGTGCCGGGTTTGAGAAGCTCATGTTTATAGTATCATATTAATGAACACAGTCAAGCGGTAAAAAAAATATATATATATCTGTGCATCAAGAAAGAAAAGAAAAATGAAGAAGAGAAAGATTTGAACGTTAGACAAAGACAAAAACAAATCTAGAACACCGAGAAAAAAAAAAGATAGATCAGTGGTTATATTGAACAATCGATTATAGATCAATGAATCAATGGATCGATCAGAACAGAAACTGAGATGAAGATAGAAAAGTAGGTAGATAAATAAAAATCATTTAGAAAACTAGGAGCAAATTTTCATCAGTTCGTTGGCTGGTGAGTTGACAGTTACAAAATGTGACAGAAGAGATCAAATGTTTGAACAAATGTTTAATGCCTATTGTAAGTAGTACATTAAAGATTATGGAATTTCGCGTTGTAACTCGAGATTTAATCCACAGTTTAAACAAAGATATTAACATAAAATTTTTCTGTATATTTAGATGATAAATAATATAAATGTTGTCTATATTTCTGAGATGAGGTAGTATTTATAGTATTTACATTGTTAGGACAATTGTGCTCATCTTTGTTGCCATTTGTACGACGTTTCAGGCGTTGTACGCTCCGTCCTTTTTCAGATGCTAGGAATTTTGAACCGAACCCTTTATTACGATCACTGGGGTTATATCATTCTCATTCCTTGTGTGAAACCTCTTTTGAGAGTCCTGAGTTATCTCCCTCTGACCCGACTCTCTAAGTTACTTGTTCACCACTGCTGTAGTCTGGTATTGAACTCACAATTCCTTGGGTCAATTCACAGGAACTAATCAACGTCTATATCCACGGGGCCATGTGTCCTTAAGTACAAGAACAACTGAGTGGATATAGACGTTGGTTAGTTCCTGAATTGACTCTTAGAGTTGTGAGTTCAATACCAGGCTACAGCAGTTGTGAACAAGTAACTTGCAGGGTTAGAGAGAGATAACTCATGACTTCCAATCGAGGCCTTTCGCAAGGAATGGAATTCATATACCCCAGTGATTGTAATAAAGGATTCGGTTCGAAATTCCTAGCATCTGAAGAAGGTCGGGGCGTACAACGGCCGAAACGTCGTACAAATGGCAACAAAGATGAAGACAATAGTCCGAATAATGTAAATATTGTAATATGAATTTTATAAGAAATGCAAACGTTCTAGGGAAATAAACGTTTTAAGCCCGCTTAGCAAATATTCAAGGCATTTAAATGTTACTTGGTAAATGAGAAGTTAAATTAATTCAGCATCGTTTAGGATCAAATAAAACTAGCATTTTATTTAATTTACAAATAAGGCATACTTCAATTGAAAAACGCCGACATATTATTTCTGCTTGTATGGAAACTGTGTAGACCCGATAACTTTTCCTCTGCAGAGTTTTGCGAAGGGCAAGATTTTCAGATAGAAAATAAATCTGGCCCTAAACACAAATTATCTCAACGAGACGATAGAAAAATTGTTACGGAATCAAAGAAATAACCACCAAAAAACGGTCAGTGAAATTCGAAATGACTTGAAGATATCTACGACGAAATAATTTATTTGGATGAATTTCAGTTACAAAAAAGAAGTTGATAACCAAACATGACATGCAGAAAAATGTAATCCCAAATTGAATGTGTCAAGTCGGATTAGAATTTTTTTTTTACAGATGAATATCAAACCCCTAAGAAAACTCTCTAATTCACGATTTAGCGATAAATATACTGTATGTTCTGTAAAAAAATCGATAGCACTTATAGCATGGACAGCAATTTGAAATGGAATAAAATATAATCCTACAATGAAAGTTGACATTTGCACTGATATCAACTCGAGGAAGACATAACCTAAATCTATGAAAATTCGTACGTTTTTCAAGTGGATGAAGAAAACCGTCATATTCAACGTCTACCATAAATTTTTTTTTTTAAATAATTAAAAGTACATCTAAAAAATTGGCTGATCTCATCTAAAATTATAGAAAATTGTTGGAATGAATTAAAAGAAAAAATGAATGGTAAATTCCAGTGTTTATTAATCAGTTTTGGAAGATCAAGATGACTGAGCTGTAAATGTAGACTATTTTTGATTCTGGATTAATTACCACAAGAAATTATTTTGGATTTATTAAGTTATATTAAGTCGGTATTAAGTACTATGTACTTCTAAAAATGCGTATTACTTTGCAGAAACCTTTTTAATTTCATTAATGTATGATTATAAACATTTGTTCGGGTGTGCCTGAACCATTTTCTCTCATGTTTTTCAATTCATGTTCAAATATATTTCCTATTATATATTCAATATATAAAAACATTTTTAGATTAACATGTTGATTTGTCGTTTCTATCTAAATATTGCATTAAATATTTAATCAAGATTTTAAATTATTTGTAATATATTATATTCTTAATGCACTTGTCCTAATCTTCCTAAAAGATTTGCTCCAGACTGTAGAGGAGGAGGTACAGAAAAATTTCGGTCAAACCCACTTCCCAAAATATGACCAAATTATCAAATATCAGATTGTTTTATATCACTTCCATCGAGATAAGGACTTTTCAGCATCACTCATATTTAATTATTCACAAAGCAAAAAGAGTTTATTTTTAAACATCTAAAACATAGCGATTGTTTTTCTTGAAACGTATGGCTATTGTTGATCACTCAAATGAAACAATTTTTATGTCAAGTATGTTAAAGCCACTTTTATTTGATGTCATCGTTTCTCTTTCTTTCTCTCTCTGTATCTATCTGCCTATCTGTTTATATATATATATATATATATATGTGTGTGTGTGTGTGTGTGTGTGTGTGTGTGTGTGTGTGTGTGTGTGTTTAAGCGTGCGTGCGTGTGTGTATGTGTGCAAAGTTACTTGCGTGAAGGTATGAACATGAGTATGTTTGTGTGTATGCATGCAGATGTTTGTGAATATCCGTGTGGGTTTGTGTGGTTGTAGATGTGTGAGCGGATGTACACATAATCTTCTTTTCTTTCTTTTCCCGTCATTTTTCAACTCCACCCACATACTGGCAAAACAATCACAACGATAACGCTCTCTTCATTTGGCTCCCAAGTCGAGAAACCGGAAAGCAATTACCGGAATGTTGTACGCATGCGCACATCTATCTCGTTTGTGATAATTTCCGATTTGTTAAGATTCTACGCTTGGGTTTATGATTTTTAACCATTTTTGCGTTTTATATGATTGTAATCATTGTTTATTTTATAGGAATAATCAGAAAGAGGCTGCGTCGTCTGCTTTCGACTGGGTTTGAGGAGAGAGAGAGCCATACTGAGAGTTAAAGTTTACTGTGCGTGTAAATGTGAAATATGAAAAGAAAAGATCAAATTATCATGCGTCTTCAAATAGATTAATATACATCGATCTCTCTTCAAATTTATTTGAAGGCATTAATTACGTTTAGAATTATGCATAAATATACACAACGCGCCCCCCATATATATATATATATATATATATATATATATATATATATATATAAACATATGATGTATTATAGAATGAAAGAACTCAATATCAGGTTTAGAGCGTTTGTGGTGTTTATATGGTGTGTGGCCGGCTACTAATGTCTTTTTCATGCCTAGACGCAATCGTCAGGCCATGTGCCCATAGACATGTAGTTAGTTAAGTCTGCTTTGATATTATCACTGCATTATATTCAGTCTTTGGAATTAATATATATATAGTGAAATTAATGTCAACCGGTCTAGAAGTTCTATTAAATAAAATGTTTATTTCGACAAGAAACAGATCTGTATTCTCTTTAGAGGACCCACTTTTAAGCAACGTGCGGCATACCATTAGGTCACGGGAAACCATATCTACTAACATTATTTTAGTACCCAAATAATAAACAAAATATTATTTAAGCAATTAATGCATGTTTTCAAAGAAGATATTATTTCTTATTACTATGAAGATTATATTTAGTGAGCACGCGTATTTAAGTTGACATTTTCTTAATTTTATGGAAAAATAGCTGAGCCAAATAACTTTATGGTATGGTAACATATGTAAATAAATATGTGGCTATCTTTTCACATATTCTAATTTTTGCGTATGAATATAACTAACAATAATTATGGTTTAAAACCTTCTTTCTTTTTGTATTACGCTCTCACACCCTGATTGAACACTCTGGAAGAATGGTAGACTTTGAAAAAACAGTAGCTACTCTAGCATCTACGCATCGTTCATTCAGTAATGAATTAGAACACTCACAGCTACTGGCGTGTGTTTACATGATATAAGACACGCTAAAAGTCGGCCTTCGTCTACCTAGTGCCCATAGCTCAGAGGTATAATCGCCGACTGATGACAATTCAGTCAGGTTTCAATCCTGACTAAAAGCAATCAGATGGCTAATCGTACAGATGGTTCAGCGAAACAGATCTGTCTGTGGATGACTATATATATATATATATATATGTGCGTGTTTGTTAGAAGGCCGAGGCAAGCTCTTCTTTTTAATCATTTCGCCCCAAATATGAAAATGTTACCGAGGAAAATAAACTTTATTGAGCAGGGAAGACAATACAAATTAAACAAATTTCAAAAGTCAGACAATGGCAGTTTTTAAATTTTGAAGACTTTAATAAACATGAAGGCAAGAAGCTTAGAGCGTCCACATGCAAGACGGAGAGAGAAAAAACTATTAGAATAGAATCCTACGTGACGGTTCGGAGCAAGACAATTTAACAATCCGAGATGCGTATGATATACCGTGGTGTAATGTCTATCTATCTATCTAGCTAGCTAGCTAGCTATCTAGCTAGCTAGCTATCATACTGTAGCTATCTCCATTATCCTAGCAAATGGGTCTATATCTCTGTACCGTTGACCTAGCAGCACCTTACAAGAAACGTAACTATACTTGCTTATTGAAATAACTTCATATCTTCCTGAAATACATAGATTTGGTATCTTGAATACTAGAATTCTTTTTCAAATGGCTACATACTGCAATTATTGGTCATAATTACCATATGTAATTCTTAAACCGATAATAACTTGAGATTCTCTTCTAAAATTTTGATCCTGTTGTTCCTGACCACTAGCATGACACGAATTAAAGGAGCCATCATTAAAATTTGCATCATCCTCGATTTTACTTTGTGGCTTAATCTTTGATCTGATTTGATTTGCACGAGAAAGTCCAGTCCTTGAAATAAGATTCGCGCTGTTCCAAGAAATAGGAATATAACGGAAGCTAAGCAATACATAATATTACAAATTCTACTTCACGACTTGTTTATTTAATTGACATTTAGGATTATTGTGAAAATCCATTTGTTCTTCTGTTTAAACTGCTATCATCAATTTCTTGTGGCACCCATTTCATGTGCTTTTCTTAACATTTACAAACTGACTGAAAACAAGTATTTTTCTTACAGTTTCTGAATGACTTTCCCAATAAAAAAATATCTTTTCTTTAATAAACGCATGTTTTGCTCTACAGCATTTGCCTTTTGAAAAATATTTCGGTTTCTTTTAAAACTAGCTGCTTTCCTTGCTCCAAATTCACAACATTTAAATCTTTTGGGAAGGTGATATCAAAAGTAGACATTATTTTCAAGGGGTTCCTCTCTACAATATAAATAATCTCCATTCTGCTATAGCCAATTATTGTTTTGGTCTTCCATTTTTCATTATTATTTCACATATTTTATTAATGTAAGCAAGATAGGTGGACTATAATTTGTATTATAGCACCATATCCAATTTTGACAGAAATAAACTTACTATTTATTGGCAGATAATATACATTTTCTTTTAACCATGCTTCAACGTAGTTAGAATTATGCAATATTAGTCACTTGAATCTTAACAGTGACGTCATTGCTATGATTCGATTTTCTTGAAGAAAGTGAAGCATTTCCTCATCTCGTCATTATAGCCGTAGGTAGCCGACAGTTGTGTAAATATATCTGTACTTTGGCAACCTCTACACTGCTCACAAAATATAGCTCTGCTTGCTTATTGATTTCATTGATAATAGATGACATCGATTAAACTGATGTAACAGGGAAGACAAGCAAAGTTCCAACCCCATTTTCATGAAGGAGTTTTAAGTGATAGATAGATAGATAGATAGATAGATAGATAGATAGATAGATAGATAGATAGACTAAACGAAATTTAGATATCTTCCCGCAAAATCTATCTATCTATCTATCTATCTATCTATCTATCTATCTATCTATCTATCTATCTATCTATCTATCTATCTATCTTTCATTTAAAACCTTTTCATGAACATTGGATGTGAAATTTGTATTCCCCGTCACATCAGTTTAATCGATGTCATTTATTATCGATGAAATCAATAATTTGCTAAATGATCCACTCATTCAAGTCTGTATTGCAATATTGATACCGCCATGTTAACGCCAAATTATTACTCACAAATGAGTCTCGCACCAAACGAAAGAAAAGCAAAAGTATGAAGCCTTTGCGAATATTCTAATATATATTTTAATTCGGCAAATCTACGTCAAGATTGACAAGAGGCATAACAGCCTTTTATAATTCTGTCTCAGCGGGTAAAGTTATGGGAGACTAGTTTAAACATATTCTCACACACTTCTTTTTCTCCTTCAGTAACCATCACGAAATAGCAGTTATGAAACCCGTTTTTAAATTGTTGATCATGGAAAAGAGAATGTGAAGGACTTTGAATTGAAGGAATTACATGAAAAATCGTGTCAAATTTCATTTTGGAAGAACGTTCAGACAAAAGATACAAAAAAGCAAATTTAATATTTCAAAAAAGCATTTTCATTATCTATACATACACAATACAATAATGAAAGAAAATTAAATTTGTATACATATAAAGAATCTGACAAATAAATATAAATCTTTTAGGTTAAATTAAGTAATCTAAATCTAAATCTAACTAAACTTATTTGTAAATGGAACTTTGTGTGTGTGTGTTTGTGTGTGTGAGTGTGTGTGTGTGTGTGTCTTTGTGTGTGTATCCGTTACCTATAGACTCTGAAACGGCTGAACTGATTTTCTTGAAAATTTACACAGTTGTACTATAAGCGTCTGCGAGTGTTCTTAGCTAGGTTTTGCGCCGAGGTACCCACGATAAATATCGAAAATCGATAATCGAAAAAATCTGGTTATAGAAGGAGTGGTCCGGTTTTAATCAAATTTGTTACACACATAGACAAAGACATAAGAAACGATATTCAGAAGTTTCAAGGTTGCATTTCTTACAATAGTGCAGAAAATTTGATATCGATACCAGGAAATCAAAATTTGACTTACATCCATTTTTCTTTCAGTCTACGGTTTTGCTTTAACTGGAAACAACTATTGCTTTTTAATCTTTCGTGCCAACGTCCAAAGGGTCTTAGCTCCAGGATTATGGATTAGTTTTAAAGCTTTCATTACACCCGAGCAACGCCAGGCTATACTGCTAGGAATAGAATATTAAAGAAACTACTTTTAGAAGTAAAAAGAAATCATATAAACATTTGATCGCATGAAAAAATATCAGCAAGATATTTTCTTAATGTAACTGAGTTTTAGTCGTTTTCATCATTTCATTATCTTTAATTGGAGCGACTTCATCTTTTAAAGATCCGTTCTTTTGTGCCACCGGTTCAGACATTTACCGTTAGAACACATCATGCTAATTCCACGGATTAGAATGGACTTCATTTCCCCCGTGTTTCACATGTAAGAAAAAGACTACACTCGGGCAGTTTTCACTCAAGAACTGTCACTCCCGTGGGATGATTTTCTTAAGAAGTGCAATCTTTACATATTCTAGACAAAGACGAATCGTTATCTATCTTTTGATAACACAGCTCTGCTTCGTAAAGATGCTCATGCCAGATTCCATCGTGCCAGATACTTGTTCAGCTACTCGCTGTAAAAAGCCACACTAAAAAACAAAAGCAAAAAAACAAAAACAAAAAAAAAAAACAACACCTGAATACTATACATATGTGAACTCTCATATATATATTTATTAATTTTTTAGCCTGTGTTCTATTCCTTTGTGAATGTGTTTGATTATGCTTTGGGATGGTTAGATTTTGTGCTTATATACTTTAAATTTGTGTTTGCTTTCAGATATGGAGAGACATTGGCAGTTTATAAATTTAATTCTACATCTAAATATTGGACTCCTTTTGTTGATGAACAAATACGACATTTCCTTAAAAACCTGAACACGAAAAAAACAACACATGGTAATAGTCCAACCAACCTCAAACATATCACTCTCTTATATCGTAGCCAAATGCACACCAACTACCAACTAGATGAAAATATCCTAAAAACTCATAAACATTAATATCTCTCCGACAGACCCCAACAAAAGAATTAAATTTATCATATACTACGCTAAATCCACAACATCCAACTCAATCGTCCGTAACAACTCCTCCCCCACCGTTAACGATTTGCAAAAAAACAATGTAGTGTATAAATTCAAATGCCCCTTTCGAGAATGTATCTCTAACAAACTAAATAATACCTACATTGGACATACTACTAACTCGCTTTCGCGGAGACTTACATTGCACTTAAATGAAAATTCTAACATATTCCGACATTTAAAACACCACGGCTATCAACACACACTTCTTAGGAAAACACTTGTTGAAAATACGCATATACTTAGACAAGAAAATAATAAACGAAAACTTAAAATTCTAGAAGCTATCTACATCAAACAGTTTAAACCTAGCCTAAATAAAATAAATTTCGACACCTCCACTAACATACTTCAATGCCTATAATCGACGGGAGAGGTCATAGTTATTATACTTACCCCCTACACCATAGTAGCAGCAGTTTCCAGACCAATCACTCATGCCACTATGCACTCAATTGACGAAAAACCCACTACCACAAGTCCTTCTCGGCCTTCAGCCACGTGCGACACGAAAAATGGACTTGTCTAATTTTCTCTGTATAACTCCACTCTGTTAATAATTTAAATGTTGTATGTTCACTGAACATTAAATGTTCATCCTTTGATAATGGCTTATGTAAGCCGAAAGCTCAGACCTGATAAAAAAATCAACAATTATTGCGATTTGTTGTCGTCTTTCCATGACAACACTATCAAGCTAATCAGATCATACGAAAGGATCTTACACTAAATAAATAGACAGAACTTGTCTATATTATTCAATGAAACCTGTATTAATATATATATATATATATATATATATATATATATATATATATATATATATATATATAATTCAATCTTTAAAGCCCTCACTGAGTAAACAGAAGGAACATATATCTGGCGTCGAACTCATTTCCATTTAGAAATTTTCCCCTCTCTTCATCTTTTGTATTTTCTTAAAACGATAATTATTTCTTTATTAATCTCGATTTAGGTTTGTTGAACAAGGTTTTGAATCGTTTAGCTAGTTTTTCAATTTTATTTGTTAAATATTATCATCATGGGTGGTAATAATATATATTTTCGTCTATTCATGGCGGTAATGAAGCAACAAACTTCTGGATGTGAATGTAGCATCACAGCTCATGACGTCACGTGACTAAGCGAGAGTGAAAACAAGAAATATTAAGTATGGCGAGCCATTGAAATAAACTAATGGCTTTTGTTATTAATTATAGGCATTTAAGGATATTTGTTGAGATTTCATAGTTTATCTTGTTCAAGTTAGGTTTCAACTGTATTATGTATATAGCTTCGATAATTTTTAGGTTTTGTTTATTGTTTTCATGTTTAAGTATAGCTGTGCTTTCAACTAGGGTTTTCCGGAATTGTGTATGTGGCCAGGCATAATGTTTTAAATGCCTAAAAATGTCAGAATTAGCGTTCAAAGAGTTGTGAGCTCAATACCAGTCTACAGCAATAACTTAAGAGAACAAATAACTAAGAACAAATAACTCATGACTGCCAAGAGAGGCTTCGCATAAGGAACGAGAATGATATACTCCTCGTGATCGTAATAAAAAAAAAAGGAGCGTCGTACAACCAAAATGAGGACATTAGTCCGAATAATGTAAATAGTGTAAATATACCTAGTTTCAGAAATATAGTCAAATAATGAATAATCTTTCTGTTTGTTTATGGAACTTCATCATTTTTTTTAATGCCAAATGATTTACATTGTAACAGATATCAATTTCTGTTTACAATTTTTTTCCGGCCCAAATTTTAAAATTTCTTTCTTTGAAGCGTTTCCATTGGCACTTCCCTCTCTACATTTTCTCACTTACTTTTCTCTTCACTTTCTATTTCTTCTATATCTTTCTTTTTCTCCTTTCTCTTCATTTTCTTGATTTATCATCTTATTTTCAGATCCTTTATTTCCTCTTCTTTTTTAAATATCTTTTTGCTTAGTACGAAAAAAAATAAAAATAAAAAAAATAAAGGGAAGTGTGATTCTTGAAACAATTTTTAAAAAATAAATACGTTTATTACCATCATGATTAACTACCTGATGAGACATTGTGATTCCAATATCGAAACAAAATGTACAATTTTGTAGTAATTTGTAGTTTTTCACACACACACACACACACACACACACACACACACACACACACACACACACACACACACACACATGTATGTATATATATATATATATATATATATATTTGTGGTAATATTTTTATTTATAATAAAAAACATTTTTCGCTACACAAAAGCTGTCGTGTTTCGGTGATATATTCAGAACCTCATCAGGCGATATATCAGCCTGATGAGGTGCTGAATATAGCACTGAAACACAACAGCTCTTGTGTCGCGAAAATGTTTGTATTATAAATAATAAGAATATTACAACAAATATTGCTCTACTACGTATCGATCACTGTTAAAAATAAATTATACGAACTGTTGAATGTCATTTCATTAGTTCTTACTACTAAAATATATATATATATATATATATATATATATATATATAGTGACGTAGATTGATATATATATATATTTGAGGAGGGTGTACATATGTATCGTATTATTATTCAGGTGTTAATAAAACAGTGTTTGATGTATGAACAGAGCTGCATTAGATATATATTAATAAATATACATATTATCCTACGTCTATGGCACGACTCGTAGTTTCATGCGTTATGCAATCATTAAGTGCATATTTCAAACTGTTTGAAATATGCACCTAATGATTGCATAACGCATGAACCTCCGAGTCGTGCCATAGACTTAGGATATATATGAGATCCTGACTAAATGCAACATGATAAGTGTTGAATGCATCCTCATGAAACTCAATATCAGGCGGATAGGACCTCTTTCTTGTACAAACGATAGCAGACTTTCAACACAACAACTTTTGGGTCAGCTTTTAGAAGTAGGTTAATTTGAAGTGCTTTAAACTCAAAGAAATTCTGAATCGATGCAGCATCGACATTTCTTCCTGGAAAAACAATGCTTCAAAGCGCAAGAGATCGCGCCTATCCTGCACTTCATCAACGCAAATGTCAGGGCAAAGCCGACTTGAACATCGTTATCAACTGCGTGCAAATATTAAAGCAAGTTAGTAACATGCTGTTGGTTTTAGTTGCCAGTCTGTCTTTGACGCACGCAGTTCATCTGGCGTTGAAGTTCATTCGCGAAAATATGTGGCAGTTCATCCTTAACAACTTAAGTTAAATAGGTTTCGCACATGTTCCATCTTTTAAAAAGTCTGCAGAACCCCAGCAAATCTCGGAAAACACATGTGTGTCTGTAGATGTTAGTTACAATTTTGTATTACTGAGCCATCATTTGTCGTCCGCAACGAGATAGTCCACTGTATATATATATTTTTTTTCTAAACATATATTGTTAAATATAATAGGAAATGAATGTCTATTATGTTTAATTCTGAGCCGTTCTAAAAAATGTATTTTGGCTCTAATTGCAGGTAAAAATAAAGAGAAAAATTGTTCAACTCTTGAATATTTTTTATTATGTTGGTTCTAAGTTTTCGGCTCACATGAGACATCTTCAGAGAGGATAACATAACATTAACATAAAGACATCTACCATCAAAGATGGTATTATTTTGTGTTGACATAAAACATTGATATGCGATGATAACAGTCACCGAATAGCAGACGCATGTCGCAAATTTGTAATGCGGTTCTAAGATAATATCATTTTTTATGGTGGATTTGCCAAGTCAGTCGAGAGAATCCAATTTGCCCCGTCATTTAACCCAAAGCTAGGGGGGAAGAATAAAAGGATTCATACTTGTAATTTGAACTCAGTATGCCGACTCCAATAACCGCAACACTACGCACACATTCATCCATTAATATATTTATATATATGTATGTAGAGGAAGAGATTTTTGTCCCCTACTAGAGAGCCACATGATTAGCGAGTTAGTCTTACAGACTATTCACTCGTATCGGAATATTTCGTTTATTAAGCGTTTCCTATTTTTGGTCCTAAAACCGAATTACGTCAGGCTATCTGTGCATTTTAGTTTCTCTATTAGAACGCGTGACAGAAGTTCAATAACTCAGAATGGCGTCATATTTACAGGAATAAACAAATTTAAATAAACAGGACAAAAAAAAAAATCACCTACAAAATTTTAAACAATGTTTTGTTTCCATTCGTTTTGGAGAGCAATAGTAGGGGGTGTACTGGATTCAATTCCCATCTTAAAACATTTGTTTTTCAATATTTTGAACTAATCAACGGATATGAGGTGGGGAGAAGGGGGAAGCGGACTTCTGAATAGATAATTAACACCTCAAAACTAGGAGAACGATAGCAGCGGCAAAAGTTAATTACCATCAATACGAATACAAACTAAATCAATCAATCAATCAATAAAAAATAAAGACTAGGAGAGCGGGGAACAGTGAGAGAGAGAGAGAGAGAGAGAGAGAGAGTAACGTGAGGGTGGATACGGATTAACGATATCCATATTTGGTTGAGAATATTCAAAATCTAATTTATTGCAGATTAAACCTGACAATAATTTGACATTGTATGCATAAGTGTGCATATGTATGCTTGTGCATGTCCATATGTAAAACACGCGTGGAAATATGCTTGCGTGTCCGTGGATGTGATTGCGTGCGTAAGAGTGCGTACTTGTAGAAATGAGTGTTGAGAAGAAGGAACAGAAAGAAAGGATTGAAGGTTACTGACGTCACACATGCCACATGCACAGAAGATAGATAAATAGACAGATAGATAGGAACAGACTCAAATGCATATATAAAGGATAAAGGATGAATAAGAAATGAATAAAATGCATCGAATATAAATACATAAAATTATATTAAAACAAACAAACACGCATATATATGTGTGTGTGTGTGTGTGTGTGTGTGTGTGTGTGTGTGTGTGTGTGTGTGTGTGTGTGTGTGTATCTATCTATCTATCTATCTATCTATCTATCTATCTATCTAAATTAAGAGGACTCAAAATGAGACAACAGAATGGTAGATGGCTCCGCCTCGTTTTATTAAAACAAACACACACGGATATATATATATATATATATATATATATATATATATATGTATATATATATATATATATATATATATATATATATAAGTAAATTAAACCTAGTGAGCCAACAAACCTACCAAGGTTTCAGCGTTCCCTGAAGATCCGTTTAGGTGAAACCTTGGTAGGTTTGTTGGCTGACTAGGTTTAATTTACTTATTCTGCGCTGCTTTCTTGTTATTGATTACTCGTCTCGGATTTTTTCTTTCGGCTACGCGCTGGCTCGGTCCGAATGTCTTTGGCTCATGTTCATGTGCTTAGCTCTTTCTTTTTTCACAACCATTTTTTCCTTCCGCGTATATACGGAGGGTTTTTCGAAACGAGTGTAGTGATAAGTTTGTATATATATATATATATATATATATATATGTGTGTGTGTGTGTGTGTGTGTGTGTGTGTGTGAATTAAGAGGACCCAAAATAAGAGACAGCAGATTGGTAGATGGCTTCACCTCGTTTTAGAAGTGGAATCCAGCTTGAATATTCGAGAAATGATCATCATCTGTGAAGGCGATGATTTTTTTAAAAACACGCCCGAACGCTCTCTGCTATAGTTTACTGGGTTGAGTTAACTGTGAAATTGAAATTGGCATTAAATGTTATATGCGTTTTAATATGTTGTTGCTATATTCCTAATACATTTTGTTGAATGTTAGTTGTTTGATTTTGTATATTTTTATATACAGTGTGTGTGTGTGTGTGTGTGTGTGTGTGTGTGTGTGTGTGGGTGTGTGATAGAGAAACAAAGACAAATAGAGAGGAAGGAGAACTTTAAAAGAATGTTTTTTCAAAGAAAATAACCTTGGTCATCAACATTCGACTAGCAACAGAATTTTTCCGAGGCGCCATGATTATAACCAGTGAATTATTAACAAGACAAACCGATAGTTTAATGATCATTGACCGTGTTGTGACCAGATGCTGGTGAATAGTAGCCACTGACCTTATGCAGATCTGATCATTATTTTAAGCCTCGGAAGAGAAAGCGATTGCTGCTTTGTTGCTGAAAAGGATCACCAATCAGTAAAAGCTAAAATCACATACTAGGCTACTGATGAATTTAGTGTACAGTGAGAGAAAGATAGTTAGATGGAGCAAAGCTATGTCAGAGAGAAAGAAGAGTCAAAATTAATATGGTGAGCTTGGTTTTATTCCTTGAAACAAACTTTGCTAACAAATATTTATCCATGAAATCAAATACCTTCGAGAAAATCGAAAACGAATAATGTCTCTGATAGATTAGTGCATATAGCGAGTGTTCTTTGTGTAGGAACGTTTGTCGAATTATTTGAGAGCATTGTTTTCTGCTTTGCGCTTACTTGATATGTTCTGTTAAAATTTTATCACTCAATGATGGAGATGGAACTAGCGGATAAATTTTGGGGGTCTGATTCTCAGAGAAGCCCAGTTGGACAGAAAAATATTTTTTTCAGTTCCCCAGGTCTGAAACTTTGCACCATCAGAATACATTGGTCAAAGGTGAGTGCCTAGAGAAAAATCGACTGCTGCTTCGTCAATAAGGTTATCCCGGGCATCGTTAAATATAGGCACCTTACGCAATGTTTCTTCAATTGGGACGTTAGTAAAAAGGTTTACAACGCCCAGCTAAGCTAGAATGTTGCCTTTGGGATTGATAGCTTTTAATATATGGGGAAAATCGTTAGTTGAAACGATCTTGTAATTGTTAGGTACGTATGGAGAAATTATATAATTTAAGGTTGTAGTCATCTATGATATGATGAGTCTGAAAGAAAATCCTCGCTTATGGGTTTTTACGTTGCCATAAAGATATCCCGGTTGGTAATCACCGACAATTTTTTTTATTTTTAAACGACTATCGCCCGCGTTGTTCGCTGTGATTAATTTATTTAGGTACTTTTTTAATGAATCTGTGGGATTTGTTCTTATTTAGTACATTTTGTGGTGTCATCTGGGATAGATTGTAATTTTTGGTTGTGATCTTGTCGAATAAGAACTACGTAGTTGTTGGTTTGTCAGCACGTCTAATGATGATATTGGTGTTTCGTAAATTTTTTGCAGCTAATTTTGAGTTTGTGAGCATATCATTGTGTTTGTTGTATGAAGAACGGTTTTTTAAAACTTCAGCTTTTAGAAGACCTTTCAGATTTAGGTGTTTTGTAATTAAATTTTCTGTTTTTAACTGTTGGATAGATCGGTAGAGTATTTCGATTTCAGTTTTCTTTTAAATTGGGTCGTGTCAAAACTGGAGATGGCAATTCGGTCCCATATTCAAGATTTCTAATTCAGTGATGTTATGGTCGGACAAATTTATAAAGTTACAGTTACCATCAGGTAATAATTTTTTTCTCTTTATATAGATTGCAAAGTGATATTGTTTTTGGTTTAGTTCTAAGGTGCTATTGAGGTAAAAGTGTTTCCCGGTGCAATGTGGCTTCCCTGTGTCTCTTCTACAAATACTTTCACGGCTTCTGCTCCAATAAACATAGCTCACTGGTGCCCCCAATATATGAATTTACTCGAGCCACAAGATTAGCAACTAGGTCCCACCCTTTTACTGTGGAACCAATAAAATGTAAACACAAATTCTACTCCATCAGTTTTTTTTCTCGCACTTCCTGCCTGTGGAATTCCCTTCCACTTGCTTCCCCGACAGCTACAATCTCCAAGAATTTAAATGTAAAGTCAATAGTCATCTCCTATCTCACTAACTTGCATCTTCTCTCATGCTCCTTTCTCCATTCACTCCACTCTCATCATCCTTCTCTTACCCACTTCATGACACCCCTTATAACCTGTCACTCTTCCCCACTCTTTCCCATAACTTTCCTCATATGTAACCCCCAGAACACTAGTGGCAGTAAACTAGTAATTAAAAATATATTTATACAAATGAATATATATATATATATATATATATATATATATATATATATATATATATATTAAGCGCTTTTAGCCATAAATATAGTAAACCTTAAACCTATATTTTATCATATATATATATATATATGAACAAATATAGTTTTAAGGTGTATATATATATATATATATATATATATATATATATATAGATATGAGGAAAGAGAGAGAAAGAAAGAGAGAGAGAAGTGGAGAAGGCAAAGTGAGAGAGAAAGAGATCCACTTGAATCGCTTCGTGTCTATATCAAGTATTTATATATAATTTCTATCAATCTTTCAATCAAGTTGTAATCACGAACACAAAAACACGTACAAGACGAACACACATACACACACCGTGTGCGTGTGTATATGTGCGTGTGTGTGTTCGTACGTGTGCGTGTGTTTGTGTGTGTGTGCTTTCATGTAAGTGTCCATATATGCAGTATGTGTACTGCCGAGACTCTCTTAGTTTTGTCTGCAATATTTGATTAGAATGGCGTCTTTTCAATTTTTTTTTAAGACTGAATATTAAAACGACAGGAACAGTAGAAATAAGCGAAGTGGTTGTGATTAGATAATTTCATTAGTGAAATGACATGACAGAAATGGTCAGAGGTTCAAAAGTGAACTCTAACGGGCAGAGATTTTGAAAATGATGATAAAATAATGAAGAGTAACGAGACAGCAGAAAATAATTGGGAAAAACGAAATAAAATGACAAAAATGAATTTATATTTGAAAATAAATATCAGTAAAACTGAAAATTAGAATAGAAGTCTAATAAAAACAAAATTATCATTGAAAGAAGTTTAGCTGAAATGAAATTTATAAAAATGATAATTAATTAAAAAGGATGTCTCATAAAATGCCTAATTTAAACAGAAATCTACAAATTGAAATGAAGTTTTATTAAAATAGAAGCTTAATTAACAAGTTAACACGAGAATAAAATTTAAATTAAGATTTGGTTTAATTTAAAAGAAAATAAATTAAAAGGAAAGTCTAGCGTAAAAGAAAGTTTAATTAAAGCGAAAACTAATTAAAAGAGACTAATTAAAGAGAAATCTAAAGAAAATGTGTGATTAAAATAAAAAATTTAAAATGAAATCTATTTAAAAAAGATATGCTTAAAAAGGTTATTTAAAAAAGAAATATAACACATAGCTTCTAATTAAAAAATGATTAAAAAAGTCATGTAATCAAAAAGAAATTTAATTATAAAATATTTAATTAATATAGAAATATAATTAGAATTTACTATAATTACGATAGTTTTTGAGATATACATAATTAAAACAAAAATAAAATTACGTCTTATTAAAAAAAACGTCTAATTAAGAATAATATTAACTGTAACAGCAGTAAAATTAACAGAAGCCTTGAAATGGTAGACTAATTAAAACAATAGTTGGAAATAGAAAATCTAATTTAAAAAGTAGTCTAATTACAATAGGAATCTAATTTAAAAAATTGTAATTGGAAATACGTCTAATTTAACAAGAAAATGACCAATTCGTCATAATTTTTCGATATTCGTTGTAATTATTCTAATTATAAATTTTCGTGTAAATCTTTGGTGTTTGAAGAAAAATAAATGACGTAATTAAATACATTCCCTTTATGATACCATGTAATAAATTCTATGCTTTTGAATTTTAATATCCCATTGATTTTGTTGGTGAAGCTATTCACCTAAATAGATTCGTGACCAGCGTTATATCTTCTCAGTGCCCTACCGCCCTTCAAGATGTGAGAGACCATGGCTTTCCATAACTTCGTATACTTTAAAGCTCTCAGCAATTTTTACGATTCCTTCTTAATCTCTATTTGGTCATTCACCTACACAAACTCATTAGGTAATTACTAGCTGTTTTTTCTGAACCTTCTATCATCAGAACGTCCTGAGAGTTTCCAATTTCGCAAGCTTTCTTTCTTAATTATGTGTCCTAGAAATGTCAGCTGTTTCTTTTTATTTTAAGTATAAGTCTCATTTTGTTTTCGTTTGCCTTAAAACTTTATCGTTACTCACATGGTATTTTCAGCGTCCTTCTGTAAAACAACATCTCTGTTGCTTCAAGTCTCCTTTATCAAGCATTTGCTGCTATATAGGAGGAGGAGTGATATTGAATATTAGTTCAGCGTTTATTGTAGTGCTTATTTTTATTTTAATGAAATTTTTACACAAATGAAGTTAGACATTAAATGATATTCGTACTGCGTCTTATACAATGATATTCCAATAAATGTGTAGATACCGTAATTTCCTCTGCCAAATTCGTCCAGCATTCTCGTGGCGAAATATTTTTTTCATTGCGTACATATTTCCTTAATATAAATTTTTTTCTTGCCAGTTTCGAGCCAATATTAATTTCGTTTGCGCCAAACAAAAACATCCTGACACCAATATTCTATTGATTGTGCAAATTTAGCAATTCTCACAAATAAAAGAAGATTTCGCCTTCGAAGCCAATATTCCTGTCATTCGCTGCTTTATCTGATTAACCAAAATGAGCGGTGAATCTTCCACACTATTTTTTATTCATATTAACATAACTTTCCCTAAATGAACGATTACTCTGCATTCAACGTAAATAGTCCTTTTTAATATTCGCATTTTAACTCATAGGAACGTGCAGGGTATCTTTGAAGCCAGTATACCAATCATTATACACAATGTAAATGAAAGCTGCCTCTTCGACACCGATATCCCCTTACTTTGCGTCCATAAAACTATTTTGGGGGGAAATTACGATAAATAGCTGTCTATACACAATGAATGGAATATCGGCGACGAAAACGATGTAAATACTTGAGGACTAATTTTCCATTCTAACAATGACTCAATTTCGACGATGATATTTTATTCTTTGCTTAAATACACTTACTCATTCTGTCGATATATCTATCTTCGCTCCTCGATGCCGGTATAATCCTTATTCTTTTCGTACAGTTGTTCTCTGAAAGAAATTCTTACTTCGACTCAAATGCTCTGTTCATTGTAGATCTATTTCAGCAATTTCACGAGATCTGCGTATTTTATTTACTGTTTGTTTTCTCAAAGAAATATGGATTTTTGCATCATCACCGGTACCATATTCATTTTTTAAAAAATATATCTGCTCCCACAAATATATTTATATCGCATCTTCGATGCCAAAATTGATTCCACCTATTTTCATAGAAGCATTTCACCTTATGGATGTACACAGGTGGCGGAATGAGAAATCGGTTAAAATTATTGCATTCACTTTCGCACATCCTTTTGGAAAAAGTATGAATCCATCCTTTCTCCCTTCAGCTATGAGTTAAATAGCAGAGCAGATTTGACTTTTAGCCGTCGTTAGCAACCAGTATAGAAGAAAGAATACCCTGAATTCAAAGGTTTATGTGAAACTGGCAGGGAACATACTTGAGATCTAACTAAATTTCACTCAGCGTAGTTGCACGTTGTTTTTATGGGTTTTGAAGAAACACAGATGACCCTGATCAGATGGCCTTGTTTGGAAACAAACAACCACACTAAAGATGAGAAATCACGCCGGTTTTCAGCGTGACTTTAAGTCGAAATCGCTCTGATAGATGATTCCGCCTTAGAAATGAACAACTTTGATTCGATGTCTATAATTAATTATTTTGAAAGGGTTGACATTATCTTGTTCGAAATCTTTTTGAGTAAATTATGATTGCTTTTAAAAAGCTTTTAATGCAAAATTCGTCATATGATGATGAAAACACCAATATATATTTTCTCCTGTAGAAATTTACTTGTTTCTCGAATTGTTTTATGAATTGAATGAATAAATCACAACATTTAATTTATTTTTCGAATATGAAATTTCATGCCATGTTATTTATTTTTGTTGGTGTCATTTACTGAGATTGGTTAAGTTTGGAACAAAGATATAATTATTGGGTACCTAATGAATATTGAACTCACTACTCATGATCAACTAGACTAGCTCGTTAGCTACCACGCCATACCAGGGCGCCATTCTTTATTTCTGTATTTCTGTATCATTCAAGTAGCTTAAAATAGATCCGCACTAAATTTAGCCTTTTCTCAGAGACACACAAGTCGTGTGTCAAGTGACTTTTTAAGAAATTATCAATGATCTATCTTCCATATCAAGATACAATATTATACCCGGAATGAAGCAAAGTAAAAATATCAGTCTATCAACTTTTTTTTTAATGAATTATTTATGTGTATATTTCTTCCTAAATTTAATATTGTGTTGCTTGCTTTTTATGCTTAATGCTACTAACATTTTTAGTTGTCTTTTACAGTGTATGTATTTTGTGTTAAAGTAATCATTTACCGGATCTTTTGTTATTTTCTGCTGGTATGTTGCATGTATTGTGCTATTTAACTGAATTATTTTCAGATAAATGTCATTTTAATCCACGGGATAATGTCGTGTTTGTGGAACCAATCTATGCGCAATTAGAATAATTACTTTTAAAAAGGCAACCTCCAAATTGGCTGCATCTAGGCAGCAATCTTTCGTTCATAGGCTGTTGTTGTCTATGAATTGTCTTTCCCTTTTGGAGGTTGCTTTTTAAAAGTAATTATTCAAATTGCACATACCTTGGTTCCACAACTATGACATTATCCCGCCGGATGTCTAACCGTACTATGATACAGCGAAACAGATCTGTCTGCGGATGACAATTTATGCTCTCACACCCTGACTTGAAGAATGGTAGGCTTTAAAAAAACAGCAGCTACTCTAGCATCTACGCATCGTTCATTCAGTAATGAATTAGAACACTCTTAGCTACTGGCATACGTTTACATGGTATATCACACGCTAAAAGTATGCCTTCTTCTACCGAGCGCCAAAAGCTCCACGGTAGAATCGTCGACTGACGTCAATCCGGTTAGGTTTCAATCCTAGCTAAAAGCAGCGAAACAGATCTGTCTGCGGATATATATATATATATATATATATGTGTGTGTGTGTGTGTGTGTGTGTGCATATATATCTGTATATATAAAAGGCAATCTGTGAGTCTATGTGTGACTGTTCCCTACGCACGCCTACATTTTTTAAGCTACGTCATTCAAACTTTCTAGGGACACATATCTACAAGGAAGCCAGGTCGACACATACTTTTTGAGTTTAAGTTCAGCAGTTTACCCTTTCGCACTTTTTGGCCAGTTGAGCCGATTGTTTACATTTGCTCCGTAAAACATCTAAGATCTAAGATGGCTGCTAAATTACGTCACATAAATCAAATTACGCGTGTCAAACGCGACAAAAAATGAGCATTTATATGTCCTATACTCATTCCAAAAGCACAGATTTGTTTTAACTGGGTAGGGGTGTGCGTTGTGGTGCAGTGGATATCGGCTCGGAATGAGAAATCGAAGAGCCGAGTTCAAATTCCAGTTGAATTCATTGCATTCACTTACATGCAAATATCCTTGGGAAAGGTATTAATCCGTCTCTTCCCTCCAGTTATGGGTTAAATAACAGGACAGATTGTGTTCTATAGCTTTGGCTGGCAACCAGTCTACCGCAGAAAGCAATGGCAATCTACTGCGGGATAATCTTCTTCCCAGTCATTCATGTCTCTATCGAGACATGATCGCCCAAACGTGTTTCACGTATGGCACTTAACTGACTGAGGGGTACTATAGATTTTCATGAGTGTGCAGCATTGCAAAAAACTGACTTTAAAAAAAGTGAGGTATGCAATGACATTGAGGATGAACGTCCCAGTTATACTCAAATTAAGCGTGATCTTCGAAGAGGCACTCACTCAGATTGGTCAACTATTATACAGTCTTGGAAAAATGGTGTGTGTGTGTGTGTGTGTGTGTGTGTGTGCATACTGTTGGTCGAGGGCAGAGTATATAAACTCCTAAAAGCTCATCAAAGCAATCAAAATCAAATCAAATATGTCAGCCTGCCCCATCGTCCTACCAACGATATCTGTGTTTTTACAACAAGGTTTGCAAATCATCACTCTGGACTGAGGGAAAAATATGGTAGTTAGTTGTAGAGCATGCTGATTCAATGGACCTAATCAACGATACAAAGTTTGTTCGATACCGAAACAAGAAGGAAGTGGTGCAAATGGCGAGGAGGCGGCTGTCATTTGAGTAAGATAAGGATATCACCATATATATGCATACCAACAAATGAAGAACTAAATAATATTTTAAAAAAATACAAAATGTCCATATTCTTTTCATGCTTTTTCTCGCAGCTGGATGGATATTTAACAATGAAGAAAACGAAAAAATAGCTAATCAACAGACAATTTGCTATTGTAGATATTGTTTCATTATTTCATTATCAATTTTGTTATCTCGTATTCGAATGTGACGTACATCATTGACTTAAATTCCTAAAGAAGAAGCCTAGGAAATTCTGTTAAGTTTATTTAATATCGATAATCTCGTAAATTCAACTGGCTTTAAAAGGATGGCATTATCTTTGTCATAATATCCTGTTGAATTAGTTCATGAAGGTGAAAATTCGAACAAATATGGCAGCATCAAATGGCTACAATATTCTTTTTCCATTACTCCTCAACTATTGCAATGCTAACCCGTTAAAACATTTTCTTAAACCCAATAAGATTTTTGGTGTCCTTTGATATGGATATTCGGGTGGTGTAGGGGTTGATATAGGTGTTCGGGTGATGTAGGGGTTGATATAGGTGTTCGGGTGTTGTAGGGGTTGATATAGGTGTTCGGGTGTTGTAGGGGTTGATATAGGTGTTCGGGTGGTGTAGGGGTTGATATAGGTGTTCGGGTGGTGTAGGGGTTAATAGATCGATAAGAGGAATCGCAAGCTGAATTCGTCACGTTCACTTTCAAACAAATACCTTTGAAAAGAGCATGAATGTATTTTCGTATTCCCCAAATGTAGGTCAAATAGCAGAGATGACTGAACAATGGACAGGCAATGTCATGTCATCCTGCCCTAGACATACCCCTGCTGCTATACCTGCAGTACATGTGGTACTCCTACGACCATATATGTCCGTATATATAATAGAAGACCTTTTTATTGGGAAGAAAAGAACATTTTAGCACCTAGAACGAAAACACGACAGAGGAAGTCGAACAGATACTACACTCTGATTATAGTCAGATCACTGTGAATCAATAATCTGATCATAGGCACAGCGCACAAATACTTTCATTTTTGACAGGTACTGTGCTGGAAAATATTAATGAACAAAATAGCTGACAGGTAATTTATTTTCTAAATATTTGACTGGTAACGAAAGAAACAACTAGCATCATTGATGTAGATATTTACTAAGTTTGGTTGAGTTTGACAAATATAGGTATTTTAAGAAGATTGTATTGCTCCTATCTTTTAAGTATGCAGTACATGCCTGGATGAAAAATGCTTTCGCACCGACTGGCAATACCCAGCTGTTTCAACCACAAAGCATATACATGAATATAAAGGATATATCATTTTTACAAATACGTTAAAGAAATGGCTGAATTCAAATTAGGTTGGCCTCCAAAAATGTTTCCGTTCTAGTGTCTTGAGAGGAAGGCAGCTTTTATAACTGAACTTTTGCATTAAAGGAAAAATAATTTTGATAAAATTCTAATTAACAAAATTGTAACGAAATAGTTGTCAGTTCTTTCAAGTTGAGAGAAATGTGTGATAGATTGTGAACAAATGAAAAATAAAAAGAAAGAAACATTTTTTATCCGGACGTCTTGTTTATTTGACACTTTTGAATGACAGTAATATCTTGAAAACAAGAATATACCAAAATGTTGGATTAAAATTAGTTTTGTAAAAATGACTACCGTGATGGTTATTTTTATCATGACAAGCAACAACCAAAACATTAACTTTGTGTCTCCACACTCACCTTTCCACACCTGATTTAAATATCGAAGTGCGCTGTGCCGATTCGACTCTCGAAATAGAATTATTCTGAATGCACATTCGAAAACATTAACTTAACTAGAAGTGAAACACATGTCTATTTTGAAAGTTTTTTCTAGATGTAGGGAATACGAAAATGCAATTACAACGAGTGGGTAATCGGACTTAAGTTAAAACGTAAAACACACACACACACACACACACACACACACACACACACACACACACACACACACACACACACACACAACAAAGGTTGTAAAAAAAGAAAAACAAACTTAATATTTAATTCTCTTTTTACTCCTACCCTACTAATTCTTATTCATAAACCCTTTCCACGTAACAGATGGAGGTGGCGTGGAAAATCATTTTTCTTTCAAAGCAACACACAGGTACATATACAAGATTGTGAGGGGAATATATATATATATATATATATATATATATATATATATATATATAGTTATCCACATACAGGCCTGTTTCGCTGTATCAGAGCTCATCAGTACAGCTAGACACAGATAGCTTCTAACCAGTATTGAAACTCGACCAATTTGACATCAGTCGGAGATATATTAGTGTTCAATTCATGGTTGAAGAACGATGCGTAAATAGCTTTGAGTACCTACTGTTTTTAAGATCTACCTTTTTCCCAAAGTCCTCAATCGAAGAACGAGAGCGTAAATAGTCATTCGCATAGATGGTTGTTTCGTTGTCTCACAGCTCATCAGCTCATCATATATGTATAGCAGTATAGCTCATCAGCTCATCATATATGTAGCAGTATAGCCCGGCGTTGCTCGGGTGTAATGAAAGCTTTAAAACTAATCAATGGTCCTGGAGCTCACACTCTTTGGACGTTGGCACAAAAGACTAAAAAACAATAGTTGTTTCCATTTAAAGCGAAACCGTAGACTGAAAGAAAAATGAATGGATGTATGTCAAATTTTGATTTCCTGGTATCGATATCAAACAAGTTTTTTTTTCGTAAACTGAATTTTGAAGGCTATATAAGTCCTCTGAGTAAATGGTATCATGGCTGAGACTAAGAACTACAATAATACCTACTTAGAGCCAAACCCAAAAGAAAAACTAAAATAAAAGGGCTGAAAAAATACAGACATACAGGCAGATAAATAGACACACACACAAACATCTTGCCTGTTATATATATATATATATTATCGATCTTCTGCACTATTGTAAGAACTGCAACCTTGAAACTTCTGAATATCGTTTCTTATGTCTTTGTCTATGAGTGGATCAAATTTGATTAAAATCGGACCACTCCTTCTATAACCCGATTTTTTTGATTATCGATTTTCGTTATTTATCGGGGGGTACCTCAACACAAAAACTAGCTAAGAACACTTGCAGGCGCTTATAAGTAAACTGTGTAAATTTTCAAGAAAATCGGTTCAGCCGTTTCGGAGTCCATAGGTAACACACACACACACACACACACACGCACACACACACACACACACACACACACAATGTTCCATTTATAAATAAGTTTAGATAGATAGATAGATAGATAGATAGATAGATAGATAGATAGATATTACGGAAATTGACGAAGATTAACGAAACTGGTTATAAACAACCGACAATTTGAAATGATTTGTTTAAAAGTTTAATATATGGATCAGAATCAGACAAGATGATAGAATAAAGAAAAGTAATAAATAGGAAACGTATCTCTATCTACAAGAATCTCTACTGGCAGCAAACGGCCTGCATACGGACAGGTAACGACCTCAGTAGATACACAAAGATAGAAAAAGGCGTAAGACAAGGATGTGTCTTTTTACCGGATTTGTTCAACCTATACAGCGAGAATATTTTGAGGACCCTAGATGACACACCAGGATTTGTTATTGGAGGCCACAACCTGAACAACATAAGATACGCGGACGATACAGTACTGATTGCGGACACGGAAAGGAAACTGCAAGATCTCATACAGAAAGTAGCAGTGGAGAGTGACAAGAAGGGACTACAAATAAACTTTAAGAAAACTGAGTGCATGGTCATCAGCAAAAGATACAACCCAAAATGCCAAATACAGGTGAGGGATAACAGAATCAAACAAGTCCAAGAATTTAAGTACCTAGGAAGTGTTCTAACAGGAGATGGAAAGTGCGACACGGAGATCCGAAGGCGAATTGGCATGGCAAAGGACTCGTTCCATAAGATGAGCAAAATACTAACACACAGGAAGATCTCAATAGAAACGAAGAAAAGAGTGCTAGACTGCTACGTGATGTCAGTTCTTCAATACGGCTGTGAATGCTGGACAATATCATCGAAAATGAGGACAAAACTGGAAGCGGCCGAAATGTGGTTCTACAGAAGGATGCTACGGATATATCGTGGGCTGAACATACAAGCAACGACGAAGTGTTAGAAAGAATGGCAACAAAAAGGAAATTGATGCTGAGCATCAGGAAGAGACAACTGAAGTTCCTGGGACATGCAATGAGGAAGGCAGCGGATAACATATTTGCAGGGTCTGATCAGGTGGATGACGGAACGGGGGTTGCCAGGAGCAACAGGAGCAAACATACTAAGAGCCACAAGGGATAGGGAGACGTGGAGATCCATGATCGCCTACGTCCTGAAGGGACAGGGCACATAGAAGAAGAAGAATCTCTATCTAACATGTTTCACTTTTATCAAAGCTACTTTAGAGACCGAGAGAACATGAAAAAAAAAAGAACAACAAAGAGATAGTATAAATGTTGTGATTTGGGTTTAATACTTATTGGTCTGATATATTTGTCACGTATATTAACGCTATAGATAATTATTTGTTTATTTTTAGTTGTGTGTACGTGGAGTATTTTGGATGGTTTATGATAGTCTATGCGCATGTTTGTATAGAAAAGATTGTCTGTTTAGGTGTATCTTGGACGGTAATATATGCGTATATGTGTGTACGTATTAATACACGTGTTACATGTTTTAAAGCAATGGGCAACTTTTATATATATACGTGAGAAATATTTGGAACGATAAACTGTGTACGCATATTCACTATCACACAATTTACCATCCAAAATATTCCTCTCTCCCTCTCTCTCTCTCTCTCTCTCTCTCTCCTCACACACACACACACACACACACACACACACACACACACACACACACATATATATATATCTGTGGCCTGTAAGAGCCAGGAAGAAAGACACAGAAACAAGAAGGTAATCTAAACCAGTTTATTTCAATAACAGAACATATATATATACAAGTAAGAGTGTTAATAGTTAGCAAATCGAAGTGTAACATTCGAACTGTATAGTTACGATGCGTCACGACTGCCTCTTGACTGTCTTTAAGCTGCCTCTAGACTGTCACAGGACTGCCTCACAACTGCTTTACGACTGCGTCCCCGGAGGTCACGCAGGTTAGTATTTATTGACGGACGAAGGGTTCATTCCTAGAGATAGGGCACTATATATATATATATATATATATATATATATATATATATATATATATAGGTAAGTATGTATTCCACCGTCGAATGTGTCAGTGACTAAACCGGCTACCCAACTCCTTGTTCTTGTGAGTGAGGCGGTCTGTTAGGAATCCAGTAGGATAAAAAATAAGACCTAAAAAAGGGAGGAAAACTCGATGAGTCAACCGACAACTAACTACTTATTGAGGTGGTGTCTCAATAAATCACCGTGGAGAAGGCAACTGGAAATCACACTACTTTTAATTTCAACAAATATGGCAATAATCAGTCAAAATATGAAATCTAAGGGCGTGAAAGGGTTTAAGTCTATGAGAATGAACTCCTCGCCTGGTAAAGAACAGCGTGCGCAACAGGTGTCACCTGCCCATCATCCCGTAACGGTTAGCATGAACGGCGTAAGGGAGGTCCCTCGCTCAGAAAGAAGTGACATAAGCGACAGGTGTCACCGGACCGTTATTCAGCATCAAACAATAAATAATTGGATTGCCTGGAGCCCACCAATATTGGAGTGAAAGGAAAACCCGTGGAAACGAATTAAGATATACTGAAAAATCTTACTCTGACCAGATTGGAAGGAAAACAAATACACTAAAGTAGATACCTCCACTCATTTTCGATACCTAAATTTGTAATCAGGTACTTCCACTCATTTTCGATACCTAAATTTGTAATCAGGTACTTCCACTCATTTTCGATACCTAAATTTGAAAATGAATTTTTTAAAATAATTTTTTTTAGATTTAATTGAAAGTTAAGTGATTAAATTTACTATTTCCAGTGGGCAAAATACGCTGAAGTTGATTGGAATCTAACATTTAGAGACTTTTTACAATTTTTTCGATATTTCAGCCATTAGTGAACGATCGACACATTTGTAAACAAAAGTTAATTCTCGTTTTTAAAAATCTTGCAAAAATAAGATATACACGTTATTTTTGGAAAATTAGCCAATTTAAAGGGTCATTTATTTGAAAAGACTAATCGATGATTGACATTCCCTAATGAGTTCTGTGTTTAACTCATAAAATCAATTTTAACTACAAAATTTTATTTCTTGAAATTTCATGAATTTTCGTTGAGTGTGTGGGGGGTAACAGTTGTAAAAAAATATATTTTTTACCGAGGATTTTTTAAAAATAGTATGATTTCAGAAATAATTTAATTCATTTATGAACAAGTCCTGAAAGTTTCATTAAAATCCAACAAATATTTGATTTTTGCAAGAATTTCCAAATCAATGTGTTTTTCACAGGAAAAAATAAAACTGAGTGACGTAATATTACATTATTCATTGTAAACTCTCGTAACAATTTAATTACCAGCTGACGAAAATCAAGACAAGATTTTTGCCAACATTTTCAACGTGTTAGAAAAGGATTAAGAATTAAAAAGAAAAACTTAAAAATACTTTGATCTTTCCTCTTAATAATAACATAAATATTTTGATTGAAAACATTCGTTTATATTAAGCTTAAACTCTTTTATGCCGTTTTTTCAGTGAATGAGTGGATGTACCTAGATAGTGATTTTTCATTCTACCAAAATCTTAACTTATTCTTTGAAAGCAAATCTAGATGATTCTTTAAGAAACAATAAAAAAAACAAGTACATTTTATACACGAATGAGAGCTTCGTTTTTACCAATATTGAGAATATATAAACTACAACGTTACACAAACTTTCATATATATATATATATATATATATATATATATGCATGATGACAATATCTTTATACAAATGTAAAGATCATTACTGCGAAACGGTAAGAGAAAATGAACATATATATATATATATATATATATATATATATATATATATATATATATAAGTGTGTTTGTATGAAGTGTGATCCAAAATTTCTATTAACCCCCAAAATAAATAATTATTTTGATTCATAATAAAAACTGAAGCTAGATCCGTCGTGTCCCTGCCGAGTGACTCATATTTTTCTTTAATAATATTTCACAAATATTCAGGGCGGTAGACGATAATAAACATATTGTTTAAAAATAAGAACCGGGCGTCTACTCAAACATGAGCATGCACTAAAAATAACGTTTAAGTGATAAAAATCACTTAATAAAAATCCATTTCTTCTTTTAAAATTGATTTGTTTATATCTGGATTCGGTACTTAGCAGGTATTAAATTTCAAGAATCAAAGGCAGTATTCCATTTTGCTTGATCGTCATTACCATTCGTGACTGGGTCGGTATAAGCACGTCATATCTAACGACGGTTTCTTCTGTGAAGTGGGTAGGGAAGTTGATTAGAATCTTACCGAATGGAGCATATTTGCATTTAATAAGGCGTTTCGAATATAATAAATATACTTTTTAAAAATAAAAACAGCGTCTACTCAAATATCTTTTAAAAATAACATTAATGTATGTATAATCGGCCGGGTTTCGAGCCTGGGTTGTGTAGCAATCGGAGTCTAACCGTTCTGATGAGCTGTGATACAGCGAAACAGATCTGTCTGCGAATGACAATATATATATATGTAGTCATCCGCAGAGAGATCTGTTTCGTTGTATCACAGCTCAGTATATATATATATATATATATATATATATATATATATATATATATATAATTAGATGTAGGCAGAGGTGGAGTAAAAGAGGAAGGAATTCAGCAAATGACGCTTTCTATCTCTCAAATTCTGCATATCTTTTTAATCGTCTTTATTTATTTTTACTTTCCTTCTGCAATAAACCTCTAATCTTTATAAAAGACTATACGTAAATGTGCGCTCTTAGTCAAATGGAGAATTAATCGACGTAGAGTCTCGAAAAGCAACATGAGTGACGCGTTTTATTCCCTTCTTTGCAGGAAACAAAGCAGCTTGTTCGTCGTTTTTAAGGACTAACAAAAGAAAAGGGCACTTGACCGACGTTCTTGGGAGAAAAAAAATCCGAGTCTCTAAGCAAGGCAAGCGGAGCATTTTCTCACGTCTTCCTCCATCTCATCCTCGGTTATGGACACGTGCCAACGCCAGCCATTTCTTTAGGAATCAACAAAATGGCTTTCTGGAGATCAACGCCATGCCATTAATAGTTTCACATCCAGTGACTGAATAGTGAAGCATTACCCGGACATATTATAAGACTGAGGTTTCACCTTCAGCTTGGCAAAGGTCAAGAAAAGAACTCGGGCCTTGCTCATAGGAAAAGCGTAGATTTGAATGAAATAATTCTTTATCGCGTCATCTGTAAAGTCAACGATACCCACGACACTTAAATGTCGAGGTTACAGATCATAAATTGCAATTCCATTTTGCCCTTTTTCATTGCAATTCTTTGTCTGTCTCTACAGTGCAAATCGATTTTAATTAGAAGGAGACGACGATTCGTTAAAGACTTAACCAGATGATACAAATATAGGTGCCACCTAAAGATTCGCCGAATTCGAGTAGTACACGCGGAAAGGATTTGCCGCTACTCTCTGTGAGCAGTACTTTTTATGAGGTGACGTGCGTAAAGAAGACGAGTGAAAATTTAGCTGTTTTCATTCGGAGAACTTTTGCGTAGTAACTCACGTACAAAGATATATTAAAAGAATGAAACGCGTAATTTTAGCAGAATAAAAGCATTATTTCTTTTACTAAAAACAACACGTTCAACTCTAGTAAAATGAGAATTTATCCTCGTGGGAGAAATAATTTGACTTCCTTAAATATTTCAAGGGGAGCAAC